>CM041550.1:24508179-25708179 GCA_023238725.1 Scortum barcoo
CTCTGCCGGGAGCAGGCGCCTGGAAGGAGTTCCACAGGTCCTAATGTTGCTTAGTGGTGGAAGGTCGTCTGACAGTGTTGATGCACCAGCCTCTGCTCTCAAGCAGCTGGGTGTCTTGACCTTTGCAATTGGAACCAGGAACTCCGATAGCAGAGAATTGCAGCGGATATCCCACGATCCTAGTTCTGCTCTGTCTGTGTCTGAATTCACTGACCTTCCCGGTGTCCAACAGCAACTTCAGTCCTCCGTGGAGGCTGTGGTTACTGAGGTCACCCGAGAATCACCGACCCCACCAGGTATGCTTTACAAGCACGGCCTATTGCTGGCCTGAAAGGGCTCACTGACTTGTTACACTTACACTGAGGGAGAGAAATGAAGTGGGATGCTTGTTTAGAGCTAGGTGTGCATATAAAGCGAAACTCTTCTGTGCTTTCCTATTGTTTAAAACCCAAGCAGGCAGTGCAGGGTGCTCCCAGGGATAAAGGCCACCACGTGATAACAGGGCCACCAAGCCTATTTTTTGCAAAGGTTTTTATTTCTTGTCTCCCTGTCTGTCCTCAGTTGACACTGCCAAAAAGGATGTCGTATTCCTTCTGGATGGTTCTGATGGCACTAGGAATGGCTTCCCTGCCATGCGTGATTTTGTTGAGAGAGTGGTGGAAACACTGAATGTGGGAGAAAACAAAGATCGTGTCTCTGTGGTTCAGTACAGCAGAGAACCAGAGGTCAATTTCTATCTGAAAACATACACCACAAGACAGGATGTTGTGGATTCGGTCAGAGGGCTGAGACACAGAGGAGGCAGACCCCTCAACACCGGGGCAGCCCTCCAGTACGTCAGGGACAACGTCTTTACAAACTCCTCCGGGAGCAGGCGCCTGCAAGGTGTTCCACAGATGTTGATCCTACTAAATGGTGGAAGGTCTTCTGACAATGTAGATACCCCAGCCTCTGCTCTCAAACAGCAGGGAATCTTTGTGATTGGCATTGGAACAAGGACCTCTGACATCAGAGAGCTGCAGAAGATATCACATGAGCCTAGCTATGCTCTATCTGTGTCTGAGTTCACTGATCTCCCCAGTGTCCAAGAACAGCTCTCCTCTGTAATCAGCACAGTGATAGTGAAGGCCACGCCCATGCCCCCGACAGTACCTGGTAAGAAAGTGTCTGATTGTTACATTCCAAGATCACTGCAGGATGCAAATGCAAGCGCGTTAAAGTGCAATGTTACTAAGTCGAGGTCAGGCAGTGCCTGAAAACATACACCGTTGACAAAACTGTTGACAAAACAGTTGGGCCAGCATTAGTAGAGTAAGTGGTAAAGGCTGAGGTTAGCTTTGCTCATGTGACTTTGACACAGGAAACGTTTGACACATGAACCTAAATATGTCTCATATTTTATGTTTCCTAGCGGGGAGACAGATACCAGGAAGGGATGTTGTGTTCTTGCTGGATGGATCTGATGGCACTAGAAGTGGATTCCCAGCTATGCAAGACTTTGTCCAAAGAGTAGTAGAGACACTCAGTGTGGATGACAAGAAAGATCGTGTCTCAGTGGTTCAGTACAGCAGAGATCCGTCTGTCCAGTTCTATCTGAACACGTACACCACAAAAGGCGAGATCCTTGACACTGTCAGAGGTCTGAGGCACAAAGGCGGAAGGCCCCTCAACACTGGAGCAGCTCTCCAGTACTTGAGGGATAATGTCTTCACGGCCTCTGCCGGGAGCAGTCGCCTGGAAGGAGTTCCACAGGTCCTAATGTTGCTTAGTGGTGGAAGGTCGTCTGACAGTGTTGATGCACCAGCCTCTGCTCTCAAGCAGCTGGGTGTCTTGACCTTTGCAATTGGAACCAGGAACTCCGATAGCAGAGAATTGCAGCGGATATCCCACGATCCTAGTTCTGCTCTGTCTGTGTCTGAATTCACTGACCTTCCTGGTGTCCAACAGCAACTTCAGTCCTCCCGTGGAGGCTGTGGTTACTGAGGTCACCCGAGAATCACCGACCCCACCAGGTATGCTTTACAAGCACGGCCTATTGCTGGCCTGAAAGGGCTCACTGACTTGTTACACTTACACTGAAGGGAGAGAAATGAAGTGGGATGCTTGTTTAGAGCTAGGTGTGCATATAAAGCGAAACTCTTCTGTGCTTTCCTATTGTTTAAAACCCAAGCAGGCAGTGCAGGGTGCTTCCCAGGGATAAAGGCCACCACGTGATAACAGGGCCACCAAGCCTATTTTTTGCAAAGGTTTTTATTTCTTGTCTCCCTGTCTGTCCTCAGTTGACACTGCCAAAAAGGATGTCGTATTCCTTCTGGATGGTTCTGATGGCACTAGGAATGGCTTCCCTGCCATGCGTGATTTTGTTGAGAGAGTGGTGGAAACACTGAATGTGGGAGAAAACAAAGATCGTGTCTCTGTGGTTCAGTACAGCAGAGAACCAGAGGTCAATTTCTATCTGAAAACATACACCACAAGAGAGGATGTTGTGGATTCGGTCAGAGGGCTGAGACACAGAGGAGGCAGACCCCTCAACACCGGGGCAGCCCTCCAGTACGTCAGGGACAACGTCTTTACAAACTCCTCCGGGAGCAGGCGCCTGCAAGGTGTTCCACAGATGTTGATCCTACTAAATGGTGGAAGGTCTTCTGACAATGTAGATACCCCAGCCTCTGCTCTCAAACAGCAGGGAATCTTTGTGATTGGCATTGGAACAAGGACCTCTGACATCAGAGAGCTGCAGAAGATATCACATGAGCCTAGCTATGCTCTATCTGTGTCTGAGTTCACTGATCTCCCCAGTGTCCAAGAACAGCTCTCCTCTGTAATCAGCACAGTGATAGTGAAGGCCACGCCCATGCCCCCGACAGTACCTGGTAAGAAAGTGTCTGATTGTTACATTCCAAGATCACTGCAGGATGCAAATGCAAGCGTGTTAAAGTGCAATGTTACTAAGTCGAAGGTCAGGCAGTGCCTGAAAACATACACCGTTGACAAAACAGTTGGGCCAGCATTAGTAGAGTAAGTGGTAAAGGCTGAGGTTAGCTTTGCTCATGTGACTTTGACACAGGAAACGTTTGACACATGAACCTAAATATGTCTCATATTTTATGTTTCCTAGCGGGGAGACAGATACCAGGAAGGGATGTTGTGTTCTTGCTGGATGGATCTGATGGCACTAGAAGTGGATTCCCAGCTATGCAAGACTTTGTCCAAAGAGGTAGTAGAGACACTCAGTGTGGATGACAAGAAAGATCGTGTCTCAGTGGTTCAGTACAGCAGAGATCCGTCTGTCCAGTTCTATCTGAACACGTACACCACAAAAGGCGAGATCCTTGACACTGTCAGAGGTCTGAGGCACAAAGGCGGAAGGCACCCTCAACACTGGAGCAGCTCTCCAGTACTTGAGGGATAATGTCTTCACGGCCTCTGCCGGGAGCAGTCGCCTGGAAGGAGTTCCACAGGTCCTAATGTTGCTTAGTGGTGGAAGGTCGTCTGACAGTGTTGATGCACCAGCCTCTGCTCTCAAGCAGCTGGGTGTCTTGACCTTTGCAATTGGAACCAGGAACTCCGATAGCAGAGAATTGCAGCGGATATCCCACGATCCTAGTTCTGCTCTGTCTGTGTCTGAATTCACTGACCTTCCCGGTGTCCAACAGCAACTTCAGTCCTCCCGTGGAGGCTGTGGTTACTGAGGTCACCCGAGAATCACCGACCCCACCAGGTATGTTTACAAGCACGGCCTATTGCTGGCCTGAAAGGGCTCACTGACTTGTTACACTTACACTGAGGGAGAGAAATGAAGTGGGATGCTTGTTTAGAGCTAGGTGTGCATATAAAGCGAAACTCTTCTGTGCTTTCCTATTGTTTAAAACCCAAGCAGGCAGTGCAGGGTGCTTCCAGGGATAAAGGCCACCACGTGATAACAGGGCCACCAGCCTATTTTTTGCAAAGGTTTTTATTTCTTGTCTCCCTGTCTGTCCTCAGTTGACACTGCCAAAAAGGATGTCGTATTCCTTCTGGATGGTTCTGATGGCACTAGGAATGGCTTCCCTGCCATGCGTGATTTTGTTGAGAGAGTGGTGGAAACACTGAATGTGGGAGAAAACAAAGATCGTGTCTCTGTGGTTCAGTACAGCAGAGAACCAGAGGTCAATTTCTATCTGAAAACATACACCACAAGAGAGGATGTTGTGGATTCGGTCAGAGGGCTGAGACACAGAGGAGGCAGACCCCTCAACACCGGGGCAGCCCTCCAGTACGTCAGGGACAACGTCTTTACAAACTCCTCCGGGAGCAGGCGCCTGCAAGGTGTTCCACAGATGTTGATCCTACTAAATGGTGGAAGGTCTTCTGACAATGTAGATACCCCAGCCTCTGCTCTCAAACAGCAGGGAATCTTTGTGATTGGCATTGGAACAAGGACCTCTGACATCAGAGAGCTGCAGAAGATATCACATGAGCCTAGCTATGCTCTATCTGTGTCTGAGTTCACTGATCTCCCCAGTTGTCCAAGAACAGCTCTCCTCTGTAATCAGCACAGTGATAGTGAAGGCCACGCCCATGCCCCCGACAGTACCTGGTAAGAAAGTGTCTGATTGTTACATTCCAAGATCACTGCAGGATGCAAATGCAAGCGTGTTAAAGTGCAATGTTACTAAGTCGAGGTCAGGCAGTGCCTGAAAACATACACCGTTGACAAAACTGTTGACAAAACAGTTGGGCCAGCATTAGTAGAGTAAGTGGTAAAGGCTGAGGTTAGCTTTGCTCATGTGACTTTGACACAGGAAACGTTTGACACATGAACCTAAATATGTCTCATATTTTATGTTTCCTAGCGGGGAGACAGATACCAGGAAGGGATGTTGTGTTCTTGCTGGATGGATCTGATGGGACTAGAAGTGGATTCCCAGCTATGCAAGACTTTGTCCAAAGAGTAGTAGAGACACTCAGTGTGGATGACAAGAAAGATCGTGTCTCAGTGGTTCAGTACAGCAGAGATCCGTCTGTCCAGTTCTATCTGAACACGTACACCACAAAAGGCGAGATCCTTGACACTGTCAGAGGTCTGAGGCACAAAGGCGGAAGGCCCCTCAACACTGGAGCAGCTCTCCAGTACTTGAGGGATAATGTCTTCACGGCCTCTGCCGGGAGCAGGCGCCTGGAAGGAGTTCCACAGGTCCTAATGTTGCTTAGTGGTGGAAGGTCGTCTGACAGTGTTGATGCACCAGCCTCTGCTCTCAAGCAGCTGGGTGTCTTGACCTTTGCAATTGGAACCAGGAACTCCGATAGCAGAGAATTGCAGCGGATATCCCACGATCCTAGTTCTGCTCTGTCTGTGTCTGAATTCACTGACCTTCCCGGTGTCCAACAGCAACTTCAGTCCTCCGTGGAGGCTGTGGTTACTGAGGTCACCCGAGAATCACCGACCCCACCAGGTATGTTTACAAGCACGGCCTATTGCTGGCCTGAAAGGGCTCACTGACTTGTTACACTTACACTGAGGGAGAGAAATGAAGTGGGATGCTTGTTTAGAGCTAGGTGTGCATATAAAGCGAAACTCTTCTGTGCTTTCCTATTGTTTAAAACCCAAGCAGGCAGTGCAGGGTGCTTCCCAGGGATAAAGGCCACCACGTGATAACAGGGCCACCAGCCTATTTTTTGCAAAGGTTTTTATTTCTTGTCTCCCTGTCTGTCCTCAGTTGACACTGCCAAAAAGGATGTCGTATTCCTTCTGGATGGTTCTGATGGCACTAGGAATGGCTTCCCTGCCATGCGTGATTTTGTTGAGAGAGTTGGTGGAAACACTGAATGTGGGAGAAAACAAAGATCGTGTCTCTGTGGTTCAGTACAGCAGAGAACCAGAGGTCAATTTCTATCTGAAAACATACACCACAAGAGAGGATGTTGTGGATTCGGTCAGAGGGCTGAGACACAGAGGAGGCAGACCCCTCAACACCGGGGCAGCCCTCCAGTACGTCAGGGACAACGTCTTTACAAACTCCTCCGGGAGCAGGCGCCTGCAAGGTGTTCCACAGATGTTGATCCTACTAAATGGTGGAAGGTCTTCTGACAATGTAGATACCCCAGCCTCTGCTCTCAAACAGCAGGGAATCTTTGTGATTGGCATTGGAACAAGGACCTCTGACATCAGAGAGCTGCAGAAGATATCACATGAGCCTAGCTATGCTCTATCTGTGTCTGAGTTCACTGATCTCCCCAGTGTCCAAGAACAGCTCTCCTCTGTAATCAGCACAGTGATAGTGAAGGCCACGCCCATGCCCCCGACAGTACCTGGTAAGAAAGTGTCTGATTGTTACATTCCAAGATCACTGCAGGATGCAAATGCAAGCGTGTTAAAGTGCAATGTTACTAAGTCGAGGTCAGGCAGTGCCTGAAAACATACACCGTTGACAAAACTGTTGACAAAACAGTTGGGCCAGCATTAGTAGAGTAAGTGGTAAAGGCTGAGGTTAGCTTTGCTCATGTGACTTTGACACAGGAAACGTTTGACACATGAACCTAAATATGTCTCATATTTTATGTTTCCTAGCGGGGAGACAGATACCAGGAAGGGATGTTGTGTTCTTGCTGGATGGATCTGATGGCACTAGAAGTGGATTCCCAGCTATGCAAGACTTTGTCCAAAGAGTAGTAGAGACACTCAGTGTGGATGACAAGAAAGATCGTGTCTCCAGTGGTTCAGTACAGCAGAGATCCGTCTGTCCAGTTCTATCTGAACACGTACACCACAAAAGGCGAGATCCTTGACACTGTCAGAGGTCTGAGGCACAAAGGCGGAAGGCACCTCAACACTGGAGCAGCTCTCCAGTACTTGAGGGATAATGTCTTCACGGCCTCTGCCGGGAGCAGGCGCCTGGAAGGAGTTCCACAGGTCCTAATGTTGCTTAGTGGTGGAAGGTCGTCTGACAGTGTTGATGCACCAGCCTCTGCTCTCAAGCAGCTGGGTGTCTTGACCTTTGCAATTGGAACCAGGAACTCCGATAGCAGAGAATTGCAGCGGATATCCCACGATCCTAGTTCTGCTCTGTCTGTGTCTGAATTCACTGACCTTCCCGGTGTCCAACAGCAACTTCAGTCCTCCGTGGAGGCTGTGGTTACTGAGGTCACCCGAGAATCACCGACCCCACCAGGTATGTTTACAAGCACGGCCTATTGCTGGCCTGAAAGGGCTCACTGACTTGTTACACTTACACTAAGGGAGGAGAGAAATGAAGTGGGATGCTTGTTTAGAGCTAGGTGTGCATATAAAGCGAAACTCTTCTGTGCTTTCCTATTGTTTAAAACCCAAGCAGGCAGTGCAGGGTGCTTCCCAGGGATAAAGGCCACCACGTGATAACAGGGCCACAAGCCTATTTTTTGCAAAGGTTTTTATTTCTTGTCTACCCTGTCTGTCCTCAGTTGACACTGCCAAAAAGGATGTCGTATTCCTTCTGGATGGTTCTGATGGCACTAGGAATGGCTTCCCTGCCATGCGTGATTTTGTTGAGAGAGTGGTGGAAACACTGAATGTGGGAGAAAACAAAGATCGTGTCTCTGTGGTTCAGTACAGCAGAGAACCAGAGGTCAATTTCTATCTGAAAACATACACCACAAGAGAGGATGTTGTGGATTCGGTCAGAGGGATGAGACACAGAGGAGGCAGACCCCTCAACACCGGGGCAGCCCTCCAGTACGTCAGGGACAACGTCTTTACAAACTCCTCCGGGAGCAGGCGCCTGCAAGGTGTTCCACAGATGTTGATCCTACTAAATGGTGGAAGGTCTTCTGACAATGTAGATACCCCAGCCTCTGCTCTCAAACAGCAGGGAATCTTTGTGATTGGCATTGGAACAAGGACCTCTGACATCAGAGAGCTGCAGAAGATATCACATGAGCCTAGCTATGCTCTATCTGTGTCTGAGTTCACTGATCTCCCCAGTTGTCCAAGAACAGCTCTCCTCTGTAATCAGCACAGTGATAGTGAAGGCCAACGCCCATGCCCCCGACAGTACCTGGTAAGAAAGTGTCTGATTGTTACATTCCAAGATCACTGCAGGATGCAAATGCAAGCGTGTTAAAGTGCAATGTTACTAAGTCGAGGTCAGGCAGTGCCTGAAAACATACACCGTTGACAAAACTGTTGACAAAACAGTTGGGCCAGCATTAGTAGAGTAAGTGGTAAAGGCTGAGGTTAGCTTTGCTCATGTGACTTTGACACAGGAAACGTTTGACACATGAACCTAAATATGTCTCATATTTTATGTTTCCTAGCGGGGAGACAGATACCAGGAAGGGATGTTGTGTTCTTGCTGGATGGATCTGATGGCACTAGAAGTGGATTCCCAGCTATGCAAGACTTTGTCCAAAGAGTAGTAGAGACACTCAGTGTGGATGACAAGAAAGATCGTGTCTCCAGTGGTTCAGTACAGCAGAGATCCGTCTGTCCAGTTCTATCTGAACACGTACACCACAAAAGGCGAGATCCTTGACACTGTCAGAGGTCTGAGGCACAAAGGCGGAAGGCACCCTCAACACTGGAGCAGCTCTCCAGTACTTGAGGGATAATGTCTTCACGGCCTCTGCCGGGAGCAGGCGCCTGGAAGGAGTTCCACAGGTCCTAATGTTGCTTAGTGGTGGAAGGTCGTCTGACAGTGTTGATGCACCAGCCTCTGCTCTCAAGCAGCTGGGTGTCTTGACCTTTGCAATTGGAACCAGGAACTCCGATAGCAGAGAATTGCAGCGGATATCCCACGATCCTAGTTCTGCTCTGTCTGTGTCTGAATTCACTGACCTTCCCGGTGTCCAACAGCAACTTCAGTCCTCCGTGGAGGCTGTGGTTACTGAGGTCACCCGAGAATCACCGACCCCACCAGGTATGTTTACAAGCACGGCCTATTGCTGGCCTGAAAGGGCTCACTGACTTGTTACACTTACACTGAGGGAGAGAAATGAAGTGGGATGCTTGTTTAGAGCTAGGTGTGCATATAAAGCGAAACTCTTCTGTGCTTTCCTATTGTTTAAAACCCAAGCAGGCAGTGCAGGGTGCTTCCCAGGGATAAAGGCCACCACGTGATAACAGGGCCACAAGCCTATTTTTTGCAAAGGTTTTTATTTCTTGTCTACCCTGTCTGTCCTCAGTTGACACTGCCAAAAAGGATGTCGTATTCCTTCTGGATGGTTCTGATGGCACTAGGAATGGCTTCCCTGCCATGCGTGATTTTGTTGAGAGAGTGGTGGAAACACTGAATGTGGGAGAAAACAAAGATCGTGTCTCTGTGGTTCAGTACAGCAGAGAACCAGAGGTCAATCTTCTATCTGAAAACATACACCACAAGAGAGGATGTTGTGGATTCGGTCAGAGGGCTGAGACACAGAGGAGGCAGACCCCTCAACACCGGGGCAGCCCTCCAGTACGTCAGGGACAACGTCTTTACAAACTCCTCCGGGAGCAGGCGCCTGCAAGGTGTTCCACAGATGTTGATCCTACTAAATGGTGGAAGGTCTTCTGACAATGTAGATACCCCAGCCTCTGCTCTCAAACAGCAGGGAATCTTTGTGATTGGCATTGGAACAAGGACCTCTGACATCAGAGAGCTGCAGAAGATATCACATGAGCCTAGCTATGCTCTATCTGTGTCTGAGTTCACTGATCTCCCCAGTTGTCCAAGAACAGCTCTCCTCTGTAATCAGCACAGTGATAGTGAAGGCCACGCCCATGCCCCCGACAGTACCTGGTAAGAAAGTGTCTGATTGTTACATTCCAAGATCACTGCAGGATGCAAATGCAAGCGTGTTAAAGTGCAATGTTACTAAGTCGAGGTCAGGCAGTGCCTGAAAACATACACCGTTGACAAAACTGTTGACAAAACAGTTGGGCCAGCATTAGTAGAGTAAGTGGTAAAGGCTGAGGTTAGCTTTGCTCATGTGACTTTGACACAGGAAACGTTTGACACATGAACCTAAATATGTCTCATATTTTATGTTTCCTAGCGGGGAGACAGATACCAGGAAGGGATGTTGTGTTCTTGCTGGATGGATCTGATGGCACTAGAAGTGGATTCCCAGCTATGCAAGACTTTGTCCAAAGAGTAGTAGAGACACTCAGTGTGGATGACAAGAAAGATCGTGTCTCAGTGGTTCAGTACAGCAGAGATCCGTCTGTCCAGTTCTATCTGAACACGTACACCACAAAAGGCGAGATCCTTGACACTGTCAGAGGTCTGAGGCACAAAGGCGGAAGGCCCCTCAACACTGGAGCAGCTCTCCAGTACTTGAGGGATAATGTCTTCACGGCCTCTGCCGGGAGCAGGCGCCTGGAAGGAGTTCCACAGGTCCTAATGTTGCTTAGTGGTGGAAGGTCGTCTGACAGTGTTGATGCACCAGCCTCTGCTCTCAAGCAGCTGGGTGTCTTGACCTTTGCAATTGGAACCAGGAACTCCGATAGCAGAGAATTGCAGCGGATATCCCACGATCCTAGTTCTGCTCTGTCTGTGTCTGAATTCACTGACCTTCCCGGTGTCCAACAGCAACTTCAGTCCTCCGTGGAGGCTGTGGTTACTGAGGTCACCCGAGAATCACCGACCCCACCAGGTATGTTTACAAGCACGGCCTATTGCTGGCCTGAAAGGGCTCACTGACTTGTTACACTTACACTGAGGGAGAGAAATGAAGTGGGATGCTTGTTTAGAGCTAGGTGTGCATATAAAGCGAAACTCTTCTGTGCTTTCCTATTGTTTAAAACCCAAGCAGGCAGTGCAGGGTGCTTCCAGGGATAAAGGCCACCACGTGATAACAGGGCCACCAGCCTATTTTTTGCAAAGGTTTTTATTTCTTGTCTCCCTGTCTGTCCTCAGTTGACACTGCCAAAAAGGATGTCGTATTCCTTCTGGATGGTTCTGATGGCACTAGGAATGGCTTCCCTGCCATGCGTGATTTTGTTGAGAGAGTGGTGGAAACACTGAATGTGGGAGAAAACAAAGATCGTGTCTCTGTGGTTCAGTACAGCAGAGAACCAGAGGTCAATTTCTATCTGAAAACATACACCACAAGAGAGGATGTTGTGGATTCGGTCAGAGGGATGAGACACAGAGGAGGCAGACCCCTCAACACCGGGGCAGCCCTCCAGTACGTCAGGGACAACGTCTTTACAAACTCCTCCGGGAGCAGGCGCCTGCAAGGTGTTCCACAGATGTTGATCCTACTAAATGGTGGAAGGTCTTCTGACAATGTAGATACCCCAGCCTCTGCTCTCAAACAGCAGGGAATCTTTGTGATTGGCATTGGAACAAGGACCTCTGACATCAGAGAGCTGCAGAAGATATCACATGAGCCTAGCTATGCTCTATCTGTGTCTGAGTTCACTGATCTCCCCAGTGTCCAAGAACAGCTCTCCTCTGTAATCAGCACAGTGATAGTGAAGGCCACGCCCATGCCCCCGACAGTACCTGGTAAGAAAGTGTCTGATTGTTACATTCCAAGATCACTGCAGGATGCAAATGCAAGCGTGTTAAAGTGCAATGTTACTAAGTCGAGGTCAGGCAGTGCCTGAAAACATACACCGTTGACAAAACTGTTGACAAAACAGTTGGGCCAGCATTAGTAGAGTAAGTGGTAAAGGCTGAGGTTAGCTTTGCTCATGTGACTTTGACACAGGAAACGTTTGACACATGAACCTAAATATGTCTCATATTTTATGTTTCCTAGCGGGGAGACAGATACCAGGAAGGGATGTTGTGTTCTTGCTGGATGGATCTGATGGCACTAGAAGTGGATTCCCAGCTATGCAAGACTTTGTCCAAAGAGTAGTAGAGACACTCAGTGTGGATGACAAGAAAGATCGTGTCTCCAGTGGTTCAGTACAGCAGAGATCCGTCTGTCCAGTTCTATCTGAACACGTACACCACAAAAGGCGAGATCCTTGACACTGTCAGAGGTCTGAGGCACAAAGGCGGAAGGCACCTCAACACTCAACACTGGAGCAGCTCTCCAGTACTTGAGGGATAATGTCTTCACGGCCTCTGCCGGGAGCAGGCGCCTGGAAGGAGTTCCACAGGTCCTAATGTTGCTTAGTGGTGGAAGGTCGTCTGACAGTGTTGATGCACCAGCCTCTGCTCTCAAGCAGCTGGGTGTCTTGACCTTTGCAATTGGAACCAGGAACTCCGATAGCAGAGAATTGCAGCGGATATCCCACGATCCTAGTTCTGCTCTGTCTGTGTCTGAATTCACTGACCTTCCCGGTGTCCAACAGCAACTTCAGTCCTCCGTGGAGGCTGTGGTTACTGAGGTCACCCGAGAATCACCGACCCCACCAGGTATGTTTACAAGCACGGCCTATTGCTGGCCTGAAAGGGCTCACTGACTTGTTACACTTACACTGAGGGAGAGAAATGAAGTGGGATGCTTGTTTAGAGCTAGGTGTGCATATAAAGCGAAACTCTTCTGTGCTTTCCTATTGTTTAAAACCCAAGCAGGCAGTGCAGGGTGCTTCCAGGGATAAAGGCCACCACGTGATAACAGGGCCACCAGCCTATTTTTTGCAAAGGTTTTTATTTCTTGTCTCCCTGTCTGTCCTCAGTTGACACTGCCAAAAAGGATGTCGTATTCCTTCTGGATGGTTCTGATGGCACTAGGAATGGCTTCCCTGCCATGCGTGATTTTGTTGAGAGAGTGGTGGAAACACTGAATGTGGGAGAAAACAAAGATCGTGTCTCTGTGGTTCAGTACAGCAGAGAACCAGAGGTCAATTTCTATCTGAAAACATACACCACAAGAGAGGATGTTGTGGATTCGGTCAGAGGGCTGAGACACAGAGGAGGCAGACCCCTCAACACCGGGGCAGCCCTCCAGTACGTCAGGGACAACGTCTTTACAATCTCCTCCGGGAGCAGGCGCCTGCAAGGTGTTCCACAGATGTTGATCCTACTAAATGGTGGAAGGTCTTCTGACAATGTAGATACCCCAGCCTCTGCTCTCAAACAGCAGGGAATCTTTGTGATTGGCATTGGAACAAGGACCTCTGACATCAGAGAGCTGCAGAAGATATCACATGAGCCTAGCTATGCTCTATCTGTGTCTGAGTTCACTGATCTCCCCAGTTGTCCAAGAACAGCTCTCCTCTGTAATCAGCACAGTGATAGTGAAGGCCAACGCCCATGCCCCCGACAGTACCTGGTAAGAAAGTGTCTGATTGTTACATTCCAAGATCACTGCAGGATGCAAATGCAAGCGTGTTAAAGTGCAATGTTACTAAGTCGAGGTCAGGCAGTGCCTGAAAACATACACCGTTGACAAAACTGTTGACAAAACAGTTGGGCCAGCATTAGTAGAGTAAGTGGTAAAGGCTGAGGTTAGCTTTGCTCATGTGACTTTGACACAGGAAACGTTTGACACATGAACCTAAATATGTCTCATATTTTATGTTTCCTAGCGGGGAGACAGATACCAGGAAGGGATGTTGTGTTCTTGCTGGATGGATCTGATGGCACTAGAAGTGGATTCCCAGCTATGCAAGACTTTGTCCAAAGAGTAGTAGAGACACTCAGTGTGGATGACAAGAAAGATCGTGTCTCCAGTGGTTCAGTACAGCAGAGATCCGTCTGTCCAGTTCTATCTGAACACGTACACCACAAAAGGCGAGATCCCTTGACACTGTCAGAGGTCTGAGGCACAAAGGCGGAAGGCACCCTCAACACTGGAGCAGCTCTCCAGTACTTGAGGGATAATGTCTTCACGGCCTCTGCCGGGAGCAGTCGCGCCTGGAAGGAGTTCCACAGGTCCTAATGTTGCTTAGTGGTGGAAGGTCGTCTGACAGTGTTGATGCACCAGCCTCTGCTCTCAAGCAGCTGGGTGTCTTGACCTTTGCAATTGGAACCAGGAACTCCGATAGCAGAGAATTGCAGCGGATATCCCACGATCCTAGTTCTGCTCTGTCTGTGTCTGAATTCACTGACCTTCCCGGTGTCCAACAGCAACTTCAGTCCTCCGTGGAGGCTGTGGTTACTGAGGTCACCCGAGAATCACCGACCCCACCAGGTATGTTTACAAGCACGGCCTATTGCTGGCCTGAAAGGGCTCACTGACTTGTTACACTTACACTGAGGGAGAGAAATGAAGTGGGATGCTTGTTTAGAGCTAGGTGTGCATATAAAGCGAAACTCTTCTGTGCTTTCCTATTGTTTAAAACCCAAGCAGGCAGTGCAGGGTGCTTCCAGGGATAAAGGCCACCACGTGATAACAGGGCCACCAAGCCTATTTTTTGCAAAGGTTTTTATTTCTTGTCTCCCTGTCTGTCCTCAGTTGACACTGCCAAAAAGGATGTCGTATTCCTTCTGGATGGTTCTGATGGCACTAGGAATGGCTTCCCTGCCATGCGTGACTTTTGTTGAGAGAGTGGTGGAAACACTGAATGTGGGAGAAAACAAAGATCGTGTCTCTGTGGTTCAGTACAGCAGAGAACCAGAGGTCAATTTCTATCTGAAAACATACACCACAAGAGAGGATGTTGTGGATTCGGTCAGAGGGCTGAGACACAGAGGAGGCAGACCCCTCAACACCGGGGCAGCCCTCCAGTACGTCAGGGACAACGTCTTTACAAACTCCTCCGGGAGCAGGCGCCTGCAAGGTGTTCCACAGATGTTGATCCTACTAAATGGTGGAAGGTCTTCTGACAATGTAGATACCCCAGCCTCTGCTCTCAAACAGCAGGGAATCTTTGTGATTGGCATTGGAACAAGGACCTCTGACATCAGAGAGCTGCAGAAGATATCACATGAGCCTAGCTATGCTCTATCTGTGTCTGAGTTCACTGATCTCCCCAGTGTCCAAGAACAGCTCTCCTCTGTAATCAGCACAGTGATAGTGAAGGCCACGCCCATGCCCCCGACAGTACCTGGTAAGAAAGTGTCTGATTGTTACATTCCAAGATCACTGCAGGATGCAAATGCAAGCGTGTTAAAGTGCAATGTTACTAAGTCGAGGTCAGGCAGTGCCTGAAAACATACACCGTTGACAAAACTGTTGACAAAACAGTTGGGCCAGCATTAGTAGAGTAAGTGGTAAAGGCTGAGGTTAGCTTTGCTCATGTGACTTTGACACAGGAAACGTTTGACACATGAACCTAAATATGTCTCATATTTTATGTTTCCTAGCGGGGAGACAGATACCAGGAAGGGATGTTGTGTTCTTGCTGGATGGATCTGATGGCACTAGAAGTGGATTCCCAGCTATGCAAGACTTTGTCCAAAGAGTAGTAGAGACACTCAGTGTGGATGACAAGAAAGATCGTGTCTCAGTGGTTCAGTACAGCAGAGATCCGTCTGTCCAGTTCTATCTGAACACGTACACCACAAAAGGCGAGATCCTTGACACTGTCAGAGGTCTGAGGCACAAAGGCGGAAGGCACCCTCAACACTGGAGCAGCTCTCCAGTACTTGAGGGATAATGTCTTCACGGCCTCTGCCGGGAGCAGGCGCCTGGAAGGAGTTCCACAGGTCCTAATGTTGCTTAGTGGTGGAAGGTCGTCTGACAGTGTTGATGCACCAGCCTCTGCTCTCAAGCAGCTGGGTGTCTTGACCTTTGCAATTGGAACCAGGAACTCCGATAGCAGAGAATTGCAGCGGATATCCCACGATCCTAGTTCTGCTCTGTCTGTGTCTGAATTCACTGACCTTCCCGGTGTCCAACAGCAACTTCAGTCCTCCGTGGAGGCTGTGGTTACTGAGGTCACCCGAGAATCACCGACCCCACCAGGTATGTTTACAAGCACGGCCTATTGCTGGCCTGAAAGGGCTCACTGACTTGTTACACTTACACTGAGGGAGAGAAATGAAGTGGGATGCTTGTTTAGAGCTAGGTGTGCATATAAAGCGAAACTCTTCTGTGCTTTCCTATTGTTTAAAACCCAAGCAGGCAGTGCAGGGTGCTTCCAGGGATAAAGGCCACCACGTGATAACAGGGCCACCAAGCCTATTTTTTGCAAAGGTTTTTATTTCTTGTCTCCCTGTCTGTCCTCAGTTGACACTGCCAAAAAGGATGTCGTATTCCTTCTGGATGGTTCTGATGGCACTAGGAATGGCTTCCCTGCCATGCGTGATTTTGTTGAGAGAGTGGTGGAAACACTGAATGTGGGAGAAAACAAAGATCGTGTCTCTGTGGTTCAGTACAGCAGAGAACCAGAGGTCAATCTTCTATCTGAAAACATACACCACAAGAGAGGATGTTGTGGATTCGGTCAGAGGGCTGAGACACAGAGGAGGCAGACCCCTCAACACCGGGGCAGCCCTCCAGTACGTCAGGGACAACGTCTTTACAAACTCCTCCGGGAGCAGGCGCCTGCAAGGTGTTCCACAGATGTTGATCCTACTAAATGGTGGAAGGTCTTCTGACAATGTAGATACCCCAGCCTCTGCTCTCAAACAGCAGGGAATCTTTGTGATTGGCATTGGAACAAGGACCTCTGACATCAGAGAGCTGCAGAAGATATCACATGAGCCTAGCTATGCTCTATCTGTGTCTGAGTTCACTGATCTCCCCAGTTGTCCAAGAACAGCTCTCCTCTGTAATCAGCACAGTGATAGTGAAGGCCAACGCCCATGCCCCCGACAGTACCTGGTAAGAAAGTGTCTGATTGTTACATTCCAAGATCACTGCAGGATGCAAATGCAAGCGTGTTAAAGTGCAATGTTACTAAGTCGAGGTCAGGCAGTGCCTGAAAACATACACCGTTGACAAAACTGTTGACAAAACTGTTGACAAAACAGTTGGGCCAGCATTAGTAGAGTAAGTGGTAAAGGCTGAGGTTAGCTTTGCTCATGTGACTTTGACACAGGAAACGTTTGACACATGAACCTAAATATGTCTCATATTTTATGTTTCCTAGCGGGGAGACAGATACCAGGAAGGGATGTTGTGTTCTTGCTGGATGGATCTGATGGCACTAGAAGTGGATTCCCAGCTATGCAAGACTTTGTCCAAAGAGTAGTAGAGACACTCAGTGTGGATGACAAGAAAGATCGTGTCTCAGTGGTTCAGTACAGCAGAGATCCGTCTGTCCAGTTCTATCTGAACACGTACACCACAAAAGGCGAGATCCTTGACACTGTCAGAGGTCTGAGGCACAAAGGCGGAAGGCACCCTCAACACTGGAGCAGCTCTCCAGTACTTGAGGGATAATGTCTTCACGGCCTCTGCCGGGAGCAGGCGCCTGGAAGGAGTTCCACAGGTCCTAATGTTGCTTAGTGGTGGAAGGTCGTCTGACAGTGTTGATGCACCAGCCTCTGCTCTCAAGCAGCTGGGTGTCTTGACCTTTGCAATTGGAACCAGGAACTCCGATAGCAGAGAATTGCAGCGGATATCCCACGATCCTAGTTCTGCTCTGTCTGTGTCTGAATTCACTGACCTTCCCGGTGTCCAACAGCAACTTCAGTCCTCCCGTGGAGGCTGTGGTTACTGAGGTCACCCGAGAATCACCGACCCCACCAGGTATGTTTACAAGCACGGCCTATTGCTGGCCTGAAAGGGCTCACTGACTTGTTACACTTACACTGAAGGGAGAGAAATGAAGTGGGATGCTTGTTTAGAGCTAGGTGTGCATATAAAGCGAAACTCTTCTGTGCTTTCCTATTGTTTAAAACCCAAGCAGGCAGTGCAGGGTGCTTCCCAGGGATAAAGGCCACCACGTGATAACAGGGCCACCAAGCCTATTTTTTGCAAAGGTTTTTATTTCTTGTCTCCCTGTCTGTCCTCAGTTGACACTGCCAAAAAGGATGTCGTATTCCTTCTGGATGGTTCTGATGGCACTAGGAATGGCTTCCCTGCCATGCGTGATTTTGTTGAGAGAGTGGTGGAAACACTGAATGTGGGAGAAAACAAAGATCGTGTCTCTGTGGTTCAGTACAGCAGAGAACCAGAGGTCAATTTCTATCTGAAAACATACACCACAAGAGAGGATGTTGTGGATTCGGTCAGAGGGCTGAGACACAGAGGAGGCAGACCCCTCAACACCGGGGCAGCCCTCCAGTACGTCAGGGACAACGTCTTTACAAACTCCTCCGGGAGCAGGCGCCTGCAAGGTGTTCCACAGATGTTGATCCTACTAAATGGTGGAAGGTCTTCTGACAATGTAGATACCCCAGCCTCTGCTCTCAAACAGCAGGGAATCTTTGTGATTGGCATTGGAACAAGGACCTCTGACATCAGAGAGCTGCAGAAGATATCACATGAGCCTAGCTATGCTCTATCTGTGTCTGAGTTCACTGATCTCCCCAGTTGTCCAAGAACAGCTCTCCTCTGTAATCAGCACAGTGATAGTGAAGGCCACGCCCATGCCCCCGACAGTACCTGGTAAGAAAGTGTCTGATTGTTACATTCCAAGATCACTGCAGGATGCAAATGCAAGCGTGTTAAAGTGCAATGTTACTAAGTCGAGGTCAGGCAGTGCCTGAAAACATACACCGTTGACAAAACTGTTGACAAAACAGTTGGGCCAGCATTAGTAGAGTAAGTGGTAAAGGCTGAGGTTAGCTTTGCTCATGTGACTTTGACACAGGAAACGTTTGACACATGAACCTAAATATGTCTCATATTTTATGTTTCCTAGCGGGGAGACAGATACCAGGAAGGGATGTTGTGTTCTTGCTGGATGGATCTGATGGCACTAGAAGTGGATTCCCAGCTATGCAAGACTTTGTCCAAAGAGTAGTAGAGACACTCAGTGTGGATGACAAGAAAGATCGTGTCTCAGTGGTTCAGTACAGCAGAGATCCGTCTGTCCAGTTCTATCTGAACACGTACACCACAAAAGGCGAGATCCTTGACACTGTCAGAGGTCTGAGGCACAAAGGCGGAAGGCACCCTCAACACTGGAGCAGCTCTCCAGTACTTGAGGGATAATGTCTTCACGGCCTCTGCCGGGAGCAGGCGCCTGGAAGGAGTTCCACAGGTCCTAATGTTGCTTAGTGGTGGAAGGTCGTCTGACAGTGTTGATGCACCAGCCTCTGCTCTCAAGCAGCTGGGTGTCTTGACCTTTGCAATTGGAACCAGGAACTCCGATAGCAGAGAATTGCAGCGGATATCCCACGATCCTAGTTCTGCTCTGTCTGTGTCTGAATTCACTGACCTTCCCGGTGTCCAACAGCAACTTCAGTCCTCCGTGGAGGCTGTGGTTACTGAGGTCACCCGAGAATCACCGACCCCACCAGGTATGTTTACAAGCACGGCCTATTGCTGGCCTGAAAGGGCTCACTGACTTGTTACACTTACACTGAAGGGAGAGAAATGAAGTGGGATGCTTGTTTAGAGCTAGGTGTGCATATAAAGCGAAACTCTTCTGTGCTTTCCTATTGTTTAAAACCCAAGCAGGCAGTGCAGGGTGCTTCCCAGGGATAAAGGCCACCACGTGATAACAGGGCCACCAAGCCTATTTTTTGCAAAGGTTTTTATTTCTTGTCTCCCTGTCTGTCCTCAGTTGACACTGCCAAAAAGGATGTCGTATTCCTTCTGGATGGTTCTGATGGCACTAGGAATGGCTTCCCTGCCATGCGTGATTTTGTTGAGAGAGTGGTGGAAACACTGAATGTGGGAGAAAACAAAGATCGTGTCTCTGTGGTTCAGTACAGCAGAGAACCAGAGGTCAATTTCTATCTGAAAACATACACCACAAGAGAGGATGTTGTGGATTCGGTCAGAGGGATGAGACACAGAGGAGGCAGACCCCTCAACACCGGGGCAGCCCTCCAGTACGTCCAGGGACAACGTCTTTACAAACTCCTCCGGGAGCAGGCGCCTGCAAGGTGTTCCACAGATGTTGATCCTACTAAATGGTGGAAGGTCTTCTGACAATGTAGATACCCCAGCCTCTGCTCTCAAACAGCAGGGAATCTTTGTGATTGGCATTGGAACAAGGACCTCTGACATCAGAGAGCTGCAGAAGATATCACATGAGCCTAGCTATGCTCTATCTGTGTCTGAGTTCACTGATCTCCCCAGTTGTCCAAGAACAGCTCTCCTCTGTAATCAGCACAGTGATAGTGAAGGCCACGCCCATGCCCCCGACAGTACCTGGTAAGAAAGTGTCTGATTGTTACATTCCAAGATCACTGCAGGATGCAAATGCAAGCGTGTTAAAGTGCAATGTTACTAAGTCGAGGTCAGGCAGTGCCTGAAAACATACACCGTTGACAAAACTGTTGACAAAACTGTTGACAAAACAGTTGGGCCAGCATTAGTAGAGTAAGTGGTAAAGGCTGAGGTTAGCTTTGCTCATGTGACTTTGACACAGGAAACGTTTGACACATGAACCTAAATATGTCTCATATTTTATGTTTCCTAGCGGGGAGACAGATACCAGGAAGGGATGTTGTGTTCTTGCTGGATGGATCTGATGGCACTAGAAGTGGATTCCCAGCTATGCAAGACTTTGTCCAAAGAGTAGTAGAGACACTCAGTGTGGATGACAAGAAAGATCGTGTCTCCAGTGGTTCAGTACAGCAGAGATCCGTCTGTCCAGTTCTATCTGAACACGTACACCACAAAAGGCGAGATCCTTGACACTGTCAGAGGTCTGAGGCACAAAGGCGGAAGGCACCCTCAACACTGGAGCAGCTCTCCAGTACTTGAGGGATAATGTCTTCACGGCCTCTGCCGGGAGCAGGCGCCTGGAAGGAGTTCCACAGGTCCTAATGTTGCTTAGTGGTGGAAGGTCGTCTGACAGTGTTGATGCACCAGCCTCTGCTCTCAAGCAGCTGGGTGTCTTGACCTTTGCAATTGGAACCAGGAACTCCGATAGCAGAGAATTGCAGCGGATATCCCACGATCCTAGTTCTGCTCTGTCTGTGTCTGAATTCACTGACCTTCCCGGTGTCCAACAGCAACTTCAGTCCTCCCGTGGAGGCTGTGGTTACTGAGGTCACCCGAGAATCACCGACCCCACCAGGTATGCTTTACAAGCACGGCCTATTGCTGGCCTGAAAGGGCTCACTGACTTGTTACACTTACACTAAGGGAGAGAAATGAAGTGGGATGCTTGTTTAGAGCTAGGTGTGCATATAAAGCGAAACTCTTCTGTGCTTTCCTATTGTTTAAAACCCAAGCAGGCAGTGCAGGGTGCTTCCCAGGGATAAAGGCCACCACGTGATAACAGGGCCACCAAGCCTATTTTTTGCAAAGGTTTTTATTTCTTGTCTCCCTGTCTGTCCTCAGTTGACACTGCCAAAAAGGATGTCGTATTCCTTCTGGATGGTTCTGATGGCACTAGGAATGGCTTCCCTGCCATGCGTGATTTTGTTGAGAGAGTGGTGGAAACACTGAATGTGGGAGAAAACAAAGATCGTGTCTCTGTGGTTCAGTACAGCAGAGAACCAGAGGTCAATTTCTATCTGAAAACATACACCACAAGAGAGGATGTTGTGGATTCGGTCAGAGGGCTGAGACACAGAGGAGGCAGACCCCTCAACACCGGGGCAGCCCTCCAGTACGTCAGGGACAACGTCTTTACAAACTCCTCCGGGAGCAGGCGCCTGCAAGGTGTTCCACAGATGTTGATCCTACTAAATGGTGGAAGGTCTTCTGACAATGTAGATACCCCAGCCTCTGCTCTCAAACAGCAGGGAATCTTTGTGATTGGCATTGGAACAAGGACCTCTGACATCAGAGAGCTGCAGAAGATATCACATGAGCCTAGCTATGCTCTATCTGTGTCTGAGTTCACTGATCTCCCCAGTTGTCCAAGAACAGCTCTCCTCTGTAATCAGCACAGTGATAGTGAAGGCCAACGCCCATGCCCCCGACAGTACCTGGTAAGAAAGTGTCTGATTGTTACATTCCAAGATCACTGCAGGATGCAAATGCAAGCGTGTTAAAGTGCAATGTTACTAAGTCGAGGTCAGGCAGTGCCTGAAAACATACACCGTTGACAAAACTGTTGACAAAACAGTTGGGCCAGCATTAGTAGAGTAAGTGGTAAAGGCTGAGGTTAGCTTTGCTCATGTGACTTTGACACAGGAAACGTTTGACACATGAACCTAAATATGTCTCATATTTTATGTTTCCTAGCGGGGAGACAGATACCAGGAAGGGATGTTGTGTTCTTGCTGGATGGATCTGATGGCACTAGAAGTGGATTCCCAGCTATGCAAGACTTTGTCCAAAGAGTAGTAGAGACACTCAGTGTGGATGACAAGAAAGATCGTGTCTCCAGTGGTTCAGTACAGCAGAGATCCGTCTGTCCAGTTCTATCTGAACACGTACACCACAAAAGGCGAGATCCTTGACACTGTCAGAGGTCTGAGGCACAAAGGCGGAAGGCACCCTCAACACTGGAGCAGCTCTCCAGTACTTGAGGGATAATGTCTTCACGGCCTCTGCCGGGAGCAGGCGCCTGGAAGGAGTTCCACAGGTCCTAATGTTGCTTAGTGGTGGAAGGTCGTCTGACAGTGTTGATGCACCAGCCTCTGCTCTCAAGCAGCTGGGTGTCTTGACCTTTGCAATTGGAACCAGGAACTCCGATAGCAGAGAATTGCAGCGGATATCCCACGATCCTAGTTCTGCTCTGTCTGTGTCTGAATTCACTGACCTTCCCGGTGTCCAACAGCAACTTCAGTCCTCCCGTGGAGGCTGTGGTTACTGAGGTCACCCGAGAATCACCGACCCCACCAGGTATGTTTACAAGCACGGCCTATTGCTGGCCTGAAAGGGCTCACTGACTTGTTACACTTACACTGAGGGAGAGAAATGAAGTGGGATGCTTGTTTAGAGCTAGGTGTGCATATAAAGCGAAACTCTTCTGTGCTTTCCTATTGTTTAAAACCCAAGCAGGCAGTGCAGGGTGCTTCCCAGGGATAAAGGCCACCACGTGATAACAGGGCCACCAAGCCTATTTTTTGCAAAGGTTTTTATTTCTTGTCTCCCTGTCTGTCCTCAGTTGACACTGCCAAAAAGGATGTCGTATTCCTTCTGGATGGTTCTGATGGCACTAGGAATGGCTTCCCTGCCATGCGTGATTTTGTTGAGAGAGTGGTGGAAACACTGAATGTGGGAGAAAACAAAGATCGTGTCTCTGTGGTTCAGTACAGCAGAGAACCAGAGGTCAATTTCTATCTGAAAACATACACCACAAGAGAGGATGTTGTGGATTCGGTCAGAGGGATGAGACACAGAGGAGGCAGACCCCTCAACACCGGGGCAGCCCTCCAGTACGTCAGGGACAACGTCTTTACAAACTCCTCCGGGAGCAGGCGCCTGCAAGGTGTTCCACAGATGTTGATCCTACTAAATGGTGGAAGGTCTTCTGACAATGTAGATACCCCAGCCTCTGCTCTCAAACAGCAGGGAATCTTTGTGATTGGCATTGGAACAAGGACCTCTGACATCAGAGAGCTGCAGAAGATATCACATGAGCCTAGCTATGCTCTATCTGTGTCTGAGTTCACTGATCTCCCCAGTTGTCCAAGAACAGCTCTCCTCTGTAATCAGCACAGTGATAGTGAAGGCCAACGCCCATGCCCCCGACAGTACCTGGTAAGAAAGTGTCTGATTGTTACATTCCAAGATCACTGCAGGATGCAAATGCAAGCGTGTTAAAGTGCAATGTTACTAAGTCGAGGTCAGGCAGTGCCTGAAAACATACACCGTTGACAAAACTGTTGACAAAACAGTTGGGCCAGCATTAGTAGAGTAAGTGGTAAAGGCTGAGGTTAGCTTTGCTCATGTGACTTTGACACAGGAAACGTTTGACAACATGAACCTAAATATGTCTCATATTTTATGTTTCCTAGCGGGGAGACAGATACCAGGAAGGGATGTTGTGTTCTTGCTGGATGGATCTGATGGCACTAGAAGTGGATTCCCAGCTATGCAAGACTTTGTCCAAAGAGTAGTAGAGACACTCAGTGTGGATGACAAGAAAGATCGTGTCTCAGTGGTTCAGTACAGCAGAGATCCGTCTGTCCAGTTCTATCTGAACACGTACACCACAAAAGGCGAGATCCTTGACACTGTCAGAGGTCTGAGGCACAAAGGCGGAAGGCCCCTCAACACTGGAGCAGCTCTCCAGTACTTGAGGGATAATGTCTTCACGGCCTCTGCCGGGAGCAGGCGCCTGGAAGGAGTTCCACAGGTCCTAATGTTGCTTAGTGGTGGAAGGTCGTCTGACAGTGTTGATGCACCAGCCTCTGCTCTCAAGCAGCTGGGTGTCTTGACCTTTGCAATTGGAACCAGGAACTCCGATAGCAGAGAACTTGCAGCGGATATCCCACGATCCTAGTTCTGCTCTGTCTGTGTCTGAATTCACTGACCTTCCCGGTGTCCAACAGCAACTTCAGTCCTCCGTGGAGGCTGTGGTTACTGAGGTCACCCGAGAATCACCGACCCCACCAGGTATGTTTACAAGCACGGCCTATTGCTGGCCTGAAAGGGCTCACTGACTTGTTACACTTACACTGAAGGGAGAGAAATGAAGTGGGATGCTTGTTTAGAGCCAGGTGTGCATATAAAGCGAAACTCTTCTGTGCTTTCCTATTGTTTAAAACCCAAGCAGGCAGTGCAGGGTGCTTCCAGGGATAAAGGCCACCACGTGATAACAGGGCCACCAAGCCTATTTTTTGCAAAGGTTTTTATTTCTTGTCTACCCTGTCTGTCCTCAGTTGACACTGCCAAAAAGGATGTCGTATTCCTTCTGGATGGTTCTGATGGCACTAGGAATGGCTTCCCTGCCATGCGTGATTTTGTTGAGAGAGTGGTGGAAACACTGAATGTGGGAGAAAACAAAGATCGTGTCTCTGTGGTTCAGTACAGCAGAGAACCAGAGGTCAATTTCTATCTGAAAACATACACCACAAGAGAGGATGTTGTGGATTCGGTCAGAGGGCTGAGACACAGAGGAGGCAGACCCCTCAACACCGGGGCAGCCCTCCAGTACGTCCAGGGACAACGTCTTTACAAACTCCTCCGGGAGCAGGCGCCTGCAAGGTGTTCCACAGATGTTGATCCTACTAAATGGTGGAAGGTCTTCTGACAATGTAGATACCCCAGCCTCTGCTCTCAAACAGCAGGGAATCTTTGTGATTGGCATTGGAACAAGGACCTCTGACATCAGAGAGCTGCAGAAGATATCACATGAGCCTAGCTATGCTCTATCTGTGTCTGAGTTCACTGATCTCCCCATTGTCCAAGAACAGCTCTCCTCTGTAATCAGCACAGTGATAGTGAAGGCCAACGCCCATGCCCCCGACAGTACCTGGTAAGAAAGTGTCTGATTGTTACATTCCAAGATCACTGCAGGATGCAAATGCAAGCGTGTTAAAGTGCAATGTTACTAAGTCGAGGTCAGGCAGTGCCTGAAAACATACACCGTTGACAAAACAGTTGGGCCAGCATTAGTAGAGTAAGTGGTAAAGGCTGAGGTTAGCTTTGCTCATGTGACTTTGACACAGGAAACGTTTGACACATGAACCTAAATATGTCTCATATTTTATGTTTCCTAGCGGGGAGACAGATACCAGGAAGGGATGTTGTGTTCTTGCTGGATGGATCTGATGGCACTAGAAGTGGATTCCCAGCTATGCAAGACTTTGTCCAAAGAGTAGTAGAGACACTCAGTGTGGATGACAAGAAAGATCGTGTCTCCAGTGGTTCAGTACAGCAGAGATCCGTCTGTCCAGTTCTATCTGAACACGTACACCACAAAAGGCGAGATCCTTGACACTGTCAGAGGTCTGAGGCACAAAGGCGGAAGGCACCCTCAACACTGGAGCAGCTCTCCAGTACTTGAGGGATAATGTCTTCACGGCCTCTGCCGGGAGCAGGCGCCTGGAAGGAGTTCCACAGGTCCTAATGTTGCTTAGTGGTGGAAGGTCGTCTGACAGTGTTGATGCACCAGCCTCTGCTCTCAAGCAGCTGGGTGTCTTGACCTTTGCAATTGGAACCAGGAACTCCGATAGCAGAGAATTGCAGCGGATATCCCACGATCCTAGTTCTGCTCTGTCTGTGTCTGAATTCACTGACCTTCCCGGTGTCCAACAGCAACTTCAGTCCTCCATGGAGGCTGTGGTTACTGAGGTCACCCGAGAATCACCGACCCCACCAGGTATGCTTTACAAGCACGGCCTATTGCTGGCCTGAAAGGGCTCACTGACTTGTTACACTTACACTGAAGGGAGAGAAATGAAGTGGGATGCTTGTTTAGAGCTAGGTGTGCATATAAAGCGAAACTCTTCTGTGCTTTCCTATTGTTTAAAACCCAAGCAGGCAGTGCAGGGTGCTCCCAGGGATAAAGGCCACCACGTGATAACAGGGCCACCAAGCCTATTTTTTGCAAAGGTTTTTATTTCTTGTCTACCCTGTCTGTCCTCAGTTGACACTGCCAAAAAGGATGTCGTATTCCTTCTGGATGGTTCTGATGGCACTAGGAATGGCTTCCCTGCCATGCGTGATTTTGTTGAGAGAGTGGTGGAAACACTGAATGTTGGGAGAAAACAAAGATCGTGTCTCTGTGGTTCAGTACAGCAGAGAACCAGAGGTCAATCTTCTATCTGAAAACATACACCACAAGACAGGATGTTGTGGATTCGGTCAGAGGGCTGAGACACAGAGGAGGCAGACCCCTCAACACCGGGGCAGCCCTCCAGTACGTCAGGGACAACGTCTTTACAAACTCCTCCGGGAGCAGGCGCCTGCAAGGTGTTCCACAGATGTTGATCCTACTAAATGGTGGAAGGTCTTCTGACAATGTAGATACCCCAGCCTCTGCTCTCAAACAGCAGGGAATCTTTGTGATTGGCATTGGAACAAGGACCTCTGACATCAGAGAGCTGCAGAAGATATCACATGAGCCTAGCTATGCTCTATCTGTGTCTGAGTTCACTGATCTCCCCATTGTCCAAGAACAGCTCTCCTCTGTAATCAGCACAGTGATAGTGAAGGCCACGCCCATGCCCCCGACAGTACCTGGTAAGAAAGTGTCTGATTGTTACATTCCAAGATCACTGCAGGATGCAAATGCAAGCGTGTTAAAGTGCAATGTTACTAAGTCGAGGTCAGGCAGTGCCTGAAAACATACACCGTTGACAAAACTGTTGACAAAACAGTTGGGCCAGCATTAGTAGAGTAAGTGGTAAAGGCTGAGGTTAGCTTTGCTCATGTGACTTTGACACAGGAAACGTTTGACACATGAACCTAAATATGTCTCATATTTTATGTTTCCTAGCGGGGAGACAGATACCAGGAAGGGATGTTGTGTTCTTGCTGGATGGATCTGATGGCACTAGAAGTGGATTCCCAGCTATGCAAGACTTTGTCCAAAGAGTAGTAGAGACACTCAGTGTGGATGACAAGAAAGATCGTGTCTCCAGTGGTTCAGTACAGCAGAGATCCGTCTGTCCAATTCTATCTGAACACGTACACCACAAAAGGCGAGATCCTTGACACTGTCAGAGGTCTGAGGCACAAAGGCGGAAGGCACCCTCAACACTGGAGCAGCTCTCCAGTACTTGAGGGATAATGTCTTCACGGCCTCTGCCGGGAGCAGGCGCCTGGAAGGAGTTCCACAGGTCCTAATGTTGCTTAGTGGTGGAAGGTCGTCTGACAGTGTTGATGCACCAGCCTCTGCTCTCAAGCAGCTGGGTGTCTTGACTTGACTTTGCAATTGGAACCAGGAACTCCGATAGCAGAGAATTGCAGCGGATATCCCACGATCCTTAGTTCTGCTCTGTCTGTGTCTGAATTCACTGACCTTCCCGGTGTCCAACAGCAACTTCAGTCCTCCCGTGGAGGCTGTGGTTACTGAGGTCACCCGAGAATCACCGACCCCACCAGGTATGTTTACAAGCACGGCCTATTGCTGGCCTGAAAGGGCTCACTGACTTGTTACACTTACACTGAGGGAGAGAAATGAAGTGGGATGCTTGTTTAGAGCTAGGTGTGCATATAAAGCGAAACTCTTCTGTGCTTTCCTATTGTTTAAAACCCAAGCAGGCAGTGCAGGGTGCTTCCCAGGGATAAAGGCCACCACGTGATAACAGGGCCACCAAGCCTATTTTTTGCAAAGGTTTTTATTTCTTGTCTCCCTGTCTGTCCTCAGTTGACACTGCCAAAAAGGATGTCGTATTCCTTCTGGATGGTTCTGATGGCACTAGGAATGGCTTCCCTGCCATGCGTGATTTTGTTGAGAGAGTGGTGGAAACACTGAATGTGGGAGAAAACAAAGATCGTGTCTCTGTGGTTCAGTACAGCAGAGAACCAGAGGTCAATTTCTATCTGAAAACATACACCACAAGAGAGGATGTTGTGGATTCGGTCAGAGGGCTGAGACACAGAGGAGGCAGACCCCTCAACACCGGGGCAGCCCTCCAGTACGTCCAGGGACAACGTCTTTACAAACTCCTCCGGGAGCAGGCGCCTGCAAGGTGTTCCACAGATGTTGATCCTACTAAATGGTGGAAGGTCTTCTGACAATGTAGATACCCCAGCCTCTGCTCTCAAACAGCAGGGAATCTTTGTGATTGGCATTGGAACAAGGACCTCTGACATCAGAGAGCTGCAGAAGATATCACATGAGCCTAGCTATGCTCTATCTGTGTCTGAGTTCACTGATCTCCCCAGTTGTCCAAGAACAGCTCTCCTCTGTAATCAGCACAGTGATAGTGAAGGCCAACGCCCATGCCCCCGACAGTACCTGGTAAGAAAGTGTCTGATTGTTACATTCCAAGATCACTGCAGGATGCAAATGCAAGCGTGTTAAAGTGCAATGTTACTAAGTCGAGGTCAGGCAGTGCCTGAAAACATACACCGTTGACAAAACTGTTGACAAAACAGTTGGGCCAGCATTAGTAGAGTAAGTGGTAAAGGCTGAGGTTAGCTTTGCTCATGTGACTTTGACACAGGAAACGTTTGACAACATGAACCTAAATATGTCTCATATTTTATGTTTCCTAGCGGGGAGACAGATACCAGGAAGGGATGTTGTGTTCTTGCTGGATGGATCTGATGGCACTAGAAGTGGATTCCCAGCTATGCAAGACTTTGTCCAAAGAGTAGTAGAGACACTCAGTGTGGATGACAAGAAAGATCGTGTCTCCAGTGGTTCAGTACAGCAGAGATCCGTCTGTCCAGTTCTATCTGAACACGTACACCACAAAAGGCGAGATCCTTGACACTGTCAGAGGTCTGAGGCACAAAGGCGGAAGGCACCCTCAACACTGGAGCAGCTCTCCAGTACTTGAGGGATAATGTCTTCACGGCCTCTGCCGGGAGCAGGCGCCTGGAAGGAGTTCCACAGGTCCTAATGTTGCTTAGTGGTGGAAGGTCGTCTGACAGTGTTGATGCACCAGCCTCTGCTCTCAAGCAGCTGGGTG
This sequence comes from Scortum barcoo, assembly GCA_023238725.1. NCBI lineage: Eukaryota > Metazoa > Chordata > Actinopteri > Centrarchiformes > Terapontidae > Scortum > Scortum barcoo. The sequence continues at coordinate 24,537,522 of CM041550.1, forward strand.
TCTTGACCTTTGCAATTGGAACCAGGAACTCCGATAGCAGAGAATTGCAGCGGATATCCCACGATCCTAGTTCTGCTCTGTCTGTGTCTGAATTCACTGACCTTCCCGGTGTCCAACAGCAACTTCAGTCCTCCGTGGAGGCTGTGGTTACTGAGGTCACCCGAGAATCACCGACCCCACCAGGTATGTTTACAAGCACGGCCTATTGCTGGCCTGAAAGGGCTCACTGACTTGTTACACTTACACTGAGGGAGAGAAATGAAGTGGGATGCTTGTTTAGAGCTAGGTGTGCATATAAAGCGAAACTCTTCTGTGCTTTCCTATTGTTTAAAACCCAAGCAGGCAGTGCAGGGTGCTTCCAGGGATAAAGGCCACCACGTGATAACAGGGCCACCAAGCCTATTTTTTGCAAAGGTTTTTATTTCTTGTCTCCCTGTCTGTCCTCAGTTGACACTGCCAAAAAGGATGTCGTATTCCTTCTGGATGGTTCTGATGGCACTAGGAATGGCTTCCCTGCCATGCGTGATTTTGTTGAGAGAGTGGTGGAAACACTGAATGTGGGAGAAAACAAAGATCGTGTCTCTGTGGTTCAGTACAGCAGAGAACCAGAGGTCAATTTCTATCTGAAAACATACACCACAAGAGAGGATGTTGTGGATTCGGTCAGAGGGCTGAGACACAGAGGAGGCAGACCCCTCAACACCGGGGCAGCCCTCCAGTACGTCAGGGACAACGTCTTTACAAACTCCTCCGGGAGCAGGCGCCTGCAAGGTGTTCCACAGATGTTGATCCTACTAAATGGTGGAAGGTCTTCTGACAATGTAGATACCCCAGCCTCTGCTCTCAAACAGCAGGGAATCTTTGTGATTGGCATTGGAACAAGGACCTCTGACATCAGAGAGCTGCAGAAGATATCACATGAGCCTAGCTATGCTCTATCTGTGTCTGAGTTCACTGATCTCCCCATTGTCCAAGAACAGCTCTCCTCTGTAATCAGCACAGTGATAGTGAAGGCCAACGCCCATGCCCCCGACAGTACCTGGTAAGAAAGTGTCTGATTGTTACATTCCAAGATCACTGCAGGATGCAAATGCAAGCGTGTTAAAGTGCAATGTTACTAAGTCGAGGTCAGGCAGTGCCTGAAAACATACACCGTTGACAAAACTGTTGACAAAACACAAAACAGTTGGGCCAGCATTAGTAGAGTAAGTGGTAAAGGCTGAGGTTAGCTTTGCTCATGTGACTTTGACACAGGAAACGTTTGACACATGAACCTAAATATGTCTCATATTTTATGTTTCCTAGCGGGGAGACAGATACCAGGAAGGGATGTTGTGTTCTTGCTGGATGGATCTGATGGCACTAGAAGTGGATTCCCAGCTATGCAAGACTTTGTCCAAAGAGTAGTAGAGACACTCAGTGTGGATGACAAGAAAGATCGTGTCTCCAGTGGTTCAGTACAGCAGAGATCCGTCTGTCCAGTTCTATCTGAACACGTACACCACAAAAGGCGAGATCCTTGACACTGTCAGAGGTCTGAGGCACAAAGGCGGAAGGCACCCTCAACACTGGAGCAGCTCTCCAGTACTTGAGGGATAATGTCTTCACAGGCCTCTGCCGGGAGCAGGCGCCTGGAAGGAGTTCCACAGGTCCTAATGTTGCTTAGTGGTGGAAGGTCGTCTGACAGTGTTGATGCACCAGCCTCTGCTCTCAAGCAGCTGGGTGTCTTGACCTTTGCAATTGGAACCAGGAACTCCGATAGCAGAGAATTGCAGCGGATATCCCACGATCCTAGTTCTGCTCTGTCTGTGTCTGAATTCACTGACCTTCCCGGTGTCCAACAGCAACTTCAGTCCTCCCGTGGAGGCTGTGGTTACTGAGGTCACCCGAGAATCACCGACCCCACCAGGTATGTTTACAAGCACGGCCTATTGCTGGCCTGAAAGGGCTCACTGACTTGTTACACTTACACTGAGGGAGAGAAATGAAGTGGGATGCTTGTTTAGAGCCAGGTGTGCATATAAAGCGAAACTCTTCTGTGCTTTCCTATTGTTTAAAACCCAAGCAGGCAGTGCAGGGTGCTTCCAGGGATAAAGGCCACCACGTGATAACAGGGCCACCAGCCTATTTTTTGCAAAGGTTTTTATTTCTTGTCTACCCTGTCTGTCCTCAGTTGACACTGCCAAAAAGGATGTCGTATTCCTTCTGGATGGTTCTGATGGCACTAGGAATGGCTTCCCTGCCATGCGTGATTTTGTTGAGAGAGTGGTGGAAACACTGAATGTGGGAGAAAACAAAGATCGTGTCTCTGTGGTTCAGTACAGCAGAGAACCAGAGGTCAATTTCTATCTGAAAACATACACCACAAGAGAGGATGTTGTGGATTCGGTCAGAGGGCTGAGACACAGAGGAGGCAGACACCCTCAACACCGGGGCAGCCCTCCAGTACGTCAGGGACAACGTCTTTACAAACTCCTCCGGGAGCAGGCGCCTGCAAGGTGTTCCACAGATGTTGATCCTACTAAATGGTGGAAGGTCTTCTGACAATGTAGATACCCCAGCCTCTGCTCTCAAACAGCAGGGAATCTTTGTGATTGGCATTGGAACAAGGACCTCTGACATCAGAGAGCTGCAGAAGATATCACATGAGCCTAGCTATGCTCTATCTGTGTCTGAGTTCACTGATCTCCCCATTGTCCAAGAACAGCTCTCCTCTGTAATCAGCACAGTGATAGTGAAGGCCACGCCCATGCCCCCGACAGTACCTGGTAAGAAAGTGTCTGATTGCTTACATTCCAAGATCACTGCAGGATGCAAATGCAAGCGCGTTAAAGTGCAATGTTACTAAGTCGAGGTCCAGGCAGTGCCTGAAAACATACACCGTTGACAAAACAGTTGGGCCAGCATTAGTAGAGTAAGTGGTAAAGGCTGAGGTTAGCTTTGCTCATGTGACTTTGACACAGGAAACGTTTGACACATGAACCTAAATATGTCTCATATTTTATGTTTCCTAGCGGGGAGACAGATACCAGGAAGGGATGTTGTGTTCTTGCTGGATGGATCTGATGGCACTAGAAGTGGATTCCCAGCTATGCAAGACTTTGTCCAAAGAGTAGTAGAGACACTCAGTGTGGATGACAAGAAAGATCGTGTCTCCAGTGGTTCAGTACAGCAGAGATCCGTCTGTCCAGTTCTATCTGAACACGTACACCACAAAAGGCGAGATCCTTGACACTGTCAGAGGTCTGAGGCACAAAGGCGGAAGGCCCCTCAACACTGGAGCAGCTCTCCAGTACTTGAGGGATAATGTCTTCACAGGCCTCTGCCGGGAGCAGGCGCCTGGAAGGAGTTCCACAGGTCCTAATGTTGCTTAGTGGTGGAAGGTCGTCTGACAGTGTTGATGCACCAGCCTCTGCTCTCAAGCAGCTGGGTGTCTTGACCTTTGCAATTGGAACCAGGAACTCCGATAGCAGAGAATTGCAGCGGATATCCCACGATCCTAGTTCTGCTCTGTCTGTGTCTGAATTCACTGACCTTCCCGGTGTCCAACAGCAACTTCAGTCCTCCCGTGGAGGCTGTGGTTACTGAGGTCACCCGAGAATCACCGACCCCACCAGGTATGTTTACAAGCACGGCCTATTGCTGGCCTGAAAGGGCTCACTGACTTGTTACACTTACACTGAGGGAGAGAAATGAAGTGGGATGCTTGTTTAGAGCTAGGTGTGAATAGAACTGCAGAGGATATCCCATGATCCCAGTTCTTCTGTCTCTGTGTCTGACTTCACTGACTTTACCGGTGTCCACCAGCAATTTCAGTCTTCCGTGGAGAATATGTTCATAACAAAATGACCCACTGTTGGCATGTTGACAAGAATGGCATGTTACTGCATTGAAAGACTTTCTTACTTTCCTTGTTCTTGGATGAAAATTGATTTTCTTTCACATACTGCAAACGCTTGAGTTTAAAGGCCCATTTCATGTGGTTAAGCATAAAGGCATTACTAATCCCATAGTTTTAAAATGATTAAAATGAGGTAAAGTATATTTTGGTATAAGACTCTGCCCTAATCTGTCTAATATCTAATGACAGATTTCTCAGGGTCTTGTTTTTGCGTCTTGCAAAGTGAAAAAGTTTTTCAATTTCAACCTAAATACTTTAATTTTACATTTTCATGTGCATATTTTAAACAGTTCCAAACAATTTTTCATCAACATAATCAACATTTATTGTTTGTTCATCATTGCACTATGTTCCTTTTTACATAAATTAATTTGTTTTATCTTTTACTCAGAGTTGCATTCAGTTCACGTTTCATAATCTTGCACCCTTCAGTTGTTGAACATTGCATAGCACTATTCAACTTTACATCCACTATCAGCACTTTAATTTGATCACACATACAGTCACAATATGATACAACAAAATGACTACATCCACCTCTACTTAAGAGGAACAGTCAATCTCTTCTCTATGTTTTGACATTCCATGTGAGATATGTTGGATCCTCAGGGTTGAAAAGTTGAAGGAAATTATATTCACTTATCATCTTTCTGGAGAAAATAGGATATTCTTGATTCTGAGTCCCAGTAAAATAAATGCAGCATCGCACCTTTCATCTCATGAAGTTACACAAGGACATCTTTTTGATCCACAATCTTTGATCCATCTTTCCTTCCATCTTTCTTTATTTTCTTTATCATCTAATTCATATTTTATAATGGTATTTTTAATCAATATCATATTTTATACTTTTTTCATTCCATAATGTTTAATAAACTTCATATGGTATTCCACTTGTGGAAGCATTGTTCGGTGACCTATAGTTAAGTTGTACTTTGGAATGATCTTTCTTAATCTTACCATTTCTTTTTGCTCATCATTTTGGAATGATGCACCAAATGACCGGTTATTGTTTTCATCATGGACGGTTAGCTCAATAAACACATTTTTCTCATATTAATAAGGGTAATTATAAATACAAATGTGCAGCTCTTCTCCTTTTAAACAAATGGAATTTTATCACCATTGTTTTAACATGATAGCACAAGAAATGGTGAATGATGAATACTAGCAAACATAGTAATAAGGATAAAAATCCCCTTTCAGGACTAAAGCAGACTAGAATGATATGACAAATCTTGTAAACATAGGCCCCAGTTAATAGAAAAAAAACCCCACATCTTACTATTTTTATCACTGGACACATTTCTAATATATATTGCAATAAATCACAAGGTTATGATTTATTGTACTAGTTTCTTGAAATTAGAATTGTCTTGTTTTCTGCTGAAGGTTTAAGAAGTGTCTTAATTTTCTCATCCATGCAGTCAGGGTGACTGACACTTGATGTTTCAAATCAGCCCTGAGATCCAATATTTTGAGGAATACAAATAATTAGCTCTATCTCACAGACAGAGTAGATGGACTACCGGAAGTACAATAACCTGCAGTAACATAGAACCTGTTTTAAATGCATACAAGTGGCTATTCAAAAGAAAATGAAATGGACATCCCGTATTAATGTCATCACCAGTTTTTGCTCAGAGCATAGCTCTCGAAACTGCTTGCCATAGATCTCCAACTGGTTTGACTTCCAGCTGCCAGGCTCAGATTTCTCTCAGTGGATGGTTTCCAGTCTTATGAAAACTGAGGTTGTGAGATGTACACAGCATTTCTCAAGCTTTTTCTGATATCCATTAAATAAATTAAAGCTTAAAGTTGTTTTTTTCCAACTACTTGACTAACCCTGTGTCTAGACCACAAATGCATCATACATGTTTTTTTTGTTGTTTTATTTTTGGTACATATCACGCAAGAGATACACTGTCATTTCAGTCAATGCAGCCTTCTACACAGGCTCCTGTTTGATCATAGCCAATGACAGACATCTAATCTAATCTACACTCATAATGTATGACTCATAACGCCTAACATTCTTTAACCAAACTGGTCCTCTTGATTCATTGTGATTCCTCTTGTCTTCAAACTTTATCAGAGCCTATAGAATTATAGAAGAGGGAAACAGTTTAGTGTGAAATCAACATTTAGCAGTCAAAATCACCTAAGAGCTACCTATTTGGGCTCAGAGTCTGCAAATCAGACTTCATATAATCCAGATTACTGTAGAAAACAAGAATGTTGTAACATTATAACATTACAGCTATGACAGACAAATTGCTTTTGCAGACAGTAGCCTATAGCTATATAATGTGGGTTAAAATATGAAAATAGTCTACTGGCCAGATGCAGTGTCAAATTATAAAGAACTGGTCTAAAGTCAACCATTGGCAACAGTGTTGATAGATCAAGAATAGTCACACATATCAAAGTGATACTGTGATATGTGTTGCGTGAACACTGCTGTCACTTGAGCGCAACGCTGATGTGACATTTGTTTTCTAGTCACAGGGTCACAGAAAACACTTTTCATAAGAGTTTACCAGATCTTCTTGCGTCTTTTAGTGAATATGGTTTCACTAAAATAAAGTTAAAGAAAAACTGGGAAAATATGTAAGCCACAATTTTGACAATAAAATATACTGCATACAGTATACATATTTAGGAACAGTTTGTGGGCTAAGTTTTTTTTTCCAAGTTATCAAGTCCAGGAGTTAGTCTGTTAAAGGACAATCGTATATTGATGTACAATAGCTGTTGTAGTTCTCCTCTGACTTTTTCTTCCATATTTTCATCATATCTGTAGCAGAACATAATATTACCTTTTCTCTTTCTCTTTTAGCTGACTCACAGGGCCCCCGGAAGGATGTCGTTTTCCTTGTTGATGGATCTGATGATGTTGGACGGGAATTTCCTATCATCCAAGAGTTTATCCGCAGGGTTGTGGAGAGTCTAAATGTGGGCGAGAATAAGATCCGGATTGGTGTGGTCCAGTATGGTGACTTTGCCCAAACTGACATGTATCTCAACACACATACAACCAAAGAAGGTGTTCTGAATGCGGTCAGGGGAATGAGGCAACGAGGAGGAAGACAGCGTAACCTGGGTCAAGCCTTGCAGTTTATCAGTCAGGATGTTTTGACAGCAGGACGTGGTAGCAGGAAGCAAGACGGTGTGCCACAGTTTGTAATTGTTGTCTCCAGTGGTCCTTCAACAGATGACATCAGCCGTGCAGCATCTTCCCTCAAACAATCTAGAGTTCTTCCCTTCAGCATTGGGACCAGGGATGTTAACCTTTCAGAGCTCCAGGTGGTGTCATATGTGCCTAGATTTGTCTTCACTGTAGATGATCTCCCTGGCCTGTACACAGTACAAGATAACTTAATCACCACTCTCACTGAGTTGTCAGACGAGGACATCGCCAAGATGCGTCCAGTATTTCCAACCCCTGATGGTAATTATACTCATTTAAAAGCCTATAGACATTCTCACACACCGTACTTTCTTTATTACAGTATGTGTTGAAAGTGTTCTACATGTGACTTATTCTTTACATGGTATTTGATTTTCCCAGTCATAATGTATGTGTCTAAGGAACTCTGTAGTTAGTAATCATACCTTTTTACTATGCTTGCATTTTGTTTGAGCAGTGATCACACCACCATCCCCCGAAGGAGAAAAGAGGGATGTCGTGTTTTTAATTGATGGCACAACAAAAGTGCGTAGTGAGTTCCCCTCCATCCGTGAAATGATAAGAAGAGTTGTGGAGAAACTGGATGTAGGATTGGATAAGGTCAGAATTTCAGTGGTACAATACAGTGATGAGCCGAAGTTAGAATTTCTTCTCAATGAATACTCCACCAAAGATGAAGTACGCCAGGCTGTGACAAAACTTCGAAGCAAAGGAGGGAACCGTCTAAACACAGGTCGTGCTCTTGAGTGGGTCTCCAGAAACATCTACCAGAGGTCAGCAGGTAGCCGCATTGAGGATCGTGTACCTCAGTTCCTCATTCTAGTCACAGGTGGCAAGTCTACAGATGATGTAACCACTGCAGCTGACCAACTTAAGAGAAACCTGGTTGCACCTGTCGCCATTGGTTCAAGGGATGCAGACGCCGATGAACTGAAACAAATCTCCCTGAAGCCTGACCTAGTATATGAAGTTGACAGTTTCCAGCAGCTTTCAAATGTGGAGTTGCAGCTCATTGATTCAGTCACAAAAATATCTACTGCTGATATCATCGGTAGTTATGTTCCTCACACAGCAGGTAAGAAATACTATCTGATATACTGTTTTTCATTTATGTAACTGAAAGTATCATGTTGCACTGGTGGTGCAGGGACAAAGTCTCTGTTCAGCACTGCAACTGCACAGCAAGGCCTCAGCTCAACTAGTTAAGAAAAGAGTTATTATTAAAAAAAAAAAAAAAGAAAAAAATATATATCCTAATATACTTAAAAATAAAAGTCTCTATTTCTCTGTGTTGTGCTTATTTTACAGACAACCTAAATCTCGGGAGAAAGGACATTATCTTCCTTATTGATGGCTCAGACAATACAGGTGCCACTGGCATTGCTCATATCCGTGACTTCATCCTCAACATTGTCGAACAACTCGACGTGCAGCCCGATCAAGTGCGTGTGGCTGTTGTCCAGTACGCTGACAGTGTTAAAACTGAATTCTCACTCAACTCTCACAACAACAAGCCAGCTGTTACCTCTGCTATCAGAAGACTTCGTCAGATGGGTGGCAGATCATCAGATTTGGCTGATGCCATTGAATATGTTATACAGAATGAGTTAAAGCCCTCTGCTGGTGTTCGTCTGAATGAGGCCTCCCAGCATCTTGTGGTTCTCACAGGTGGACGTTCTTCCCAAGATGTTTCCATCTATGGACCTCTGCTTAAGGGCTCCCGAGTCAACTGTATTGGTGTTGGAGCTGGTAGTGCTGACACAAGACAACTAAACCAAATTGCCACCACAGCAGATGATGTCCTTCAGGTTCCTGCATTTACTGGCCTGGCTACAGTCCAAAGGAAGGTTATTGATAGGTTGAGTGGACCCATCCCCGTGGACCCATCCCCACCCGTGGACATTGGTAAGTTCTTCAAAAATGTTCACATGCACAGATACTTGATTACCTAAGTAACCCATTACCTAAACTTATTATGTGGTCTATAAATGCTAAGGAATCTAATGAGTCATTCTTTTACCTGACATCTTCAATATCTCACTTTCCTTCTCACAGCAGACCTGCCTCCACCCAAAAAGGCTGATATAGTGTTTTTGGTGGATGGCTCCATTAACTTGGGCCGAAGCAACTTCAATCAAGTAATGTCATTTATCATCAACCTAATCGATCTGTTCTTCACTGAGAGAGACAACCTGCGGATCGGCCTGGCACATTATGCTGCAGATGTAACTGATGTTTTTTACTTGAACACATACAAGAATAGGGAAGACATTATAAGTGCCATTGGCCGGGCAGAGTACAAAGGTGGACAAAAAATCAACACTGGTGCGGCCATTCGCCATGTTCAAGATGTTCACTTCACCAAAGAAAAAGGCAGTAGGATGGATGAGGGCACTCCTCAGATCCTAATGGTTATCACTGGAGGTCGCTCAGCTGATGACAGCAAAACCGCAGCCCTTGGTCTGAAGAATAAAGGTGTGAGAATCTTTGCTGTAGGGGTGGGTGACACTGAGAATGAGTTGGAAAACCTAGCAAGTGAGTCCAGTACTGTGGCTCGAGCAAGCAACTTTCAAGGACTTTCAGAGCTCAATGAGCAAATCCTGGAGACTTTGGATGATGAAGTAAAGGGGAAGCTCTGTGTTGGTGTGGAAGAAACTCCTAAAAGTAAGAGACACAATGTATATTTTTTCTTGCTGGTGGACTTTATAGCTGATCTGTTTCACATTTAATTTTCAACGTAGAATACAAAGTTTCAGTTTACAGATACACATAAAAAATATGCTTCACAACAATGCCTAAAACAAAACCATACTCTGTTTTACAGCCTGTAAAATAGAAGTGCTGGTGGGCTTTGATGTCTCTGCCCAGGAAATCTTCAGTGCTCAGACCAACCTCCAGAGCAAGATGGGTGCTATTCTGCAGAGAATTTCCAAAATGGCACCTATCAGTTGCTCATCTGGGCAGGTTCCCTCTGTGCAAGTAGGCATGCTGGCCATGGACTCTGCCTCTGAGCCTGTTCAGCTGGACTTCACAGACAATGCTGATGAGCTCTTTGAAGACTTCAGAGCCCTGCGGAGTCGTGGCCCTTTTTTGCTCAATGGCAAGACCATCTCCGCTTACACCAATAGGTTCAAAACCAGACAGGATGATGTTGTCAAGGTTGGTTACTGATATTGTTTAAAGTTGAGATAACCCTAGTCCCCTCTGAGGACTGGTACTCACTAGTAAACAGGGTCTACAATATTTGGATCAAGTAGCTCATAAAAATAAGGTGTGCAAAATATGCAAAAGTAACAATTAAGACCAGTTATCAACAGATATGCAATACTGAATGTTCAAAGCCCAAAAAACTTTTGGGATATGCCTAGTTTAAACGTAGCAATAGAAAGACTGCTGAAAAATGTAAGGAAGTGTGTTTTTAAATAGTGTTTTTTCCCTCAAGGTTGTTATCCATCTGACTGATGGTATCGATGCCCCATATGCTGAAATGAAAAGGCGAGTTGAAGAGCTTCGGCTGTCAGGTAAAAAGATGTCACTGTATGAATGGGCTTTGATGATTATCATTAGTTCTGTGTGAAAATATAGAATTATCATATTCAGAAGTAATTAGTTAGGATTAAACCATCCCTGAATCTCTTGTATGTAAAAAAAACAAAACAAAAAAAAACAGGAGTGAACAGTTTCATCTTGGTTGGGCTGGAGCGGGTGCCCAATTTTGAGGAGACTCTGCTGCTGGAATTTGGTCGTGGCTTCAGGTACACCAGACCCTTACGTGTTAATATCATGGACTTGGACTATGAGCTAATGGAAGAACTGGTAAGTATAATCAGTTAGACAGAGGACTTATGTAATGTGAGCCTTGTTCTTCTTTTTTTAAAACTTTTAATTACTTGATATTTGTTTTCTTTCACTGTATAGGACAATATTGCAGAGAGGGAGTGCTGTGCAGTGCCGTGCAAATGCACTGGCACCAGAGGAGACAGAGGTGCTGTTGGACTTCCAGGGTCTAAGGTATTCAGTGTCATGGAAATGTAGTGTCTTATGCATATCCATTAATTATACTAGAAAGAAATTGTTTATCAGAAGCTAATACTAGGTTGTTTTGCCTTTCAGGGTAGTCCAGGATCACCAGGCAGCCAAGGGCATCCTGGAGATGAGGGTGGACCTGTAAGTTTGATTACCTAGCATACATATTTGAATATAATCTGATACTATTTCTGTGAGAACATTTCAGGCACCAACTGTAAACTGTCCTGGTCCGGATCTTGAAAGGTTGTTTAACCATTTTTTTATGTTCTCAAGAAATTCTCAAGAAATTCAGTGACAATAAATTTTCCATTGTTTTCTACCACTTAATATTTGGTCATACTGCATCTCTCCTGTATTTTGTTGTGACACATTTTATTGTCTTTATCCTGAAATGATAGGGAGAGAGAGGTCCTCCTGGTGTGAATGGAACCCAGGGTTTCACAGGATGTCCTGGACAGAGAGGTGTCAAGGTAAAGGCTGTGATATTAATTTTAATTTGTTATTAAATGTTATTTATTTGTTATTGGAAATTTCAACAGGTAATTGGGGTATTATTGTTTATTAATTTAATATAATGATGATACATGTTTCTTTCTTTTGTTCAGGGTTCTCGTGGGTACTCTGGAGAAAAGGTGAGTGTTTGTTTTTCTTCATTATTAGGTAAAGCTGCCTAACAGAAAAAGCCTAATGTTCTGATTAGCTAACCAACTGATACCATGTTGCAGGGTGAATTTGGAGAAATTGGGCTTGATGGCATCAATGGAGAAGAGGTAAGTGTGTGTTACATTAAGTGTTGTAATTCAGATCATTTGTTTTCTATGTAACACAATATATAGATAATAATATAGAATCATGCATGACTGCTTCTCGTCTTTAACTGTTTGACAAGTGAGTCCCACCAATGTGTTGATGTGACAAAGACGTGAACCTTTTTTGTTTCATTCATGCTTGTGCGCATCTGCTGTATGTTTTCAGGGCAAAAGTGGAGTGGCTGGACCCCCAGGAGACAGAGGAAATCCTGGCAGAAGAGTGAGTGACTGGATGCAGCTTTAGATCTATGTTTTTGGTTTTACATGGTTAGTGCTGATAAATGCTCATGAAACACATTTATTGCTTTCAGGGTCCCAAAGGTACCAAAGGACAAGCAGGAGACAGAGGAGAAATGGGAATCAGAGGAGACCCTGTGAGTGTCATGGAAACTGGTTATAGTGCTGTTAACTATCTGAATAAAAAAGTATTTAATTGATATATGATACCTGAGCTTATCTAGGCTGATTGGAGAGTAATGTTATAGAGTAATATATAATATGACTTATTGATTTTTTTCTGAATCATACAAGTGAACATGACAGTAAAATGAGACAGTAAAAACAAAGTAGGTTGTAGTAGACTAGTAGTGGATTACTAGTCATCTATTATGAATTCCCAGACAAGCTTAGACTGAGTCATTAAATTATTTACATTCTGTTGCCTTTGAGCTAGGTTCTTAACAGTGGCCAGTGGTACAAAATTGCAGTGTCCAAACATTAATATGTGATTGTATACATCCCTCCTTCAGCCTGCTATTGCTCTGTCGGGCAGTTTATATGAATATTAAGATATTCTTGGTAGTCTTGGACAATTTGAGTTTTTTTTATGTTTTAATGTAGCCGAAAATGAAAAAGTCATATCTGTCTTATAGGGTACAAGTGGACAGGATAACAACCGCTCAGGACCCAAAGGAGACCCCGGTGATGCTGGACCAGCAGTAATGTCCTAATTCATACATTGTCATGCTATAAAAAATATGCCAAATGCCACTGAGGTGTTCTTGCCAATGCTTTTACAACATTATATTTATTTAATGACTTTTTTAGCACTTTTTATGCAACATTACGTAGTTGATTATGTTTTACTGGAATATCTGCTCTGAAATGATAGGGAGAGCCTGGTGAGGATGGCAAGCAGGGTGCCCCTGGTGAACTTGGAAGACAGGTAAACAATTGTGTTCATTATCTTTGCTAAATACTTGCAACTGTTTTTTGTTAACCAAAGGTTATTTCTACTTCAATTTCATTAGGGAGCTAATGGCAGAAGAGGCTCACCTGGACAACCTGTAAGTCCCTTTTTGGTGATAATATGCACTGCTTAATACTACTTACTGCAGTAAATCTTGTCATGGCAGTAAGTGTAATATTGTGCTGCTCGAATGCCATCAAAGGGAAATCCGGGAAGGCCAGGAGCTGATGGTGTTCAGGGAGAGCCTGGTATTGGAGGATCTAGAGTAAGTTTGTCATTCTTTTCACAGTATTTGACAGATGATTAAAACTCTAAATGCACTTTCCTAAACATGGAACATTGGCTACATTAGCAATATATAAAATTGTTTTGACTGGACTTTGACTGGAGTATTTATACATATATAGAAATATGTGTTCATTCGATACTCATGGATTGGAAGTCCAGCTCTAATAAACTGGTGCATCATCAATGTTTTTTTTTTTTTTCTTTAAAGGGTCCACCTGGACCGAATGGTACACCTGGACCCAGAGGAGAAGATGGGAACCCTGGACCCAGTGTGAGTGAGTGAACCTATTAGAGCCATCTTATTAAATAAGCACTTTTGCCATGTCTGTGACATATTAAACACATACTAATTTGACTCAAGTCAAATAAGTATAGACACCTTTAAACCTAAGTTAAATCCATTGCGTCTACAACTCATTGCAAGTGCAATTGAACTTTGGTTAAACTGAACTGAAACTGAAAATCATGTGCACAGCATACTTTTATTTTGTCTTTTAATGTCATAATGGTTTGTTTTATAGGGTCCTGGAGGTAGCCCAGGTCCTGCTGGCGATAAAGGTAGAAGAGGAGCTCTTGGTCGCAAGGTATTATTTGACGGGGCCTACATTTTTCACCACCACCATAACAGACTTGTTTCATCAACACATATGTCTGAGCCGAGTTCTTTCACATTACTGGACCGACACACACGTGCTATTTGAGTACATAAAAGCACTTTAAGAAAACATTAAGCTCTGCTGGAGATCTACTGCAAAAAAAGTAGATGAGCTTAATTAAGACTATAGAAAATGACAGTTTAACGAAACATTACACTCTTAATTTCTGTCTTGACATTTTCTTTCTGTCTCTGTCTCATGCTTTCTGTATCTTTGCCTTTATAGGGAGAGCCAGGAGAACCAGGACCTAAGGGCGTTATTGGACCTCTTGGTCCCCGTGGAGAGCCTGTAAGAATGACACCAAATCTTCATTGCATGTACTGTAATGTAAAACTGGTCCAAAATATCTAAATTTGTAACTAAATTTGTATGCTTTATAATACCGTAAATGCTTATTAGATAATCTTAATTACTGTCCAAGTAAAAGCTAACACTTTGGCAGAAGAACATTTGCCTCAGGCTGCAAATTGAAGAAACTTTGCATCACTGCCATGTGTGGTTTAAATCCACTTGTGTATGACTTATGTTGCTCTCCTCTATATCTGAGAATATGTGTGGTCTGTTTTTAATCAGGGCATTGGTATTGTTGCTGAAAATCAAAATTTTTCTGTCTTGAATGAGTATAACATTGTTTAGTATCACATAACAGTGCACAACACTGTTTTGTTGGGACAATTTGGAGAGAGGGGATGTTGCCCTTGTTTCCTTTTTACTACCGAGAGTGTATGCAACTGAATTAATAAGCACTTCACAAAAAAAACTGTTTTTTCCGTATAGGGTGAAGATGGTAAAGATGGGTCTGGCGTCCCAGGCCCTAAAGGACGAAAGGCAAGTGAATTTTGACCTGTAGTTATATACTGCATGTATATATGGAATTCAGAAGGTAAGTATTCATGTTTATTTAAGTTTACCTTAAAATTAGATTAAACCTCAAATTTCCAGTGATATTTTGAAATCGGAAATGTCATGAAACGGAACAGATGATAATAGAGCTACAAAAATGTTAGTCTAAGTATAATAGTTAGTAAGACATTTGAACTCCTTTCCTAAAAACACATAAGGTGTATTACTTCTGTTATACTGAATATCTCTATAAAGAATACCATGATTCATTTAAAGATACAAACATCAGGGGACCATATTACAAATATCAAGACAAATGCAGTTATGATGCAAATAATACTTAAAAGTATGTATGCGTTTTCCTCAACAGGGTGATGAAGGTTTCCCTGGATTTCCAGGACCAAAGGTAACTAAAAACACAGACTCTTAATCTGAAATTTCAGCAGAGGTTGCAAATTATAGAGTTAAACTGTACATTTTAGCTAGTTGGCCTTCCTTTTGATGCTGATCATTCATTCTCTTTACTTCTATCATTATCATAGGGAGCAGCTGGTGACCCGGGCACTAAGGGAGGACCTGGACCTAGGGGAAATCGTGGACAGAGGGTAAGTTTTCAGAACACTATTAGATTAGGTTAATATAAGCATGCTGTTTTATACAAAATGTGAATGTACATACTGTGTTGTATCACTTAGGAAAATCCTAATCCTAATGTCCAATCACTGAACACATATGTTTGGCTCTAGAGGGCTCTAGTGCAGTGGACCTCAACCTTTTTCCACCAAGGACAGAATTTCGTGTCCAATTTTCGGGTTTAAATTATTCGACGATTATAATTATAACAAATAACATATGGTAACATATAATAAATATACATGAAAATACCATTCACCAAAGACGGTGAATCAGTGGGAACCCCACGCAGGTTTCTCTGCCACCGAGGGGTAAATTGTCAAGTGTGCCGAGAGGAACAGGTGGAACCAATATCCGGTAAATAAAATAAAACGGTAAAAAAATGGAAATATAACTATTTTTTTTTTTTATTCTTTCTTTCGCGTCCCGCTACCAAATGACCCGCGGACCGGTACAGGTCTGCGGCCCAGGGATTGGGGACCTCTGCTCTAGAGAATTGAAGCCTTGTTTCAAATATATAGTATGCAATCTTGGCAGTGAATGAGCATGCACATTAAAGTTGAATCTTTTATGTCAAGCTCTTTTTCGAAATATTGACAATTAAATAACCTTAACACTCGAACTACCAAGGTAAGTCATTTTGACTGTTTTGAAATTTTGCAATGTAATAACTTTGTTGAAATGAAACCCATGTAACTATAGGACCCTGACTTTTCCTAAATGTGTGTATATTTTATTCTAACATTGTTATTTTCTTAAAATTACAAAACACAAAAGAGTTCTGAGTATTTCTACCTAGAACTCCCATAACAGTCATATTGACCCATACCTTATATTATGACCTTATATGACATTATAGACAGTGTAGAATTTCAGTATTTGATACTTTTCCCTCTCTTTCACGGTTGCCTAGCAATTTTTTTTAGTTAATTTGAAGACAATAAAGAGTAGAGTAGATTAGTAGAGTAGACACTGGCTGATACTGGCTCTGACAGCGATTCAGAGATAACTCCCCCTCGTAAAAGAAGCCGACTGGACACACCAATCCAATTCTGCATCTGCTGTCGTTCCATCTGCTAATTGTTTATGTTGTTGTTTGTTGTTGTTGATGTTTATTATTACCTATCTATCCTAACGTTAAATATAATTTATTCTATCTTATATCAATTATTGAAATTATATGCAAAATAATGTATGAATAGTAAAAATGACCGCTATGGTAATTCTAGTAGTTATATAATTATTCTATCAATATAGAATTCCGGTAGTTGGAGTGTTAAAGTGAATGATATTTTTCTTACTGTTTATTCTTTCTAGGGTGTCTCTGGGAATATTGGTCTACCTGGACAGAAGGGAGAGGTTGGATATCCTGGGCCATATGTAAGCACTAAAGAATTCTACATTTTGCTTATAAGTTGTGTAAATTCCTTATAATGACATGGTACCACCATAGCAGAATATGTGTAGTTATATGATATGCTATCTTGAGTGATCTGTTCTTTTTGTGTCTGCTCATGAATTCACATCACTCAAACAAATGACACATAGTATATACTGCACAATGTCATACTATTAAGTTCTTAACATGATTTTAAAGAAATACTAGTAGTATTAGAGGTGCAGCAGTAGCATTAGTATAAACATTAGCACTACGTCCAGCTGTCAACACAACTGTTTTTGTTCCCATAGGGTGAAAAAGGACCAAGAGGACCAGGTGTTGTGGTATGTAACCATTTGTGGATCTGCTTAAAATTATATTGAATGAAAATAGCATAACTAATTTCTGGTGACTTTTATCAAAATCTTTAAATTTTGCTCTCTAAATGTTTCTTTATACGCAGCAATGTGATCTGGTCAAGAAAATAAGGGAAAATTGTCGTAAGTATAATTTAATAACCATCAACAATGTCATTCCATGACAATGAAAAGTTGTGTTCATATATTATGTGCTACAAAGATGTCTCACCACATTTTGTGTCCTTTTTTCTTCCAGCTTGCTGTTACGGTAAGTGCAAAAAAATTAGTATTAATTAGATACATAATTTGAATTATTTTGTATGTACTGTACATATTACCACACTATACAATCCTCTGTGTACCATTAGGTCAGCAGGAATGCCCACTTTACCCCACCGAGCTGGCCTTTGCCCTAGATGTCTCTCAGGACAATGGCCGAGCAAGCTTCAATAACATGCGTGACACAGTCCTGCGTCTAGTCAGAGATATCACCATCGCTGAGAGTAACTGTCCAAGAGGGGCTCGTGTTGCTTTGACCCTGTACAACAACGAATTGACCACTGTGGTCCGCTTTGCTGACGCAATGAAGAAACGTGCCCTATTGCAGCAAATCGAGGGACTACAGACCCTGCAGAACCAGAAGAAGCGCAGCTTGGAGACAGCCATGAGCTTTGTGGCCCAGAACACCTTCAAGAGAGTGCGCAGTGGTTTCCTCATGAGGAAAGTGGCTATATTCTTTGTTGGTGGGCAAGTCAGTCAAGCACAGGCTGTTACTAATGCAGCTCTCTCGCGCCTGCATGATGCTGGAATTGCTACTTTGTTCTTGGTCAACCGCGAAGACAGAGCACTCAGCAGAGCACTTCAGGTAAAACACAATAAAAACAAAATATATGCTAAAGAGGAACTTTGCAGTGCATACGTTTGTGAGACATATTTCCAAAGGAAAAAAATTACAGGATACATCTTCTCTTTGTGCCCCAGGTAAACAACACAGCTTTGGCCCAGGTAATCGTCCTTCCCAGCCCTGGAAGTGCACAGTACAATTCAGTCATCCAAAATCCAAAGGTTATGAACTGCCATGTCTGCCTTGGTAAGAGCTCTTTGGAATTTTTTGTCACTGAAAAATACTTACAAATACTCAAGAGAAAAGACTGTGTTGAGATATATATATATATATATATATATATATATATATATATATATATATACAGACTTTCATTCAATATATTCAATATTCAATATATATCAGTACACTGTCTGAAGTCCCAGTACGTCTTTTGCTGATTAGCAGTTCTGTACTTCCATTTTCCAGTGAATGTTAATAAATAAATTACATTTTCCTTTTTCAGACATCTGCTCTCCAGACCAGATGTGTGACTATGTGCCCCCATCAACCAGCCGTGACAGGAGGTCTTTCACCACCGATGTAGATATCGACATGGCTTTCGTCATTGACAGCTCTGAGTCCACCTATCCAACAGTCTTTACAGAAATTAAACGCTACATAGCATACATAGTGGAGCACCTACAAGTATCTTCAAATCCCACATCATCTGTTCATCATGGCAGAGTGTCTGTAGTCCAACAAGCACCTTATGAGTTCCTCCACAACAAAACTGGCTCTCCCATTCACGTGGATATTGGTTTGACCCAGCACCACTCAGTCAATGATATCGTCAAATTTTTGCTGGAGAAGACACCACAATTAGAGGGTGGACGGGCACTGGCAGCAGCTATTGAATACACTGTGGAGCAGGTGCTAGAGAAGGCGCCACTTCAGCGTGACAAGAAAGTACTCATGCTTTTTGTGACAGGAAATGTGGAAGAGGAAGAGGAGCAGCTGGTACGTATTGCCACTGAGGTCAAGTGCAGAGGCTACTTCCTGATCATCCTGGGTGTTGGTGAGAAGTTGACTGCTGGAGATGCTCGTGTATTGTCACACATGGCCAGTGAGCCCTCAGATGTCTTCTTCAAGCGGCTGGACAGCATCTCATACTTTTATGACAAACACATCCAGAACTTTGGCCAGCTGCTACCAAAGTATATGAGCAGTAAGTTCATGTTTTTATTTAATATTTAAATAATTTGATCTCACTATGGCTTAATTCTATTAGTTGTTCTATTATTAACATCAGTTAAACCAAGTGAGTGACACACACTGTTATTTTTCTTTTCAGTTGAAAATGCTTTCTACATGTCCCCTGAAGTCTCCAAAAACTGCAAGTGGTTCCAGAGTGACCAGCCACTAAAGAACCCCTTTACATCATCACACCAACAGGAGTAAGTATTTTGATGTCTATGCCATATCACTGATTACTGATAACTTGTTAGAAACACTGATGATGTTTCATTCACTACTTACTGTCACATGTATAGGAAGCATCATGAAAATCACCAAGCAGTTCATCAAAGAAAACACAAAGGTAAGAGAGTGGATATGCTAAAAATAACTAACTACAGGCAATGTCAGTTCATAGTGCTGTTTAATTTGGACTGGAGAAGTTTTCTTCTTGTAGAGTTAACTGTTAATACTGACTGCCAATAAATCAGCAATCAGCATGATTGTCCACACTGCTCTCACACACACTGTTACACAATTATAGAAACATTTCTAAAATTACGTCCAGAAATCAAAAGTAACATTATCTTTACAATTACTCGCCTACTGTTGTTTTGCTTCCTGCAAACTGTGAACATGTATTTTATTGTGCATACTTTACCCTCTCAGATGCAGATGAGCTACACGTCACTAACGTCACGTCTAGCAGCTTGAAATTGCTTTGGACCAGCCCAGACCCCAAACTCTTTGTGTACTTTGAGGTAGTGGTGACGCGGTTATATGACCATACCCTGGTGCTGAAGACCAACGTGTCAGGCACAGAGCTTTCAGTGAACAACTTAGAGAGTGCTCAGACATATCATGCTGTGGTCACTGCCCACTCTGCAGAAGGTCAAATTGTCTCCACCCGCAAAGGCATCATCACTACCAGTAAGTCCATAAACACACCTACATAAATATGTCGTAAGCTTCCTTGTTTCCCACAAGATGACATTTTATGAAAGAGTAATAAGCAGTATTTACCAATGACAAAAAAGACAGCAGTATACTAAATGTGTGGGTTGAGAGTAACTTGACCAATACCACCAGGTAATTCCTGGGTTTGGAAATGTCTCTTTTTTTATTTACCTTGCTCACGCTTCAAAGTTTTTTTCACTGGAATTGTGCTGTAGTCATAGTATTACCCCAAAGTACGTGTTTAAAAATATGGTACTGCAGTCAGCCAAATTATGCAGGATAGATTTACCCATTTGAATTTAAAAGTACAGAGTTTGGCCTCTAGGCTTTACTTTGTCACTTGCTCCAAAGATGAGCTCTGCTTAATGACTGTTGGTTTCACTTTGACAGAAGCAGCAGAGCCTAAGCCAGGGCACAAAACAGCCAGCCGAGGCACCAGTACTGTAAATACAGCACCACTGGACAAGCCAGAAACAGGTGAGTGGCTGTGTATGCACATTTATATGAATGTGTGCCAGTGTAGTGTGTGTGTGTGTGTGTGTGTGTTAAAGTTTTTTTATGGTTTGACCAGTTATTTTGTGTTTGTGAACCTGCATAACTTATTTAGCAGAAAAATGTGCTTTAATAAACTTGAAGCTTGAAGTGACACCACAATGTAAATATGACGTTGTGCTCATTGCTGAGAAATAGGAACATTTTTTATTGTGTTATATTGGTTTTATATACTTTTTTCTTACCTCTGGCCTTACCAGCCACATATCAGAAAAACAATGCACTGCAGTGGAAACCAAAAAGGGTTAAACAATGTGCTGTCTTCGAACTTTCAGCATTTCTTATATTCTTATCTTTCTTTATATTTGCCTGGTGCACTAATGCTAATGGATTCTTGGAGCGGTTTTTAGTTAGCTTTTCTAGGCAGAATGCTAGTTATATAAATAAAATCTGGCCACTCAACTCAAAGAACGTAAAGTCATATATTCTAATGCAGCAGTATGTCAACTGAACTTTTACACAGATGTACTTTTAATCAACCAACTAGTTCATGCCAAAATATACTGTTGATCATTCAGAAAAACTTACAAAATCTTCTGCTCATCCTCATTGAGCCTTAGTTTGTTTGGTTTCTTTCATAATGTGTTCTGACAAACAAAAGAATAGAGTTGAGGTTTACAGTGAACATATTTGTTAAACCTTCAAGCTGCGGCGTCTTGTGGAAGACACAAAATTTAAGACATAACTGAGACATGAGAACATCTATACAGGCTGTGAATTCAGGAGGAGCCAAGCCTTGTCAGTTACCCTATTCTCATTCAGTAGCAGTATTGATTTCCTGTCTTCATTTGAAAAAAGTCACCAACTGCTGTGCTTTAATATTCCAGTGTGATTAAGATTATTTTTTACTAAAAGTACGCAGTTTACACAATGCTGTCTCACAAAGGATTTAACAGACAATGTGGACAAGATACCAGAGTAGGATACCAGTGGATTTTGTATTATTAGCTGTGAAAAAGTACTTCTGGGATTGATTTCTGGGATTGGCCACAGATAACCTGGACCACACAGCTATGCAGGCCCTAAATGACTAAAATGAACTAACAAAACAGTAACTGTAGTTATAACTAACTTCCCCATTTATAGTGAAAAACTACACTTCTTTTTACTTACTCCTTTATTTTGCAATATCCAAACTCTGAAGATTGTTATGCCATTCTGAATGCCATTATCTTTGCCCTGTGAGAAAGAACAATGTTAGCACTAAGACTCATTTGACACTTTTAAACAAGCTTCTATGATGATTTTTTTCCATTACCAGTAACTTTAACAACTGACAGTAACTGCTGTACGCATTTCATTTAATCTTAACACAAAACTCATCCTCTCTCTCTGTCTATCCATCACTGCTGTTGTTTTTTTTTCTCTGCATGTTCTAGTTAATGAATTTGCAGACCCATGCTCACTTGACTATGATCCTGGAATGCCGTGCAAAGACTATCAGGCTAAGTGGTTCTTTGACAGAAAGAATGGGATCTGTACACAGTTCTGGTATGGAGGTTGTGGAGGCAATGAAAATAGGTTCAACACTGAGGCCCTCTGCTTGAAAAACTGCATGAGGTCAGGTAAGTAGTTGTCAGTGCCAGGCCCTCTGAGGGAATGCTCTGCCCCCTGGTGTAATATGAGGCAGCTTATGACAGGCTGTGATAAGGCTGCAAAAAAAGTGATTTCCCATCATAAGCTTAGCAAGCACACCAGGCCTGTCAAGCTCTGGATTTCACCACATGCTGAAACAGTGTCCATGAGGCCTTATGAGTGATACTGGTTTAGTGGTGATGTCTTTTTTTTTTAATCACCAGTCCAAACGCTTTCATACCAGGCCAACAAGGTACCTACAGAAGTAACCTAGCATCATCCTCAGTTGCACAGGGCACATCATCTGCCTAATTATGAAGGA
This sequence comes from Scortum barcoo, assembly GCA_023238725.1. Lineage (NCBI taxonomy): Eukaryota > Metazoa > Chordata > Actinopteri > Centrarchiformes > Terapontidae > Scortum > Scortum barcoo. The sequence goes on from CM041550.1 coordinate 24,560,262, forward strand.
TCAGGGGTAGAAGAAAAATACATTTTAAGTATTGTAGTATAATATAGAAGGTATAATGACACAGTGTTATTAAAAACTATCTCTGATCACATAAGGTATTGGAAAAATATGGATGACATCACGCTACATAAGTATTGTAAGTGTGCTAGGGATTTATAAAAGGGAAAGAAAAGCAGATAATGAGGATTGCATCTGAGTGAATGTCTGCAGTCATTTATATCTATATTGCACGTACTGAAAATTTATATTGTATTTGTTGAAATCCTCCTGACAGTTTTTCAGTAGGATTAGGGTTAAAAGTCTGGTAAAAGTCTGTCTTTTTAAACTGAAACTGATTTTTGTGTTTCTACAGTGCCAGAGCCTCAGACAGAAGTGCAGCAGGTTGAACAGGTGGAGATCCTCCCGGCTACTGGTGAGATCTACACTTACTGAATAACAAGTACTTTTTTTCTGTCAGCCTACAGTATTACGTTACCGTTCCGTCCCTTCTAATTGCCTGTTTTAAAGACATAATTGACTTGGATGTGGATGCACAGGTTTGCCATTCAAATTCTAGCAAATAGGAAAATGAGAAAGTGCTACATTCTTGGTGTAGTTTTAAACAAGCAAATCCACATCCTCAAAACATAATTTGAATTCCCACTCCCCAGTGTTGGGTGTGTATACTGTATCTGGACATGAAGTCACTAGTGTAGCATGTTATATCACTTATCACATAATTAAATTTCCACAAACTGTGCTAACTTCTCAAAACAACAAATCCTTTGTGCTTCGAGTGTAAACCCACCCAACTCCTTCACTGCCCTTCAGATGATCTAAACGACTGACGGAACAAGCAAAAAGCCAAATATGGAAACATGAGAAGGTTATGCTTTTGTCACACGAGCGAGCCAAGTCATAACCACTGAGAAAATGAATGGAAAGCCTTATTCACTGGTTCATTGTTTTCTTGGCAGCAGCCCTCAAAAAGAGCAAGTTCAATTTGTCAGTACCTAATCAGCGCTTGAGTGAATTGGCACAAGATACTCACAGTAATAGAAAGTCTACTCTAAACCAAGTGCACTATATCTCATGATATTGGAAGAATGCTGTGATGAGAGTGCTTTTGGTCTTTCCTTGACACATTCCACAACACAAACAGGTTGTTAGCAAAATACTGCGATAATCTCTTCATAACTAGTCATTATGGTTAATGATGATGGTACATTTACTGCTGATTGCACGGCCCATTGTTGTTCATATTCAAAGTCTAATTTAATGTATTTACAATTTGTTAAAGCACAAAGCCTTGCCAGAGATACATGCGCTTCTAGTTGCATGTTTGTCTGACTATCATTCTTTGTCAATATCCTCACAGCAGCCATTACAGCCGTGGACATTTGCCAGCTTCCCAAAGAGGAGGGTACTTGTGCCAAATTTGTCCTCAAGTGGCACTATGATGCCCCCAGCAAGAGCTGCACACGCTTCTGGTATGGAGGCTGTGGTGGAAACCAGAATCGCTTTGACACCCATGAGCAGTGTGTGAAGGCTTGTGGAAAACCAGGTATATGTCTTGTTCATAGTAATTCTCTCCTAGTTTTAGTAATGCGTTACTGTCAATGCACAGGTCCCAGACTAATTAAAGGAAACACCCAAGTTAAAGCTGGATTATGTTGCAGGCTTTCCTTCGGTAGAGGATGCATGTAAAATCATACATCAAATCCTCAAACATGCAGCAGTCAATCAATCATTGGGAGTAATCTTTGATACACAAACATCTTAAAAGCAGTAATTTGAGTTGACATTCTAAGAAAAAAACAACACTTTTCTTATGTTATAATATGAACACCCATGTCCCATTATTCTGACTTACCTCAGTAATTTATTGTACACACTCCATCAGTAAAACTGTAATCGTAATTATTGTGTCTATGAGATACTATAGATCATAATTCTGAGACTCAGTTAACAGTTATAATTTGGTGCATTTACTATTAGATTATGTTGTCCATCACAATGATAGACTGAAAGAAAATTTCCTGACACAAAATCATTTTAAAAAGTGTCTGAAATAACTAACCATATTTTTCTTTTCCATCAATCACTAGCACCTGTCAACCAAGGAGTCATCGCTGCAATAAGAACATAGGACAAAAGTTACACACATGGCCAGCTTTCACCTCTGTTTAGGGGATTCTGAGGAGAATCATCCAAAATGGCCATACTGTAAGGATGCAATACCAAAGCAATGGTGGCTGCACTGGATTCCACAAAAATGAACTTTATCCCCAAAATTCTTGAAGTAGTCTTTTACACAATAAGAAGGAAGGCAACACGATTTGCTGCATGATTTGTTTTAACCTACTGGTGCTACATAGTATGTTTGTGTTACAGATGGTTGTGCATTCGGATTTGTAAAGTCAAGTTTTCTGGAACAATGACGTCATATGAATTTTCGTATTTTTTAAAATGCAGTTTTATAATTAAGCAAAAACATATATGAATATCTTGGACAGAGATTAGCAATAAATCAGTAAATGCAGGACTGGTATTATTCAATGCAATCTTTTTTTATATTGTGTTCTAACATTCCACACACACATAAAAACATTGGCTTCTTTCCATCTGTATTGTTTGCAAACTCACTTGACCCCTGTGGAATCATTTCTTCACTATTTTACATTTACAGAAACCACACCCATGTTTACACAAGTCTTATATGGTGTATTTAAACGACAGAAACCAACTGTTCAGATGCTAAAACATCAATGTTAAGTGCACTTCTGAATCCACTGCCTCAAACACACAAGTTCCAACTATTGACAATGTAATTGTCAAGCTGTTTTTATTTTTGTTTCATTTACTGAAATTTGTGTTTTATCTGGGTATAGGGGAAATAAAAATGAATTAGACTTTCTAATAAACATGAGCAACTGATTCTTTTCTTCCTTGTTTTGAATTAAGTCTTATACACAAGAAACAGTTACAAAGATTTCAAAGTACAAATGATATCTGACATCTTTTTAAAGGTGGAGCTCAAATACAAGCTGAAGACTGTGTAAAACCATAAACTAATGACATTCTATAAAGGTTCTCTTGTGTTCTTTGGAGTATCATTTTGCTGCTTTTTACTCTCAGAGTTCATTTAAAATGAACTTGAATTGGAGTAGAAAGAGAGGCAGCTGACATAGTGCTCACATATACTTACGTGGCAATAAAGATTATTTCTCTGGCTGTTAGTTAGTACAGAAATCAACAGAAAGCTGTTACCATGTTACCAGAATTATTTTTTAGGTCACTTTAGGAAAAAAAAATTGAAGAAATGACTCTAGAAGTCCTACATCTTCAAAACAATTCACCACCATTCGAAACTTCAGGTACTTTCTATTAAATTCTCCACAGTATATAGATATAAATGTAGTGTCTTATACATATAATCAGTCACACAATAATCACTCATGACTCTGGTAAATCACAAACTCAGATCTGAAGGTATCAGCTGAGACATGAATGCTTATGTTAAACATTTTTATCAGTGGTATTATTATATTATATTTCCCCAAAGTGGGACTTTAAAAAGTGAACACTATTAGCCATTTGGCAAGAATATATGACCATGTGTTAAGTCTGTTTGAAAAAAGAGAACCCAGAAGCAGACCCGAAGCGGAGGGCGGTTTAAAGTTGATTTAATCAGAATTAAACAAAAGGTAAGTCAAAAGGCGGTCCGGTAAGTTGAGGAGTGGAGGCAGAGCGGCGTGGCTGGCAGGTTACTGGCTGGAGAGAAATCCGGAACACGGGTGAGTATCTGGGGCAGAAAACAACAGGAGCACAAGGGTCACTAGAAAAGCACACAAGATAAGCAAGAGTTTAAACACAGAAACTGTGAACACAGCAGCGAGAGCGTTACCACAGATAGTGGAACAATCCAGCGTCGAAGAGAAGCCCTGCTCCGGCTTAAAAAGGAGTGATGAGAAATATGGTGCAGGTGTGTCAGCCTCCAGTCAGCAGGTAGCCACGCCTCTTCACTCTAAAAGAAGGAACCTCCCACAGGAGGCAGAAGGAAACACACCACAAGCACACAAAGTAGTCCAAAAACCCCACATACATAACACCATGTCCTGAGTAGTGGTACTCACATGTCAAGGATTTGTTACTTTTGTGAAACGGTAAACGATTTATTAATCTGTGAGACGATCTAATAAAGTCATATTTCCCTGGAAGCAGAGACTTTAATTTCTTTTTGATTATGACTATTACTCATTTTCCATATGATAGACCAATTTATAGGAAAAACTTTACAAGTCACTTACTGAATCTCCTACTTTGAAATGTCATCTGTTTAAAGACAACAATTTATAATAATATATAATATAGTATCCAAGTTTAATATTAACTCTAGTTGCCTGTGATTTTGACAGTTTTGACAGACATTTACAGTTCATTCATGGTTTTGAACCTCTGAAGTTTATGGGCCACTCAAGTGGGTCCTCCAGATGACCTAAAGGCCATGCTGCACCTGCACCTCCTCCTCCTCCTTGACAGTCTACATGCAGAGACCAAAAATGATGTACTCAACTTGTAAAGTCAAAGGTCTCCAAGTGTATTACCAGCAAAGCTACTGTCAAGCTAGCAACTGTCATGATATCGGTGTTTACAGTACAGTTTAATGGTGGTGAATTTGTTGTGAAAATGTGTACTATATGTATATGTAGTGGTTATTGTCCATCATTACTCTTTTCGTTTTACAGCCTGAAAACTGTACACTGTATTTAGGCACAACAAAAATGTTACACTGTAGTCCAAGATTTGGACTGCTTAAATAAGGATGTAAGCATCCCTTGAGAGATCAGATATAAATCATTTATAAGCAAACAAACAAAGAAGTGCAAGCTCTGTCATTGTCTGGAGAGAAGATTAAATATTTGGTCAGTGAATTGAAAAGGCCTGGGGATGTGTTCTCTCTCCAACCCCAGCAAAATGTCCAGATGTCATTTCTCCTGGGTGTTTGTAATAGTTAATTGTTTTGACAAACTCCCCAGATTTCCTCCCAGACTCATCACTTCACTTTAATACTTCATCACGTCTTCATTTCACATCATGGTCCACCACTTTTTCCCATTATGGAACACAGTCTGACGTTTGTGATGAAGACAAAATGTGACACAAATTACAGAGACGTGCGTTTAAGTTTGCAATACCGACTTGAGAGCTGACTGAGACTGACGCAGTAATATCAAGTACATGTGTGGCGGGCTGAATGTCACTCCTTTCCTTATTATCATGGGAAACCATACGCATCTGCCACATTTGGCCAAGAACATGATGGTAAGCTGCAGCAACAACACCATGGCGAGCACCCCTGCAGCTACTGCGCCATTTGTCACAAACTTTGGCCATAATAACATGACATGAGGCCCAAAAAAAGGAATTGCTAAATGCAACATCTGCAGTATCAAAATGAAGGATGCGTTGACCACTTAAACAGGACCCTCAAAACACATATATGTGGGTCTATCACTTGCTCATGTGAAAGTTAATATTACCCACATTAATTATTCACATCTACTACAGGCAAGTTAAAAGAGTAATGTTAAGAACATAACATCACAGGCTTATTAGATTAGCATTACACTGAATTTGAGAGGCTAGAGGAATATGTTCATTAACAGTAGATTATCAGATGTCTTTGTTAGTTTTTTTAATATTGAATTGCAATAGTATGTTGAAAGTGAACCAAGTATACCAAACAACTACTCTACGCTGATATGAAGTATACAACAAATATTTATTTTTTTATTTTGTAAAGACACTCTAGTACCAAACCTTTGCCTTTATCAGCTACATTAAACAATGAATGTGCCTTATTGTCCACAGCTAGTTATCTTCTGTTTACAGAAAAACCTACTCCATTTGTCTCTTGCTCCTTTTTTTCTCTGTCATACTCTCTCCTCCATGTTTTCCTCTCACTTCCCACCCTTTCTCGTCCTTACCTACGACCAATTACCCACAGGTGGCACTGACTGATGTCCGCAGTAACCAATCAAACAAGATGAACCTGTATATTTAGTTTACACCACCGTTTGAGTTCAATATTGTTCAAATCAGTTTATTTTAAATACTAATTCAACTACTTACACCCTAATTTATTTATGAACAAATCTCTCAGTTAACCATTTTTCTGTTTGGTTTAAACTAAATTATTTTTCATTTAATTGCCTTTCAGTATCCTTTTCATCCAAATATATTCGTAACACTTCTTTTAATCCCTTACTTTTTATTCCTGGCTACATGTATGTTAATAGCGAAAGTGAAGATAATACAGTACATTCTAAGTATACTGGATGGCATGCAGCAGATGATACAATGCTCATTACAGCCATAAGAGATTTGATTTGAACTGGAGACCAAAGACGTGGGACTTGTGGATGTGATGAAAACAAGGACTCGAAGCTTTACACATCTACACGTACTTTTTTTTTTTTTGTTTATTTTTATTTGAGGCTGTTACTTGTTCGAAGTTGATGTTGTATGGTAATCATGATTTGAAAACTTCATCTTCGCCAAACTGTTTTGGGAAAAATGTTCATTTAAAAAATCTGCATAATGTGGCCAGTATGTGCTCACACCTTTCCACAAACATGCACGCATCCACTTGTGTTTGGCCCTTTGCTGTTTCAACATAACAATGCTGACATGCACATTCCTTATAATATTGTTTCCAGAGACCCAACAGTTCCCACCATAAGTAAGAACTGTGGCAAGGAACGTCCCTTTTAAGAGGCAGAAACCTCAAGCAGAATCAGGCTCTGGGTTTGCTTTTTGCCTTGACTGGTTGGGTTGAGAGAGTGAGAGAGAGAGAGTGAGAGAGAGAGAGAGACTATAATTAGTAATAGTGATATTACTAGCAAAATAACAGAAATTTGACTAATATTAATAGGCCTAATAGTAGTGTTGTGGATCAAGCTGGCCAAATGATCCACACCTGTGAGACTAGAAAGTACAAAAACATAAATACAAAGTTAGTAACATGCATTAAAGGGACATGTATGTGAACAGAAGGAGAGGGAGAAAAGCGATATCTCCCAGCAGTCTCGGCCTATTCTAATGTCTTGTCCTCTCTGTTAAGTCATGTTCCATTTTTTATTTTGGCACGTTACCTGTTGTATTTTGTAGTTCTTACCTTTCCTCTCATTTCAGACCATTCACTTACTGCTCTCCCGTGTTTTCCGCCAGCCTACCAGTTTCATCTATTTCACTGGATATTCATTGTCTGTTTCTTTCAAATGTTCCATCATTCTTCTTCTTCTTAGTCTTATATCTTCATATTCATCTATGGTCTTTGGATTTCTTGTTCACCTCTACCCTCTCTCCCTTGTCTCTGCTTGCTCCCTATTGGATTTGTTTGTCTCTGTGCCTCTGTGTTTGAGTTGTGCAGTCACACTTTCTTCCTCCTTGTGTACCCAGTTGTTTCACCTGTAGCAGCTAAGGGATGGTTCGGGGCTCACTTGTCAAAGAGGAAAATTTGAAGCCTACTATTAAATGTAAAGAGGACATCCACACCCCAAACCATGGTTTGTAAGGACATGTGTAGGTGTACATATACTGGCCATGTAATATGATATACTAATATGATAACTGTCATAGATTTCTTGACAAGCATACACAGATGTCCAATCACTGTGCATGATTAAGGAAAAATCATTGCCCTCTGATTTTATTTTGTTTTGCACACTTTGCTGCTTAAGCCTCTCGTTAATGTGGTATTCAGTGTTTTGAACATCCCACATCATATAGTCAAATCTCGTTTGCACATTATAACATCACACTAGAGGATAATTATTCAGAAAGCCCAACTGAAAGCAACTGCTCTCAATTAGTGGCGAGAGTTGATTTATTTACACTGGTGCTGTCTCTTCTGCCTGTGGGTGGGAGTTTGTACTTTTCAACAGATGTGTAGATTCAAACAGCTGAATGGGGCTTGCCAATGAGTGTAATAATCTGCATTGCATTTACGCACATGCAAATGCGATGCAGTAAACAGTGTATCCAGTTGAGTTGATTAGTAACACAGCCATTTCTTTTTTTTTGTGTTTTCATCATTGCACAACTATTCTATTCTTCTTTGTGAGCTGCTGTGTATTAGAATACTTTGTCAGTTAAGTTTATGCAAACACTGATATAGTGAATCAACTAACACTATAAATGTTCATATTTAGTATTTTTTCTTGTGAATCTCCATTTTGTACCACTCTATCACTCTATCACTATATTGGGAATAATATAGGGAAATATTATACTTTTCACTCCTCTAGATGGACTGAGAGAGGAGGCTATTTACTAGATTTTACATTAGAGCATATAAACTCATAGAATACAAAACTTCATAAAAATCTAAAAATCTAAACCATAAAAAGTCTTCTTGTAGATCCTTGCCATTTTGAATGTTGTCAGCAGTTCCATCAAAGAGACATTTTCCCTCTAAACCTCATTGTTTTTATTTAAATGTTGTTCAGTTCCCTAAATTATTATTATTACAGAAAAAGCAAAGAGAAAAACACAAGATTTATCACCATTTTGTCACCATTTAGAGGGACCTGACCTCCATGTCGGGATCTACTGAACTACCTCCCTCATAAGTATATCTACGACAAATAGTTAGAAATAGGTTCAACTCAAGCAGCTACAACAAAAAAATGCTTAGGAGTAAAATAGGAATCCAGACTTTTTCATTTGCAATGGACTTGCAATGAATGCTGTTCTATTTCTTCTTTTACTACATGTTACTACAGGTTACAGAATTACAAACTGAACTCACTTGATCATATTTCATTTTCTCACTTGTGCCTGGAGCTACACCAACCAAGATTTCTTTTTTTTTGCACAGGGCTTTTTTTCAGTCCAAGCTGACAAGTTGTGAGACCCAGTGGACAGACTGCCATCTGAGTGACTGAGCAAAGACCATAAAAAACGCTGCCAGTCCTCCATGTACAACAAAAACCAGAGGCCACAGCAACTGGCAAATCTGTGTCAGAATTTCCACAATGAGCAAAAAGTGACTAACAGCAGCTCACTGTGGTACACTGCAGAGGCATTCAGCACATGCCAAAGCAAACTGCCATCTCTTTTCCAACAAGCAACCACCCAGCAGAATATGAAGTAAAACAAATAGCCTCACCACCGTTAAACAGTGCAAATCATTATTTTGGTTTCCGTAAGGTAATGAGTGGGACATAAAGAACATGAAATAAAGGCAATCCTTCTCCACTCTCTCCTCCCTCCTCCCTTTCTATCCCAGCTAATCCACGCTTCTCTGTTACTACTTTTGTTTTGCACTAAAGACTTTATTGTTTCATGTAAAAGTGTTTTTTTTTCTCTTTTTTAAACCTTTCCCTATCAACATATTAGACATTCTCTGAGTACATGAATCTATTGTATGGATTGTTCTCTTCCAGTATTAGTAGTCAAATTTCCACAATAGATTTCACAGTGGATGTTTGTGATTTGTATCTTTAGTTAATAAAGAAAATAAAGTGTGAAGTTAACAAAGACTGATGATGATCACCTCCTATGGGTCTTGAATCTTGAAGCTTTGCATGCCATTTATAGCTTTTATTCATTTGCTTCTCTACAAACAAGAACAATGTCAGTGTCAGATCCTTGTGTAACATCTTATCCGGTGTAATAATGTCAAGAGCTGAATAGAGAAGAGGGGCTCTCATCACCTCCAGTTAACTGAACAGGGTCCTTAGGTTTAACCATATGGTTCCTTTACCAAACCAGTGGTTATGTGGTCATTTCCACAGGCTGATGATTCATGTAGGGCCATGGGAGTGCCAGTGTAAACATTGTTGGAGGAAAAACCATTGCTGAGCTTTGTGCCACAAACTTAAAATGTTCAAAGACATCATTGAAAAATGTGCACGACAAATGTCACACAAATGCGTGTGAACAAGTCTGGAGAAATTTTGTAAACCACAGTGCATTGGTTTTGTCTGCATGAACTTTTTTGAAGATGAACGAAATAGCAATTTGGTATTCATTTTGATGTTAAGAAACCCAAGCAAAAGAGGTTTAATGGGGCCTTAAAGCTGAAGAGATCCTCCTGGTGAACGATCATGTAGTTGTGGTTTGCTCAACTACTTTCCATTTGATGAACTTGGCAAGGTTAAACTACGAGCGTGGGAGCTCTGCTCTGTCTCTGGCGACTTAAAAAAGTATGTGGCCAAAAGAACAAGAGGTGGGGAAAAGAGGGAGGATTTTTTACTGCTGTAGCAGCACACATGCAGTTGTTTAATCAATGACTCACACCGCTGGCTCTGCATCTTTCCACAAAAGCCATAAAACTCAGGGCCCTGTAATGACTTTCACATTGAGCAGCAGAGCTATAAATGCATTCTCACTATCTGCTGCTCCTGAATCACAGCAGAAACCAACAGCAGACTAATCTTCTCCATCTCCACCATCTCCTTTGGCTCCTTTGCCCTAAAACAGACACTCTTTGGCATCCCCAACATGTATACCAGCTACTGACCATTCATGGTCAGGCTAAATGCTTAGCATAGAGTCCACCAACCTCCCTGGCCTTGGGGAATGTTGCCAAGTTAAACATCAAACATGAAAGGGCAAAGAGATTTGAGAGAACAGAGAAAGCAAAATTTACTTTTTTGTCCTGAAAAAATATTTTGTGGTGACAGCAGGGTCAACATGGTCCCCATGGGTGATTGAAAATTCTGTCAGTTTAAAGTCCTAATTGAACATGATGTTTGTCCTGGACAGTGCTGGAAAACATACTCAGAAATGTGAAATCTCACACTATTATTTTTTCATGACCCATTTGAAGAGATTTCAGCTGTTCATTCAGATAAGATAAATACCTGTATTAGCCTGTTTCTCTAAAGAATAGCAAAATAAAACTGAAACATATTGCCATGGATTATCATGCTGGTCTAGCACATGCTCATATAAGACACCTAATTTACTTTAGAATCCTCAATATTTATTATGTAAAGCCTATCACACAACACTGGTATTCTGTGGCAAAATATTACTTCAGGAGATCTGAAAACAAGGCCCACCTCCAACTTAACAAAGTGTGTTCTGTTCCCCTGGCCTGCGGAAACATGTTTGACTCAACCATAAGACCACTGGACTCACCGACATAATGTGGTGTCCACTTATGAGGTTCATGGTGACTGTAAGTGTTCCAGCTTCCAGGCCTCTCCTAGCAGATGCAGTTTTTTGTCATGAGTAGAAGGGTGGATGGGAAAGTTCTTATTGTTACACAGTCCAAAACAACAAATCAAATATTTTACCCTCTCTGCATATTGATGTGGCACTACATCTTTGTTGTTGCTCTGCTGGCAGCCCTCACATGTTTTGCATCAGTGGCTAATTATAGGTCAGAACCACACACCTTAACTGATGAAACCAAAACATTTTTCATAATACTGGACCCCTTTCATTTAAGGAAAAATAGTTTACATTGACATCTCAGAGTAGGGAAAGGTTTAGATAATAAAATAAATGATGCCTGAATTCCATTTAGCTGCTTTGTACACTCTGTCACTGTCTTGCTGGAACAGAGCCATCACTAATATTATTAGTGATACCTGTGCTTTTCATGTATGACATATATGAAAGAGGTTGATCCAACAAATTGACTTTGCCAGTGAAATGAAGATCCACTCACACACTCTTAAGCCTCTTCCAGAGCTTTCAACAGAGCATCACGACCCTTTGCAGAGTTGCCTGAACCTTGAGTTTATAATACGTCACTAAAGATATACATTCCCATGGTCAAGAATGAACCTCTATGTTCAATAATGTCTAAATACAATATTTTCCAGATTTGGTGTTTGGTGCAATACTAGTCAAATATTGAGATTTCTTCAGTTTTCCAGAGTTGTATAATCATATTACATAATGCAGGAGCAGCACACTAAGGCAAACCATGGCCAAAGCACAGAGATTTCAGCAAATTAAAATGTGAAAGAGTGGCTATGAAATATAAATAACCCTTGTAACAAGCAAAAATTAACTATGAACACATAATTATTACACTTCACCTGGAAATCTCATATGTTTTGTATTCTTTTAAGACTCTGTCTTTCTCTAAAGTCTTAACATGAAAGTGTTTCAATGCCAATCTCTTTGTGGTAAGTGGTTGCAGTCAATTATTGTTTGTTTATGATGTGCATTATTCCAAATTGTACTGTGTTTATGCTCCATGAAACACACCTAACTGCAGATTTTCAGAGATTATTTTTATAATCTTTTATGAAGTACCATTCTATTTCCACAAATGACTTCTACGTTCATATTCTGTTAGTTTGGTTTAACTGTCTGCATGTTGTTAAGTTCCCAGTGAGGCTTCCAACGATAAACACAGAACAGACCTCAATGATTACATGTTGTTTAGTCTGCACTAAGCCCCTTTCTTAGTGAGTTGCTTTAAGGCAAACATTAAAACCATACACACAAATTTGGTTTAGATTTAAGTTTGTTAACAACAGAAACTGTGAATTGTGACCTGTGAATGTAAGGGAGAATGAAGATGTCTGATTAGCACTAAGGACAACAGATCCCATCTTACTCACTGCGACTCCTCAAGGTCCCTGACCTCCAGTTAAGGTAACATTATCATGAGAGTAAGTCAGCTGGATCTCCAGAGTGAAAGGATGAGAATAAAAACACATTCTGATAAGAGGATTTTTTTCTGACTACATTCCTCAAATTCTCTCAAGGGCGACAGATGTTTTCACTCTGACACCCCTCTGAAGCATGCCATGAAAATGTAGACTGTAAGCAACAAAACACTACATTATGCTGTTTATGAGCAGACTCAGCAGTGTTTCCCAATTTAGTCTTATTAACATAAAGTTGAAAGCTATTACTGCTTGTTAGGGTAGAGTGTATCTATGTAATCCATATAACCAGGGCTGTGAAAGTGGAATACATCTGTGCATATGAATTTTTTATAGTTTTGACCATTATTTTATGTCATTATATTGTTTATAATGACACTGCACTTGCCAATTTTGTTACTGACATTTCTGAACTTTAGAAAGATGCTAAAAAGAAGTCCAATGGGACAAGAAATGTGCAGTCAGGAGACATTTTTACTAACAAACAAAGGTTAGTCAAACTTATTTGGAAGTAAAACCTAGATGTTTCAAACATTTATCTCACTCCCTGGTTCCACTTTGACCTACAGTGCCCATATTGCTCACACAGTGTACCAGTGTTCCCAAGGCCCCAGATCGCAGCAGCTGCTTTGGTGAGTAATGAGGACACCTTTATTTATATCTTTATATCATTTCTCTTTTTTCCCTTTTTTCCATGTCATGCTGTGGCAGTTTAATCAGACAGCAGTAAAACTGAAGTTCAACGCACTCCCAGTCCTTGTCTGACAGGAAAACATTCTTTCCATCCTGTGTCAGCGGTGTGAAAAAAACTCGATAATTAGATTAGAATATTAATCTGAGATGTGTTATCTCTTTTTTTTTTCAGAGAACTAGAACAGGAAGTAATGCTAATAACAAGTCACGTCATTGCTGTCAAGAATATTATCCCAGTCTGTATATAGCATTAAAATTGCTTTAAATAGTTGAACTGAGTGGTCATCTACGTTGTAATTTGTTTTATATGAAGGTACAGTACCAGTGTTACACTTGTGCTATAGCTGTTGACTTTCCACACTGGATTACAATGACAAGTTGCCTTACTTACCCTCTGTTAGTCAGGGATGATGTATTATTCTGAAATGAAAACAATCATGCTAACAAAGACGGTTGTTGGCACAGAAAAGACCGAGAACAACACCAGCTTTCTTTTGGGCAGCTCCCTCCATCAGTTTAAGTTTTTGTCTTAACAATGTTAATGCCAGATTGCCAGCCAAAGTCACATGTGCACAGACCGTCTGGAAGTGGTTTGGACTTGTTTTCCAATGGCATCAGCCTGCTTTTTTTGTCTCTATTGAATGTCCTGAAGCAAATTAAACAGATAACCTATCTTTTACATGCTTAGTGTTTATTTAATGTGTTTGTCAGACAGTTGTTGTCAGACAGTTTTTCCTCTGACTGTAACTGACTTTACTGCATGGACAAAAAAAAGGCAGGTTTAACAGTGACCTAAGAGGGACTTTCACCAATTTTACATATAAACTCTGCTTACAGGTGTTGTGGGGTACCACTGAACATGTGCATATTTTGTTTGGAGCCTTTTGTGTCTCCAGAGGGAGCTGTGTGAAGTGTCATAAACATCTTAAAGTAATGTCACTAGAGTCATGAGCTGGGTTTAAAAGACTCCGAGTTTGACAGTGAAACGGAGTGTAGAGTTAGACAGAAGTGAGCTTAGAGTAAAAGCTATTTAAATATTACTTTTAGCCATATTTGCTAAAACTGTCACTATGTCCTGACAGTTGTACAGATCATCTGTGATAAAAATCAGACTCCTCTGGCTCCACCTGCTGTCTTTAAGGCCATTTGACAAAAATACACCACACCTGAATCAAAACAACCAATCAACACAGAATATCTGAAGAAGAAGAAAAGCGAGTCAAAAAAGAATTAACTCTGAGAGGAGGAGCTTTGGAATCAAGCTGGTGTGCACTGCAGAGCTGGGACGTATAATCGCTCTAATTTTCAAAATAAGAGTACTTTCTCCTAATTTTACTGACTGGCGCTATAACATACCTCTGCTGCTAACTCCATATCTCTGTTTCAGGCTACACTGGCTGCTAATGTCACACCCAAATCACAGCTGAACTTTTGGTGGTTGAGTTTCATTGTCGGTAATGTTGGCGCCAGATTTAGACAGGGAAGAATAAGGTACAGTATGGAATACAAAATTACGGTATCGTTGGTTCTGCTGCATGCATTTGATCACTCTTTTTAAACTATCCTTACTGAGTCAGACAATGTCTTAAAAGTGTAATGCTCCTCTTTTAATACAACTCTGGTCTAACCTGGATTACCTGTGACATTACTGTTGAGTGTACAAGTGGATAAAGTATACTTCTGCCTACACCGATCAGAGATGAAGCTCACTAACTCATTAGCATTTATTTTTTCATGATGACACATTTTGCATCCAATTTCTTAAGGTTGGCTCTAACACATGCACCAAACAATGTGCATCAACTAGGATAAAATGAAACTAACACAACATAGAATAGAATAAATAAATAGTTCCAGATTTTCTTTCAGTGGAATTGCGGTGACATATGCATTTCATGTACATCATGTACATGTATACAACTTTTTAAAATTATGGGATGGCAGTTTAGTTGAAATTGGATGAACCTATTAAGAAACTTGGTCCTCAAGTCCTTGTACTGTAATTAGCCTCTGACTGATCTTAAATACAGCATAGACATGTTTACCAATGAGACTCACACTAACCACAACTTAATTAAAAGGATAAATGAAAATGACTTAAAATATGTTTTGCGGTGTTGTGTTATATCTTCTTAAAACCACAGCACTTTAGCTTTGCATTTTTACAGTTTTAGTAGTAGTAGACCCTTCCTCTGAAGTGTGTGACCTTGTTTGTGAGGGTTTAACCAGCTCCCTTTGCTGTGTAAAGAAGGAGTCTATACTTATGCCAGATCAGTGCTTTCTCGGATGATTTTGTTTATGTTTTTCATCTTGTCACATGTTCCTCAAATCTGTTTAAAGCTGAATTTATGTAGATGTCATTCAAACAAATTGTTACCCAAGCAAATTCTCACAACATTTTCACAATTTTCACAATAATTTCAACAATTTCACAACATTATCAAACACACTCATATCTTGTCTTAAAATAAGACATTGTAAATCAGGTGTACAATTCCACATCAGCGACAAAGTACATGATTCTTACCATATTAATTCATGATAACCTTCGATTATAAAACAGATTGTGAGGATTTTACAAAAGCTGAGCCTGGTGTTACTCTATAGTCTCTACAGTATTGTTATTTTCAGCAAGTCCCATAAAAACTAACAATGTGTTATTTTGCTCCTTGATACCTTCCAACTTTCCTGCCCTGTGGCAGCCATTTGCTCCTACTGACGACGTAAATCTTCAAGAATATACAATTTCATCTTTCTTTACAAGTCTACAGGCAGACCTGTCAGCCTGTACTAATGAACATTCACGCACAAAATAACAATGCTAAAATGCTGATGTTTAACAGGCAACATTTTTACTGTGTTTGGGATAGCGTGTTAGCGTGCTAATGTTTGCTAAGTACAGTACAATTAAGTACAGTTAAGTACAGCTGACGCTGATGGGAATGCCATTAATTATATGGATTTGGTAGTACTGGACTAATAAAAAAAGACCTGATACCTGCATGAAAAGTAGAGATCATCACTGTGATTATGATTCAACAAGAACGTCTTTACCAAATCCGGTCTGGACCAAACTGACCAACCGGAGCCAATTTTGATATTGGGGACTATTTCTTTTCCACATTTGGTAGTTTAGTAAGTAGTAAAAGTAGCAGGACAATGTATGTGGGATTGAGTCAAAATTAACTACATTGTGTGTGTGTGTGTTCATAATAATAATAATAAGGAACATGTCAGCTAGTGCAACAGTGTGATCACTGATGTGTTTTTCATCAATAATGGAGCTCTATACCACAGAGGAATAAGATATATCAGGCTTTTGATAAACAGACAATATTTGGCATCAATCCATTGTTTTTTTTATCTTTTCATGGCACAAATACAGAATATTTCTTGCTGTGTTCTTTAATTGTGGAAAGTTTTTTTTGTCTATATCTAATCAACCTTCAAGTATAAGAGCAGACTTTATGTATATATGAGGAATAAAATGTCCCATTGTTTCTGAAAGCAAACAAAAAAGATAAATGTCTCTTAAAGGTCACACTAACACTGAAATAGACCGCTGATGAAGAAGTGCAATATGTATATCCCAGCTGGCTGAAGCTTACATACTGCAAGTGCCAGCTTTACTGTGTCCCTTTCATCCATGTCATTCTCTCAGCCTAATGCTTTCCAAAGTGATTATGTAACACTAAAGCAGTCTTAATTTGAAAAATGTTTTTGGCATTAAAAGGGATTTATATTTGACTTTTTCAAACAAGAGCAGACTTTAAAGCTGAATAAAATGAAAACATACTTTTGTGCAACCTCACTGTATGCTGTCAGTGATCTGTATTCATTTTCCTCACTTAATTTCCTCTGCAGTTCTACAAAGTCTAAAGGTGACGTCCCCAAGAGCAGGACATGAATGAAGGGTACATGGTGGGCTCATAAAAGACCTATTCAGTTCTGGCTGGCAGCAGAACTGTTTGAGCCAAGTCAAGTCCGGCTGGATATCTTGATTTTTAATAGTGGATTAGGAAATCTGGATGGGAGATGTGAGGGCCCAGAGCCTGTGGCCATTTTCTGGGAACTCTTACTGAGGTCACATAGCTTGGAAAACAGCTGCGTTGAGAAACTGCATCTAATTCTCCATTCGTGAGAATACATTTTCACGTTCTGTTGGTTCTCATGAGCTTGTTCGAGCATGCAGGACTTGGTGGTGCTTGTTATTTAGAAGTCTTTAAGTGTTTTCTTTTGTCTGTATATAAGAAAATATAGCCTCTTTTTTTCCTGAAAGAGCAAGTAAACATAAGAGCTTTATGAATCCACAAGGCTGCAGAGACTGTTTTGATGTGGCTTATAATGACACAAACTGTGGTGCATATTAAAAGGCTGTCGTAGATTCACGTATTTCACGTTTGTTTACATAAATTGAAACGTAAATCTTTTTAATGTGGTTATGTAGTAATCTCTAAAAATCCCCAAATCTCAATGGTATAATGCTGGAAAATGCAGCTATATTCAATTTCCATTTTTGTCCTTTGTCCTCTTTTCTGCAGATATTTGTCCACTTGGCACTCATGTAGTAATGCCTCTGCAATGTTTCCTTCCCCGTCCTTCTCCTCACTCTTCCACCACTTCTCTGGCTTTGGCTCCTACTGGCCCCTCATACCATCTCTCTCCTCTTCCTCCTCTGCTCTCTGATCCCCCTCTTTTTCTCATCACCATCCTCTGTTCAGTCTCCCACATCCTCTTGGAATCTTCTCTTGGTCTCATGCTCATGACTCATCGTCCCACATGGAAACATTTTCTCTGTGGATGTGAGGGAGCTTTTACTGCTGTTTTACTGCTGAAAATTTAAACAACACCCCCCATGTTGGAAAGGACAGAAACTTTGGGGAAAAAAAGGAAATCTGTGTCTTATCCAAATATTGCTACTTTTGATGAAAGCTTTATAAACGTGTCTATGATGAATTTTAGTATCTGGTAATATTGAATAGTATGTGTCATGTCAGGCAATCGTGCGTGCCTCTGAGATTACACCAACTGTAAGTGAAGGTTGCCCCCTACTGGTTCATTTCCTCTCTTACGTAACCTCTTTCCAATCCAAGGCATCCCCTGTTAGGTCAAAGTTCTCCTCCTATCATGAGACTGCTGTGCCAACCATCTTCACCTGATTTAGACACTGACAGAACTGTTGAGCTATAAATGCCATCGAATATCTAACAGCATATACAGACTACAAACTGCAAGGCCTCCCGTGTGAAATGAAAGGGAAATGTGCACATTGTTGTAAAAGCTAAGCCCCCGGCTCTCTGCAAGCATCTGTTCAAAACACGCCAGGCCACTGACTCAGTGAAGGTCCAGTGAGAATTCTTTCACTCAAACTTACCAAAATTACAAAAAAGAAAAGCAAAAGACAAAAGGAAAAAAAGAACATACTGATGAAATAAATTTTTGAAGTGAAGTCTTTCTTTTGCTTTTTTTGTGTTCATATTAACTGTTTAAAATCTGCTATCTGTCTGGAGGCTCACTGCAAACAAAATGGGATGGGGATGATTGTACAAACAACAGTAAACAGTGATTGCAGCACTTCAAAGAGAACAGGTTGAAGAGAAAACATATGAATCACAAAGACTTCTAAAATGTGCAGGCCATTTGTATGGAGCTGTGAGAAACTCAACAAAGGCAAGACAGCTTTTAAGCACTGACAGCTATTTTAGTAACAACGGCTGTAGTTGATTACTGACAGTTGGTTGAACAACACATTCCAGTGAAAATGGAAAATGACACCAAAGTTCAGCCTCTTTTTCAACAGAAGTATTTTTCACAACGCTCAGATAATGTTACCATTTTTAGAGTCAAACTCTTAAGGTCACAATCTTTAACCTTTACTCAAGCAAGTAGTGACTGCTGTTTGCCTCTGTGGGGCACTTTACTCTCAGGCTGAAATACAGGTCATGCATGGAACAAACAGAAAAGAATACTGTTAGAAAGTCTTAAACCTCACTGGCCTTCTCTATTGAACCAGCAAGCGACTGTTGAACTTGCTGCTGGACCTACAGCAGTAAAAATGCTATAAGCTTAGTCTGGAAAAACAGTATGACCTTCTGTCTTTACTTCTAAGCGTTCTCCCAGATGGTTCAAAACATTGGCTTGACATATTTTATGTATTAAATGAACCTGTAAAAGTGTGTTGGTTATCCACACCCATCAAGTTACTCAGTATTAATGGTCTGAAAGGGTTTTAAAGAGAACCAAAACTGTACTGTAAAGACTGGTTTAGTATCCACATGCATTAGTTCAAATTAGCTTGTTTCCTTTGTTGCATCAAAGATGTCTACAATTTTGTGCTACGCTTCTTCTGGTCTGTATAAAATCAGTGTAAATACTCAAGTTTGAACAAATGTTCTCAGTATTTATGTTCATTTTAAAAGCTTAGGAACACTTTTCTCCAAAGAGCCTTACAATTCACCTCCACAGATGGGACAAACATGTATATACAATATTCTCCAATACTGCTTGTGCCAGTGAATAAGTCATTTTCTTTCCACCCTGCTGTGTCATGCTTGAAGAGAGATGCAGCTGTTTCACCTTAAGAAAGACTGCTGCCAGTGCAGAGATAACTTTGGCCTGTACAGGGGTGTTATTAGCATCACGCTCTAACCGAGCTAAACTTCCTTTTCTGACAGCCTTTCTTTCTACACGCAACCAGTCCTGCTGATGAATATGAGTCATGTCATTTGATATTTACTATTTCATCAGATTTTTGATTAGATTATTGCAAGCCAGTTAGAAAACAGTAGGTATGAATGTGTACTTACAACTTTTACTCTTGACTTATATATATATATATAATATTTTATATCTATTGTATATATGTTACTAATACTTTACATTTACAGTTTATATTTTATTTGCATAACTTATATTTTAAGGTCTTACTTATTTTATTACTCTAGTTTATTATTTATGTTTAAATTTTATTTTATTTTATTTGTTTTTTATTTCTAAATTATCTTTTGCTTTTCTTGTTTCTTGTTTCTTAGCATTGTTAGGAGAGCCCTGGGACTTAAGAATTTCATTACCAATGATTGCTGATGTAATTGTTGTGTAATGACAATAAATTCTTGAATCTTGAATCTTGATGTCTATATCAATACAGTTGGATTATATTTTCGATGGCTGTGCAGCCTCAGCTCAGCATTTCATCAGTCCAACAGATTTGTGTGGGTGCATGTGCCTCTGTGTTTAAATTTAGTGCTGTTGTGACAGACTCGAGGTCAGCAGGAATACAGGAGTGATTGGGGTCAGTTACCTTCTCACACTCACACTTGTGCTGACTGACTCGAGCATGCTGTGCTGTCAGGAGGCCAATGCTGGTTCAACACATGCCTGGACATGCATTTGAGTCAACACGTGTTTATACAGCAAATGCACATCACAAACTGTGACATTTCTATATATAGGCAATAACAATATAAACTAGTAAGATGTATCCAATAACATTAATGAATCAGCATTAAGCCACCTTCACAAAATAAAAAGAAGAAAAAAAGAAAATATTAAACACTTGCATTTACATACAGCAGGATGTACCCTTGATTGTTACCAAAATAGAATCGGTAAAGTGAAAAAGGAAGAACCAACAATGCAAATGTCAACAGAACAGCAATTTCTATGTTAGCATCATCTCATCTCATCTCCACTGTGCCATTTTCAAACAAAGCAAACCATGTCATGAAATAAATGAGTTCCTCGCTGCTCCAAACATGCAAGGAATGGCCCTGATGTTACGCTTTCACACTAAATCACATCAAATATCTGTCACTTCCTTTTATGTCAAGCTAGACTGTAGATCAAATAAACAACAAATTCTGCTTCATAACAGGCTAAAGAAGGGGAGGGGGAGAAAAAGGAAAAGCACTGATGAACAGATTGCAGCGAGATTTGAATTTACAGGACAAAATGTCCATCAGTCCTCCATGATATTAAATCAAACTAATTACAGATTCAGAGAGAATCAGTTTCAATGTAAATATTTAACCATGCCTTTGGAGAAGTGATTTAACAAGCTGAAAACCCATACAGCAATTCCACATTAAGTAAAGTTTTTTTTCCAACCTCCAAATAGCTTTGAGCCTGCTTATTTATTTTCCAATATCAAGTTACCTAGTGATGTAAAGTGGCTAAAACAGCAGCAATAAGATATATAAGATATTCCCTCATTTTGAGATCTGGTGACTGTGAGGCCATAGCATATGATTCATTTTCATCCTCATCAAACCATTCAGTGAGATTTGTAGTGACCCTTCACAAAGGGGACAAATGCATCCAAACCAAGACAGCAAAGTGCCGCCCACAGCATTATATGTTCCACTCATTTAGGTCATCAAGGTTTCCATTAATGTGTCCCCCATCTGTATATTGTTAATGCCAGGCCACAGAAAAACAAACTTATTTTCATGTGAGATAGCATGCCTTGAGGGAAAAACATCTTTAAATATTCATTCTTCAATAAAAGAAATAAAAGACTTCTCATTAAGAAACAGCAAAATATTTATTCACCAGTCAAAACATAAACTTCAAAATATGAGGTCTGAGGACTGAAATCCACACGGTGATGCATGCATGCCAAAACTTCTGTTACCTGTCAAAATCTGTTTCTAGGCAACCTGTGAGTGCTAAAACAGAATGGACATACTGTACATACAAGTTTGTGTATTTCTATTGTGTGGGAAGGGTTTGTTAGGTTAGCGATAAAAAGATACTGACAGTGATGGGAAGCATATATCTTATATACCTCCATTGAAACAAGAACCAAGTTTATACATCAAGTGGGTTGTAGAGAGGAAACAAAAAAAAAAAAAGAATATAATACAACATTGAGTCTGAAAGATAACCAATCCAGGGGAAGCTATATTGTTCAATAAACATAAATAGGCAGGTCTTAAAGAAGAGCTTGCAGCATTCATGCAAGATGTTGGGTGTGTTTTTGGTACGTCTTTATTAGGGAGTGGGAAGGAGGAAGAGTCTATCCAAACTTGTATTCTCCCCATGTACCAAGAAAGGGAAAAAAGGTGGCAGTGGTTGCGGTGGGTTATCAGTTCTCGAGGAAAGCCACGTAGTCAGTGAGTCTGGCCAACTGCTGCTCATTTGGAACCAACGAGACCGGGGGAGGATCTGTTGAGAGCACAGAGACAGAGGAGGAGAGGTTGAGTCAGAGGGGGATTCCTCGCTGTGCCAAGTACTATCGATCTTCTTACATTTCCCCACACAGAGAGACTAAAGTTAACCACACTGTTGACATCTGAGCATACAGCTTCCCCCGACCTGTGTAACAACCCTACCTACAGAGTCTCCCAGTGTGACTGTGAAACATTCAGTCTGGAGATTACAACACTTCACACTTATCTTAACTTGAATGATTGCCTGCGTGAGACCTGCACTACAACTAAAATGATCAAAGTCCCAGTTGTGCTGCAGAGAGGGAAAAACCCGAAATGTGAGGATTAATGGCGAATGGGTTTTGTGAGTGAGCGTTTTGTGCTGGCCATGTGCGCAGCAGATGCCTCAGCAGTTTGATGATTAGAGAGGAGGATGGACCGCAACCTCCTCCTTGACTGTTTGCATAAATCAGTAGTTTTTTTTTTACAAGATGGATCAATCCATGGCTCACTGGGCTGGAGGACATGTGATGATGTGATAAAAATTTTGACAAAATAAGAGAGCAGATGAGGAAAAAAACAAATCAACAGATGAGGGAAGATTTGGAAATCGAGAGATTAGATAAGGCAGACCTAGCAAACAAAACATTTCAAGAGATTCTCAGAAAAGGAAAATGTCATTCATCTTTTATTGAGATTAAAAGAAATCCCTGCTCTCAACATTTTTATGTGCGTCCAATAAAATCTAAGAGGACACGTAGCAGGAAGGTGGGTGCAGGATTATTCATAAGGAGAAAACCATTTGCACAACTGAACGTTGGGCTAATTGGTACAAATCAAAAGAGCAATACTGCCACCTACCTGGCTTTTTTGGCATCACCATCCTGGTATTGGGGTCTGCCTGCCACCCCTGGCTCACTACACCTTTGGACAAAGACAGAGGTGGGGAAGAAGAATGTATAAATGGTTATGTAATGGACAAACTCCTGTAGAAATACTTTAATAATACAGCCTTTTTCTGAATTCTCTATTCACAATTAAAAGTTGTTTCTTGTGAAAAAATTATGTAAATTCAATCTTACCCTTTACTGCCTCTTCCACAGAGTATCCCACAAAGGCAGCAAAATCTTCTGCTGTGATGGAAGTGTATGCCTGCGCCACTAGACTGTAGGCCCTTTGCCGTGTGCTCTCTGTGAAGGATTCATGAACCACAGACATTCATATCAGATGTCTATATGGGCTAAAACTGTGCTTAACTTCCATCTAAAGTACATATAGTACATGGGCAAGAGCACCTTACTGTGAACTTGCAGAGGAATACTGTGTTGTTATGTCTTTTTAATATGTTTATCAATCATGTTTCTTGTCAACAAAGCTGCTAATTCGAAACAGAAGTGAATGTTTTACACTGTGAACAACTAACCAAGACTGACAGGTAGGGTTTTTAAAGCTAGGCTAAAAAAAAAAGAAGAAAAAAAAAAAACAGTACTCTGCTATTATCATTAGCAGCCACGCGAGTAACTTTTGTTAAAATGTCATGTGAATGTTTAAGGTCTGCAATTTTTATTTCACATTTTTTTCTTTTTCTGCTTTCCTTCTTATGGCTTGATTCTGACAACTCAGTGTGTTTGATTTTGTGAGATCACTTCCTCATCCCAAACAAACACTTCACAAACTAGCTTGGACTTGAAAAAGTTGTTTGTTTTTAATTATTTTTAGCATCTGGATTTGTTTTAAATTAAATTGTGCTAAATGGTGCATTTTGTTGTTAGGGGTCCTTTGATTTGATCATGATAAACTTAGAAACTAAAATTGAGATTTTCCATAATCAAGAATACTTAACAATAGACCCTGTTAAATGAAGCATGCTTAAAATATGTTGTGCAGTGCTTACACTAAAAACCACTTCAGTCTGTATCAGCAAGCACTGGCTTGGGCCTCTAAAATACCAAAGCTGTCCTGTTTATCTAGCCTGACAAGAGGCCTCACAACAGCATGGATCAACATCCACCAGTATGCATTTGCTGCTGCTCCTGCAGTTAACACGTAAATGCTTCAGGGTTGTGGCCTTTCGTGTTTTATAACCTAGCAACGGTTTATGTGTACCAACAGTCAGCCCCCAGTCTGTTGCAGGAGCTAGCAGCAGTAACAATAACAAGAGCGATGAGAAAAGACAGCTGTGAGGGGAAGGCTGGAGATTTGTCAGGCGCATTTTCTCATTCTGCTGTCCAAGGGGCTTCCTGTTCTCCCTATTATTGTACTTGTTTAAAAACAGGTGGAAGGACTGAAAATATTAACTTGGAAAACTATGTCAAGGCAGCGTTTATGTATTAATTGTGTTCAACGGTACTTATTATTTGTTTTGTCATGGTTTTGGTTGGTCAAAGTTATGGTTGTTGAGAAATATCTGTAGTCCTTATTCAGACACCATGATGATTAAGGCAGACTCTTTTAATGGCCTGGTTAGAGAGAAATGTAGATGTCATAATGGTGTCTCACCATTGACAAATGATTACTGTGGAAACTGACTGAGTTGTTTTCCCCTCTCGAGTCAGAGTAAAACTCATCTGTTAAATCTGAACTATATATCACACTCCATAAAACTGCTTTTTGTGCTGGAACAACTTTCTTGCACCTGGCTGGCCACGTATTAGAAAGAAATGAGGACTATGAGCCAATGCTCCGGACAGAGCCAAGCAGGTCATTTCAAGGGGCTTTTTGTAACCCAGTCCTCAGGCAGACATGTATTTTTACCATGGCCTGTTGACCGTTACAAGATGACTTGTGTGGCAACTGCACCAACCTTTCTCAGTATGCCCTTCTGACACTCTGGAGTTGGGTTTGGAGCTGCTGAGCAAGACATCCATGAGTGGGAGGATGGGAGTTTTATGGAGAAGAAACAGGACCTGGCCTGTCCTGCCCTGACAATCTATTCTAGGGACGCTATCATTTCTCACCCTCTCACCTCTTAAAAATAGCCCCCACTTTTCACCGGCAAAGGCAAAGCAGACAGGACATGGCAAGGGCTTTTATTTTTAAATACAGTCTATTGCCAAGTAAGAGCAGCAACAGAGTGTTATATATATAGTTATATGTTTTGATGTATGCACTCTACATAGGTTTCCTTCCTTTGTTTGCTCCCCTAACTTAAACTTCATGTTTTAGGTTAGAAATAAAGCAAATAGATGCTTAACTTCATGCAGCTTTATTCCACGTTCCATTTAAAGTCAGATTTGGTGATCACTGATCGCCAATTCAACACAAAGTTAGACAAAGTGAGAAAAACAAGTAACTATTCCATAAGCTATGAGGAAAAGGACGTGTAATCAAACTTCAGACATTCTATGCTTATATTTATCTAGACCTATTTTTCCATTTTACTGACTTAAAAGTACAAAAGTATAAAAAGAAGTTAAGAAAAAGTATGAATACAACATTCAAATTAAATATTGCACTGACAGTAAGGGCAAGGCATTCTAGCCCACATTTTACAACCTTACGTTTCTTCAAACAACAAATACAGAGTCCCTGCTATAAACACTTCATAAAAAAGCCTTCAAAAGCAGATATGACAGTATTTCCTATAAGTCCGCCTCCAACTTTCATTATTCCTCTTCCTCCTCTGCATCCTCAAATTCATCATCATCACCCACTCCAAAGTCCATTTTTCCCAGGACTGCTTCAACATGCTCGGTTGACAAAGTGAAGTGGTCCATCTTCTCAAAGCCGGGCTCTGGCCTCTCTTCTCCCAGTGAGCATTTAGCAGCATCTTTGGTCTGTGTGATAAGGCCCTTGGAGGCTAACAGAAACTCAGCAGCACCGCCCTGCTCCAATGCCCTCACAGCCGTATCTGTGAGCTCTGAACTAGCCTGCAGTCGTTCACCATAACGTTGAGCCAGTGCCCGCAGAGCTGCCACCTTTTCATCTTGTTCTTTACCAATCTGCTCTAGTAGAATGGTCTTGCGCTCTTCAAGGACAGCATATAAAAGGTCAAAGCGTTCAGCTAGCCCTTGTTTAGCACGCTGGGCATTCTCCTGCACTGCACGACAGGCATCTTCCATCTGATTGAGCAGGGCCTGCAGACGGCCATTGCTGGCCACCAGAGTATCGATAGCGTTACTCAGTTCACCCTTCTGGGCCTGGTAAACACTGGCTAATGGTGCCACCTCACAGTCCTTATGCTGGCCAAACACTTTGCACATGGAGCAGGTGGGTACCTGGCAGGTCACACAATAGATGTTGATCTTCTCATCCTCGTGTTCCTGGCACATTGGTTCTTTGGATTCTTTGGGCTTCAGGGTGGTTTCTGTGCTTCCACTGCCACTACCTTCTTGTTGCTGCTTATAGATGTCGATAATGTTTTCAACCAGTAGATTGCGCTGGAGCCCATGCACACCATGGCGGTCAAGTACAACCTCAAACCGGCAGGTAGGACAGCGAAAGACACCACCAGAAAAACGGTATGGGTTGCGTGAGTCATAGAGGTCGCTGGCACAACTACGGCACAAGTTGTGCTGGCAAGGCAAGATGACCACAGGTTTGGTGAACATGTCCAGGCAGATGGGGCAGCTCAGCTGCTTCTCGAGGCTATCCATGGGGCTTGGGGGCCGAACCATAGATCCTGTCCTCTGGACGTCCATAATGAAAAAGTTTCAGCCTAGATCAGTAAGTTTCCTAATTTTCACAACAGAAACTAAAAGCTTCACTCTCTTTTATAATTTCAAAAAGTTTCTGCGATAAAGAGCAGACTCTACTGACTTATCCTTAGAGTGCTGCTGTCACTTGAAATGCTGGTATCTATTCTGGTCAAGAGCTAGCAGCTCTGGCCTTTATAGCAGCCCTTCACAGCTGATGACATCTGATCCTTTCCACCATCCAGGGCACACATTCCTGCCTGCTTGCGGCCTTGGGATCTTTTCACAGAAATGGACCCCTCCCACCCAGTGCTGCATGCGTCACATGTCCCAGTGGGCGCTGTGTCCCCTCTAACACTGACAGAAGTGGTGGACTGAGCAGAGGGAAGCGGGGTGCATGTGACTGGCTCAGAGAACGTCCACATGAGAGAGGGGTTCAATCTCAATGGTAAACAAGTCAGTGTCAACATCCTGTGACTCGGTTGTTTTGACCATTTTATCGTTATTATCGGTCACTGGCTTGCTCTTTATATAACCTCTTTTGTTTACCATGGAAAATTCAATGATATCTCAATCTGAATTAACCATTGATTTTTATAAATAATTTTAAATAAATGTGTGTTCACATTTTTGACTGTCAGACAAATTGAAACACTTTTAGACATCATTTGGGGTGTAGTAATTTGTGATTCCCATTTTGGATAATTTGTTCATGCTTAACATTCATGGAAATTTTTGCCAAAAAGTTGCTGGTACTTGTGAGTTGCTTGTGATATAGTGGTTATTAAGCTATAATGCAAATACTACACTAATAAATATAACTACAATAATTCTTAATAATTGACAAACTTTATTATCTAAATGAATTTCTTTCTGGGTATATTAACTACTATATAATAACTGCTTTATTAAAAAATGAATAAACTGTGTGTATTTACATTCAAACACTCACCACACACAACCAAGTATTTTATGACATAGTGTACATCAGTGTCCATGGCAGATCAACATGAAGTACCATAAACATGAGGGAGAAGCTATTCTTAAACTCTTGCACAAGGGAACCATCATATGACGCAGAAGCCCTGACAATTGTGAGCGTGAGGACACTCATTTTATATGGGATGTTTCTCAGAATTATCTGTTTGGTGTATGAAAGTGCTGTGAACCAAGACACAACAGAAATATTTAGATATTCCTTTACATTATAGGAAAGTATCAGTGTAAGTATGTGTAAACTGGTATCTTACTCAAAGTACGGTATTATAAATACCTGAACTAGCCGTTATGATACTGATGTCATATTGCTGGATATAAAACAGTATTATAAACAGTTGGAATTGGTTGGTTATTTTCTCTGGGTTTCTGGTTTGCAAAATAACTAAAACAGTTCAGCTGGTGCCACCTGCTGATTGTGATTCTAAGTCATGTAAATGTAAATATATAAAAATTTCCCTACAGGGAAATCTTGCCACAGTTCTCCCAGAGCCAAATGTGTGAAGTGTATAAATATTATACAGACCCCGCATCCTCTCACTCACTCAATCACAGTGCCATCTCCTTCTCATCTCATTTGCTCCAGTTGTGGCTCATTAAAGATGGCACAGAACATCCACAAGCCCATGGGCAAGTGATGCTACAGAGCAGTGCTACTGAAAGGCGCTAACACAACAAAGTTACCAAAACACCTGAAGGACTGACATGCTGACCTCTGTTAATCACTCAAGCATGAGGCAAGATGGCCCAGGAGAGTGTTTTTGACAAGTGTGTTGCCCTGATGTTGTCCTGACCAGTCATTTGAAATTCAAAACTAAGCTAATCCCTATCAGAGCTTTCTGGTATGAGGAATCTCAGACAGCAATTTCAGTTGTTAGGAAAATACTGTGACTGAGTAGTAAATTAGAAATTAAGTTATTTTAAAGATGTGATCTAAAGAGGAAAAAGCAACATTTATTAAAAAATAAGACTATGATATTTAAATTTAAGTACCAGAGGGGAGCTGAGGATAATCAACCTGCAACAAAAAGACACACTCACAGCCTAGCCTACAAGCTGTACTTGAACAACAAATAAAGTATGATGCAAACCAACGTTAATTTTTCCCCATCATCTCTAATACCAGTATTTTCCAACGTATTCTATCAAAATGAGAAATTCCTGTGTTTTCACAATCAAGTGTGAGAAGTCAGATTTGTCCTGATTTTTGTTGTTACCTCGAAGGGCCTCCATGACTGGAAGGATATTCTCTGACCACTGGTAAGCTGCAATGGCTGTGTAGATCCCTGGAAAGTCTCGCTGCCAAATGCGTTGGCCAACAGCCCAAATAGCTGTTAACTCAGGGTTTGCCTGTATACATCAAGTAGAGAAGAATTAAAAAACTTTCAGAATGCTACACTTGACAAGGCAAACATTTTCATGCCATTTTAAAAAGCAGTCACACCCAAATATTTAGAATGTTGGATCATAGTAATTAAACTGTACTGTCCATTTCCAAATACCATTTAAAACAACAAATCCTACAGTGTTTATGCAAGATGAGGATTTTTCTTATACAATCGTAAAACCACAGCCCACAAAATTTTGGTATTATGGTATGGTAAATTTTCCCACTGTCATAACTTGTCAGCATTTTGGCAAAAGGCCAACTGCTGTCAGATTCAGTCAATAAGGATTTTTTGTTTCTCTGCTGTTGAGCCAAGTTTTCTTTAATGGGCAGAGTTGGTCATGAACAGGTAAAAATAGTCTGCATTAAATATATCTAACAAATTCCGTGTTCCGTGTTCTGATTGATTAATAGACCTAATAGCTCATGCAAGACATTCACATTCATTTTCTTTTCAGACTCCTCTGTATTATTTTTGTAAAGGTAGATTAGAGCTTTATTTAAAAAAAAGACAAAGTTCCAAGCTGTACTTTAACTACAACTAGATGTTCATGTAAACAAGTTGGAAATGAGTAAATATGGTAAATATATTTTAAAAGAGCATTAGCAGAAGAATAATATGATTCATATTGACATAACTTTAGCCTTAGCAATATTTACACTGTTTTAACATGCTTACCGATTTTATTGCTTGAGGTGTCCGTTTCCAGAGATACCTGGCATTATTCCTGTAGGACCACAATCAACAAGTTAGACAACACACAGATATAAGTTGCAGTTGGAGAGATTTAACTGAACAGGCCTCGGGTATCTACTCTAGTTTGTCACACAAATATGCATTACCAAATCAAATTAATTATTTGCGAAGCAACACAGTTCAATCAACTACTGTGGGAGAGCACCCAAGTGAATTATTACTTTGTAACCAAGTTCAAGATTCAGCCATTTCACTTCTGCAGATGCAGATGGATTATGTGCCACTTGAACCTTAATATTTAACATTTCACAGAGATGCAGCCTGACTGAAAATTACAGCTAGCACACTGGAGAAGCTACATCTAGTGTTACTGCAGCGTGACAATCAAGGCTTCAATTTTGTAGTGGATTGTTGTGGAATAACAACACAATGTGTTATGCACTATAATATGTGCTGTGAAAATACATAGTAAGAAGTGTGAAGAGGAAGTTAAATGTAATTGAGGTTTAGGACTGAAGAAGTCAAAATATTATGTAAAATGTGTGTTGTCCATAAAGGAAAAGTTTAAAGTGAATCTATATTCCCCACCTCAAATAAGAACCCTGTAGAGAAACCCCTGAGAGCTACTGCAGACAGACACAGAGCTGACTTACATGTCATTATGAAGTAAATAGAGAGCAAGCAGCTGAGCGTAGACCTGAGGTGTTGCAATGCCCCCTGGAGCCTGTTAGAAATAAATACAGGTATGATATTCATGTCTGAAGCTAAAGATAAGACCTCAAACATTAGAATAGCCACAGACCGACCCTCTAACACAAACAATTATGTATTTTACTTTGGCTCTGCAGCACATTATTGGTCCCTTACCTCAAAATGATACTGTATTTATGAAGGGCTGTGTCCTAAAGTAACGTGGTGCAACACAGTAAACCTAACAATAACGTTTAACGTTACGTTATGAAACCCTGAACAAGACGACACTAGTATTATTTTACGTGTCACTGTGTTTACCAGTATAACGAAGATATATGTAGCTAGCTATAACTAAGCTAGCTAACTAGCTACATACTACTGTCCAGCTACTAAAAGAAGTTAAAGCAGAGAATAACACAAAACCTACCACTTCTGTTTAAGTTAAGACAACTTTTGTTTGTGTGTTTGTTAGCATAGTGCGTGTTCATTTACAAGCTGCGTCGTGGCGTTAATTAAATAAAGTTAATTTAGCTGTATTTCAAAGTAAAATTAGCGTTAGCTTCTTAGCCAACCCGTTAGCCTACACTGGTCATGAGCTAACTGTCACAAACACTGTAAAGCCTTTTTAAACATGAAGCCTGATAGACAACGTTTATAGTTGGCAAAGACAATAAAGGATTATTCAATCCCGCGCTTACCTCGAGCTCTTGAGCTTCACACTGCTCTAATAATTTATCAAAATTTTCCTCCATAATTACAGCAGTAGGCATGATGATGCCTAGCTGTTACACCCGACACTTCTTCTTCGGTACAAATGCAGCAGATGAGCGGCAGTTAGCGCGGCGGTGCTGCCCCCAATTGGATGAAGCACAAACAACAGCCTGGACATCAGACATCGCCACACATCACAAGACTCGACTATTCCACACTGCAGTTCACTACGATACTATTCTAAGAACATCTCATTAAAAGAAATTAAATAAAATACATAGTACAAAATAATGAAAAAAAGGAAGAAATCCCTAAGGAAATCTCTAGGGATTTTTTTTTCTTGAAAAAGTCTGCATTCATATATATGGTGAATATATCTGGTACTGTGTGTGTTTAGATATTTCTAATTTTATTCTTAGAATCAATGTAATGAGCAGATACTACTACCCACTGACCTGCCTATAGCCTACAAGTTAGTTAAGGTTGACCGTGGCCCAGTATAGAGAACACAATCCAGGAGAGCAGAGAAGACTGAAAAGATCTGACTTCATACTAATTAGTGAAGTAATAAAGCTTCTACATTTAAGATCACATATTAAATGTTTTTTTTTTTTTTTTTAACTCCAAGGTCCTTGTTTATCTCACTATATGTATAGAAATAAACAGTATCAATATTCGTAATGTGGGGATTGAACTGTTTTGCCAAAAATTTTAAGTTCACCTGAACTGGAGCCTACACTGAACCTCTTTGCCCATTTGAGGTAAAATAGGGGTTTGGAAATGAAAGAGAAACTAAGTCATATATTGTTATCTATCTGTAACACATACAGCTAATCCAGCTGTTACAGCAAGTCAAAATCAAAAAGAGAGGACATTCTCTTAGCCTTAAGCTACTTTGGCTTGAGACTGAGAAGAACACCCTGGTTTATCTTTCTACTTCTTTCCTCCTAAACACTCTTTACCACTCAACTCTTTCCAACCACTTAATGTGTTGGCTTACATTTAACACTTAAGTTCTCCACTGATGGATCTGAAACACGGCTATCACCATTGCTCTGTATTATAGCTTGCAAATGTGATACTACAAACAAGCAAGATATATTATAATATTATTAAAGTAAGATTTATTTTGGAAAACCCAAAAACCGTGTAAATGAACCTGCTAAATCTGTGATCTAATGTGTGATACAGCGTGAAAAATAAGCAGGGCCACTTTTACTTACCACTCTTAGGGATTGAGTGGGGTTCATATCAAATGTGGTTAACTTAAGCGTGTGCTAAATGTTCAAGTGTAAAAAACCTTAAAGCTGGTAGAGCTGAACCAGCTGTGAGTTGTAAGAATGCCTCTGTAACTGGCTCTTTCCCAACCTGCTCAAACATTTTTAGATGTACCATTTAGTTGTCATTTCTACCCAGGGATTTGGAGAAAGTTTCCCTTAGCTTATTCTTTTTAAAATAAAGACTGAAGTCTGATCTTAGTGAACGCCAAGGTGCTGAGAAAGACTGCCTCTCTCCTTAAAGTCCCTAATGATCCTCTACTGCCTGCCAATGCTGAAAATTCCTGTATTTGAATCTTTTTTGCTTTTTTGATCTCCCCATTTTCTTTGATGCTGTTGACTATACATATTTTTTCCCACTTCAAAAAATGGCTTGGCACCACAGGTAGAATGTGCTTTTTTTGCTCATGTTATGGAGACTACAACCACATTCTCAGTTCATCTTTCCTCCTGTTCCCAAACTTTAAGTCCTCACCTGCATTGAAATTTCTCTACATTTCTTTCATTTTAATGACAGTAGGTTACTGAGCTCCTGAAAAGTTAGAGATACATGGTCCACACAGGAAAGCAATGCTGCAAACATATGGTGATCTTATAGACCATGATTCATTTCTGCAGAGTAACATTATATAAAATTATTAAAGGACTGCAACCTTAAACAAAATTAGTAATTAAATGCAACATACACATTAATGCACCAGTATTAGTAATAAAAAAAATCATAGGAATCATAGGAAAGTTTAGCTATAGCAGAATCTTCTAGTATTATCCCATTAAAAAAATATCCTTGGATGACAAAATGGATGGAGTAGGATCCTTTTTGAGAACTTCATGCCATGTTGGTTTGTTTGTAAATGTATAAGACCTAATACACATGGACAATCTAATTTCACTTTAATCACAGTATTCCATTACACTTTGTCAGAGTATACTCTTTACTGTATACTATATTCAATTAATTCCAACACTGCCCAAAATCAGTTCCAGCCTGTTGGTCTCATCATTGTGAAAATGCTGGGTCTCTGTTTTTTCCATTTTTTCCAATGCAGATGTTATATCTACACCCATGTAAGTGTTTGACATAAACAACATAAACAATAGCCTTACTATAGGTTCTTCCCACTCTGGATGTGTGCCTAAAGAGATGGAGATAAAGTAGTTAGATTGTAGATGCATAAACCAAGGATCCTGTCTCTACTACCACAGTAAAAACCAACCTGAGCCCTAAAATTTCATGCAAAAGTGCTCTCAAACTATTTCTGTACCTGAAAAGAACTGGGCCTACATGAAAAGAATACTTGTCAGCTACTGCTTCTTCTGCAGGAAAGTACTGACGCTTTGAAACACCTCCTTCAAACACTACAATATTTGGACATTTAGAAGAATCTAAGGTTGCCAGATATACCAGGCACCTTTGCAGATTGGTGGTCTAATCTAACTAATCGTGAATTCAAGATTGCATATGATCAATCATGACTTCCGTTATAATGTGCATAAACCCTGGCACATGTGTTACACTGCTAGTAATGTAGGGCATGATTCTGCAATGAATGAAGTCACCACTTGCGTGCAGCATTGCTCAGTTGTGAAGTGTACAAGGGTCTCACAAGACACTGCAATTCTTAGATCTTCTGGTGTGTCAGAGCATTGATTGACACTACTTTTACTTCACGGTATAAAGCACTGAAGGATTCGGGACAAAACATATGTCTGATCTGCTGCCACGTTATAAACCATTCAGACCTCTCAGATCATCCGGGGCAGGGTCCACCCAGTGTCCACCCAGCTTACTGTCCAAAGGCTTATATTGGGATCTTTATTAATAACTGGCCGTATACCTTCAATTGTCTTGTCCTTGACAGGTGCTGATGTAAGTTACATCTCCCATTAGTTCTGCTATATCAACAAGAAAACAGTCCAATCCTACATTTCTTCATCTTATTGTTTTGTCATCTTTTTTCTAAAGCTTCTAAATTCTAAAACTTTCTAAAATTGTCTAAAACGGAATTCAAATACGCAAACTTGAACAAAAAAGTCCATGACAAAGTCAGATAACTGTTATACAAGATACTTCCTTTGTGGCATAGGCTAATTGAGAGGATCAGAGAAATGCAAAGTAATTGTGTAACAGCTTAAAAATCCTGAAACTGAATCCCTTAGACAAAGAAATGAATCATACATTACAACAAACAAAAATATTAGAACATTGTCCCTCTCTGAAAAATGGATTTTAGTTATGCTCAGCCTCTCTGACAATGGAGGGTTATTAGTTTTATAAACAGCCATTTAAAGGAGGCATCCTTTCATGTTCGTCTGTGGTTAAAGCAAGCTTGGTTTCTACCTGTTTGCAAAGTAGAGATAGTCAGCTGTGATAATAACAATGGTTTATTCAGCTTCTCTGCTGTAAATGTATGTCATTGTTTAGCTTTGTGAACTAACCTCACAGTCTGCAACATCAGTGGAATCCATAATAACTTGTGGTGTTTCATCCTTCATATAAAATGCTCTCAGAACAGCGAGAGTGCTGTAAACTCTTGCTGTTTCCTTTGTATACATCTGTGTGTCTTTCAGAGAGAGACAAGTGAGCATTTTCCCATACTAGTTAATAAGAACAACCAACTAGTGATGTGTTGGCCACAAAAGAGACTTTCAAGTGAACGATCCTGACTACTGTTCGGGAGCTCCCCCTCAGAGCTCACATTTAAATAAATGCATGACCAACTGAAACAGTTGGCTTATTTTTTATTTGCTATATGACACACACTGGTCTGTTTTGAGTGGGATTTGTTTGGAATGTTTTTTGATGATTCAATTTGAATAAGGGTCAGTGCACTTACCTAACCCTAATATCGTTTGATGTTGTTACATTATTTAAAGTTTTTATATCAAATTTAATGTAATTATTATTAAATATTTTGTGATGTAATTTAATGTGATTATAAAAGGTGAAGTGGTACTAAATGAAAAGCCATTTGGGGGCCAAAATAGCCATCTCTTATTGCTGAGTAGAGCCAAATGGTCTGGCTCACTAAAAAAAGCTGGAATTCCCATCACTACGACCAACCAAATGTTGAAAGGTGGAGAGCAGTTCACAAAAATACATTTTTAAAAAGTGGTGAGAAAAAATGCTGCTTAATGTACAAAATTCTCATGGCCTAACATAAAGAAAAGACACTATGTAGTAATCAAGGGAAGGATATGGAATCTATCTTTCACCTTTGAAAGCTGTTATGCTTTACTTACTATATATAGCAGAGAAAGTGTTGCTTTGATCTTTGAATTGTAAATAGAGTTCACTCTGTGTCACGGAACGCATGACTGCGTTTTTGGAAGAAAGGATATTGTGAGCTGGCTTGTGTCGCCATTATTTCACTGCAAATGAAATAAATGGAGCCTTTACCTTTTTCAATATAACATATTAAAGTTTCATCTTTCACTGTAACTTTAAAAGATACATTAAAATACATTAAAAAGATACTTAAATTCCATTCTTCCTGCAAAAAAAAACAAAACAAAACAAAAACATATTGCCGTGGAAATGTTTTACTCTTGGAGTTAGCACAAAATATTAATAATTTTACATCTTAATACATATAGAAACTGTAAATCTTTTTTTTCATAACATTTAATTATTTTTTATTTAAGATTTTGTGAACTAGGTCCATTCATCAGTCATACATGAACAATAGACATGAACATTAGATTTACTGCTGCTGTGCCTAATTAACAGCATATTCATATGGTGTATTAAATGTGTGACTCTTAATCTCTTATCTATCTAATTAACAATACAATTATGTTTATTCTATTTTTCTTCTCTTCTTTCTTTTACAAGTTTTTATTTTATTTATTAAGTATTTTATGTGGTACTAGAACACTTTTGAAGGTACCCTATCTCTGTGGTGTAAAAAACACCACATTAACCATGCAGTGCAGTGCTGTCTGAGCATCCGAGTGTATCACCATCTTTGTGATGTTATTACTATGCTGAGTGAAAAAAAGGAAAATGTGGCCATTTCAGCATGTTGTTTCTGTGGTTTGAGGAACCAGAGAATTGTTCTTAGTTATTTAGTTGTAATGTCCACTTTATTAAGCCACTTGTTGACCTGCCTGTATATTTTTTGCTCACAGATTTTGCTCCCCACTTAAATCACACTTACAATATTTTAACCAAACAACTGGACTGTAAACCATTTTAGGTTTAAAATATAGCTATGTTAGTTACATGGTAGACTTGATGAGGTTTGGATAAGTCTTTGTTACTTGTCTTCAGTATGCCAACACATGGACAAACACATGCTAACGATTCCAGAATCAAGCAACTATTTTTCCAGGAAACAACATTTCTAAAAGATACCAGGATCTCAATTTACGGCTATGAACTTTCTTAAGTCAGGTTTTACTCCATCTCAAATTGACCCATTGAAGCTACTGTAATTGTTAGCAATTATAATCTTGGGCACAACTTAATGCTGTTAAGTACTGTTCAATTCAGGATGTCAATAAAATAAGCAAAGATTGATACATATATTGCTGCTTTCACTATAATTGCTATTCATGCTATCAATTATTATTAATCATGACAATATGTTTTAATGGATGAAGCAACTCATTGTGATTAAAAAAACTCCCCTTTTCCCAGCCAATTCATTTGAAAAGAAAAGCATACTGATTTTAAATTGACACAAAGCACAACAAGGACACATTCATAGGTAAACAAATATCACGTAAACCAGGCTTTTCATTATTCCCCATTGTGAAGATCATTTGCTTCCATCCATTCACTTATCAACCAAATGCCGCGGGCAGCTTAGGTTTTAAGCTGTGTTAACAGATATTATTGATTTATCCAATTGTGTTGAATTTACAGCTGTAGAAATCATTCACCTTGACTGCTGGTCCCACTCCAGGCAGAGAAGAAACCGGCTCGGTTAAAACATTTGTTTGTGTAAAATCAGGTCAAGCAGTGTGCTATCACTTTGCATCCACCATTAAAGTCATCTCAGTCTTACCTGTGTTACTGAAGCTGTTGCTCCCTCCTCACATCTGTTCCCCTTCTGTGGTTATAGATGGTCTCTCAGACAATACCTGGTGGATTTGCAAAGTAAAAGGACTGTAGAGGAAAATCAGAAAGGAAGGGGGGGTTGAACAAAAGCTGTCAAATACTTTAGACACCTGACTCACACTGACATTGATTATTTAGCTTTTTTTTTTTAAACTCATAATGAGATGTGAGAAAAATTAATTACTACTACTATCATTACAATGCCTTCATTTAACTCCATAACCTTAAATATTTTTTTCATCTTTTAAATCCCAGTTTATATTTCAAGGCCTATTTAATAAAACTCCT
This sequence comes from Scortum barcoo, assembly GCA_023238725.1. Taxonomy (NCBI): domain Eukaryota; kingdom Metazoa; phylum Chordata; class Actinopteri; order Centrarchiformes; family Terapontidae; genus Scortum; species Scortum barcoo. Next base: position 24,598,475 of record CM041550.1, read on the forward strand.
TGAATGACTAAATTAACAAAAAAATGTGAATATTTTCCTTTCAGTTTCTCTCTTTCTCAGCCATTGCCTAAATTTCCAGCAGTCAGATTGTCTCTGGCTGTCAGAAGAAAGGGAAGATACAGAACAAGGGACTTTCTAAACAAACCATTGGTTACTGCAATAAAACATTTTCAGTGTTTAGAAAATCCACTTTTTAGGATGTAGCTAATTTTACCATTAGTTTTCATATGTATTTCTTCCCCATTCCACAATCTCTCCAGGTCTGGGTTGTGATGGCTACAGTCTAAGTACACTATCCTAGATATTCTTCTCCCTAGGGACATCTTCTGGCTCCTTCTGGGGAAATGGGATGATATCTTCTAACCCTGTTTCCTATTCATACCCTACTTGCAACTATGTTGACCACAGGGTAATTTCAGTTGAAGAAATGCTACCTTATTATTCCTCATAGAAGCTGTTTGCAGGAAATCACAGTACATAGCCAACATGTTGTGAGCATTCTGAGTTCCATGTTAGGTTTAGGAAACAAAAACACCTAAATTAAGGTTATGAAAAGATTTTTTTTTGTTTAATATTGAAAAAGTAAACATGTTGCGAGTCTTGCTATAAGTCAATAGGTTTTATATTTGTGAATCCTGCAGCACTGCAGGGATCACAGGCCAAACAAATGCTAAATGCTAAATAATAAAAAAGTGGTTTTTCATGTTGTATCTTTTTAAGTTTTAAGTTTTTAAGTTTTCAGTTAGATTGAACTGTTATACTTGCAAAAATCATTTTAGACATTCTTGGAAAAAAATAATTTTGTGGTTATATTCTCATTCCATTCTCTCCTACTCATTCCAAACAAACAACTCCATGTCAAAAAAGGAAGAAACTGATAACCACAAACTGTAGTGTCTTTGTCTAGTTATAAAAGAAAAGAAAATGCTGAATTTATACATGAAAAAGATGCCATAACCAATTCAGTCTTCTAATAATAATAACAACAATAATAATAATACAATACAATATTATTATTATTATTATTATTATTATTATTATTATTATTGTATTATTATTATTATTATTATTATTATTATTATTATTATTATTATTATTATTATTATTATTATTATTATTATATCTAAAATCTAGTGGTTTTACTTCTCACCTTGTTGCAGTAATGTAAGAAGTGTACTGCAGCGTATAGGTGCACACACCAAAAACAGAGCTCAGTCATGGTGGGTTCAGTGTCCAGAGGCTTTCAGCCTGGTGTTACTGAGTTACTCTTTAAGTAAGATATGAGCTCTCAAAGGTATGTTTTTATTTTATTTACTTTATTTTTATCATTCAAAAACTGTGGTGGGTTTCCCTGGGCTTGTTAAGAATTAGATCCAACGTGAAGCTCACTTCAGCACAACCACATATCATATTTCATCTGGGCTCAGTCCCAAACCCCTTTGATCCTCCAGTTTGTTATGTTCTCCTGCTTTTTCTAAGGGGTGAAATTCATGGATGGTAGGTGGGTGCATATCTTTCTGATATTCCCATAAGGGATGGAAACATACAATATTTATAATTTGAATGTGTGTGTGCGGCGAATGATGTATGACTGGCTCACAAAATGAAATATATTTGATGTGTAAGTGTAATGTATGTGATGTGTAATATATGCATTTAGACAGACACACCTACAAACACATACAAACATCTGAATAATTCACAGTTAAGGACTGCACACTTCACAGTTCAGTTGTATTACAGTACGTTAATCCTCCACACGTCTGTTGGGAGGACCTTTGGTGGCACTGGCTTAAATGAGATGACGTTTTAATGCTCTGATCGTAGGGTTTTTATATCGCAGGGTTTACAGACAGAAGCTACTAGTGGCAATGGGTGTCATTTCCTTGGAGTACCATCATGATTATTTCTTTTTATTGTATTTGGTCATCACTCTATGTTTTTCCAACTGTCCCCGTCAGACCCAGGCCCACTGGTTCATACTGAAGAGTTAAAAAAAGGTCACACATATTCATTTTCATTTATTTTTTAAAAACATAGCTGGACACAAACATTACTCATAAATTACTTTTCAGCTGCAGATGAATACACATTTGATGCTCTGATGCGTACCTACGGCAGTGTAATGATTTTATACAGCAGGATTTCCATTTATGATCTTTATGCTGTTCTTCAGTCTCATTCGTGGGTCATGGGGTCACAAATCATCTCCATGAGAACTGAGAAACTGTTTGAAAGCTTCGAAAGAACCAAGTAAGTTATTTTCAAGGCCAAGTATGAACCTTCAAGCTCTACAGTGTCTGTGTTAGGGAACATGAAGGAAACAGTCCAGTGCAATGTTATGTTCCAGCAATGGAGCCCTGTGGCACTGAGGAACAGGATTCAGGGTTGGACATACACACAATATGATACAATACACACAAATTAGAAGGATCTGTTCATTATTGATGTTTGCGTGCTCATGACATTTGTTGAAGACAAGAAATATAACCTGCAACATTTATAGAGTATAACCTTGTATCTTACTGCTGACCAGACTGCTACAAAAAATGTTCATCTTGTATGTGTGCAGGTCATACTATAGATAGGGAAACTTTACAGAAATTGTATTCTTAACTATAGGCAATGAAAAGCAATCTCACATGGCTCCCTCTCTAGATGGGATCGGGTGGTGTGGAGGATGTGCACCATGGCATCTTTTCTTCATAGACTGTATAGTTGGGACGCTAGGCAAACTGTAGTACTGTACGTGCGTCCAGTGTGTTAGTGATGAGCAGATCCTTGCCCAGTGCCACTGGGCAGCAGTCATTCAGGCAGACAGGCAACTACTATTGTTGTCTTGGGCACAGGAATGATTGTAGACTTGTTAAAGCGCGTGGGTATGACCAGAGATAGGTTGAATATCATTGAGAACACCAGTGCTAGTTGCTCAGCACATACTTTAACCCTGTAACTAACGCCAACAATATTTGATATGAGTTTTTGAGACCTCTACATCATCAGTGTGATATTTTTTTTCCTGAAAAACCTGATTTATACAATTGGAATGCTGGATGTATGATGTATGATGCAAATTACAAAATCGTATATGCAAATTGATATTTAATGTTTTTTTTAATTTGTAAGAAGGGTCAATAAACAGTTTAAAAAAATAATTAACTGGCGATTATTTTATGGTTCAGGCTTTACAGGGTTACAGGGAGCAGTATGTTAGAATTTAATGGTGTTTAAATCTTTTTAATAATTTTTTAAATTAATCTTTTGTTGCAAATGTGTGCATAGATTGTAATGTAACAAAAAAATGGGACCTTTCTCATTTCGTCTACTGACTATAACAGTCTGTTGGCTGATTTCTGTGTAAAGGACTCTAGACAGTTTTTTTTCTCTTCTCCTACAGCACTAACAGTGTACAACACTAGTTAACATTGAGCTCTGTGATACTATTCATAACTCCATTCACAAAACAAGCATTTTAAGGTATTTTGTTGTCTTACAGACAGACCTGACAAAATATGAATTCAGGCTTGTTAGAATCAATGTAAAGAAATCACATTAAAATCATCAGCTTATTTATCAGACTCTGTCTTCTTCACTCTCTGTGTTTCCATCCAGCTAATGAAGCTCTGCTGACGCTGCTGAGCCTCAGTGAAAGAAAGACAAACTATAACTTTATTGACAAATAAACTACCAACATGATGCCTGTCAGGCCACAGTCAGTCTTGTGTGTCATGTCACTGCTTTAGACGAAGCTGGTTCCTATGAGATAAACAGGATGACGACTGTAGTTAAATTAATGGCCTCTGGTGTCACCGATAACAAGCATTTTCTGAATATCAGATAAAGGACCTTTAAAAGCCATGTTCCAAACTGAAAGGATAACACTCATAAGTGACACACTGCTGTACATGTAAACATCTCTTAGCAATATATAGAAAACACAGTGCTGTGATTTACTGTGGGGTACTTTCCGTATAGCTTTATTTGAAATACTAATAGATGCAAAAACATGTTTACAGATATGCATCTGTGATCTCAATCTCTCCCTGTTCTGACCCTGACACACACACACACACACACACACACACAAACTATTTATGAAGCTTTTAGATCTCACAGAAGACCGGCCATGCGTTTCCTGATAAAATGTGGTAGTGACCTGAAAATTGCACAGAAGAGACATGCACATAAAAACACACACCATGGCAACGGCCAGTGTGTATTCATTTATTCAAAAATAGTTTTGAAAGATACTATACATGGTATGAGACTCTTAAAAACAGCCTTCTGGGCCTGCACTAAAAAAGCTTCCTAAATACAAGACTTTCTTCTTATTGTCAGAGTTTGAACAACAGTCAGCACTCTCCTTGGCAAGTACATTGGCATTAACAATGTTTATAAAAGTAACATATGTTTGGCAGTGCAGAGATCTTTAAGCTGTAATAAAAATAATCTGTCTTCATATAAACTAATTGCAGATTTGTTCACCTCCCAATGAGGTAAATTGTTGTCTTACTTTCAACCAATGAAAGGATATGGTATACCCCCATAAATATTGTATTTCTGCCAATGTAGGTAAGGTGCTGCTTTAGAGCTGCATGGAAGATCTAAATCAATTATATTTTTCAAAAAATACAATTGAACTGCACAAATAAAATCTAAAAAATCCTGTAATGCAGAGTTGAGTTATGACACAGAGTAAAGACAAAATGTAAAAGTAGTGGGGAAACATAACTAAGTACATTTAGAGATATGTGAAAATGCAACATACACATTAATGCACCAGTATTACTGTAATTATAATTATAATTATAATAACTATAATTCCAAAAACATGATAATATTAAAATGGTGATGGTGAATTTATTACTGTAATTTGATACTTTGTTGTGAACATCTACATATATATTCTAAGTTAGGTTTTAAATGCAGGACATTTTACAGTGTATTTTTAGTGTGGTATTGCTACTTTTACTAAATGAAAATTAAGGATCTGAATACTTGCACATTTGATGCAACCTCTCTTAGGGCACCTATCACAGCCACTATAGTGAAAAAAAGCAGGTACATATAGATAGTGTACTCATAGCATAGTGGCTCTAAAGGAACTAATTAGACACAAACACACCAAACTTGTGACCCTTTTCGTACAATATAACATAATTTAATATGTAATGTTATATTAATATTTACACGCCGATTAACTTGGAAAAACAGTTATATATAGCATTACATTACAAATAAGTGTAAAACAGGCTTCCGGTTATAGCGTCGAGCTGAATGGCAGCACCTGTCCTCACTCTAACAATAATAATAATAAATTTTATTTATATAGCACTTTAAAAAACACAAGGTTACAAAGTGCTTCACAGGCAGATTAAAAACAGACATACAGTGCAGTGCAAGTCAACACACAAAAGACATACAAACAACATACACACAAAGACACAAATACACAAAAAAGAAAGTCATATAATCAAGATCCCAGTGATGGAAATGAAGAAGTAAAGGGAGGGAGTCATCGGAAGGCTAACCTGTAGAAGTGGGTTTTTAAGAGCCGTTTAAAACAGCACAGATTCAGCTGATCTCATTAACTGTGGGAGGCTGTTCCAGAGTTGAGGAGCTGCAACCCCGAAGGCATGGTCTCCTCTAGTCTTAAGATTGGAACGGGGTACAGATAGAAGACCTTGGTCTGATGACCGGAGTCGATGGCGGCTAGAGAGTACGGGATCAGTAGCTCTGATAAATAATGAGAAGTATCTTGGAGTTAACTCTGAATTTTAATGGAAGCCAATGAAGGGATGCAAGGACTGGGGTGATGTGGGAACGGCGATTAGTGGTTAGTCAGAACCCTAGCTGCAGCATTTTCTACTAGGAGACGAAGGCATGGGCAAGAGAAGATTGAGAGATGCATGTTTAGAGAGAATTACAGTAATCTAAATGAGAAAAGATTAAGGTGTGCACTAAAAGTTCTATGTGTTTCACTGATAGTACAGGTTTAATTTTTGCAGTGTTTCTTAACTAAAAGAAGCAGGACTGAGTGAGTCTAGTGATGTGAGAATCAAAAGTCAGGTGTTGGTCAAATAGGATGCCGAGATTTTTGGCGACAGGCTTGATATGGTTAGCTAGAGGGCCAATATGTTGACTGACTGAGAAACTATCTGGACCGATCACTAGGACTTCAGTTTTTTCAGTATTGAGATGGAGAAAATTTTGGGACATCCAAGTTGAGACAGACATTAGGCATTCCTGCAAAGACTTTAGGATGCTGAGGTTATTGGGTTTAACAGAGAGGTACAGCTGAGTGTCATCGGCGTAGTGGAGTTAAGCAGGCTGCCTAGAGGTAGCATGTATAGGGAAAAGAGGATAAGACCAAGAATTGATCCTTGAGGGACCCCACATAGAAGAGGAGCAGACGAGGACATGTAGTTGTTAATGTGTACAGTGAACTGTCTATCGGACAAGTAGGAGGAAAACTATTTTAGAGCAGTACCAGTGATTCCGACCCAATTTTGTAGTCTGTCAATGAGAATATTATGGTAAATGGTGTCAAAGGTAGCAGATAAATCCAGCAAGATTAGGATGGAGTTTTCACCTTTATCAGCACGCATAAGAATGTCATTTGTGACTTTTAGCAGTGCAGTTTCTGTACTGTGTTTCTGACGGAAGGCAGATTGGAATTTATCAAAGATGTTGTGTCCTTCCACCACATGGAGAAGCTGATGGGTGACAACTTTTTCCAGGATTTTAGAGATAAATGGGAGTTTGGCTTGGAAATAGGCCTATAATTAGCTAGGACTGTTGCATCTAGGGAGGATCTTTTGAGGAGGGGAAAAACCCTGGCAATGGCAATCTTGAAATGATCTGGTACGCAGCCAGAGCCAGAGGAGAGGAGATTGATTGACAATGGACAGAAGGCAGGGGGAAATGACTAGGCAGGATGTCCTTAAGAAATGTAGTCGGGATTATGTCACCAGGGCAGGACGAAGAGCGCATATGGTAAATTGGAAATAAATTGTGTCTAAGAGATCTTGCATGGAAATCAGGGGTGAATTTCAGACAGCACAACAGGGCGAATGTAACTTCATTGATGTAGTGAGCTCCAGAGTCTGATCTAAGATTGTTGATCTTGTCCACAAAGAAATCTAAGAGGTTGCTACAGTCATTAGAGGAGGTGGCAGGAAAACCAAAGTGAGCAGGATTTAGGAGCTGGCTTATAGTATTGAACAGAAATTTAGGGTTATGCCTGTTATTATTGATTAGGCTAGAAAAATAAGCAGCTCTCGCATCCTTAATGAGATTGTTGAGTGTAGTTAGTAGTTCCTTCATGTGAAGGTAGTGTGCACGTGGAGGTTAGATTTCCTCCATCGATGCTCAGCTCTTCTAAAATTTTGTTTGTGGCATCGAATAGAGTCATTAATCCAGGGGGACACATTGACAATGGGGGGTAATCTGGTTTTGCTTGGGGCGACGGAATCAAGGACTAAGGAGCATGTCTCATTGAACCAGTTAACATAATTGTTGATGTTGGAAGATGTGGGAACTAATCTGGACATGTCAGATAAAAGAGCTGAGAATCTGGTTGCCGAGCTCTCATTAAAGATGCGAGACTGTAAGGTTCGTTTCTGAAAGGCCACCACCGAATGAAAAACTGTGTCAAAAGTTATGCATTTGTGATCAGAGATTAAGTCACACATAAGCAGGGAGTTCAGAGTCAGGCAGAGAGTAAAAACGAGTCAAGGGTTGTGTGTGGTGCCTGAAACATGTTGCACAAAGTTAAATGATGGAGCTGTCTTTAGAAACTCTGAAGCTAAGTAATTTGAGGCATTGTCAATATGAAAGTTAAAGTCACCCACAGTATAATTCGATCTTATCAAATTTGAGCAAAACAGATGAAAGCAGAGTGGAAAACTCATTCAGAAAATAAGAACAAAGTTTTGGAGGACAGTAGATGACAATACAACACACTGGGGTTGTACTCTCAATTTTAAATGTTAGTAGCTCAAAACTATTGAAAGATCCAATAGAAAGCAGGGCACATTTGAGGTAGCTTTTTATAAACCACTGCCTGCCACCCCCCGAGGACCTTGACCTTGGGCATTCATAAAGTTGTAGTTTGGTGGGCAAAGCTCCACTAGAGGGCTGCAGTCCCCTGTTTTAAGCCATGTCTTCAGTAAAGCAAAAAATATCTATATTGTAAGGAGGTAATAAAGTCATTTAGGACAAATAATTTGTTTGACAAGGATCTAGCATTTAAGACAACTTTAAAGACAACAGGGGAGTCTGACTTGGGATGCTTAGGCATGCAGGGGACAGTGAGTAAATTTTTAGACCTGGCAGCAGAATGACGGCGAGTAAAACGTTTATTTATTCTGTTCCTACTAATCACTGGGATTGAGAAAACAGGTGTGAGATCAGGGAGATGTGGCAGGAGAACTCAGCTTGGTGGGGATGTGGCAGTGGTTATTCAAAGTGACAGAAGTGGAATGATCGGAGGTTAACAAGAGAATGAGTGATAGGACTTACAGGGCGTCAGGTAGAGTAACTTTTGCAGGAGTGTAGAGTCAGTGTAATGTTTGTGGACAGAAGGTGAGATCCTGTGTGGTTAGGGTGCAGACCATCGTGCTTGAAGAGCTCAGGGCAGGTTGAGGAAGGAAGTAAAATTATCCACAAAAGGGATTCCCATGTTGAGGCAGTAGCCTTTCAGCCACAGATGGAGTTGACAGACCCGGCTGAATTTCATGTCACCAAAGCGGGGAGGTGGCAGTGGCCTGGATACACATTTCACATTTACCTGAGAGCTGAGCACGTTGTTGATGAGGGAGACAAAATCCGCTTTGAGAATTTTAGATTTTTGTAGTCTTATGTTGTTAATTCCAGCATGAATGACCACAGTGGAAGTCATAGTAGTGTCATGTTGGCCAAGGAGCTCAGAGATAGCCGTACAGATATCGTCGACACAGGTGCCGGGGAAGCAAAATATCCGTGATTTGGGAACCACCACATGGAGGTACCGATTACCAGGGCAGCAGGGGTGCTGGGGGGAGCAACAGAGATGACACTGCTTTTGGACTGGACCTAGAAGTCTTTTTGAGACTGCCTAGAAGTCCGTGAGAGGAAAGGCGAAGACAGGCACATGCAGCAGAGCGGGCGGGTGGGTGTGTTAACCCCGCTGTGGTGGAGGGGCCAAGGCGACTGAGGGCAGCAGCGGTGACACTCCCCGACAATGGAGCCAGCCGGTGGAGCCCCTGCACTGACCGAGACGACGACAGAGGAGACGGCCCTGGAATGTGCCCTTTGGTAGCAGCAGCAGGGGTGGCAGCAGCAGGAGCAGCAGGAGCAGGAGGAGCAGCAGGAGCAGCAGCAGGCAGCAGCAGCCTCTCCGACCTCAAAGCCAGCTGACAGCAAAGTCGCGGCACACGACGTAGCAAGGGAGCTGGGTGGCCCAGGAGTGGTCGCTGGAGCGGAGGAGAGATGGTTTTCAAGCTCGGCCAAGACTTGGAACTTGTTGCTGAGCTCCAGAGGTTCTGGCGACGCTGACGCCAGACCCAGAGCGTCCCCCACAGCTCTTGTTGTTTTTCACCAGAACCCACGGCTCAGAGAGGCGGGGAGTGGAGCAGGGTCGCGACTTTGGCTTCGCTCCAAGAATGGGCCACACTTCATCCCTCAATGCCAGGAGGTTAGCTGAAAGGGTCGGCTCACCACCAGCGACAAAGGAGCCAGACCAAGGGAGGGTGGAATCGTAGACTGGGGCAGAGGCAGAGAGCTTCAGGGAACTGGAGAGGGCTGACACCATTGTTTTTCCAACAGTGAGAGGAGCCCAGGGCCGAAATGTGTTTGGCCTGGGCAGTTTGAGGGAAATAATTTCTGTAATGGAGACTGAAGAATGGTCAAACAAAAACTTAAAAAAAAAAAAAGTGAAAAACAATTGTCAGATTTTAGTCAGTAGAGGTCAAGGTGTTGTATTCTTGAATAGGTCAGGCTCCACAAACACTGAACCTTACATTTCCTTTAATGCTAGCATCTAGTGGCATCTTTCATTACAGTTACATTACATTGTGCTAATGAAAGTGCAAAGGGCATCATTAGGGCTATTTCTGTGCAGATTTTCTTTTAGTTTTTCATTAGTTTTGTTTTTTTGTTTTTCATCTTTAGTTTTCATTTCAACCATTGAAATACAGCTTAGCAATATGCTGCTTCTTCGATGCTGTTTATTGATATTTTACCTATATTGAGGGTTTTGGATTCTGCAAGACCAGGAATTAATCAAATTTAATTCAAATGGAAACGTTTCCTTTGACAACAAAATACTGAACAAAGGTCATACATGAGAAATTATATCTTTACTAAAAATGTTTTCCCCTCAAGCACGCTGACAAATGATCAAGTAAATGTACCAAAAATGTGCAGAAGCTATAACAGCATCACGACACAGTTTGCAGTGTGTTACCGCTGTTTCAGCTCCAGCTGTTTTATTTTCCACGTCCCCGCAGCAGACGAGACAGAAGCTCTCTGGATGCTTGCCAGTGAGCGCCGCAGCTCAGCGTGTGTCAATTGAAATCAAAGTCTGTGTGCATCAATTTGTACATTACAGTAAGTAAGCTCTCCAGTAGCGATGATGGCCATGGTTATTGATGACAATCTAGCAGAGTGCATCAATAATGCAAAGTCTTATCTGCACTCTTCTTGAACTGACTGGATTTAAACAGAGCAATGTGAGGGCACTATTGGAAAATTTGAATTCTCTCCGTAGGTAATTGCTCAGACAGACTATCAATTACTGGTTGCACAGACAGAGCATGAAATCCTTTAAAAAAAGTATAAATGAAAGGTTTGTTTCCAACGTCTTCATGTTGATAATATGATTATACCTAGCTTGCTGTCCTTATACTCAGTATGCACACTAATGTGCTATACTATTTCAGGGCCACTGTTCCCAACCCGTGTCCAACCTCAACTTTTCAGAAACTGAAAAATATTTAAAATGGCAACGAATACGAATTGTAATTAAAGTGATATTGAACTGAGCATGAAGCACTCACTTTTATTTCCTGTTTAACTGGTGACTGTTTTACAGCTGCCGTCAAACCACAGCAGGAAGAAGAGGCGGTCCTTAAAAATCCCCTTCTCAACTGTTCCGCCCATGTGGGGTATTGGTGTTGTATCTTCCTCAAGCTCGGCTCCTCTACCAGAGGCTTGTGAGTTTGGGGGTCTGTACAGTATCTTAGCTGTTCCTAGGAGCCACTCTCCCAGTTTGTGGGCAGTTTGTGGCACTGCTCCCATCACCATTGGCACCACTGTTGCCTTTACTCCCCACATCTTTTATAGCTCCTCTTTCAGCCCTCTGTACTTTTCCAGCTTCTTGTGTTCCTTCTTGATGATGTTGCTGTTGCTACATCTATCGCCACTGCCTTCCTCTTAACTTGGTCATTCTAAAAAACTGTGGGAAGTGTTTTCCATTCCGACCACAGGACTCCTAGTCCATATACTGAGTGGCGATACCCCTGCACCCTGTGCACACATGAATGGCATAAAATAATTTAACAATACAGCTGTTCTACTTTACAAATGTTGGACCAAATGTATGAAAGTCTGATAATAAAAAGAGTCATTTGGAAGGGCTTGTGATGCTTGAAAAATGTGTTCCACTGCTTTACTGCTGCTCTACAATTGTAATAAGATAAGATAAAATAGCCTTTATTAGTCCCACAGGGGGAAATTCACATTGTTCCAACAACAAGACACACAGTGAAAATAACAGTAGGAAAAATATGTAGCAAAAACATAGAATAAAGCATAAAAATGGAGAAATACATAATTATACATGTAGAAAAATAGGTATAAAAGCAAGAAGGCACAATGGTGAGCAGGAGTTGCTGGAACAGGCTGACACTCACACGGTGCCAGAAGTATATATAATGACTTTTCTTTTGGAGTAAATCATGTTTTTTTCTTATTTTTGCTCTTATGTACTCTCCCCACCTTACATCTGCTGTATAAGAGTCAGAAGATTGCTGACCATACATAAAATCAGGGATGTACTGGGACAAAAATTCAGAGGGTACAAACAGAACATTTTGTTGCAGTACTTTTAGCAATAGTACAGTTTTTGTGGTATATACAGAATTTGATTATGCCTAAAACCTTAATACCCTTTAGGATGTCTTACTGAAACCTGCCTCCTCCTGTATAAGCACATCACCACTGCAGCGTACTGCCAACTACAGCTAACTTCTGTATCAAAACATTTAAAGTCAATCAAGTAATCAGTCAATCAAAAGTGCTTAATACTCACACACGTACACTCAGATACTTAGGCAGGTCCATGCAGAGGACTGTACAGTAACTGCTAACATATAAAAAAATCAAAGCTCTATGACCACTGGTCATTTTGGCCTTTTCAGGAGTCTTCCTGAACTTCACCATATCCAGCCTGCCTGTGTGTAGAAAGATGGCTGTTGACCATGGATATGAACTAAGCAGAATCTGAGGCTCTTGTGAGGGCAAGGAAAAATTCATGCATTTGCTTTCCATATTGTTTGTGCAGGGTTCCATGTAAGTGGAATTCATCGTTGTTAGTTTCATATCCAAGAGATATTTATTTGCATATTTAAAACAAAGACTTTGCAAGGTTTATATTTGTGGTGAGAATTTGACAACATTGGTTAAACTGGACCTGACGTGAATTGTCCCTATTATAAAACATTCAAACTGACAGAGAAACTATTACATCATTATTTATTTAATTCATCTTCATTCTTGGGATCTCTTAAAGGAACTCTTTTGAATGTGAGGTGTGTCACATCTTACAAAGACATCCTATTTTTACAGAGCTGAGTTTGTCTTCAAAGCGAGAGACATACTAACACTGAAAATGAAGTTGCCAAAAATAACAAGTTGAATATTAGCACTGTGAAAATGTACCTTCTGCAGGTGCATATTGATAATTTATTTACTTGTCATGCCTGTGGGATGTGTAAGTGAATATAACATTTGGAAAACAGAAATAGCTACATGAATTCAGAACAACAGTGGCTGCAGGGAAGATTGAGAAAGTTGGGAATTTAAAGTATTAGAAACCATTTCATCTGCCAGAAAGGTAGACAAAAGAAAAGGGAAGTGAATATGCTTCATATTATAACCTGAGCCAGCTGTAAACAGTCCCATGATGACGGCTGGTGTGTAAAGAATTCATTTCACTTATCATGTCACAGTGTACTGTCCGAACAAGACATTGTTTTTTGTTTCCATGACTGTGTCCTTGTGTTCATATAAATTCTTCAAAATGAGTCTCAGCACCATGGCCCAACAGCATTATAACACCAGAGTGAACAACAGGCACCTGTTTTGGGGCTCAACACAACACATTGCTTCACACCCACAGAGCAACTTAATGAATCCCCACAGAGTGGAGAAACATATGGCTCAGCTCTAGTTCCAAAGTAGCTTCGAGCCCAGGTTTTAAACTGTATTTTTTTCTTCCCTTCAAAACAGAGCCAGGAATCACATCACCTGTGTTAGTCATCTCTAATTCAGCATTTTTTTTCTTATGCTCATGAACCACTCCGGCTCAGCATATTGTACTGTAGAACAACAACTGAGTAATGAAGTGTGTCAAACCAGGCAGCAGACATCTTTATACGTGATCCATTTGCCGGCGGGGTGCTAATCAATTAGCAGAAGAGAGTCTGTGCGCTGAGGGAAAATTGAACTGTTGGCCAGATGATATATGTGCTTTTCACTCAGCTAAATAGAATGATATATTATAATGTATTGAAAAACATTAAATAAGACTCCACATCCATTAGCTTTTGTTTTAACCAAACTTAGTGTGTTAAACTGCATGGACGATTGATCATTCAGAAGTCTGTCTGCATTCTACTAACATGGCAGTTTTAGGTCGCTGCTCTGGTTTTTCATCTCATTCATCTGTATTCTATTATAAATACTACTTACTGTTACAGCAAGTGTTTAATTAAGTGTGAACATAATTCTATTTTTTAATCTTCTGTACTCACTCACTGTGGTTAATAATTAAACGTGGATTTAAAACTGCCCCTGGTCAGGAGATCAGTCAGTGACTTCCCGCTGTTGTGCTGCGTACATCGCCAACATGTTAACCTTTTTAAGATCATGTCTGTGCTGGAAGGAATCATTACAGTTAGTGTATTTACACAAACATGAAAGTGAAGTGATGGTGAAAACTGAGAGATGAAACACAATGATTAAAAGAGATGTAAGGGGGCGCACCAGGATTCTTGATGAGCCCACCCAGGCCACAAATATACACACACACAACACAGAAATATTTGTCAATTGGATGAGCAAGACTCATAAAACTCAGAGACAGATGCAGAACATTCTCACCGCTCTGTGAATCTTTCTGATGCCCTCTCATTTGCTGATCAGATGGTGCAAACCTCAGTAACACCAGACAAAGTGTATGGAGCCAAGAAGAGTTGCCATGATAGTCAAGCAAGTGTATAAACGCAGAGCTAAGCAGATAAAGCAACAACACAAGGCAGTGATGTTCCCTCTGAACTGTTTAAGTTTTAAGTCTACCTGGATGAAATTACTGTAGGATTATGTATATAGAAATAAAAAACTGTCAACATTTGCTGGCAGTGCATTTTGCTTGTTTTCATAGATGTTCAGAAATGCAGTCCAAACAATGTATAAATAAACAGGCTGTCAGTCCCACATCCTTGCACATAGATTTTACTATTGTTGGTTGAATAATACCTTTATGGACAAATAGAGAGCAGAGGCTTTGTTTGGATGGTTCTCACTCTCATCTTCCACAGGGACCTCTCAGGGCTCTGTCCTTTCCTGCTTTTATTAGTCTTGTACATAAATGACTGTAAGATCAGCAGATAACTAGTTGAATTCAGTGAGTCTATGGGCTGTGCTAATTTTGCACTCACCCCTGTTGTAGAAACTAAAGTAAGGTACAGTATGGGGATAGTTTTCCATCACCATGTGTTTGTATAAGTAAGTAAGTAAGTACATAAAGTTTTATTATTTATATAGGAATAAAAGACAAGAAAAGACAGGAAAAGAAACATGAACATAAAGGTAGAGTACAGTATAAAACACAGCACAATGAGGGACAGGTCAAGCAAATGAGCCAAAATATAATATGGGATAGTGAGATTATAAAAAAGCTTGCCCATAAAAATGAGTTTTTAGACCCTGCTTAAACCAGTCCAAAGATTCAGCAAATCTGATCGATAGGGGAAGATGATTCCAGATGGTGGACGCTAAGACAGCAAAGGCGCGGTCACCTTTGTGTTGCAGTTAGAGCGAAAAATGGATAAAAGACTGAGATGTAAGGATCGGAGTGGTCAATAAGTGGAATGAGGAACGAGGAGATCAGAGATGTAACTGGGGGCAAAGTCATACAGAGCCTTATGTGTAATCAGCAGGATCTTTTAATTTTTTCTGAATTTTACAGGAAGCCAATGGAGGGATGTAAGGGCTGGGCTAATGTGGAACAGATGGCTATTTCTAGTCAGCTGGTCCTTACAGCTTAACAGCTTAACTGAGACATGTGTAGAGGGAATTACAGTTATCTAGGGGGGAGAAAATGAAGGTGTGAATGAATAGTTTGAGATATGTAGAGAACAATATAAATCTAATTTTTTAATTGGAGAAAACAGGACTGGACAAGCTTAGTAACCTGATGGTCAAAAGTCATGTGCTTGTCAAAGATGATACCACAATTCTTTGGCATTTGCAAAATGGATCAATAAACCCTGTCTACTTCAGTAGCAAAGTAATCAGGTCCAGTTAAAAGAATTTCAGTTTTTTAGGGTTTAGGTGGAGAAAATCAAGCGACATCCATTCTTTGGTGGCAGCTAAGCAACTGTGGAGAGAGGACAGATGAGGACAGTGGTTATTGGGCTTGGCAGACAAGTAGATCTGGGTATCATTGGCATAACAGTAGTATGACACATCTTGAGCGGCTGAACAATTGACCCAGAGGAAGCATGTACAATGAAAAGAAGACTGGACCAAGGACCGACCCCTGAGGGACAGCATGGGTGATGAGGAGTACACAAACATTAAAATTTATATTTGTCAAGTAGGAGTGAAACCAGTTTAATGCTGTACCAGAAATGGTATCAAGTAAAAGCGCCTGAAGTGAACTGAAGAAGTGCCTGCAAGATTCGGAGTTAGAATAAAGAATAGTTAGAGTAAGAATAAAATGACACAGTGTGGTGTTCAACTAACTACTGCTGGATGATAAAGACCAGGCCAGAACATCCATAGCTTTGTATGAGTTCAGGGATCATCAATACAACATTCAATAGTCTATACTCAGTTGCTTCTTTGCAGCCGGCTCTTTGAAGTGATTCACTGGATGCTTTGTTTTGTTTTTGGTTTTTTTTCTCTCTTTTTTTTCTCTTCAAGCTGCATGTGATGGGTCAATATGTGTGGTGTCATTTCTGTGTCTGCGCTGAGCAGAGGGGGAGGTGTTACACACACACAGCACACACACGAACAGGAGAACAGGAGGGAGGGAGTCAGGGAGATGAGAGAAGAAAGAGAGCAAGAGGCCAGTGGGCCACAAGGAGAGAACAACACGAACACGCTGGAAAGGTCAAGTTAAGAAAATGAGTGACAGCAGGAAAAGGAGTAAAATCTGGATCCATTTCAATTCTATTGATAATACAAAGGCAGAGTGTAGAGTCTGCAAGATTAAAATCTCTTATTGAGCCACTGATTCTGTGTTGTTTCACTTTAAATTTGTTTAGTAGAAAAAGCTAAACGTTTAAAATAGTTAAAAGTTTAATTGTAAATAGTTAAAAGTTTGTTTTTGTATTTTATAATTTATTTTTTGTAGCACTCTCTAGAGTGAATAAATAAAGACATATCTATATAATAAACATCTATAAATTAAAAAAACATAATTTTTTTTTACATTAGTAATCCATTGTGCGCATAATTTTTTTTAAAATTATTGTTGGTAATAAATTAATTTAAGTGAGTCAGTTGTGTTGTAAGTGCTTTATCTTACAGCTAACCTCAGCCTGTTACCCCAGTTGGTGAAAACAGTGTGTAATTTGGTCTTTAACTAACTATGGTGTCCCTTGTTGCCTTCTCTGGTGTCCTTTGTGAAGCGTGACAATGACAAGAGTAAAATTAACCTGTGAGGTTGTTTCTATTTTCTACTGATTCTTCTTTTTATTGATTGCTGTATTTTACTGCATCTATTATTTTTGACTGCTGCCTTGAAGCTTAATTGCCCCAGTACAGAAAGTTGTACTCTTCTATGATGACTATGGTGGTATTTTAAGTGCTGCTGCTAGCTTGTCTGGTTTGCAGCCAATCAGCCCACTATATGGTTGGCTTCTCCTCTGGATCCTGGTTGATCTTTGTTAATGAAGAGCCCGCATGGGGTGCCTTAATAAATAAATAATTCACTAAATCAAAGGAAGTTCAAATGCACACTTACAGCAGCATTGTGTTTTACATGTATTATAGGTGCAGTTTGCAATCCTGGAGAAAGCTTGTTGATATTTGAACCCATAGATGAGATATGCATGTATGATGATGATAATAATGATAAATGTTTTACCACTTCAGCTGAAAGTAGATGTTGGATAGTGTAATGGAGTGGAATGTAGTGTAGTGGAATTTAAAGATTAAAAAAAGAAAAGAAAATAAAAGAAAAGAAAAGAAAAGAAAAAACAATGCTCGATAATGGAGCTCACATTAATGCAATAAAATGAAAAAGATTAGTCTCAAAGACTGGAATTGTAAAAGGATATCAAAATCTTCATCATCATCTTAATCAGAATCTGATGTAGTCCTTGTTTGAAAACATAAAAAGATGAACAGAATGTGAGTAAATTCACATACTCTCCTCTAAATTTGTAAATTTTATTGAAGTAAGTTCAATGATGTATCCAATGTCCGACCCTTTGCTTTTAACAATTTATGTTCAAATAACGTGCAGAGCATTTTTGGTCACAAATGTGTACACAAATACACTCCACACTCCACTCAAACTTAAAATGAAATTTGTGGTTACAACGTGTCAGTTCTGAAAGTCATTTCATAGTCATAACTGTTTTCAATAAGAATGCGATCTTAAGAGGAGGCATTGTGGTTGTATCAATATGTAATGAAAATGACTAAATTAAATGTATTTCCATTCATTCCCTGCGCGGTATTTGTATTTTTATTACTTTTTTTTTATATTATCACTGTGGTTATCCTGTTTCCATAGCTGTACTTTCTCATACAATGGTTAAACATCATTAAAATATTATAACTTTTTTCATTGTACATGTGTCACAGGCTCAGTTCTCAATTCATCACAGATGTCTTACTATGAGGGTTATTCCCTTTGTGGATTTACTTTCTCTCCCTCTATTCTCTCTGTAATTATACAAAAAGTCTTAAATAGACTCGTGCATTAATCATTTTCTGTCAGCCATGCACCCATACTGCACTGTGAAGTGTGTCATGGTGCCAGCCTGAAATGCAGCAGAGAATCCACGTAAAAATTGAAAATGTGATACCAGACCTCGATGTAAGTGTGGGTTCAAGGCTGACTGCATACCTACTCTGTCACATTGTGGTCACATAAAATGAGTGATTGCATTTAATATACAATGCCATTAAAATACAGCATTGGCATTTTATTTCAAACTCTATAAGAAAGACTTCCTGAGGAATTATAATGGGTTTATCACAGCAGTGTGTAACTTATCTCCAGTTTGTGGGGAGGAGAACATATGCAGCACCGTTGGACCTCCTCTCAATTTCCTCTTCAAGAAGGTGCACAATCTCCAATGTATCCACCTACTCTTGGACCCATACAATCACTGCTCCTCCGACTGTCTTCAGAGACCTCTGTCTCATTCATAATTAATAGCCGACATATAAAAAGGTGAGGGAAAGCACCCCTGGGACTGGGCTTGAAAACAAGCTTGAGGAGTTGCACGGTGAAACAGAATGGTAATGTGAGAAAGGTATAAAAAGAGAAGTAGAACATAGTGCTGCATGGACTAGGTTTTGATTAGATCAGCTTCCACCTTAAGAGGCAGGCTGGAGAGGTAATCAGAAAGGAGTCAGGAAGGTCAACCCACCTAATTCACTGTGAACAGAGAGCGCATGGTCCCGCCTGTCCTTTAACGCCAAAATAAATGCTCATAAATGTATGATATACAATACTGTTTAAGTATACTGGTTTTGTGCAGAGAGAAAGGAGGAATAGCTTTGTTTTTTCCAAATCTCTCTTAGATCATCCTGCTAATACATTACTAAGTTTCAGCAAATGTTTTAAAAGGCCTAAATTACATTCACAATCACTGTCAGGAAGGAGTGTCATTATTATAGTTACTATAACTGTACAGACCTAATTTATCTGAAAATGGAAGCTGAATGTAACTGACCAATTATAAAGATGGTCTGGACATTTTTCCTTTTTAAAAAAGGACACTTACTGCAATAATTCAATAATCTGGGAAACAATGATCTCCTATTACAGAAATAAATAAAAGTCCAATCATTAACGTCCATAAGACAATCTTGGGAATCCACCAAAGAAGGAGATAGAACGTTCCGTTCATGTCATGAGTTGGCGGGAACAGTTGCATCCCACGTTAATAAAATGGAAAGTAACTAGAAAACACATCAGATAGTGTGGTCACTGCGAAAGAAAGCACTGGAAACAAATAACGTCTGGCATCATGGGGAGTGGAGGTAGAGATCTATTTAATGATTGTGAGCGGCTGTCAAACTGGCTGGTTCAACTGTAACACATCAGACGTGTGTGTAAATAGTATTTCCTCAGCTAGGGATTGAAATGCCAAGAATAAAAAAACAGAAATGAAGCTGTGACTGTTGCAGAACATACAAATAAACATGAAGGCTCCTTCTGGGAATAGATGAAAAGATGAGCGATGATTGAAGGAGAAATGAAGTAGAGATGCGCCTCGCTCTTCTATTTCCTGTAGATGATTGAAGGAAAGTAGAGACAACACATCATCCTGCCCAGCAGACTGATGGACAGATTGTGATATCAGGAGGTCAGCTGTGGACTGACACAGCACTGCTCTCTGACCAAGGCCCTGTGCACTTTCTCCTCCAAATGCACAAAATAGCTCTTTGCTGCATCAGCAGGGAATAATACTGTGATGTAGATCAAAGAAGAATCGATCATCATACCGTAAAAGAATACACATGCTGCGTATGAATAAGTGCAGAATAGCAGAGAGGAAAAGATGAGACAGATTAAAAGGAATTTCTTAGTGGACAAAGTCAGAGATGTGCTGTGCTGTCACTGTAGCGGAACATCGTACACATCGCCAGGGCAATAATTTAGTGAACCTGCATGGATGTCTTGCCTTCTGAATACTTTAGACATATACATATACTGAATACTTTAGATAATTTAGACTTTATTTGGCAATAATGATAAAAAAAAAATTACAGAAAAAATACAGATTTGGCAATGAAAAGTATATTTATATACCTAAATCAAAAGGACAAAAAAAGTGGCCACAAGTGACTAAAATAAGAACAGATTTTGAAGAAAAAACAAACATTGTTATATAACATCAGGCGCATTATCCATGGGCCACAGATTATAAAAGAGTCAAAGGGATTAGTACACTTGGCACCCATATGGGCACATGCAGTGTGGCAGGACAGAATGCACAGAATCATCTTATTGTGGGAAAGGAGAGCTTTTTCTGTAAGCATGTCCACGATAGCATCCATCTATTTGAACAGATTCGGTGTCAGAGTGTGGTAGGGAAGACACAGTCACATTTTTTTTTTCCTCAAAGTAGTATGTGCAAATTGTGGGTGGATACAGGAAAAACATGATTGCTCTAAGCAGCACTTTTGACTCCTCCATGAAACAGTGTAAACACAGCGTGCAGATAATGTTCTCCTTTTGCACAATCTAAATCTCATTTTTTGTCAAAGCTCTGCTGTCAAGTTTGTGAGATTAATGCCACATATATCATGTTTGAGAAGAGGTTAAGAGCATGCATTTTCAAAAGTGAATAGAGACCCAGTCCAAACCGAAAAACTGTGTTCTTCACACTGTTGTTTACTCTTGTTCAGTGAGGCTTGCTTTACCCAGTGTGTGTACCTACTTGGGTACACACAGAGAGTGAGCTTGAGTAGCATAATGTTAATTTGAGCAACACCAGTGCTTTTCCTACCATAGGTGGGTTTCCATTCACCTATTATTGTAAACCTGACTGGGAATTTTTAAATATCTCTACATTTTTATGCATAGCTGAGGTGGAAAAGTTGGAGCATCAGTAAAAACTAAATGCAACAAAGTGCAATGGATACAGACTTAGATAGATCATGGGGTACATCCAATGAACCCTCTGCTCAGCTAGAGGCATGAAAAATAATGGTAAACAAGCACATCACATCAGTGATGAAGAGACTGCAACCTTCCTCTGTTGTGGATTTTCTAGAAATGCATGTATAACTCTTAAAATCTGGATGAAAACTCGACTTATGCCAGTTTGATGGAAGAAAGGACTGTGTGCAAGTCCACAGGTATTGTGTCTTAGGCACTTTATTTACTGTTGCATTTTATTTGAGTTCCTAATTCTGTAAATCGCCCTATATAGTGCCCTCAAAAAGATCCCACAATGGAACAAAATGTAGGGTCCATGGCAAGTACACTGCTGCTGAAATATTTTGTGAACTCACATGTTACATGGGTGTCACTGTCTGCCTCCGCACAGACCCATACTTCCTGGTGACATTTTGGTGTTCGACTGTCGGACAACGACACATTTCCTATCACACTTTGACCTTTCATGCATCAAAAGGTCGCATCTCCCGCTATCTAAAACTGGATGCATACTTTCAAGTGACAGCAGGCTGCGGTCTTCAAAGTGCTCTGTGATACGCTAACAGAAGAGGAGGCCTTTACGTATTGATGTCGAGAATCACTGGGCAGCATGGACAAACTCTGTCAGCCGTAAACTGTCCAGCCTCACGCAGCCAGCCGCTGTACCATCACTGTGTAAAGCATCAGAACAGGGTTTAACTGGCAGGACACCCACTGTCACACATGTCCCTCAGACTATAAGAGTGTAGGATCTCTTCAAACTAATTATCTTAAAATGTCAATACAGTCAAATATTGCTTGCAGGTAATTTCAGTTTCTTCGTGGTTGAGGCTTGCTGCATGTAATACCATTACTGATGTTCTGATTATATCACTGACAGCAAACATGTTGTGACAATGGATCTGGAGGGATTTTTTAAAAATAAAATAGTAGCAGGCTGTCATAGGTAATAAGGTGAAAACAAGACATTTACTATTCTCATCTGAGCACTACAATTGCTTGTAACCTCTGAAGATGGAACACTGGTCACAGCAATAGCAATTCATAAAGTGACATATTTAGCTTCAACACTAACATTTGGAAAAAGTGGTGCACATTGACAAGTTAACAAACCACTGCTTGATGCACAGGAAATAAATTCTGGGCTTGCATTGTATAAAATGGCAGCACTGCCCAGCACATCTCCACAGGGGTTCAGGAGATAAACTGTTTCACATTGCCTAAATCTGACTCTCTGAAAGGTTAAAGTAGTAAAGTAGTAGTAGTAGTAAAGCAGCCCCCTTAAACCTTCCTAAAACACAAAATGAAAATTTAGTGGTCTTTTTGTTTTCTCGATGTCAGACAGTTTTTGAAGAGGGTGTATTGTTCATTACAGTTGGCTGACCTCATAGACTAAATGGTCTTTGACATTTTTTAAAATTTCTTTACTAGGAAGGTTTGTCTTTATTTCCCCCCTCATAGTCATAAATTCGTACATAATCCTATCTGAAAATCATCTTTATGGCCACATTTCTTGAGCCAGTTGATTGTTATATTCTGCTCAGACTAGTGCACAACACACCACTTCCCCATCATCACCATGACTCTGAGGATTTTCTGAGAGGTTTATCTGAGAGACTCCATCTTCCCTTGCTGGCTTTACTCCACCAAGGTCTAGTCCCCAGAGCAAGTCCTATCCTACCTCTTTAAGTTCATTGTCATGCATTTAAAGACCCCACTGAGTCTAATCACCAAGACCTTTCTTCTATTATTGTACACTTAATTTATACCCACTGATCTCTCCTTGTAGAAATGACCCATCCTCATGATAGACAAAAATGAAATGTGCAAATGGCAAAGGGCTGACAAACAGTGGAATGAAGTTCGTGATGAAGAAAGAGGGTCAGGTAGAGGGTGGTGATGTCAACAACATGATATACTCATTTGATCCCATGTTTTAAACACTAAACAGGCATTCTGCCACATAAAACAACAAAAATAAAGATAACACATTTCTTACAATAGCTACCAAACCACTTTTGATCCTGGTAGAAGAACAGGCAGATAACAGTGCAGGGAGTGTGTCCATGTGTAGTAGCTGTGTAAACTTTTATGCCTTTTCATACAGCTGCTGCCATCAGTCTTATCATGTTATGCAATCTGATGATAGCTTGTATTCAGTACATGATAATTCCTGTGACTTTCTAGTAATGATTTAGGGTTTACAGAAAAATATATATTTTTTGGGGGATGGATTATGAACACTTTTGACATTTTCAGCATCCAGGCGGTCAGATTGTGTTATCTAACTTGGCCACAGCGTTACTGTCGCATGAATGAACAGCCCGCTTGCGCTCACAGCTGGCACAGCAAGTCTTTACGCACAGAGCATCATTGGCTGAGAACCCACGCGTGTCACAGAGGAGACGACGAACCAGTAAACGGCTCCAACAGACCCAGTAAACTGCTGTCAGTGGATCCCCGGATCGCTCTCTGCAGCGGGACTCACTGGATCTCTGTCTCCCGGCCGGAGCTGTCCGCGGTGCTGAAACATGAACCAGAGCGCGGGAGCGGCGCAGCACAGCCGGAGGTACTCAGCCGACGGGAAGGTAAGAGCTGCTGCTTCTGATGTATGCTGTGGACTGGCTGGTGTCTGTGCGTGAGTGGAGCTGCTGGTCTCACTGAAATGTTAAGGCTCAACTTCCAGGAGCGAGGAGTCCATCGTGCATGTGATCTAAAACTCTTGGTGGAGGAATAAAGTTGGCAGCTGGTCGCGGGAAACCAAACTAAACCACGTGGAAGAAGTTGTGGGTGATTGAAGTGACACGCAGAGTGTGTGTGGCGCTTCTGGATGGAGTCTGCACGGCGGATCGGTTGTTGTGTTACCAGTGTCAGATAAATGATTTAACAGGGAGGGAGCACGAACAGTGTTCCAGTTAAAGGACGGTCTCCTCTCTCTGGAGTGCATTCCCTTGATTAAATGATTTATGGGACTTTGGACACAACGGAAAAATATGGCACAGCCAAGCTTAACATTTAATATCGGATCTGGATGTTGAAGGCGTTTAGTTTGTCCTTCTCTGGAACGGAGGGAATCAGTGTTGTTGCTGGAGTTAATGTGTTTCAGTGTCAGACCTTCATAGCAGGGTCGTGCAGCAAGACTCAAAGTAGAGCTGAATCTGGGGAGTAACACACAGCAGAAAACACAAGTGTTGGATGGATGACAAAAACAAGTGACATGTTTTATGAACATTACAGTGGGTTTAATGGTCGTCTCAAACTTAGCAGCTGGCTCAGCTCTTAACTTAAGTTTAAACCGGATGCTCTGTGGATCTTCCAGCAGCATGCGGCTGAATCAGGGCTTCTCATTTCGAAGACAACAAGAGAAAAAGAAAACAAACGGACTGGAGCCCACTGGTTGGTTTGCAGGCTTACATATAATAATAACATAATAATGTTCAGCATTAATGTGCCTCTATCAGAGTCAAATGGACAAAGATAAAGTCAACGTAGAAAAGATAAGTGGTTGAACAGGATTTAAGTACAAAAACTACACACACTGCATCTAATGTGATAAGTGATAAATTATAGGATACTTGACAAATTCAGTTTTGCAAAGAGTGTGAATCCAATAAGCTTCTCCACAGAGTCACCAACTCTAGATGGTGACATTGTTTCTATTCCCCAGAACATGAATGAGGCTTCAAAGCCATAGTTAGCCTGTGGTAATGATGACCATAAGCATTGACTTAGTTACCCGTTTATTTAACTCTCATCGGTCTAAGATGTGTCACCATGAGCTCCATTTCGCTTCAGCTCTTCCTTGTGGCATCTTTTATGTGATAGCATAGCAACAAGCCAATAGATAAGGTAGATAACATAATATATAATATGATATTATATAGGAAAAAACTCTGTTCATCCCGGAGGAAATGTTTGCTCCTACAAAGTCTCCAAAAAAGCTGAATATAAAAGAAACACAAAGCAATATAAAAGTGACACAAGTATCAAATATAAAATTAGAAAAGAAAATAGGCAAAAACACAAGAATAAAAAGAAGAATACAAAATGAAATTGCATCTACAGAGTAGTGCAATATATGACTGAATACTCCCAAATCTGATTGAGCAAAAAGCAGTGGCAGTGGTCTTTTTTGCCCCTGGGTACAGTAAAGAGAGCTGTCTCAGACCAGGGCTTGATGATACACAATGTAGCAAAACATCAGAAATTCAGTGTGGTGAGGAACTAGTCAGCGCTCTGTAAGCCAGCAGTGTTCTAATATCAATTCTTTGACACACAGGAAGCAAGTGCAAAGATCTGACAACCTGACTGACATTTCATATTCTTGGTCTTAGTGAGGACTCTTGCAGCAGCATTGTGAATCAGCTGCAGCTGTCTCATTGACTTTTTAGAGAAAACTGTGATTACAATCATAAAAAAAATACTGTACAATCCATATTAAGGGGTGGGTGCACAGCAAGTAGATGTAGAATAGATACAGTAGAGTAGAATCATCTTTGTCAGTGTCCATCTGTGAGAAAGCAGCATGTATTACAAGCTACAAGATATGGCATTTAACATTAACATTAATTAAAAGTAGCACATTAAGCTATGTCAACATTGAACTCAAAGTAGAGCTGAGGCGTGTGGTGTGGTCAGCACTAGAAGAATTCTGGCATGGAAATAAATACTGCAGTGTAATAGTGGACCTTAATGTGGTAGTACACATGAAATCAGTGGATCAGTGTCATTAGTGTGAATAGGTGAATGAGAGGCAACATTGCAAAGTGCTAAGGTATAACGTGCTATATAAATACATTCCATTTACCATTTACATTTATAATATTCAGATTGTTGAGAATGTGCCATTAAAAAAATTGTTGGTCTCAAAAGAAAAAAATGTACTTTATTATTTCATATTTACTTTCATATTTTAATGGGTGGACTGGAGGAGGCAAGAAAATGATCTGGATAGCCCCCAGCAATGCATGCACACTTATTCCTCTCTCAAAGCCCATGGGGGGCAATGTCACAATTGTGCTCTTTTTCCATTTTCTGCAGCTGGCAAATGCTGGATGTAATGAGACAAGCACAGTGTGTAGCATATAGCCAAGGTGATTGAAATTAATTTATGTTCCTCAGAGAGAAGCTTTCCTTCCAAACTGTTAGTGTGGCTCTAGAAATAGCAGTTAGTCATGCCATTGGTCCATTAGTCTGTTAGTCTAACACATCCAGAGTGAAGTAAATGGATTGCATTTATATAGCGCTTTTATACGTTATTGAACAAATCGCTTTACAGTGTTGCCTTTTCTTAATAATGGCACAGTCTGCCCATCGGGAGCAACTCACAGTTCAGTGTCTTTCTCAAATACACTGTAAGATTTAAGATTTCAGATTCAAGATTTTATTTGTCATGTGCACAACAATTACATGGAGCTATTGGCAATGAAATTTTTGGGTCACAGGCTCCCCTTAACAATGCTCAGAAAAAAATATTTGAAAGAAACAGCGCGAGCTAAAAAAATTTAATCTAAAAGTAAATTAAGTAGACTTAAAATATAAATTATAAAACTAAAATAAAATATATAACTAAATAGACAAAATATTAAATAAATATACCACTAAATTATACTAATATACTATACACCACTATGTACTAATAATAATATTACTAGCATTAATCAGTGCTGTTGAGCAGTACTGTACAAATATTACAGTGTGTAAAAGAATATTGATATGGTGCAATTAAGAAGAGTTAAACAGTCTTCTGGCCTGGGGGATGAAACTCTCTGAGCCTGCTGAGCATCGGGCCCCGATGCTTTACGACGGCAGCAGGCAGAACAGTTTGTGGCTGCGGTGATTGGGGTCTTTAGTGATCCTGTTGACCTTCTTCCTATACTGCTGGGTGTATGAACAGGGAGAGCAAGGGATCAAACCACCAACTTGGGCATCAAATGGGCAACCTGCTCTCTATTGTTGGTGACCATTTATTTTACAGGTTTCATACACATAGTTTGTAGCTGATAAGAATACTGCAAGGACAGTCATACATTTGTCAGAAATTTTTGCAAATATTTATGTGGGTTTCAGTGGATCCCATTTATTGCATTTTTACTCATTCATTCAAGAAATTCCTTTGAAAATCAACAACTATGTGTACCGTTTCAGAACAATGCCTCTATTATTAGTGCCAAGTTTGTACTTTGAAGAAACTAGGAAACTATTAAGGAAATAGTCTCTCAATGAGTTAGATCAGTGCTCCAGCATACAGCAGACAGTTAGCTCATCTTAGCACATAGACTGGAAAAAACATATATTGTTAGTTTAATCATCATTGTTTGGTTGCCAGGTGTTAATTAGTGAGCTTTAGTGGTGCTGGGAAGTAGCACCTTACCTTCAGACAGAGCCAACTGATATCTGTTCCAAGACCTTTTGCTAAGAGTGGTATTGATGTTCTTTTCTAACTCCCAGCAAGAATGTGAAAATATGTATATAATATATAATATAACAAATATATGTATTTGCCAAACTGTACAACTACCCCTTTAAGAAATGTAGACACATGTAAAATATACAGTAGGTTTACCAGCTTTCTTTGGAGTGCTTGTGGTTAAGTGACACTTTAAATGTGGATTGTACAGATTATTATTCATGCTCTGTCAGATTACCCAGTGTGCCTCTTACTAACATATACATTTGTCATGAGCCAAGAAAAGAGACTGGTGTAAGATGAGACAAAGTAATTCAGTGGCTCATTGGTTTAGAGAGTGATATTCTCTCAGTGGACTATCCAAGTACTTGAGGCAAGACTCTGACATCTGAGAAGGAGGTTCGTAAACATTTGTCCCTGAATTGCTACTTTCTTGTAAGTGTAACCACAGTTATGATCACAGCCTTTACAGAATGGTAGATTGCCATTATCTTATTTTGTTTGGATTCCCCAGCAGGAGCGTTGTTATCAAAAGCAATATGCCACCAAGATATAAAAGTGCTTTGGGGCTGGACTGCATCTGTTGTGGGGAGCAGTGCAGATAAAAAGCACATGTTGTGTGTTGGAACAGTGGGTGTTTGCCTTGTGCTCAGAGCGTGACTGGTTGAGGTTTGGCATGGAGCTTTTGTGATGTTTTGTCACATCTTTGTCTGTCCTATCTCTGTAAACTGTTCTAGATTAAGTATTTAAGGAAAATCCATTCTGAGACACTTAAACCTGTTTACACCCCGTGTGTCAAGGGCAGATCATTTAGCTACAGTATCAGGTATCTGAAAAACCAAACAGTTCTCTAGACAAATTGAAGTCTGCTTGTTCATACATTCTCCCTGTCTAAAGTAACAGCAAAATGAACTCCAGAGGCTCAACACAGGACTATAAAGAAGACTGAGCTGCTATATCACGTTTCTAATCCCTGATCAGTTCACTGAATGATCTGTATGGGTGAGAGGCCAGAAAATGGGAGTCATGCATGTGTGTTAGTTTATGGATAGTTGTTAGCTAGCTAGCTAAACTGTAATTGTTGAATTTAACTGCTAATGAAAGTGCAAGTTATTCCTCTTCTTGCTTTTGTGGCAGTTGTAACTGGGAAAACTAAAATAAATTACAACCTGATTTGTAATCTCTGTAATCACAGACATGTAAAGTATGTAGGGTTAATGCAATGAAAGATAAGGTAGTTGCTGCCATAATAACTTTTCAGTGTTGTAAATATATAAACCTTTGTGCAGTGTTTCTGTGTCTGAGAAGCCAAAGCAGTACCTGAGGTTGTTTAACACAGGGCTGATTTTGGTCTGAATGCCCACTTAAGGACAAAAGGCCAAAGGTTATGTGTTGTAACTCTGATTCTATAAGCACTGATGGCTCACGCTATCTTTCAACCAATGCACTCTGAACAGGCCTATTACTGTGTTAAAAGTTGTAACTGGGTCACACCCAAACCTGGAATTCATATACAATTTACAGTCTGAGGAAGAGCAGATTGACAAATTTCAGCCACACTGTAGCATCATCATGGGGTCCTCCTGTGAGCAAACAGCTTGTTTGCACCGATGAAGCACACAGATCAGCACAGGGTAACAATACTGTCTTCAGCGACACCCTAGTGTGTAATTTAAGGGGAATCCCCTCGGCACATTAGGGTTCACCAAAGAGAGACCCAGGCACCACAGGGAGCTCCCACTGCGAGGGCAGATGGGCAAACAGCCAGGCTCCTGTTGCCTAACTCCCTACAGAGAGTGTTCCAGGAGAATGTGACTGAGGAAAAACCTTTCACCAAAACCAACATATGGAGAGGAATCTCTGACACTGCACCAGGGATGTTCAATCAACTGTGAAAAGGCTTGCAGCTTTATTATTGTTGCTTTACCAGCATGAATCAAAACAAAAGAGCATTCTTTAGGAGATTCTGGAAAGGCAAACACAATGCTGTATTGTAACAGCTCCTGGGACATGTTGACCAGCAGTTACAGTGTAAGAATGCTTAAGGGTGGAACTAAAATTTAAGCATACTGGGAGCTTTTTTTTTGTTTATTTATTTATTTTTTTGCATAAAATTGACAGGAAAGCTTGGCTGTGTAAAACTGAAGAGCTTTCACTGTTGAACCTTGTGAGACAGCAAAGGACTATAATTTTGCAACTGCTTTATAGTGTTTGACAAGTGGCAGTGTTTCTTCATTTTAAATATATGTATGGTTCTAGGCAGATGTCAGAAAGTCCACAACAGGATTTGAATTGCTATTGAAAGGCTGCAGAGACGCGGCGCACTGCTTACAGACATCAGGATGAATCCAGCTGTCAGCTCTTTGCACAGCGTTGGCTGTCTTCCACATGATGAAGTCATGAGAAAAATCCTTGAAATTGGTTCAACTCTTACTTAACCACCAGCTGTAACATTGGTTTGTTGTATATAAGCTTCTTAGATTTCATGGGGCCATTGTAATTGGAAAACAAACAACAAAGACAGGATAAGATTGTGGTTCATCATCAGTTGAAAGCAGTGACTAATTCCTATTTCCAACATTTTTGCCTCTGCCGTTATCCAAGAAGCATGAAGCAGAGGAGCACTAATTATAAAAATACATTTTCATAATTTTTTCTCTGACGTTCATCAAGCAGTTTAGATTGGAGTGTCAAAGCAAATTTAGCAGTGTTCCTTTAAATATTGCAGATCGTTTGGTGTCAGTGGCCTATGAAAGAAATGTAAGCTGTGAAACAGCTGGAGTGCCAATCTGAGACTTGCCCTGAAAGGAGATGATTGTGATTGCAGTTCCCCAGCAGTTCACCCTGCTTGGCTCTGTGGAGCGCAAATCTAAGATGACAGGTGGAAGGCAGACATGCAGTTCTGATAGACTGCATCATTGTCTAGTGTGCAGGTGTGAAGTCTTTTTTCTCAGTGCATGTTGATTACATGTTATGTAGGGGGTTTCAATGCATACTGTTGGCTTGACTGTGCTACAGGATGTTTCAATTATCACATGTTTTGCCAGGGATATGTAGAATATGTGCTAGGCTGTCATCAAATGGGTATCAATTAGGAATAATACAGTTACAATCTTAACATTTCCATTGTGATTAATTTGACCACAGCTATGATTGTAATGAATCAATTCATTAAAGTTGTTTTTTACCCAGAATAACTGTATGTTATAAATTCCACATATAAAGCAGTTGTCTTCTGCATTAGTTGTACGCAGTACGCAGAATATATACATCAAAAATTGAACAGCTGTTTCTGGAAAATACGCCTACCATAAACAGTATTGTCAGCATTCTAACTCCCTGAGGTTTATGATGTCAGTTTGGCCTGAGGCCTACAATAACTGATTTGCTTAGCCACTTAGGGGCAGCAAAAACAGGTTTGAACACGTATCATTACCTTTCCAGTTGATATGGTGAACTGGTCTGTTATCTATTTCTGCACTTCTCAGAGAACATTTTGTGTTGCATAGCTTCAGAACACAGTCTGATTAAAAAACGGTGTCTCACAGCGTCTTCCAAATACAGTCCAAAATTGCAGGTGACTAACAGCTGCCTCAAAGGCACAACACAATCAGAAACAGACTCATCTTTTTTGTGGTTATATTTCTGAAATGTAAACTCAACATATGGCAAAATACATGATACGGCTGGGGACACTAAACCCTTCTGCAGCTCACATGCGTTTACCCCAATCCCACAGAGAAAAAAAAGCCTACCTTCTTTTTAACTTCCTCATAATTTGCCAAAATGCACAAAATATGATTCAAAATCCTCTTTCGATTCATTGTATTCGTCCACATGACCCAACTGCATGGTTTAAATGTGTGCAAACATTTGTAATGTAACAGACAATAAACAGACTGAAAGATGAATTTAATAAATGTTTTTCTGAGGGCTTTCTTGCACTCAGTTAAATGTTGCAGTGAAAGGCTACACATACACAACTGTGATGTAACATCTAGACTGCATTGCATTAATGGTCACAGTGTGGTGACAAATGCTTATACATGCACCGAGGGGGCACGGCGTAGCTTTACAGTCTACACTTGAAGCTGCTCTTGCAGTGCTATAATTGTGTGTCTCCTCAACAGCTGAAACCCAACTATGGAGATAGACCCGGGAGAACTGCAATTTGTCAGCTTGGATTGTTTTTTGTATCTGTGACAAAGTGAAACAAAAATTAAGTAGTTGTAACCCCAGTTATAAGAGTAGTTGCATAGCCCATTGCCACTCTGTATCACAGAGCAAATCGAAAAATAAATATACACAATTACTGGGTGGAATTTAATGAAACAACACTGCCTGCTCACACAAAATGCAAGTCTAGTGTTGCTATGGCGTTATCAATAGTTTTAATCCAAAGCTGAACCATAAATCAAAATCTGCTTCACATAAAGTAGAAATGAATCAGGGTTGTTGTGGCCTCACTGCAGTGGCACCATGCTTGTAAACCTCATGTACTGTACGTGTTAGGCGAAATCTTATAACACATGCATGGAAAACCTGGAATAACACTGTAAGTAATGCTAAATTACTATTTACTTTTATTTATTTTGTATTATTATTTTATTTTATTGCTAAGGTTATTATTTATTTTAGTTCTGCATATCTATTTTTCTTCTTTGTACACATGGTCTCTCTCTTTCTAAAATATTTTGAGCATTGTTCAAGGAGCTGGAGACTCCTTCATTACGATTGCGACTACTCCATGTAATTGTTGTGCACATGATAATAAATTAAATCTTGAAATCTTGAATCTTAAAGATTTCACTTTTAAAGTGGTTTTGCTAAGAATTCTGCTCAGGAGATATTGTCTAAAATAAAATAAGTTATAATGGTTATTGAGGTATCTGCCTGTTAGATGTATAATAAAGCTGGTAGTTTTCATGATGCTGAATGAATGTAATGTTGGCTGAGGTTTAGTCCACCCGGACCTTGAAGATACTTTTTGCCTTGGAATGTAACCATGAACTTACCCTGATTGTGTATGTGTTAACCATCTGGTGTTATGTTCCACACACAAGAGATAGTTTATAGGACATATACACATGGTAACAGTAAGCTGCATAGAAGGTTAACTGGATTGTTTACTTAAAGGAATATTTTCTTGATAGGTTCTAAGTAACTGAACAGGGACCAGATGTTCCTATAGTAGAGGTAGTAGAGACACTGAGAAACCTAAATATACCTAAATTGGATGTATGTTCCTATCAGTTCTGTTCACAGTAAACCTGGGATGCTTAGACTAGAAGCCAGGGGATGAGCTTAGCTCATCCTACGTGGGAAAGGAAGCGATAGATGACCAACTTTGGTTAAAGGGTTGGCTTTTCTTCCTCATTATACTAATAGAAATTAGCTATACGTTGGATATGAAATGAGGGTGTCATGTTGGCTTTAAAATGTGTGATCTGGGTGAACAAAGAGTTTTCATCATTGGCAGAATCTCTCTCAGACATCCGCAGGTGTCTGATTTCTGATACTGGCTTGCTTCTCTTTGTTCAACAAGCTTGTATCAGCGGAGTCTTTTCCTGCACCCATCAATGCACCATCACAGTTTTTTCTGAAGACGAAAAGGCCTGATAAACTACATTATAATATAACAAACTTAAATGTTTCAATGAAATTTCTCCTCCAGCAATTATGATCATCAGAATAAAATCTGGTAAATTTGGTAAACAGTAAGTGAGACTTAGGGGAAATCGAAATTGAAAGTAAAACCCACTTGTTCAATGACCTTTTTTCATGAATTTTCATGTTTCAGTTACATTCTGAGCAGCTTGCCAACCAGACACAGCTGAAGGCCGAGTGATTTATCTACATGTTACTGAGCATCCTGTATTCTTCTTGCTAGCTTGGCACTATATTTCCTGGCCAACAAATATAATATTGCACTTTACAGTATTATTTGTGTTGGATATTAATTGAAAATTGCATTTCTTCTGATTACAATGCAGATAAATTACAGAGCTTGGTGATCTTAGGAAGTAATGTCCCCTGGGTTTAATTATTTACCATCGCCATTAGGCTGTAGCATCATTTTGATTCTTTGATTTTTGACACAGGTTTTTCTCAAAATTCCAACCTTTCATATGAATCAATATTTTCTCTTACTCTTTTAAAAGTCAGTGAGGCGTGTAACCTAATTGAGCGCTTTGCAGTTGGCCCCTCTGGAAAAGCTGTGAGCCAAACTCAGCAATCAGGCAAGCATTCAACAAGGGGCAGCACCTCTTCCTGTCAATCATTGGGTGGGCTTCTCTTCATACCACAGTGACACAGTTTGGGAAGATTCTCTGATGAATGAAGTGTTGAAATGGGGTGGAAAACTGTTTCTATTCTTAGAGCGAAGAGTGGTGGAATATCTGATCAATCAAACTAACATTCATACATGGTAATTAAGTCAAGCAATTCATTACGTAGGTGCATACAATAATCAGAGCATATACTAGATTCTTTTATGGCTCAGAAATGCTTTGGCTCTCTTTAATTTCTTACTGGAAATGTACATTACAGACTGGAATCAAGACTCACTCTGCTTGTGTGTATTTTTCTACCTTTACCATGGCATGGCATCTTCTCCCGACAATTTGAGTGGATTCCTGGCTGATGTAGCTGATGTAAATATGTTGTGAACCTACACTGACATGGAACACTTTCACATCATTCTGGATGGAGGGCATGAACTGAAATACATTGAATACAGGAAAGAAAGCAGGGGGGCATGGGGCCTGTGATTTTGGGGATATTGAATTGAAATGGAATTCTTTAACCTTTCACAGTTGCCTTTGGCAGCTTGGAATATGTGGTTTCCAGTACTGAGCTTTTTCAGCAGCGAAAACACAATAATAAAAGAAGAAAAACATATAGGGCACCACACCACACTAATGGGTATAATGAATACAAATCAATATAAATATGAGTATATGCTTTGTTAGTGCTGCCCTCCTAGTGGCCACCTGTGACTGTGACTTGCCCATGCTTCACTTGTTGGGTAAAGAAATTACTGCTAATAATGGGAGCTTTAAGATTAGCAGGTTTATTAAAAATGCTGGTTCTCCAATTGGGTCGACTTCAGATTGATTGGAGAAGGATTTGGAGGAAAGAATCAGAAGGGGAATTTAGAGCATTCTTCAGTTTGAAGGTCATTCCCTGTTTGGTGTTTTTCACTCTAAAAAGTGTGTTGTGTATCCAGTTAAAGTGCAGAGCAATGTAGGAGGTCTTTTGTGCCCATGATGTGAAACCTTTGACTCACATGATATACTTGCTTGTTTCCTGAAATGTAGCTTGTGTTTTCAACATAATTTGAAAGGTCTTGTCATAAATGCATTCTTACTTAATTCTAGTGTTTATATTTAATATTATTGCTTGTATTACTGGTTTTAGGTACTGTACTGTTGTTGTGGCATTATGTCTTTCAGATGTTGTCTGCTGTTTTAATTTGTCTTATTACTGTGAATGGGTGACCAAACAATAAATGTATCTATCTGTGGCCTTCACCAGCACTCAACCCATTTGAAAACCAATGGGAGAGTTTGTACACACTTGAGTCCAACATATAGATGTGTGTGTGTGTGTGTGATAAAGTGCGTGTGTCCAAGGTCAAGCAGTGCGTGGTGTGAGTGTGTGGTGAGTCCGGAGCTCTGTTTTGTGCTTATCGCTCTCCCTGAGAGGTGTTGTAGAGCCGTATGTATGGCGTGGGGGAGGAACGATCTCCTCAGTCTGACCGTGGAGTAGGACAGTGACAACAGTCTGTCACTGAAGCTGCTCCTCTGCCTGGAGATGGCGCTGTGCAGAGATGGATGACTTGGATTGTCTGTGATGGACAGGAGCCTGTTCAGCGTCCGTCGCTCTGCCACAGACAGATGTCAGGCTGTCCAGCTCTGTGCCAACGACACAGAGCCTGCCTTCCTCACCAGTTTGTCCAGGCGCGCTGCGTCCTTCTTCTTGAGGCTGTCCCCCTCAGCACACTACTGCGTACAGGAGGGCGCTCGCTACCACAGACTGGTAGAAGATCTGTAGCAGCTTCTTGCAGATGTTGAAGGATGCCAGCCTTCTGAGGAAGTACAGGCTGGCTCTGTCCTTTCCTGCACAGAGCGTCTTGTGTTGGCAGTCCAGTCCAGTTTATCATCCAGCTGCACTCCCAGGTATTTGTAGGTGTGTACCACCTCCACACAGTCCCCATTTGATGATGACCGGCTCTGGGTGCGGCCTGGGTCTCCTAAAGTCCACCACCATCTCCCTGGTCTTGGTGGTGTTGAGGAGCAGGTGGTTGGAGTCACACCATGTGACGAAGTCCTGGATCAGTTCTCTGTACTCATCCTCCTGTCCACTCCTGATACAGCCCACGATGGCTGTGTCGTCTGCGCAAACTTCTGTACATGGCAGAGCTCTGAGTTGTACTGAAAGTCGGACGTGTACAGGGTGAACAGGACCGGAGAGAGCACATGTCATCCTCAAGTTCCTCTCTGCTTAAAATAATCCAAAATTAAAAACAAATTTTTTCCGTAAAACTACTTATTCCACTTATATTCCAAAAGAACAAGAGCTGTTGAGGAGGTGTAACTGCTGTTTCAAATTTCTATTGTACTTGAGACCCCAACAGGAGGAGGATCGTGTTGGTAACAACAGTTAAAATCTTCACTGGGTATGCAAGCTAAGTGCTGATTGATTTAAGCTCATTAGTAGTCTCAAAATGTCAGCTGATTTCATTGCATAATGCTAAATATTCTTACATAACACTGTTGGGTTCTTTTGAGCATTCACTTATCCATTATGCAACACCCAGTTTTATCAATATAATCAGGATTGCAGCTAGATTTAAAGAAAGATTTAAAATGGTAAGAGTAGATTATGAAGCCTTCCTGGACCATATTGTTAAAACTTGACATGCATATTTTGATTTCTATACATATTTTTAAAATTAGTTTTAAGATAATTATTATTTTTTAATGTTATTGTTATTTTGTACACTGTGTTAGCTGTTCAGGAAAACTACTGGTCTATCCATAGGGTAGGAGGTGAATTAGAAATGAATACTAATAAGTGCTAAGTGCCCACACAGGAATGTTCAGTCTTACAAACCACCACTAGATGTGTTTCCATTCTCATTTTTTTTTTATGTTCATTTTCAATTTGCATAAGAAGCCTCAGTAGTGATCCTGTCTTTTTATTATGTCATCTCGGGGCACCCTCTTCCTCTCCAATGGTTTAATGGCACCAGACTGTTTATCCTGATAAACCAGCTCCTTAAATTCACATAACAGTAATAGATGGGTTTTCTTTTGTTGATATTGTGTATATTCAGTTAAAATGTGTACTACATATGGATTAAAACATAACTAGTGTTTAGGGCACTTACCTCATCAACCTATTATACTGAGATTTCATCTTGCAGACATAACATTATGTTATTATTACTAAAATACACAGAATTTAATTTTGATGTCTTGCAAGTGAGGCCACTCATTTTATTATTATATTATTATCTCATTCTTTTTATTTTTATTGCAGGATTTTTCATTTCTTGTCCAGTTTCAACCAGTTTGAACATGAATATGAACATTTGAGGGCCAGAAACCTTTTCTGGTTTCATCACCTGTACAAGAATATTTTGTTGCTATAATGACCTTACATTAGTGGTGTGTAAAGGATGACATATCTTTGGTCTTTATTTATGAGCAAGTAACTGACCTTCACTTTCAAATTCATGAGAGTTGATGCACTGAAGCTCAGGCATTAATTGAAAGCCCCTTAAAATAAATTTTTCAGGGGTGGTGCATTGTGCGCACAAAGAACAGCCTTGAGAAACCAGCCAACTTTCAAAACTGGGTCACCCAAACAGTTTCCCCAAAACAAATTAATTATTCTCATCTGTCATTAAATGTTGTGGTATGCAGATTGAAAATGCAGTTTTTGGAAATGTCAGGTCTTTATACAGGTCATGGGCTAAATACAACAATACATTTGCATTTCCAGTGAGATGTTGTATAATTCTGGTTTGATTATATACGAGTGAGCACATTCACAGGTCTAAGGCTTGCGTCCCTGTTGTACTCTATTTATACCTTCTGCATATGGGAAGAAAGGAAACAATTTAAAGTGTTTACTTGTACAGTGCTGTATAATATACTGTATCAAGAGCACACCTTTTTATGCAGAGTTTCAGTGTATACCCTCAGCGAAGTGTGAGGAATGCTCAGGCTGATTTTAGAGCATCACTTTTCTCTTATTTGTATGTTTTCCACCATTACATAAATAGTTGCTGTTAATGAGCTTGCAAAGCGGGAGGACAAAGAACATGATTAGTACTTGAAAGCACCAAAAAGCACTGAGCGGTTTGAGAGTAAAGGGTGGTGAGAAGGAGAAAAATACAAGACACATATTCAAAAAAGGGAACTTTTCAAGATGAAGAAATGGAGAGCATCAAAATAGAACAAAGCTGTGTCTGCAAGCAGTAAATTTCATCCAAACTTAGAGTGTTAGCTGGTGGGAGGCAGCGGAGCTGCAGAAGCTGTCGGAGGCAGAGAGCGGGCCAACTCTAGATTTCACCCAGGGGATGGGATCAGACTCTGGGGAGCTAAGCTCATGAGCTCCAGAGGCATAGATCTCAATCTTGACATATGGGGGCTTTTCTCGCTCTTTGCTGTTTCTTTGAGTGGACAGACTGTATTATTAGTTATACAGCTAACTTCCAGAAATATTACCTATCAGTAAGTGTAAATCTGGGTCAGGAGGAGTGGTGTTGGCAGTACATGTAGAGTAGTGTATGTTGGGGTTTTTTTGGATCTAGCATACCAACCTATGCCTCCACGACATCTTAACTAAAGAATCAGAGTCAGATTAGGAAATACACACAGTATGTACAAAAGCAGGGCTTTCTGGCACCTTTGATTATCAATTAGTAATGAATTGTATTATACAATGTCAAGAGGGGGGCAAGTCTGAGGAGGATAAATTGTTCACTATTCTTGAGTAGTTCCAAATTCCATGTATTCGATGCATTTCTCACTTAGAAAGTACATTATTGATGTTAATGTGTGGTAACGTTACTCTCAAAGATGAAAGACAGAGAGGACAGAAGAGGAAAATGATTATTTTAAAGGATAAGTACTACTCAGTTAGGTCAAGGGTAATAGTCATCTTTTTTAAATTAAGTTGATACAGCTCTACAGTAGCACTTGCTAAATTCCACTTTAATTAAAATTCCACTAGGGGTTGAGAAGCAGCCATGATAGTATGATAGCCCGTGCTACATCTGCTAATATATTACAGAATGCAGGTGGCTAAATCCACAAAGAGCAGTAACACACTCAGCCAGGGCAGCACAATCTAAAGCACCAGCAGCAACCGCGCATCTCAGAGCCACAGCAGGCACAAGTACAAATTAACATGGTCTCAGCACTGATAGAAATTTCTTTGGTTGGGCCTCCTTTGGACCAGTGGGATCCAGAAAAATATATAAAGAAATGGCTGCTTTCAAGAGGGTCAGCTGATCATATAGCCTGTCTATAAAAGCTGACAGTACAAGCTATTTTGAAGTGAGTCATTCTGCACTAATACACAGCACCTTACAAATCTCATGATAATCCCTGGAGACAAGGCAACCATTTTCACTTTCCTATCCACAAACATTCTGACAGACTCCTCGATATGGAAATCTTTATTAAATCTGCTTGATTTTACTTACTGCTCAGATGCACGTCTGATATTGTAATGTCACTTACAACACACCATTTTTTTATGTCATACATATAAATTACACTCATATGCTGGATATGGATTTTATTTACATAATAGGGAAAAGTTGTTAAGTAACATAATTAAATGACAAAGCTGCAATACCATACCATACCGTAACCATATCAGCCAACTGAACACTGATAATATATCTTATTTGCTTTTCCTCAATGTCCACTTTTGCAATACAATATCAGCTATCTGATCTTCTCTTGATCAGATAAAATATTTAAAAGTCAGGACATCATAAACAACACTTTTTTATACTGTATTTATTTATTATGAATATGTGACTAGATAATATTGTGAAGTTAGCACAATATGGTGACAATATAGTGTCTTGCAGGAACTGTAGTAGTGTTTTTATTTTCTAAGTCAGGTTTGGCATATCCAGGACTTGCAGACTTACATGACTATAAATGATGTTATATGAGCTCTGCTGTCTCAACCATTCAAGAGTGTAACTAAAGCAGGTAATGAGTCATCATGAACTCATTAGGGGCAACAGATGGTGTCTAAACCCCTGGATTGGCACAAAATGAAAATTGCTCTTCAACTGTGTAATTTTAGCATCAAATCAGTGGAACTGCAGCTCTGACATTCTTCTTGCTATTGCGCCTACCTATTTTACCACACTGATACAAAACAGGTCTGGATAAGAGGCGTGAAACTAAATCCAATATAACAGAATTGAGACTATTCACACCTGGTGAGGTGCCAAGCACAAGACAGCACAACACCTAAAACAACTTCTGCCACACGTGATGTCCTATATAACAAACCTTTCCATTTATCACGCTGAAGAAAACAAAAAAGATTACAAATGCATGACTTGACAGAGAGAGTAAATGTGTCATTGAAACAAGTTTATATTGGGATGAGGAAAAGTGGCCCTAAGTGTTGAACTGGGTTAAGATCTTGGAAATGTGAAGGCCTCATCAAATCATTTAGTGAACTCCTGTTCCCTGTTGACAGCTGTTATTATTCTGCACAAAGAAATTCCCATCAGGAAAGAAATGTTTGATCATACAGTGGGATAAACAGGAACACAGGGAATAATGTATTGATTTGTTTAGTCCCTTCTCTCTCTCAGGATAGCCTGACCTAAATTAAGAAAGGACAAACAGGAGAAAAAGGGGGCGAGAGGGAGAATATAGAGCTGTTTTTTGCCCCACAACAGGATCCAGGAAGGAAAGACAGCAACCCCTCAGTAACTCCCCTTTTTATAAAAGACAAGCAGAACACAAAGTGTGAGAGCTTCCAATGACTCATGAGCTGTTAAAATAACATGAACAAAAAGTAACATCTGATGGAAGTAAACACTGCATTAGCAAGATGGTCTAACACAAAACAGCCCAGAGGCTCCTCCCAAACACTGAGTATAATAAAGGGGCATGCTGCTTAAATTTTTAAAAGTACTAAACCAACACAGTGTGAGATTGCTGAAAAAGAGAAAAAAATACATCTTATATTCATGTTTGAAGGTTACAACTATTCACAAATTTGTCAGATACAAAGGCTTCACACAGCTGCACTGCACCTCCATCTTCAGGTTATATTTTCTCCTTTCCAGTCGGCTGAGCATTATTTTGCTACAACAAACCAGAAGAGCCATCAGTACTTGAGCATGTTGCACACTTAAACCCATGCGCACAAAATCTGTTTTTGGATAGCTGTCAATTATGATTACACCTAATATGATACGACTGCTTTCTTATTGTTCCAGATGTTCAGGGGAGTGATTTGAATAAGTCAGCCACTGGAACGGAGGTGCCTCCTCTCTACTCGTTAATAGTAATTGTCAGCTCATGAAAGGTTTTTCAGAATATGGTTGTTCTTTTCAGCTGATGGGGAAAATGTGTGGATGGCTTCCATGGCAACGCAGAAATGGGAGGGGCTGTTGGAGCAAATGCCTGTGAAATGTGCCGAAGAAACAAACAAGCCCTGAAAACAAATGAAAAAAGGACAAAAAATAACTGGAAAAGAGAGTATGAAGAGGATTAGCCTTAGCCACCTCACCTGGTGGTGTTTTGAAATATATTTTTGGTGCTGCTTTTGGAGTGCACAAACACAATGCTTCAACTAAAAGGATTCTTTGACTGAAAAAGAAAAAAAAAAAGAAAAGAGAACAGAAACAGGACATAACAGAGAAAAATCAGAAAGAAAATTCAATATATATTGCATATCTGGAAAGTGTAATATACTATAACTGTACATTATCTTAAAATGTAGAATTATAAACAAATGTCCAGATTTATCCTAAGATCTCTATGACTATGTATGTTCTGATGCTAATTCATATCAATATGCAAAACAATGTAAAAAGATATTCACAGGATTGTGTGGTCTTTGTGAAGGTATGTGCTCTTGAGTTGTTTCTTTTTTACATTTGGATCACAGGTTGTAAGTCTACCTTCAAGTGAGGTTTTGAATCTATCTGTACACAGGTGGAGAGGAGATGCCACATGGGTATTAAGCAGACCCAGCCCAAACTTGCTTTTGCCACCAGTGTTGTTCACCTTCAGGTGTCTGCAGTTTCCTGCAGATATTCAGTGCCCTATGTTGTGCTGAAGCACCACACACACTCCTTATCTTCCTAACACACGCACAGACACACACCTTCTCATAAACAATATTGATTGCGTTAAGCCTCCGTTAGCAGCTCTTCTCTGCTCTGCTCCACATACCATCCGTTTACTACCTACCATTTTGTCCTTCATTGCACCTCCATTTAGACACTCTTAATCCGTGCTGCTTCTCTGTATCTATATCTGATTACATGTACAGGCTTGCTGTGCACACCCAGTGTCAGAATTAAACCCCACACCCTTTGCATATTATCTTCTGCTGCCATTGGATGTCCTGCAGTGCATGATGATGGCGGCGGTCATCCAGACTGTTACTCAAAGACAAGATCAGAGGTTCAGGTGAAGAAAGGGCTGGTGAAGCAGCTATTTAATGTGCTGCTGTGCCGCCTCATTATGCTAATCCTCCTTAAGACGGCCTCCATAAGATGCAGACATGCATGAGCTTGAATTGGCTTTGAAGAACATGGCTGAGAAATAAATCCACAGGGTGTTTCCCTTTCTGTGTAAATGTGTGCCCATGAGAGGAAGTATATATGCATGCAGTTTGAAGCATGCAGCAGTGGCAGTATCCAGCCTCCAGCCAGTGATCCAGCCTCTTAAGGAATGATGTGTAGTTTGGGTGGTGTAGATACAAGGTTTGTTTTGACAGGTCTACATTTGACTAACATGGATCATTATAGGAATATAGTGTCGCTGAAATTTACTGACAATACCATCTGTGGTCAGTGAGGCATAAAACATGCACACATGTCACACACAGCCACAAACCTCCCTCTGCCTCTTAATAGCTAAATGCAGTGCATCTTTTTTTTGTGTATGTTTCATTTATTTATTTTTTTTTGGTTTTTTAGTTTTTTTATTTTAGTTTAGTATTTAGTATTTTTTCTTGTTCCACTTTATTTGGTCCCAGAATGCCTTTCAGCACTCTTGGGAACAATGAAGCAAGTGCAATGTGCTGTGAATGAAGGTGAGTGTGATTGACCGACTATCTGTCCAGGGTGTATTCCTCTTGCTCATTTTGAAATAGCCAGCCCTCTATGAAAAGGATACACCATTTAGAAATTGGATGGATGGATGGAAGGATAGAGAATGTTTGACTATGACAGAAGAATGGCAGAGGTATACTGACAGAGAGTGGACACAGCTGTCTACCTGCTTCATTCATGCTTTACAATCAGTGGCTCATTTATCAGGTGCTTGGCTACCAGTAACATCGAATTATATCCACACAGGTGCACAGCTCAGCCTTTATAACTTGGCTCATACTGGTGCCATTTGCTGCTGCAGCTCCCAAGTGCTGAGGCTTTTGGCACTGACTTGAATAACATCTTATGTTTGGGTACAGGTCATCATTTATATCTAAGAAGGTAATTACCTTATCCTATGCACATCTGTAACAACCATGCTTTAGACAGAAGTATTTCTAAAGTTCAATTTAAATTCAAGATTAATTCTAACTAAGGATAAAAGTCATTTTAATTGTAGATAAACAGGTGTCTTTGCTGTACATGTTTGTTTGCTAAGCAACCAACACTTACTGTTTCTGTGAGTCATAAACACAGGAACACAATCAAAAACCTTGTGGGTGGTTTAATTTTTGAACATTTCTCATACCATTTGCCCTGAGGTGCCTCTGTTAAGTGGTAGGAACCTCACACTCACCTCTTAATATTAGTATGCTTACTCTGGTGAATGAACTCCGGAGGCACAAGTTAAGAAAGTTTGCTTCCTTGCAGCATCTCAATGAGCTTGCTTTCACAAAACTCATTCACCAAAACATTAACTTGATGTGTTCCTCTATAGCACATGTGAGATGCTAAAGCACACTGTATATGTATATGCATTCTCCAGTCTTTGGTTCCTTTGAACCTCGTTAATACATTGAATGCAAGTGAAATGTGCTTTTGCTTTAAACAAGTGCACCACAAGAAAGCCATTAGACTGAGGACCTTCTTGGACATAAATCAAATGTGGGTTAATGATGGAGGGGGCATTTTATACCTGAAGGATCTATGATGCCATTTGTGGAGTGTCACATAAAAGCTGTGTCTCAGGGCATATACAGTCAAGGCTGCTTAATAGATCCAGACCTTGTGTGATTGGAGCTCTGCTATAGGGCAGGCGGATGTTGGGGGTTGCCTGTTAGCCACCAGTTATGTTTGTACTGCACTCAATGCATTAGTAGGTCTTAAATCATTGACGGTGACAAAGCGAATAAGCCTTACTGCAATCCAATTTTTTCACATAGGCTTTCAGTGATTTGTAGGTTCAATGGCAAGCTAAGAATATAAGCACACTCGTCTCTCTTATACATACATGCTCAGTGCAAATCATAGCAATACTGTTTCTCTGGGTGTCATACTGGCTCTCTTGATGTGGCCATAGTAAAGTGCATTTCTGCAGGTTAAAGCATTGTACTAACAATGAATGTAAAATAATACTGAATTTTTCAGAAAACAGTGGGATGCAGGGTATTACATGTATATTACATATGCACATGTACAGA
Source organism: Scortum barcoo (assembly GCA_023238725.1). Lineage (NCBI taxonomy): Eukaryota > Metazoa > Chordata > Actinopteri > Centrarchiformes > Terapontidae > Scortum > Scortum barcoo. The sequence continues at coordinate 24,643,087 of CM041550.1, forward strand.
GATTATTACATGTATATTACATGTACGGAGTATATTACATGTTATACTTTGATGAACGAAAACAAGTATATTCCTTAACAATTATGATTAAAAAATAATTAAAGATTTTTAATTAATATAATGTATTTTCTCTCAGGCTACATGCCCTGACAAACTGTATTATATTTTGCAGCTTTTATGGCACTATCTTTTTTAATAAAAAAAAAAAAAAAATCATCATATCATATTTTGTAAGGAGCTTAGTGTTCTCATGTCTTTATATTGGTTGCAGTGCTGCTTTATCTCCTAATGGTCCAACTGACACAGTCCATTCTCAGTAGCCAGGGTGTGATCACTTAGTCTGAAGTTATTCTATTACATTTATGGTTAAATAGCAGTAAACAAAATCTTACCTCAGGTTTTCATGCTGCTGCTTTCCTGTTGATTTCAATGATATCACATGATTTTCATTGTCTGAGCACTCAGTATACCTGGTCCAAGCTGACTCGAAATTGGAGGTTCTATTCTATTCTATTCTATTCTATTCTATTCTATTCTATTCTATTCTATTTTTTTATATTCTGTTTTATACCATGTCACTAGTGTTCTAATTTATACATGTATACACACACACACACACACACACATACGTATACATACAGTATATATATTATATGTAATAGATTTCATGTTCATCAAATCTTGAGGCAGTCTCTCGGATCAGTAAAGACAAACTCAGAAAGTTTGTCAAACTATGTAAAACTCAGTAATTCTCCATTGTTGTAATGACTTGGTATAACCAGCGGGGAGCAGTCTTATACTGAACAAAAGCTACTTGATACAATGGAGAAGTGTCTAAAAGCTCTGCAAAGTAGACATCATAATAAAAACAATAATGTTAATATTCCCTTTACATTCCTTGAAATAAATTGATTTAATGTACTATTTTATCTTCTGTATGTAACTCATCAGATGACCTGTAGTGTGTGTCCTTGGGCACATGTTACTCATTTCATTCTTACTGTGTGAATAACATCCAGATCTATCCTGTTTGAATGCATATCAGATGATTCCTATACAGTCATACGATCATAAGGTACCACAGAATCGGGTAATGCATCAGGCTTAGATATAATAAGTAACTCGGCTGTCAGACCCAGGGCTTATCTGCTGAGCTACTTTATCAAGTGATGACTCTCAGCCTCATTAGCCATTTTCAACATTTGTCCTCTTACCTCTTGATTGCTGTTTTAAAGGAGAGAGTAGAAACAACACTATTAAAACATGTTGCAGTGAAGGCCAGACTTTAACTGTGGTCAACTCACACATGCCATGAAAAGGATATCAGCAGCTTGTCTGTTGGAAGAATGAGTTTGTGCACTTGGGCCTAGATTGCCCCTCACTCGCTGCTCTCTCATATCTCTTTCTGGAGAGCTTAAATTCACTGGCAGAGATATCAAAAGCTGCATTCAGGAGATAGCATATCTCTAAATTCATCCAAGCCTCCCTTCCCACCTCCCCCCAGGGGGCCAGGGGTTCTCAAGCTCAATCACAGTGGCTTCATGCATATCATAGTAATGCAAAATCTGATATACACAACTAATGGGAAGACAATGTACACAGGCAAAAATTGATGACTAAACTATGCTTTTGTTTTTGATTTTCTTCTTTAGCTGCAAGATTAGAGACTGTGTTAAATAACAATAGACATATGTCCACCAGTGGCATTCATGGCTGCAAAAAGACATAAAGGAATTGTAGGAACCCTCTGCTATTGTCTCTCCCTCCCTTTTTATGTAAAGTCAAATCCTTAATGGGCAGGAACAGGACCCCAATGGAGAACACGGTACGGTGCTTATTAATTTATGGTAATAGTGTCAGCCTGGACAATTAGGAAATTCTAATTAATAGTCATAATGGGGATTATTTATATATAATTAGAGGTTATGTTCTCAACAACATTAGTCTTTAAAATGTAATGACAATATACTGTATATATGGTCTATTATACTGTATATACTGGAGCTAAAAGGAAACTTTGTATGCAATAAAGTAACATGTCACAAACAGTAATGGATGGATGAAATGGCCTCCTATAATGTGAAAGGATTAATAGTATCGATCAGCACAGCTCTGTGCAGTTTTCAGCCACTTTTAGCTCATTGTTTTGGTTCACTGAGCTCCCAGCAGCTGGGACTCACAAGCTCACACACACCGATTGTACACCTATTTACAGAAAATTGTCAGAGAGCTAGAGTAAACAGGTAACTGGTGAAGAAAGAGGAATCTTTAACAAGCCAGCGATAGTTCAATACTACTCAGAAATCTGTGGACCAGACTGGGTGAAAAGTTAGTCTTCCAATGGTCAGGAGGTCAGAAAAGGAACTCTGAAGTGAGACTCATGTAGCTCTGTTTCTGTTCATGTGATCATCTGTAAGCAAATGTTCATTAACATTTTCCCCAATGATTAGATAGTGGTATTTTAACATGCATTCATTTAGTTCTTTGATTGCTTGAGGGTAGCAGAAACAAGCTGTAAACATAATATTGACCAATCAAACACTGAAAGTCTATACGGTGGCAATGTTGGACAGTCGCTTCATTACATAGTCAGATGACACAGAGCAACATTAGCATTCCTTATGGTCATTTTTCGACTAAATGATTAAATCTCTAACCTAAATGGAGTTGTTTCCAGTGCCTAAACCCAGCCAAACCTGAACCATAGTGCTGTCACATGATAGAACCTATTAGTGAGGTGAAAGAGTTTTGGAGGGCAGAGACAAACAATGCCTGAACATAGGGGGAACCGGTTCAGAAAACCTTTTGTCGCTGTTGCTGGGGAGGGCATGGAATAACATATTTTGTCATCTAATTTTGAGGACTTGTTTTAAATTTCTGGTCACCTTATGAGCCTAATGTAAGTCAATAGTCACTCTCATTTTAGCTCCTTTTAGTTTTTGCCTCCACAAAAAAATATCAGGCTCTTTACCTGCTAATGCTCCACTACGCTCACCAACTAGTTGCAAACTTTGATTGCAATCCAGGCCTGTACACTGAGTTAAAAGCAAACATCAATACATAATAAAGGTAAAACCAAGCCATACAACGAAATAGACACTAAATTTCTTTGTAGAACTGAGGGGAACTAAAACCAGTGATAAATATCTGAGGGTTAGTCACTGTGATTGTCACCTTTCACATTACATGGAGTCATGTGATCCATTGTCATTATAAAATCATTGACTGGTCCATCTTTAAAGCTGACTACACAGCTTTACTTATACTAAATGCACATTCAGTATGTATAAATTACAACTTATTGCTTATTTTGGTGAAGAATCCAGTTTACTCTCAAAACATTCATTTACAAACCCAATTCAGAATCTGTGAATCAATGCAGAAATAGTATTCAGGATTGCAGTGGTAGAGTAACACTTTTATTCACATTTTGATTATGTCATAAAACAACCCAAACCACAACAGCCAATTTGTTCAGACAAGTTGACAACTGATGAGACAAACAGAGACATAGAGAGAATTTAACAATTCTTCTTTTTCATTTGCAAAAAAGAAAAGATTAGCCTCTGCAGCGGCCATGTAATTACCCACACACTGGCCTTTCAGAGGTCTTAATGCTCTAATATTGATGTATATCACCCATGAGACATCTTTTATGAAAAGTTCACTACTTGGAAAAGAAGTTGACTATTTTTTTTTCAAAGGAATACCATGGGATGTCTTGTAGCTTTGCATCTGTCTAGCCTTTCATGGACCGGTGTGTTTCTGAGCACATCTCTGACACTTGGAGGCTTGTCCACGCTCCATTTATTTATCTATTTACTGCACTCCTCAGACATGTTTGGCCATCCATGTCTATAGTGTGTTGCTTATCACCAGACCAGGATGATGTAGTGTGTGTTTCACAGACCTTCAGCACTGATGTTTTGTGTTTTTCCTAAAACTTTTCTTAATTGTCAATCAAGTTGCACATTTTGATGGTGAATAAGCAGGATTGCAAATACATCACCCATGTGCAGCCAGCTGATACTAATAAGAGACTGGAAATGTTTTTCAACCTCCTGCAACAAAGGCTGACTTTGACAACTCTTTGAGTGGAGGAGTCTGGAAGATAGTGTCTGTTTCTTTTTTAGCTATCTCAAAAACACGAGCAAAAGTGCAAGGAATTGGGTAAGCTGTTTATCTTCTCCAATGCAACTGCAAACCTCAGTGTGCCTAACTAACTAGTTTACCTACAGCAGTGACCTAATCCCACATTACCTCCATGGCAAAGAGAAATCTCATTAGCTACAAGTCACATTTACAAATACTGAAAACAATGGCACATCCACTGCGTTGGACCAACACCACTGTGTGAGAGCTGCTCCTGGATGCTTACTGTATCAGATTAACATTAGGATAGTGTTAAGCTTTCCAAACACAGTGGCTGCTCCTCACCCAAACAGCTTGTCATGTTAAATGTGAAACACACTTATATGAACAATAAAGCTGATAGCTTGTAAGCTAAGCTTGTCTACGTAAGTTAAGCAAGTAAATGAAACAATGAATGAACAGTCTGATATTAGATTATTCCATATCAAATACCAAATACCATACCAAATTTGATGTTAAATGGAAAAAAGGACACTTTTGGAGCAGGTGGTTTAGCTTTAGGAAAAACGTGAACAGTCTCGCCACAGAATTTTTGTGGATGTCAAAGAGTGAGGATAGATGTTTGTTGTGACCTTTGGCAGCCACATTTATAATCATCAGAGAAATCCTGAGTTAGTACTTGATAAAAAGCCAGTAAAAGGTCGAAATGAAATGCCCCAGGTTTTCTTTCTAATCCTTTTAATCTCATTATGCTATTTACACCTCAGCACAGCCTTAATACATTGGTCATCACTTCTTGTTCCTTCTTAAAGGACTCAAACTAACAACCTATAATCAAAAGGTGGACCACTGAGGCAGGCTGCCCTCTTTGATAGTGAGCTAGTGATTGAAAGCAGTGCAGCAGACACCACCTCAAAGCAGGACCACAGTGGCCAGTTGTTTTCAACTGTCTTTTGGGTCATTATTCGTCCTTTCTTTTGCCAGTGTATTATTCCAACCTCATCTGGACAATTCCCAACATGTTTATTTCCAGATTGCATATGAGGTCAGTCATCTGCTGCCCGTAATTGAATCCCTGGCTGGAAAACGCATATTTACTGCGGCTGCTACTCCATCTGGTACACTGTCTCTAACCTTATCAGAATCAAATGGGCAAAATAATAATCCATGAAATATCAAAGGTACCACCAGGGCTTTGTTTCATATCTATGGAAATGTATGTTGTCTGAAAAGGTTTCTGCCAGGCAGTCACTTCTTTTTCTGTCTTATTCACCTGAAAGTCACAGGAGTCTTGGTGAGATGGACATCACTGCTTTCTGCTGAATCTACCCACAGGATGACACAGGGTTTTTCTTTCTTCATAATTTGAAAAAGAACAGGCTTTAAAGCAAAAACAAATGTTCAGTTTGTCTAAGGTTCTTTTTCTTCACAGAAATAGTGTTATTCACATGCCCTACAGTCACAGTAGACACACGTGTGTGTTACAACTGTCTCCCTCTGTTAATCTAACAGCAGGGATCTGCTGCAAAATTGTGCATGTCTGATTCGTAATTTATAAGAGAAGTTTTACTGCTTTGGAGCAATTCAGAATTTTTAAGAAAAATACAAGACACAGAGCAGTAACTCTCCACCATGCCCATGTTCATGTTTGTTGGTTTTTTTTTTAAAATAAAAAGCATAGGCAGCATAGCATCGTCTTTGTAATGACAGTAAACTGGAGCAATAGTTTATCATGACAACATTAGTACCACATACACTGAAAGGTAACTTGTGTGGTTTTTGGCCATAGTACTGTAGCATTATGGAGCATTGTTGGAGCACTGCCACCAATCAAAAAATACTATTATGGACAAACTAAAGCAAATGTAAAAAACTTTCTTAAATAATCTAAAAAATTACAAAAATAGTAAAAAAAAAAAAAAAAAGAAAAAGGCAGTTCATTGCTTCATCTGCAAAAGCAGATTTCTCTGAATGAATCAGTCAGCTCTTCTCTTGCCCTTCTTCAAATCTCTGCTCTTCAATTTCCCTAAGCCATACAGAAAATAGATACACTACCAGTCAAAAGTTTGGACACACCTTCTCATTTAATGCAATGTTTTTCTTTATTTTTTATTATTTTCTACATTGTAGATTAACACTGAATTATGAAAGAACACATATGGAATTATATAGTAAAGAAAAAAGTGTTAAACAAACCAGAATATATTTTATATTTTAGATTCTTCAAAGTAGTCCACCTTTTGATTTGATGACAGCTTTGCACACTCTTGGCTTTCTCTCAATCAGCTTCATGAGGTGGTCGCCTGGAATGGTTTTCAGGTGAAAATCAGGTGTGCCTTTCCAAGGGTTCATTTGTGGAATTTCTTGCCTTCTTAATGTGTTTGAGACTGTCAAATCAAAAGGTGGCTATTCTGAATCATCCACAATATAAAACATATTCTGGTTTGTTTAACAACTTTTTTTCTTTACTACATAATTCCATATGTGTTCTTTTATAGTTTTGATGTCTTCAGTATTAATCTACAGTGTCAAAAATAATAAAGAAAATAAAGAAAAACCATTGAATGAGAAGGTGTGTCCAAACTTTTGACTGGTAGTGTATATAATCACATATTCATTATATTTTCACTCAGCATTTAAAGCTTTTTAATGGGTAATAAAATATGGTTTCCTGTGATAATATAATAATTATTTACATCATTGTATAATTATCATATTAATGTTGTCTATAACATGCCAGTAGAAGGTGAGCCCTATCTAAAATCTGGGCTGTGACTGCAGCACCATGTTGTTTCTTGTTTGTTTTCTTGAAGCATACTGTACAGTAGAATAGTAGTCAGACTGTCAGTGATGACCTCTAACATTACAGTTCTGACAAACTCAACAACCATGTTTTTTTAATTAGTTTTTCCTTCTTAGTTCTACCTATCTCTTGCAAATCTGAAATTATCTTTTGCTTTGACTCACAAGTGCATCCTTGTCTTGATTGCTGTGTTAGGTCTGAATATTGGTCACTGTGAACATTTAGCTCCTGTGGGTCCACTACCTTAGTCACCTTAGCTTTTACTTTTAAATCCCCATTAAACAATATGTTTGACATTATTGGATCAAATTACTTCCTGTAAAGTGAAAGTACTTCCAGTCCCACTGGGAATCAACACTGCACACTGCAGCTCTCCCCAGCTTTAAGCTGCTCTCAGCTCATTGTTTTGGTTTGCTGGTCGGGATGATTAAGTCCCAAAGGCTCTCTCTGACTCCATCCACCCACTCACCCACTCCTTTAAAACTGTAGACATGAGCACACAAGGTCACATAAGCCAATCATACTTTGCCCAGCATGAAATAGCAGAGAGCCTAAGCAAACCAGTGATGAAAAGAGTCAAACACGTAGCAGGCCAAAGAAATATAGCTTGCTGGACCAAACTAGGAGTAAAACAGCAGTGGACTGAAATACATTATTAATGACCAACCACACAGTAGTGTTGTGAGTTGTGTTTCTGTATAACCAGTAAAATCACATTTTTACACAGAAAGTGTATCAAACATCCAATTTTGGTATAAGATGAATACATCTAATGAATGTCGACAGACTGATATATATTACTTATGTACTTTATGCTCTTTGTTTTTTGTGGCTGCAAAAACCAATTAACTGAAGAAGTCCACACTGACACACACTATAAATAACACCTCCAGGATAACACATCAAATGAACCTCAATCTCCTTAGAGTTTGATTCTTGTGTAGCTTTCGATGGGTGCAATATACAGATGAGTGACAAATCAAAGGGAAAATCAACATTAAGTGTCTTAATAAGGTGCTTACTATGACTGGCTATTTTCCTGGTCAGAAGTGGGACTTTCGAACCAGGAGTTAGGTGAGTAAACTGCACTTTTGTTTATAAGTGCAATTCAGGCTTAAACATGAGAGGCAGCAACATGCTGGAGTAGCATTTAGCCTGCCACAAACTCAGAAGAAGAACAAGAAGCCTGAAGACTCTGATTTGGAGCGTAGCTGTCACCTCCATGAGTCAACAGATCTCTGAGGAGTCTAGGCTACTTGTATAGCCCTTGTCCTGTTTTCTGGGCACTTGTCCTTGACCCTGAAGGATGTGAACACAGTTGACTATTAAATACACACACCAGACTAGTAGTTTAAAAAGTTGTGACTGTAGAAAAGCTGAAAAAACAGTACTTAGTTAAAAATTCCCAATTTATTCTTATTTCATGATAAAGTGGTGCAGGTCTATCAACATCTCCAAATCATCATTGATTACTGTCAATGACACTAATGAGAGCTATGTGTCTGTGCTGTGTAACTTTGTAGGCCTAAGTAACATGCAGTAAACGTAAAGCATACATAATACTTTAAGTTTGGAGGAAACTTAAAGGAAAGAATGTATTATGGAAGTGACATGACATGAAATTCATGTCAAATTCAAAAGAAAGAACAGCTGTCTTTAGTAGTTAGGTATTACTACATGGGGCAATGCACGAAAGCTGTCTTGATTTCCAACATGCCCAACATATAGATGCTAAGGGGCTCAGTGAAATGACCATCCAGTGTTTAGAAAGCTATGGCTTTCAGTACAAATCAAATCGTGTTGGCCAAGGTTGTCATGGAGCCTCAGTCATAAGCACCAAACATTCAGGTTTGGCAGCCAGAAATAAGCCAGAGGCCAGAAATGATAAAATACATTTTTGGCCTCTGGTCCATGGTAATGCATACTGTCTGAACCTGGTCTTAGTTGAACCTGTAATTTGAGTTTCAGAGTTGTTTCTTCTCACCCCTTTAGAGGCTCTATGTGTACGTGTCAGGATCTTCTGTGCATCAGAAGTGACTGGATGCTCAAAAGGAGATATACAATGGCCCAGCCCAGGGAGTTACAAAAACTTAGTGAGACAAGATGGGGATGTAGAATGTCGGCTTACAGGAACTTGATGGATAGGTTACCAGCTCTGTTGTGTGTTCCTCAAAACAGAGACAGATGCACTGATGCACGAGGTTTGCTTACACAGATAGGCCTCACATTCATATATCTCCTTGCAACTGTCAAAAAACTGTTGAGAAACACAAAGCTACTTTCCGACCTGCTGCAGTAACCCTCAGTTGATTTTGCCCTCACAGTAGACTTGATGGAGTCACCACATGATACATTTCAGGAGTACAGGACTGACAGATTTAGTGATCAACTGTGGCTTGACATTGTAGAGACAGCCAAACAGTGTAAGATAGCTGCTGAGAATGGTGGGAAAAAGAGATCACAAAGAGTCAGCTCCAAACTTGGTGGGTATTATGTTTGCTATAGGCCTGTGCATGGGTAATGATGACAAAGATACACTGAGACAGAGACTGCTCTATTCCTACTCCCATCTCTGACTCCATAAATGGTAAAATGAAGAAGGTTCTCAAAACCAAACTGTGTAAAAATGACAGGTTCACAGGTCCTAAACCCTAACGGTACATTCCTTCAGGACAACCAAGTATTTGTCTTAGGTGAAATGTATAGTTATGTCCATGAGGATTTTACTCATGAGCTTCACAAAACAGGAAGGCTGAGAGTGGAGCGGCACAGCCAACAAGTATTCTAGACCTGACTGTCCAAACATGTTTTTCATGAGCTCTTCAGGGCGTACAGAATAGCTGTAGTTCTTCCAGTCAGCAGTGCTGCCTGTGAGCAGAGCTTTTCGGCTCTATCTCAATCTCATTAATCTCATTAAAAATCATTTGCAGATAGCAGGCTAAGCCATTTGAGTGTGCAAAGTATTGAATCAAAAAGAACTAAGACACTGAACATGGATGAGTTTATAAAAGTGTTTCCAATCCAACACAAGAACAGACAAATTAAACTGTTTTAAATGATAGCTTTTCTTTCTCTATATCTTTTTGGCTGTGTGACACAGTGGCATATCACTGCACAATGCACATTTTTAAAGACATTTGTATTGTTGTATTGTATTATTTTCTCCAAACAGGATTATTTATTTGAATTTTGGTATTTTACACTCTGACCTCGTATTTTTTAAAAACTGCATTGTTTTCTTTTGGATGTAGCATATATTTTCGAGGCACAAGCATTTTGAAGAATAAAGTATGAATGCTTCATTTGAGATTCATATGGTGCCACAGTTGTATTGTGATTGGTTAGACTATCTACAGTATCTTTTAAATTACACTTTTATAAAAACTGCAAGATTCTAGATAAGATAATGTTACTAATTAGTATATAGTTGTGAAAATAGAAATGGTTAAATTAATGCTATTCTGAGTAATACATGCACGCACGTGTGTGTGTGTGTGTGTGTGTGTGTGCATGCACATACTTTTATCCTTCTATTGCACTTATCAGCGCCCTTTTGGTGCCACACCAGTTAAAAAAGTCTGGACATTACACCACACAGACTTGATCCCCTCACTGTAGGGGTCAAGGATTCAGGTTTTTCCTGTCACCCATCTGTATACATTAAACAGTAGCTCTGTTAAGAAAAAAATGCTAATACTATTTTAATAATATTTTAAAAACCCATCCAAGTTCAATCCTACACCAGAAACTGGCATTTGTGATGAGATACATGTTTGCTGAGAAAATAGATAATCTTAGTAAACATTGGTGGACATACATTATACATATACGTTTCATTATTGTGATGCTAAGGGAGTCAGGTGATAATTGTCTACATAGTCACTTTATTCATTGTCAATATAAGATGAATGAGCCTCATTCATCAATATCTTCCTACGTTTTTTCTTAAATTTGTCCTTGAAAAAGGTCCTGATAAAACATGATGTCAGATTCATGATGTGGTCTTGAATCTCAGAATTGTTTGCACCTGTTTTCTCATTATGACTTAGTCCTCATTAGTCCTCCACTTGTTCCTAATTAGCATGGGTAAACGCCCTGCCAATTTCCAAATAAGGACATGAGACTGCAGGGCTGCGTGCACACAGACATCACACACAGAAACTGAGGAGAAAAGTTGAGGGAGAATTAAATAATACCTAAATGAACATCTAAAGACAGTGGAGCACAAACAAAAGAAAAAATACATTATATATAAACTGAATTACCTAGGAACTACATGGTGCTCACCTGTTTCCTTTGTCATCATCTTCCTGACTGCCTAAGTGGGTTTTAAAAAGAAATTTCTTCCTAAGAACATTTGGTGAATGAGGGCCATTGATTAGAGCAGCTTTAAGTATGACTTTCTTCCTTTCACTTCAGAAAAGAGGTGCTTTCCTATCAATGAGAGAATCTGAGGAATCAAGACCATGGATGGTTTTCGACTCACGAGCACAGGCATCAACACTTTGGTAACCAAAACCTGTGACTCACTTCCAGTCACTTTCAAGTGTGCCCTTGTGAGCGGTGTGACATAATGTGGATTCGATCAGACATTTGGACATGCCAGCTCTGCATTTCAAACACGTTTAAAATCTAACAACAGATTCAATGAGAGCAGGGGGAAAGAGAAAACAGATTTTTTTGGTGGAAGCACTAAAATTCTGGAGAAAAACAAGTGTCAGTTTCACATTTTCAACGCATAATAATAAAACTCTTGTTTTTGGTTTGGTTAGACAGAAACTGGCAAATGTAATCTTAGCTACATAGAACAATACGAACAGTGTGTCTTCTCAACATGTAGATGCTATGTGTACCTGAGCAAGGTCGCTATTAGAGTTCAGTCATCTGTCTGTCCATTAAACAGGCAAGGTAAATATAATAAATATATATATAAATATATGTGAATATGTCAGCCACAAGTCTAATTTTCATATGCATACTTTATATGTCTGTACCTCATGAAACATTCATGCAGACACACACACATCATCTCATGGGCTGGACAGTGCTGAGAGCAAATAGACCAGAAGGGGCTGAGAGCCTTGGCTGGGCAGGGGCTGAGAGGGAGAAATTTGCAGGACTGGTCTAGTCAAGCCCTGGGCACTGAAAACCGCAGAGAGAGTCCCCACTTTGATGTAGGGATCTATTATTCATCCCAACGCTGTATGTGTGCATTTGCTGTTTGAGCGAGAGCGAGAGGCACGTAGCAGAGTGCTGGCAGTGTATTGTCCCACCTCTTTCCTTCATCCTTCTAATGAGCAGGAGTAGCAAGGCCTTGCGACTCATTTCTACCTTATCAAGGTCCCTGCCTGCCTACTTTTCTGTCTCTACATGTACACAGCCTCACTACTAATTCGGATAAGGCTTTGGGCTATATGGCACACTACAGAAAGCTCAACAGTCAAATATTTTATCCAGGGACTAGATATAATGCACTTCATTTATTTTTAATTTATAATGGTGATGTGCAAGGAAATTTATATTTTGTAATTGTAAAATGTAAAACAAAAACAACTTTAACATTAATTTAAGAGGAAGGGAATCTTTTTAAAAAAGAGAAATAGAGAGTAAAGCACAATTAGAAAGTTTGAGTGAATAATATGGATCTGTGCAAGCCATGAAATTGTGAAGCTACATCAAAGCCAGTCGGTCAGTACAGGCGCAGAATTGCAATGCCAGCTAAAGCCCAGAGCCGAAATAACTTTTAACTAAAAGTCTGATAATTCTGAGACTGAAATTCAGCCTGCTTTGGGCTACTAGCATCAGGTGTTAGACTTTGTAGAGGAAACTGTAGGAATGCAGATCCAGAATGATGATGAAGAAAACGTGTTTGTCTTAGCTGTGGTGTATAACCTTGTTAATCTCTCTGATCTCCTAACTCCTGAGAGTCCAGAAAGTCATCCCAGCTAAGGAACAAAACATACATCACTGCCTTCCAAAACAACATACATAGGCTAAGTGTTTTATGATCTGATGACCCTATCACATGACATTAGATGTTTATCATGCCTTCCAAAACCATTGCAAATGGCTGCAATGGAAGAAGCTTGTGGTTATGTATGTAATGGTGCACTATGAAAATACTCAATACAAGTGATATCCCTGCATACAAAATTAAAAGTAAAAGCACCATTAGAGGATTGAGCATTGTTACATTATAAACTGTGGCTACTATATTGTTACATTATTGTAACATTAATTATAATTTTAGTAATTGATCACTGGTGCAATAACATGCATGTAGTTGGCACTTGTTTTAACTGCTTTATATACTATTGGGTAATTTCATTTGCCCAATCATCCCATTCAGCTTGAACTAAAGTCCTTGGTGTCTTAATAAAAACAGTAGTACATGTGACATCTCTTTGCAAATGTTCTGAGCGCAGAGCAGTGGTAAAGGTCCTTCAGCCACATTCTGTTCATTACACAGTTCTTCATCTTGGTGAGGACACTGCTTGAACCTCAAAAGTCATCTTTCACATAATGATGTCTATTTTTTCTATTAGCGGCTTTACCACTTCCCTTATGACTTGTCGCCCTTTGTCGAACAGTTAAATCACCACTGCAAAGTGAAACATAAAAGTAACTGTAATAAAACCTTTTTTTATTTGGAGATTACAATAATATTAAATGCTATCCAGGTTCAAACTCTTACTTGGCATTCATTCAGTACAACAATTTACAAAGTGGTTTTAAAGTCAAATCTGCGGCAGCATTTTTAAAAGGTGAACAGTTAGTTCTCAAGTCAGGTGACCATGGAAAAGTCAGTCAACACTGCTGTATGCTCCTTTTACACTGCTGAATGTACACTGTGTATGAACTGACACACTGGCTCAGTTTATGCTATTGTCATGAAGCTTTGACATTTTAAAGTAAATTATTTTGTTGCATGTCATAAGATATTTTTGTATAGATACATACTAATGTAAGTTCTGAAGATATCAAGGATAAGAAAAGCTACTACTGACAAAGTAAAAGAAAACACATATACAACCATTTATTTTCCTTTTTGTAGACTTTAATCCTTTTCAGGTTCTCTGCTTGTTGTTCAGACTATTTGAATGCTCCAAGTGCTAAAAAATATGACGTAATTGTTGTTTGTGTGTTAAACACTATGGCATACAAGACAATAAGAGACACCAACTAAGAGAAATGCCACAAATTTTTTGCCAGGTTGTTGTGGAGCAAAGATTTCCTGTAGTTTGGCATTTACAAAGCACTGCTTTAACGTGCTAACTTGTCACCTAGACCTCCTGCAAGACATGTGGTGAACAAAGTGAGAGAAAATAGAACAAGGTTTACTAAACCACTCACTGTAGATTTTAAATGATGGAGTAAAGATAGCCATTCCCAGGAGAAAATGAATTATCTGTCACTTGCCTTTGACTGGGATTGTGGTCCTATCTGAGTTCTGAGGCATGCACTGCTCTGCGGATGTGAGCGCATTAGCGTAATCTGCCCAGATGATAATGTTTGGGCAGCAGTGACATAAAACTCTGGCCCTGTGATTAGGCTCTGTAGGGCTGTCAGCCAAGGCAGGCGAAAAGCAATCAGTGGAGCAGATTAAAATGTGCGACAGCAAACAAAATAAGGAAGGTGCAGACTACCAAAACAGTGGAAGCACCATGTTCCCCTCGGTTTGTTAGGATGGGTCAAGAGACGATGAGTGACAACTTGGTTAATAGAGGAGTCCATCACCTCCTTGTCCTGTTCTCCTAGCTAATGAGTTTTAAGTTAGCTGGTAGACATAGTCCCCCCACCTGAGATGACAGCCAGTGACAGATGTGAGATTATTGACACAAAACATTTAAATATGCATCCCATTTTCAATTGGGATGATCGCCTTGCAAATGATCTCGCATTGTACCCACACCCTGGTGGTCATGTGTCCAAAAATATCCAGTGATAAATGAGGGCCAGGATGATAATTTGATCCATATCCCACCACATATGCTCACTGGAACTTTGGCCTGAGCTTTCATCACATTGTCTGGGAGAAAGGACGAATCATAAATATTCATGATCTGAGCTGAATCAGGAACTGATGATGCTACGGACGCCCCTGTGAATTGAGGATACTAACGATGTAGTGGAGCCCATCTGTTCATGCAGGTCTGTGATAGATCAGTTTGATGCCACAGGTGCTCCTCTGACAGCAATGAAAACCATTTGAGGTCAGTATTGAGCAGTTTGTTCTTAAATTTGAAAAAGTATTAACACCTGTTATCTTATGATCCCCTGCTGCCTTTAGCATTACAATTGAAAGCCCATTTACTGTATTAAACACTGATACCTTTGTATTTCATCAAACAGTTCAGTCTAAAGTGTTCAGTTGTACAAAAATAGCAGTCATCTTCTTATATGGAAGATAATTCATGCATTGTTTTTAATGTGCAATATTTGTGGCATTAGTGACTTAACCCAACTATGGCCGTTGTATTTGTTCACACCAAGTCAGCTCATTCCTAGGACACAGTCACACACCCACAGAAATATGAGCATGGACAAGAAGATGTGGATGGTTTCTGGAAGGGTATTCTGTGAATTTGAAATTGCTTGTTGCTGTGGTAACAGCCATAAATTGCCAAAAATTGTCAACTAAAAAGGTCAACTACTAGTCTCTCCCTCTACCGGAAGGAACAGATACAATTAGGGGTCTAAATAGCCCTAATTATGACACAACTCTGAGCCCTTGCTGCATAGACCTGCTATCACTTCATAGACTTACAAGACAGGCTGCTTCACAGCCCTAAATCCTGGAGTTCCCAATTCAAAACTTTTGATGGTGGTAAAACTAATGGAAATTGTCTGTGACTAACTGTTGGTTATTTATACTCACCAGCTACTAAGCTACCTGCTAGCTATTTGTGTGACATGAGTCAATATGAAGTTTGCTTGCAGGAATATATATTAAAAAATTATACAAAGTAGTGTGTCTTCTTCAATGAAATCTTTTCTGAGCACATATGTACATGTGGCAATATAAACAAAGCATATTAACCAGATAACTATGGAAGATAAGTCAACATGTTTGTATTTACTGTGCCACAGTTGAATGAAATATGTCTCTTTTTGTCTTTGATAACTGAATGTATAATTTTTCATTGTGATTTGAGAGAATTTCCCAATTATTACCCTATGTCTGCTTGATCTGTTAAAAGACAACAATTAGCCACAACTAAATTGTAAGTCAGGTTTTCATGCCTTGGCTTTCTTTCTACAGCCCCAGAGTGAATGAAACCTTTTCAGTTTTAAGCATGATAAGCACATTGTTTCCTTTTTTTCATTATGTGCCTTATTAACAGGTTGATTACCAGCCGAGTCTGAGTTCCCACCTTGCCCCCTTTTAGGTTTTTCAAGACATTCTCCTGATAATTCTGGGGTAATAATGTCGTGAAAGAATAACAAGGGGGTTTAAACACTAATCTGTGCTCCAAACACTACCTCCCACATGCTTAATTGTATCACCCAGCCTGAGATAGACCCAAGCGCTATCCCCAGAGATAAATCAAGGCGTGCAATGTAATGCAGTCCTAAGCACCTAGTAAATTGCTCCCATGCTATTTTACCTGAATTACACAGTAAAGTATAAGACTCAGAAACACAACTTGATTGTTCATGCTATCGAGGCATCAAACATAGTCTGTGCGGCTACAACCAAATCCAATATTTTCTGGATGTTATAGCTTTCTCACTAAGCTCCCAGAAGGTTTTAACAGTTTCCTGTGTTCATCAGCCAAAAAAGATTGTTTTCTAAAATCATTTCTGCAGATGGCATGCGAACACACAACTGTATATGAGGAAATGTTTTTTTCATATTCACACGCATTGCACTTTGCAACTGACAGTATGTGATATAAATTACTGTCCCTAACTGGTTCAGTGAGTTTAATATGGGTCAAACTGGTGGACTGACAGACTGACATTGCCTCCAATAAAGCAACACTGCTAGATGGTTTAAAATACACATTAACAGTTTCTCAATGAGTCATTGCAGATAGCACGTACTGGAATAAATCAATCTACCTCATATTTTTGTCACACAGTCATTCAAATAAAATTGAAAACTTACATAGAAATACAGTTAACAAGCGTTTCATTCAGACATTATCATCATTACCATCTTAAGCCACCATGAAAGGGATTCTTATGAGTGAACAAAGGCATGTAAATCATGTCCTCTACAGCTCGTGGAGGCAGACATGCTGAGTATCATGCTGCTTTGGTTGAGGTAAACTGGGGTATTTGGAATTCATTCACCCTCTAAGATAAACATTATTTGCAATGTGTCTACTCATAAATTACCAACCATGTGGCAGGATCTTAGTGGATATTTGCATGGTAAGTCAACTTCTTTATGATTTAGCATTTTGAAATACAATGCGAGGGATGAGCTGCACTGTGGGGGTATAAAATTACACGCAGACTGAGGGCTGTTTTGCATAGTCATTAAAAGTAGATTTAGTTGTATTCTATCATGAGTTGTCACCCAGAGAGAATTTCTCCTGAGTATACTAGTTCTTTACAAATCCAGGTACAGCTGATGATATACAGAGTTGCAGAAGTCTTTCACTGTGCTTTAAACAATGGCGGACACAAATTCCATAACTGTTAAGTTTGGACAACTTTAATATACCTGAAAACCATCAGATACATTTTGCACACAACAGTAAGTATTAAAAGATTATCATACTTAATCATTAACTGGCTAATCCAAAGCAATCTAAAGTAATATAAGTTTTTTCCAATTTCCCATTTCTTGATGTTTTTATACAATTTGGAGGGGATTATTTTTCTCGGGGAGGCCGGATGACTTTAATATTATATGGTCAGTGATTTTTTGCTCAGCCGTCCATAATTTAAGTCCCATCCAGAGATAAGCTTTGCATTTTAAAGTGTATTTCTGGTATTTGGGGATGTGGCTTTGGAGGGAGGCCTGAAGGGAGGGGCTGCCATTTGTTTGGTTGGATAATTTCTAAATCTAATTCACTCTTGCTGGTTTCTGCAAAGTTGCCTACCTCAACATTAAATGTTGTAAGAGGCTTCTGCACATGTTACCTTCTAATCCTTACGTAATATTTACAGTATGTTCTCAAAATTTAGATTTTCTCGTTAAACCACTTTATGCATGCAATGTTTATTTTATTTTAGCCGATGAGATTATAGAATCACAGTAAAATTAGGAGGAGGATGTTATATCAGTGTTATGTCACAATATAAAAACTACGTAGTTAAGAAATGTACTTTTGTCTTCAAGATAACAATACCTAAAATATTACTGTATACAAAATATACAAAATACAAAATATTACTGTACAGGAGACCACTGGGAAAGCTTGTGCCACTCATTGGAGACAAGGACTGGGAGGGGCGGGGTGTAACACACCAGTATAACAG
This sequence comes from Scortum barcoo, assembly GCA_023238725.1. Lineage (NCBI taxonomy): Eukaryota > Metazoa > Chordata > Actinopteri > Centrarchiformes > Terapontidae > Scortum > Scortum barcoo. The sequence goes on from CM041550.1 coordinate 24,661,418, forward strand.
TACAAATACACGTCAGCCACCCGTGGATGACCTTCACTAATTCCCATGGCTGTGTCTGAGGGCCATGTGTCCTGCTTCAGAATCTCCTCAGCATCAGATGCGTCTCATGTGTACTGTGCAAAATTCAGCTCTGGTCAGTGAAATCTTACCTCAGTACTGACAATATATTGCAGGTGTTAGACATTGCAGGAAAACACTCAGATAAACAGTTGCAATTAAAATGTCTCCTTGTTCTGCTGGTAAACATTTACTCTGGACAGAATTACATTTCTTTCAAAATGTGCCCAAATTATGCGATTATAATGCAAGTTCAGTATTCACCCTCCTTTCTGACAGACAGTCTTTCTGTCTAGGCCACCACCAGCTCCTGATACAAAAATATCTGGCTCTTTAATTTCTACATGCATGTGATAGTCATTAACTTTGTCTTTGTGCTGTTAGCTGGTTGCTGGCTTGTCCATGACATACAGCTGAAGGAATGAAAAAGTATGTTATCAGGAATTCATTGAGCAGTGAGGAAAAATGTGTATTTGTATGAATTGCCTTTGAGCTAATGGTCACTACAATGAATAGCAGCATTGCTTGAAAATGGTTCATAGAAAAGATGAAGCTTTAATGGCCTTGGAAGAAATGGGGCTGGTCCCAGTGGCTATGAGCAATTGTGATAATGGAATTTCTTGGAATAATAATTAGAGAGTACATGATGCTGGCAGTGCTGCAAGGGACAATCACAGCCAAAGGAGCCACAGGAAAGGCACCAAATTGACTGACGGACAGTAGAGGTGACTCACAGAAAGAGTGCTCTCATTAAAATATAATATAGCGGGATGGCATGCTAGCACAATGTCTTCTCATACAGCTAAAAAAATGGATGAGCTTTGTGACTGTCCTGTCCCAGGTAAACAGTACTGGTTGTTTGTTCAAGCTCTAAACAACTAATGTTAGTGTGTTCTTGATGTGCAATTAGGCAACACTACCTGCCCTGTCTAAGAAGAAGAAGTAATGTGACATATTGTTGTTATACCGCTAAAATATACTTAAGGGATCAATAGGGGGGAAACAAACCAGTAGTCTTACAACAATGTCTAAAAGCAGTGTGAGTGTTTATATGTGTTGAATGACCACACCTGGTTCTCTCACAAGCAGCCTAATTTGCTCTTTAGTTGAGTTCAGTCGTGTCATGACTAATCTCAACTCCTGCCTTACAATAGTAACTTTTGCTTTCTAATACTTCCCTAACCTTTGATTATGTCATCAGTAATCTGTAAGATTTCGCTTAAAAGTAGTGCAATGATATGTTCCTGGTGCTGTTAACTTTACAACAATAACTCAACCGTTTGTCTTTGATGTATTGTTGACTGAGCTGCCTGAGTGGGCACCGATTAAAATTTAGAAAGCACTGGTACAGCGTAATTTGTTACCATTTAGGTGACAGACAATGTTATAAGCATGCAGCTAATTTATGTCGTTTGGAGAAACAAGGAGGCAGAAAGATGCTGCTGGAGCGATGGATTAATACAGTAGGTCGAGTCATTTCTATGGTTTGTGTGTGATGATGTCTGACTGCGTTACTGATTCATGGAGGCATTACTTTCATTCGTTGGATAAATTAACAAGGGCACTGTGCTTTATTTGAGCTTCCCCTGTGAAACTGATTTCAAACATGCAGGTGTTCACAATATGAAAACAAAGCCTGGACAGAAAGTTGTTTAGTGAAATGAGTTTGTCCACATGAATGTTGAACACAGAAAATATGATGTTTGCATGTACTCTGCATGATAGTATGTATTCATTTAGACGCAAACCCCGTGACTGGCTGAATACTTAATATGTCTGTTGTCTTGTGTTTGAAAGAGAGCCTTTTTAATGATCAAGTTGAAACAAAACAAACCACGTTTGTTTGTGACTTCTGGTTAACAGTGTTTCTGGGCACATGTCAACACAACATTTTATCTTTGAATTTAATGAAGCATTTTCTGCAGCTTTGGATCAGATTTCCCACTTCTTTGATGGATAGCCAAAGTATATTAAGGCCTGCTGTGCTTAATTTTTGTTCTCTCGTTAATTGTTTGTTCAAAAGCTTTAAAACAACATCACTGGGAGGCTTAGGTAAGTTCAAGTGGAACTAAGATGAAGGGGAATATTTCAAATCCAACCTTAAAGTTATAATCTCAAAGATTTTCATTTTGTTCTCTATCAGGCACCTTTGGCCATAATGGGTAATTGCAGATTTTTAGTTTTGGTTTCTTTATTTGTCAATGTGTATTTGACCACGGTAGCTGTTTACTTACAATGCTAGCAGAGACGTGAAAAAACTGTACACTGTTTCACACAAAGGTGAGTTTGGTGATACATAGATTTAGGCCATTTATTGAAATAAAAATCTTTGAGGCGATATCTTTAAAAAATACACCAAGTCTGTGCATTGCCTTTTGTTAAGCACAGATAAGGTTACTGTGATTTCACCAAGGAACAAAACAAACCGTTACTGTCATACCAAACCCTAACCCTAATTAAAAGCTTCAAAAACTGATCTGATCTTAAGTAGTAGTTATCATATGTATTATTCCCAAAAGGTCAAGAATAAATTTACAAGGTCAAGTTCATGTTCATTTAAGAATTCGAATAACTATCTTTGATTGCATGCAGGATCAAAGCTATCAAGAGTCACAGTATACTTCATATGATACAACAGCAATTTATGGCCTCTGTAGCAGTGAGCCTTAGGGTTCTGTACCATGTCTGCAATGAATGAAATGGAACAACGTGAACACCACATACACAGTGCTTAAATATACAAGGTAAAGTACACTGCTCAAAAAAATAAAGGGAACACTAAAATAACACATCCTAGATCTGAATGAATGAAATATTCTTATTAAATACTTTGTTCTTTACATAGTTGAATGTGCTGACAACAAAATCACACAAAAATTATTAATGGAAACTCAAATTTATTAACCCATGGAGGTCTGGATTTGGAGTCACACTCAAAATTAAAGTGGAAAAACACACTACAGGCTGATCCAACTTATTAACTAATGTCCTTAAAACAAGTCAAAATGAGGCTCAGTAGTGTGTGTGGCCTCCACGTGCCTGTATGACCTCCCTACAACGCCTGGGCATGCTCCTGATGAGGTGGCGGATGGTCTCCTGAGGGATCTCCTCCCAGACCTGGACTAAAGCATCCGCCAACTCCTGGACAGTCTGTGGTGCAACGTGGCGTGCGTTGAGGTGGATGGAGCGAGACATGATGTCCCAGATGTGCTCAATTGGATTCAGGTCTGGGGAACGGGCGGGCCAGTCCATAGCATCAATGCCTTCATCTTGCAGGAACTGCTGACACACTCCAGCCACATGAGGTCTAGCATTGTCTTGCATTAGGAGGAACCCAGGGCCAACCGCACCAGCATATGGTCTCACAAGGGGTCTGAGGATCTCATCTCGGTACCTAATGGCAGTCAGGCTACCTCTGGCGAGCACATGGAGGGCTGTGCGGCCCCCCCCAAAGAAATGCCACCCCACACCATTACTGACCCACTGCCAAACCGGTCATGCTGGAGGATGTTGCAGACAGCAGCTGAACGTTCTCCACGGCGCGTCTCCAGACTCTGTCACGTCTGTCACATGTGCTCAGTGTGAACCTGCTTTCATCTGTGAAGAGCACAGGGCGCCAGTGGCAAATTTGCCAATCTTGGTGTTCTCTGGCAAATAAATGCCAAACGTCCTGCACGGTGCAGTGTTGGGCTGTAAGCACAACCCCCACCTGTGGACGTCGGGCCCTCATACCACCCTCATGGAGTCTGTTTCTTTTGACCGTTTGAGCAGACACATGCACATTGGGCCTGCTGGAGGTCATTATGCAGGGCTCTGGCAGTGCTCCTCCTGTTCCTCCTTGCACAAAGGCGGAGGTAGCGTAGGTCCTGCTGCTGGGTTGTTGCCCTCCTACGGCCTCCTCCACGTCTCCTGATGTACTGGCCTGTCTCCTGGTAGCACCTCAATGCTCTGGACACTACGCTGACAGACACAGCAAACCTTCGCATTGATGTGCCATCCTCCTGCATGAGCTGCACTACCTGAGCCACTTGTGTGGGTTGTAGACTCCGTCTCATGCTACCACTAGAGTGAAAGCACCGCCAGCATTCAAAAGTGACCAAAACATCAGCCAGAAAGCATAGGAACTGAGAAGTGGTCTGTGGTCACCACCTGCAGAACCACTCCTTTATTGGGGGTGTCTTGCTAATTGCCTATAATTTCCACCTGTTGTCTATTCCATTTGCACAACAACAGCATGTGAAATTGATTGTCAATCAGTGTTGCTTCCTAAGTGGACAGTTTGATTTCACAGAAGTGTGATTGACTTGGAGTTACATTGTTATTGTTGTTTAAGTGTTCCCTTTATTTTTTTGAGCAGTGTATATTTCTGCTTGTTGCCTTCACAGAGTTTTAGTCTAGACAGACTTTCATCCATCTGGGACTCCAAAGAAGAATGTAGTTCACACCATTCATTGAAGGTCTGTCAAAGAGGCTGAAAGCATCAGTGGATATGAGCTCTGCAGAAATCACATTATTTGCATGCATGCATGCCATTACTGGTGGAATAAATTGTTTTTCTCCAGGCTGTTTTGCAGTGCAATAAACTGATGAGCTTGAAAAGAGTTACAATCGATCTGGTGAATTGATCACCCTCTGGCTACTGCCAGGATGTAAACAAATCCTTGAATCTTTTGGTTGAGGAGACTCAGGCTGGTATAAATTATTTGATATTTAAATCTAATGACTGGGTTGCCATGCCAACACTTTTGGTTTTTTTTTAGATAGAAAAGCCAGCAGGAGTGAATCACTGAAGGCAGATTAAAACTTGCTTTACATTTAATTAAATTGCTCTACTATGATGTTGATCTACTGCATGTCATTACATGGTTAATACTTAAACATACAATACATATTTATGTAATGGCCCTGGGACTAAAACCACTGAGCCCCTTGTTGTTGCTCTGCTCTTTACCTACTTTAAGAGTCAACAGTCGCTATAAGCCACAACTTGCCGTGTTTCCTCAACCTGCTATTAAACTTCATTGAATCCCACTTTAACGCCACATTGGAGGACATTGTTATCCACCCTCACTACCGCCCCAATCATTTAGCCTGTCAGCCAGACAACCCAGTGGCTCAATGAAGATTAATTATGATCCCACTGTCGACAGGGTGGCCAGGGTAATGAGATGTGCCGCATGGCGAGGTGGTGGTGCATCGTTTTCCTCCCTGTCAGCAACAGTATTCTGCCTTATCTCCATGCCACTTGCATAATGCTGCTCATGAGAGCAGATGGCGAGGAGAGGCAGGATACAGTATATGCCAGTAAACACACACTGGTCGACAAAATGGTAACAAACTCATTATTTTGTTTGTAAAATGCTGGTTCGGCCCTGACAGAATTTCAGTGCCATCATACTGTTAAAAATTAGAATTAAAGCTTTAAAAAAAAGAAGGTGTTTGCTTGTTAGTTCAGTGTTATTTGGTGAGGAGATGAAAGGGAACCATATCAGTTTTTCTCCTGGAAAATATTTTTCATACCATTAGTTTTTAAGGAATTAAATTGCTTCCTCAAAATACTCAGTGACCTCATTCTTAAAATTATTCTTAAAAACAATATGTGTTAATACAAAGTCAGAAGTAAAGCTTGGTATTTGCATGTAGTTTTGTATGTAGTCCAAAATGTCACTTTGTAGATGAGCTGAGACTGGTAGGTATCCCAATGTAAAATGTGATCTCTGTTTAAAGAAGCAGTGACATTTTCCACTGGGGAGACCCTATTTATTTATCTATACCACTGCAGTACATTTGGGGACTTTTCTTCAGTCCACTGGAGCAAAATACACCATGTAGCTAATAGAGCTTAGTTATCAAAGTGTAGTGTCTAGTGAGAAGGTCCAAACCCTCAGAATACAGTATAAGTAAAAACCCAACAGCAATTCTGCCTATATTTTAATTTCCAGAAAAAAGATGGCACAGAGTTCCCTGCTTGTTCAACTGTCTTTGATGAACTGACAACCACCAAAGAAGAGGTCTCCCCACCTCTTTCTTGCACTTTATGCAAAGATGAGAGACACTGGAAATGATTTTGTTGAGAATCTGTGAATCGATCAGGTTTTTTCTAGTCAGGTTCCACTCTACGTGCCACGTGCTAGTTATTCTATCAATGTTATGTTTATCAAGTAACTTCAGACAAAATGTCAGTTTATTCTTCACTTTGGAGACAGAAGTTAACAAAACGATCTTAACAGAAGGTCCGCTTTGTGGCTTGTAAAAAAAATAAAATCATAAATGTAAATTTATTTAAATGTAAAATTATGCTGGATTGAGCTCTGATACAACGATATCCTTTCCTTAAAGATAAAATAGCTAGTTTGTCACTGTCTTCCAACTTTTTGATTCCCTGTTCCTAGAACCCTCGGTGGCTTGTCTGTAATGAAACGAGTCACTGGTCCATTATCATGTCTAGGAGAAAATATGTGCAGTTTGAGGACAGCAGCATTCAGTTACCTCATCATGAATGCTCAGTGTTCATACACTGTATTTTAAGCTTTCATCTGATTGGGGAAGACTTTTCCCAGAGTAAGTCTACAAAACTATCTGAACATGATTGCAAGAACTAAAGTCTTGTATGCTGCCTTATCCGGTCATTACAATGTTCATTCAAGGTTACGGTGATTCTTCTGTTGATAGCCTGATATTAAGTGTGTCTGTCCGAGGTGAAATGTTCGAAGTCAAGACCTGAATGTCTCTATGGTAATAATGACTCTCTCCAATATCTGGGGCAGGGACATTAACCTGACACCTTATTCCAAAGATAAAGTGTGTTCTCATAGAGGACAGTTGTCTAAAGAGTAGAGGGACATGGATGTGACTTTATTATTATTATTATTATTATTATTATTATTATTATTATTATTATTATTGTACAGCATTAGATAGTTTACATCAGAATGAACCACATGTCAGATTCATTATGACTGCACACAATATTTTCTGTTGCCTCAGAAAATGATGTGGATGATCATATGGTATAATGGAGATAATTAGAGAATGGAGAAAGGCTTAAGGCAATTAAGTTGAAGGTTTTGATATGAGTGTTATCATGTAGAGTGCTAGTTTCAGCTGAAGGAACTTTTTATATACTGAAATTATGTTTTATTTTTGAATCTCACTGGTGTAGGTTTGGCTTCTATTAGTATGAATAAGAAGTTAATTGCTAGATAAATAAACAGACCATTTCAGACAGGTTTTTAATTACCTCCCAGATTTATTATTCTATTTTATTATTCAGTTCAATAGTTGCATGCTCAGGGGTGCACATGTACATTCATGAGCACATGGTGCCACATATTACTGTCAATATAAAACAAAGATTTTGTTCTATTTACTGCATGACAGTTACCGGCACTGACACACCAAGAGATAGGTGATACATCAGCAACAGGCTAGTTAACGGAAGGTGGTTAGCAAACATTAATGTAAACAACATTCATATTTAAATTGCTTATGTAAGTGCAAATGCATTTAAAATATTAGTTAGGCCTCAGGAATTCACATGATCAGTATTGGTAGGGAACATGAATATAAAGACAACTGTTTGTTTCCATATTCTATGTAATTAAATATAAATAACCTAAATCTTACATTCATTTAAAAATCTAAAGGCTGAAGAATTCTCACATTGATTTACCACACTGTACCATGGTTTAAGAAGCAGGAAAAGGAAAAAGCAAGACTATATTAATCCAGTCACCTGTCAAAATCCTCCTTACTGACAAAATGTCCGGTTGACCTTATTTTCATAAAGCATTGTACAAGTAGCACACAATTAGCACAATTGTACTAATTGGAATACTGCAGAAAAATCAATTGATTGACTTTCAGCTAAATAGCCCCTCCTTGTTTCAGCAAGTATCCAGTATGGGAAGACTACCTTTAACTGACTTTTCTGTCTTTTAATTAAAAAGCTCATTGGAAGGAGATGAATTGGCTGATAACATCACTACCTTTTTCCTGACCTCAATTTGGCTCCGCTCACCTCTGCAAATGAGTCTGGAGAACCTGTCTGTGCATGAAAACTCACTTTGTTATAACCTGTCAGATTAATTCATTAAATCTGGCTGAGAGTTTTCTTTCCTTAATATTTTGGATTGCTCACAGTGGAGCCTTGAGTGCGCTGACAGTGGTCAGTGTCAGCTGGACATTGACTTTGGTGAGTCGTAAAAGTGATGAAAGTTGATCTGTGAAATGTTACGGGTAAAAGACACGGATATGTCACAGTTGAAGGTTGAGATATTAATGTCAAGAACATCTCATTTGCAGTTAATATTTCAGCTTTTTGCATGCCTCTGAATGAGCCCATGGCAGCTCTAATTAGTCATCTTCCTGCATGGCAAAGGTGGACATCATCATTGTTATGCAGGTCACAAGCAGTGGTGAAGTATTCATATTCCCTTAAAGGTGTAGTCTACAATAGAGAAAGCTTTTTCATATTTGAACTTAACGGCCAAACAAACTCACCTTTCTCTTCAGTGCTCCTTCAAACTTGTGTGAATAATGCAGTGTTAGCATTGTCCTGAGCTGTTAACAAGGCCTTTAACACAACAGACTCGCTCTTGAACTCACCTGAATGTGAAGCAGCTTTTTTTCTGGTGTTAGTCTGAAGTCTTAAGTAAACTATGACCGAACAAAGAAAGAAAAGGTCGATGACAACAGACAATGAAATGTGAAACTTAAACTGAAGTGACGTCCAAAAACATACTTGCAATTACAGATTAAAATTAAAATCTTTGAGATTATAACTTTAAATAGGAGAACTAAAAGTATTATGAACAAAATATACCAGTACCACTGAACAAATTATCCAATACAGAAAATATGTTACTCAATAACAGTGCATCATATTCTCATCATATACAGTGGGTACGGAAAGTATTCATGACCATGTGATATTTCAGTTTTTCTTTTTTAATAAATTTGCAAACAATTTCTACATTTCTGTTTTTTTCTGTCAAGATGGGGTGCTGAGTGTACAATTAATGAGAAATAAAATGAACTTTTTCGATTTTAGCAAATGGTTGCAATGAAACAAAGAGTGAAAAATTTAAAGGGGTCTGAGTACTTTACGTACCCACTGTATTCAATATGACAGAAAAATAAGTAACCACAACTGTTAAATAACTATTTGAATTTGAATTTGTGTTTTCAGTCTTAAATGTATGTGACATTCAGCAGATGTAATGCTATTTCAAAACTTGAAACAGAATAACTACTTTGTATTTACCACCGAAAAATGATTAAATTATAATAATTAAACCTAAAACATTTTATTATAATATATATACTTTTTGTTGGCTCTGAATGCAGAAGGACCACAGTTTTTGTGGACTCATTTCATGCTTCACAAGTGACTCTAAATATTAGTCCTGATTTAAAAATATTGGTGAGATGAAAATATTGACATGACATGAAACAAAGTTGAAATGTGAGATTCTGACAACTAAAACTGATGTGAAAAAGCTACATTATAGTACTATATACTTTATACACTATACTATACACTTCACTGCAAAAACACACAAGTTTTATGATGTCTTAATTATCTCCAGCTGAGTACAGACACCAACCTGCAGAACCTGCTTCTGTTGATATAATTTGCCCATGGAAAAGTCTGTCATTCAAGCCAGCAAAAGATTAAAAAATAGAGGTCTGCTCATTGAATGTTTTCAAGTCTTAGTTTAATAATGGGCAGAGTAAAACTCGTCTTTCTCTCCTGCTCTTGCAGTGTGATGTCTGCCTGCAGTCAGTCACTTTTTTACATTTTAAATCTTTGGTTTTGGGGAGGATGTCAGGTCATACCAAGTCAAAAGGACTGGTTGGCACATTGTTACGTTTTACAAAAGCTTTGTATGAAGTTCTTTTTTTATTCTACATTGAGTTTAAACTCATTCACCACTTCAGAATATTTTAATTATAAACTTGCTTTAATTAAGATGGACTGAAAATCAAAAACCCCTGAACATCCTCCATCTTAGCAGGAGAGAAGCAGCATGGTGAGAAGAAAGTGTGAAAAAAAAGGTGAACAGTTTTCACTCTTGTATTGATATTATGCATTTCAACTCCTTGCCCTACTTTCCAAATGGTCCTCACACACTCACACACACACACACACACACAGCCACCACCCACTACAGGAAAGCTGCGCCTGCTCGATAACACACTCAGAAGCATTGAAAGCAAGAGACACTTCAGCCGTGCTCAGTGCTAATGTGATGTATTCCTCCAGCCTCCTGTATCTCCTGCCTCCACGGCATTAATTGGTGTTGTTGAAATGTCTCACGTATACTGTGTCATGCTGAAGACAACACCTCAGACTGTGCACTTGTTTTCCGGACACTGTAAAAAAAATGGGATTGCATCTTTACTTTTGTATTTAGTATTTATATTTAACTTATCTACATAACAAAAAAATGTTTTGGATAATTTAACAGCAGTGGAACCTCCATAGTCATTTATTAATACTGTGTACACAGATACTGGTCTATGTGCCAAATCTGACCTTTAAACAAATGTATTTGTTGCCCAAAGCTAAAGTTCTCCTTTTATAGTTTGTATCCAATATTTAACATATTTTTAAATGTATCTATATATCTGCTTATGTGACTGCTTATCAACTAATAATACGCTATGCCTCTGTGTGAAGAGAGGCATGCAAAGTGAGGCAGCTCTTCCCTGTTCTGAAAAAGGGGTGTGAATGTGCATATACAGATAAATAACATAACCCACTTAATTTAAATGAAATTAGAGTGTTCCCTGAATTCAGACACAGCTCAATGGGTCTAGCACATTTAACCAATTATCAAAGTCTGACCAATAAAAAAAAAAGTAGGCGGCAGTCAAACAGAAATGGCAATAACTTATTTTAAGGCAGCAGCAACCACTTTTACACAACTATAAATGTTTGGCCCCTGTTCAGGCTGAGTTCTGTAAATCTTTAGTATCTTACTGTATTAAAACACAGATCATATATTTACTTAACCTTCATCTTTGGATGTCTTTCTTTCTTTTGGATTTTGGCCACAAGCCACAATACCTCTGTTAGGCCTTACTTTACTTTTTCCATGGCTGATAAGGAGGACTCGCAGGCTGACTGTGTTTGATTTGGCTTGATGACTGAGATTCAGCCAGCTCAGTCTGGTTGCCGCTGTACCTGGAGAGTACTAGTACTTTCACAGCCGTGGAATAAAACCTTCTGTGTAAGAAGGAGTTTGCTTACTATTTGGGGGGACCGGACACTTTACTGATGGTGAGTGGAACCTCAACTCATTTGCACTGACCGTCATGAAAACAGAAACCAGGCACTTTGCTGATAAATGTGCCGAACGGTTCCTCAAGGTGGCAAATGACTGGGGAATTGAAAACAAGATATCCACCATCGGTACAGACAGCGCAGCAGACATGCTGACTGCTATGAGAGCGCTTCCATACGAGCACATCGCCTGCAATGCTGCAGGTCCTGCTTGAACCATGCAGGTAAGCTCATATAAACACCTGTCCACTTTAATGAAATAAACTACTGTCACATGTGTAATCTAAAAATGAATGAACATTAGGTAGTTACTTTTAAGGACAATTAAATTGGAAATCAGTTACACTTTAATTGAAGTTTATTTTGCAAACTTATCCACCTCTGCAGGTATGTGACTGAGCTGCTGGGTGGTGAGGCCTGTGTCTCTTGCTCTGTAGTGCTGCCTGCTTTTCGCCATCTGGACCATGTCATGGACATCACTGATGATGATCCAGCATACGTGGTGAAGTTCAAGAATGCCTTCCAGAAGGACCTGGCAGCACGGTCAGCTGATGCCAATGAGACATGGTTCAAGGTGGCCACAGCACTGTATCCACGTTTCAAGGATTTGAAATGTCTTCCATGAGAAAAGAGGGAACAGGTAAAGACTATAAGGATAAGCTGGGCTAATGAATCCAATTTATTATCAAATCAAACTTTATTTATATGCAACACAAAGTGCTTCACAAAATATAATAAAATAAAGGCACTTAGTATTAATGACAATCATTCATTCATCAACCCGTCCATTCATTCATTCATTCATTCATTCATTCATTCAGGTATGGACCAGCCTGGAGAACATGCTCCAAGCAGCAGAGTCCAGCTACTCTCCAGCCCTCCACAGAGGATGATGAACCAGCTCAGAAGAAGAGAGGAGCACTCTCCTGCTGGGGTCCGACTCTGACTCAGAAGATGGAATGGAGTCTGGGGAGCTGCAGCAATACAGAGCAGAGCCCAGCATCAGTACTGATGACTGGCCTTCTGCAGTGGTGGTATGCTCACTCAGGAACCTATGAAAAGCTGTCAGTCCTAGCAAGTACCTGGCCTCCCCGGCAACCTCCGTACCCTGTGAGAGACTGGTTAGCCTCGCAGGCCACATAGTGCAAAAGAAAAAGGGCAGCCTTGCTCCCAGAAAATGTGACCAAGCTGGTCTGTCTCTGTCTGAAGAAGTAGAAATAAGAGGCATGAGGTCAGCATAGCTGCTATGTCCTCTGTAGCCTACTAGAAGTGATTGCTTGATGTTATTTCAGCACTTTATTTTGTGATGAACAATGTTACTTTTGATGTGCTAACTTACAGCACTGTGATTGATGGGTCTGTTTTATTTATTTTTTATTATCTGAAGTAGAGGAAAAGCAACAAGTTCAGTGTTGTATTGTATTGCTCAGAAAAGTGTTCTTACTGTTTTTTGATGTTAACTTACAGCACTTTATATGGACCTGATGTTTTATTCTATTTGTATTTTCTAATTATTTGGAGTTTGACAAAAGAACACAGCAGCATGTAAATGGCTGCATCTGTTCAAGTTTGTTAAAAATAATAAATTACTTTATAAAGCCACTTTTTTTGTTATATATCAATCTTTTGATCTGCCACAATAATGTAATGGATTTAAATGAAAATACCTCAAGTTGAGGCATTTTCTCAGGAATTTTTAGATGAGATTAAAAAAGAGATTAATTAGTTGTATATATTAATTAAGGAACTAATCATTAATATAGTGTGTGTTGTGTATGTATGGGTGTTAGAGTTGAAATGTGTGGATGTGCAAAGTTGTAGAAAAAGAACTGAAAAAAGAATAATTAATGAATAATTCATTTAATTAGTAGATTGATTTCTAGTGCACTATTCCGTATGTCATGGAACAGGATGGTGTGTGTGGGATTAAGTGCAAATCAACTACACTGTGTGAATTCATGGTAATGAAGGAACATGTCATATGGTGCAACAGCATGGCTTATTGATGTATCTGAGTCGTTTTTGGACAACAGTGGGCAAACATCATGGTTTACAACAGCAATAAGATATATCAGTACACATGTGATACTGATTGTTTGTAATGCATTAGCAGGTAGTAATCAAGCAGGTAGTAGCCAGGTAGGTACACTGGCTACAGCAAAACCCTGTGACTTGTTGCTGGGCAAGACTGTGATTAAAAATAGGGCAAGCTAGGGTGTGCAGAGTGTATTAAATGGGCAACTGCTGGAATTATGCCCTACATGGACACCTTCCTAACAATTCATAGGAATCCCCCAACTTTTCAGAATTTGACAGCACAGTGCATTTAGATTGGTGCAATTAATAATAGAGCAGCTTCAGAGTTAGAACTTTATGTTGGTCCTATACCTGTATGTATAAGATGACCCTGTTTCTGTCGAGGATGAGTAATGAATCCATTGTTGCCCCATCTGCACCAGACTGCCTTATCTCCCCAGGTTTGTTTGCAAAGATTACAGTGTCTATAGACCAACCTTGCATGCCTTTTAATGCAACAAAAGGACATCTCCCACTCATGCTTTCTCTTAATATTCAGTGTCCTGGATAACTACTGAAGCACGGCGTTCTTCCCTGCTTTTATACGACAGAAATGTCAAGTGGTCCCGGCTCCATACTCAAAGCTAGGTGATATATTATCTCTCAAATTCAGCCTTTGGGATGTTTATTAGAATATTTCGCTCTGCCAATTCATCATGTAAATATTGTTCCCATCCGCCAAAGTGCTCAGTAAAATATTAAATTGAGGCACAGCATGCACTCCATTTCTTGAGCTTGTCATTGTCAACAGATGAGTATGCTGAAGTCAGTCAGGTTAAATAAGTTTTAGATCCATGAGGGGAAAAACACCTCATATGTTTCAGAGTTTTTGAAGTGGGTTGTATAAGGTACTCACCTATATTCAATGTTTTACTTACAGTAGATGGCGGTCAGCACACTCCCAGTTTGGGGAGCCTGCCAGAATACACAGCACAGAAGCTGAGCAATGTACTGCTGTCGACAGGGGCCAGCAGGAAAAAATATATTATCCCCCCAAAATAGGCCTATTGTAACCACCTATTGTCTTATGCTTGCCATCATCAGATAACCCTCTCCTCTGGCACTACACCTTCGCAATTGTAGAACTTTGTTCTATTCCTTTGTATTTATTCAGTCTCCATCTGCATGGTTCCTCTTCTGTATACTCTGGTTCATAAAGGTATCCTCTTGTCTCCATTATCAATGTCATTTTGTGGTTGCTGTCATAATCACTCATTTTTATTTTTGTGTATGCTTCATTTCTTCCATAAACCGCCGACCCAAACAGCTGATCTGCAGTGTAATAAAGAGTTCGGCATGCAGCAAAGAACATGGAAGTTTTATGGCTGAGAAAATGTAGTGCCAAAGGAAAAGGGTGTCTCATGGCAAGGTAAAGGGGTGAAAATGTTTTAAATAGACTTAAAAGCAATGTCTTATTTTCATTAGTTAATTTTCAGTAAATTTTTATTTATTATTACTTTTGTCAGTGTCAAGTTATTTCAGTGACATTTATGGGTTTTTCTTTCTTTAACAGAAGGGTACCAACAATTTTGTCCACATGTGTAGATTATTTTTGGTGCTGACCCCATCCACAGCAGATGTGAGGATGACCCAGAATCAGTATACAGGTTATCACAGATGCATTAAGACTTAAGGTTTTAAAACAATGTGCCCTCCTCCGATAGGGCAGAGCATGCCAAAGAGAGCAATGTGAAGCAAAGCTGCTGTGTGTTGAAGAGACTGGAAAGTTAGTAATTGTAGTGTGGCTGACTAATTTGGCCATCCGTGCCTCAATTTATTGATGAAGTTAAAAATATCCTGTCTAGTTTTTAACTGGTTATTAAGCGCTCTCAATTTCCTGATGCCTGTATTTGACCCACTTCAACAAAGGAGAGCAACAGTGAGAAGACTGGTTAATTCTATTAGTTTCAAAAAGTTATACTTTTTCTGCTTTTCCACCAGGCTGGTTAAAAACTAGATAGGATATTTTTGGTTTCATGGTTTTTCCTTGAACTCAGATGAAACGGTTTATAGGTTTGCTCTGGCAGCATTCAGCCGCTAACTGAAAGTCCGTCTACAGAGCTGCCCCCTCCCTCTCTCACTTCGATCTCCCCTTGACAAACATTTAACATAACGTCAGATTAAACACTGCTGTCTTTGTCCACAGGGACCGCAAAAATCAACACAAAATGAGATATTCCATTGAGTTGCTTTAAACCCTTGTTGGATGAGACTGATGAGACTAGCTTTGTAGCTCACAGAAAAGCTGTTCACCCATTTTCTCTTATGCCACTTTCCAGCTTTTGCATCTGCAGCTCTCTGCCTTCTTTGTCCGCTCCTTACTTACAATATGTTCCTATATATACATGCACACATCCACACACACACAATTTTACAATTTGACATATTATGCAATTGTACTTTTCCACAGTTTAACAGGGGTGATAATCTATCTCTCTATCTCTCAGTATTTCTGATCCTCAGTTTGAGTAGCTTGTCTTTGCAGAGCAAACACAATTTGACAGTGAGATCTAGATATCTGCTACTGCTTACATGTTTTCATGATTACTCTCTCAAAAAGATGCTTGAAATTTTGAAATCTTTTCTTGACCAGGTACCATCCCCACACAAAAAAACACAAGGGGAATTAAAGTGTTATGGTTCGTTTCATGCCCTGTTGTTTTCTCTGCCTTGTGTTTCTTTGTGCCCTCGTCAGTTGTTTCTTGTCTCCTGTCTTTGAGTTTATCTTCTCCAGTTCTTGCTCACTTCCTGTTTTATTTTGTATTCCCTCCTCTCCTCACATATCTACCACTTGACTTCCTGTTCTTGTGTGTTTTCCTGTCTCTGATAATTCTGCTCTTCCCTTATTAGT
Source organism: Scortum barcoo (assembly GCA_023238725.1). Classification (NCBI taxonomy): domain Eukaryota; kingdom Metazoa; phylum Chordata; class Actinopteri; order Centrarchiformes; family Terapontidae; genus Scortum; species Scortum barcoo. The sequence goes on from CM041550.1 coordinate 24,677,692, forward strand.
TTCACCTGTCCCCTATTAGTCTCCTCACCTGTTTCCACTTCCCTGTCTCCCCACAATGTATATTTACCGGTCCCTTTCCTTTGTTCCTTGTTGCGTCGTCAATGTCACAACCCCTAGTGTGCTCCTGAGTTCCTGAGTACCTGCGTCCCTGCCTGCCCGTCTTTTCCTGTGTAAACCAAATAAAGAGTCATATACATCTACTCTGCCTCCTGCCTCATCTGCATCCTGGGGCCCAACTTCACTTCTCCCTGCACCCAACCTTGACAGAATGACGCGACCAACATGGACCCAGCAGACACGGTCGGCACCCGGGAATACGGGGAGCGATCCTTTCTGATGATCACCAGCTTTGTTATGATGTACCCAGTGCTAGATCAAAAAAAGAAGGTGACAGCACATGAACTGGCCCTCGACCACTTAACCCGCGATCCTTGGCTGACAAAAAGGTTGCCAGATTTATTTAGAGAACTGCTGACTGCTCAAGGTCTTGTTCACGAGTAAGGGAAAAATGGAGCGAGAGATGGACAGACGGATCGGTGTAGTGTCTGCAGTGTTGCGGACGTTGATGCGGTCCATAGTGGTGAAGAGGGAACTGAGCCAGAAGGCAAAGCTCTCGATTTACTGGTCCATCTACGTTCCAACCCTCACCTATGGTTATGAGCTCTGGGTAGTGACTGAAAGAATGAGATCATGGACACAAGTGGCTGAAATGACTTTTCTTCGTAGGGTGTCTGGGCTTAGACTTAGAGATAGTGTGAGGAGCACGGACATGCACCCCAGCTAGCCACCAGCCCAAGCCTCAGCCGGAGTTTCAGTCCCTACAGCTTGGCTACCAGCCAGCCGGTCTCCTGTCTGCTTCCCTGCTAGCCAGCCTTCGGTCTGAGCTCCAGCCAGCCAGCACCCCAGCCCAGCCTGCCTGTTTCCTGTCTACTACATCGTTCCCAACGGCAGTCATCCTCCCAGCTTCCCGATACCCCAGAGCCTGAAACCTCTGGGTCTCCGTCGGCTGTCTCCGCTGACACACCGCCTGTGGGGTCCCGCCTTCGCCGTCGACCACCTGTGGGGATCCGCCTGCACCTGTCTTCTGAGGATTCCAGGCTCCACCGCCGGCCTCCCGAGGGTTCCAGCCTCCACCGTCTTCACCACCTGCCTGAAAGACCAGAGGGGCTTCATCTTCGCCTCTGCCGCTGGCCTCTGAAGGGTCCAGCCTTCGCCGCAGACCTCCAGAGGGGTTTCACCTTCACGCCGCCGCTGGCTGCCCGAAAGGCCCCCGCCTTAGCCAGTTCCCTGGAGGGTTCTGCCTTCATTGCTGGCCCCCCAGCGATTTCGATCCAGGGCTCTTTGCTGCATCATCCCCTCATCTCTTCTCCCTGCAACTGACTGGTGACCAGTCCAGGTGTGTGCCCCACCTTTTGCCCAATGAATGACAGCTGGGATAGGCTCCAGCACCCCGTGACCCTGTGAGACAGGATAAGCGGTACAGAAAATGGATGGATGGACCTAGTGAATACGAGAACCTGAGAAAACATTTTGAAATATTCAAATATTCAAAAAAATATTCATGTAATGCATAGTGGGCACAAGAAGCAGGAAACCAGCAGCTCTCAACCTGAGGACATACTGGAAGTCAGTGTGATAAATACTAGCTGCCATTTCATGTTTCTGAGTTTATTTTTAATTTAGTTTCAATGTGTCTTTACTCTGGCCAGTTGGTTCTTATGTTTCCTTTGATCCGTGTTTGTTATTGATGAATAGTATTGATCTTTCATCCTTGATTGCACTTCCAAAACAGAGTGCATGAATAATTAGCTCCTTTAACACAGCACACTTTGAGGCCTGTTTTCTGTGCAGTTCTTTCTGCAGCTGTGTATCATCAAAACAGCACTTGGCACAATGCTGCAGATAGTTGAATGCATTTCACAAGAAATGAAATCACATGATGCTGTCACAAAGAGTGTCAGAAATAGTGTCCACTTCAAATTCTTGGAAGTTGCAGTGTTAGGGTCCCTGTCTGTCTCCCCGGTGTTTTGCTCACCTTGCCCCGTTCCCCTTTGTGCGTTTGTATCCCTCTGTCTGTTTGTGTGTCATGTCTGTCTGTTGCACAGGAAGACGAGGAGGTTTCTCCAGGGCACTCATTACCGCATTACCTGACCTGAGAGTTATCCTGCGATCAAGCCACCCACTCCTCAGCAGTATTTAACCACCGGCTCATTCCGCCATTCTTCGCCAGACCGTTCAGTTACCTACTTGGTACTTTGTGGCCTTTTGATGAATCTTGCTGAGTTTTTGCCTGTGTTTAACCCGTTTGTCTTTGTCTCCTGGTTTTGCTGTGTTTTCTTGCCTGGTTCCCCTTGTCTTTCTCCTGGCCTCATCTCCCCCTCTGCAGTCCTGTTTGCACCACTCCAGCCCAGCTTGGCCCTCTGCTCTGTCCACACCATGCCAGCCTCACGCCACACTCTGCCTGCTCTGCCCCTGCTCCACCAGCCATGTGCTAAGCTACGAACGCCCACAGCTAACCACCAAACTTCCCACGGTGGTAATCGGCTCTGAAAACAATACTCTTTGGCTTTCTGATACCTGCCTTGACAAACCTCAATTAAAAGACTGTTTAAAGCTAATTCCTTCTGGTGTCTGGTCTTGTCTGCATTTTGGGGTCCTAGCCTAGCTCAGCCTGAAATCGTAACATGTAGAGGGATTGCTTTGACAGGTTAGCAGGTGAGATACAGTGACTGCTTGCTGCTTTGTAACCAAGAAGCTCATGGTGCTGAGAAACAGTATTTCTATGTTCCACTTGGATGGAAATGCAAAGCCATAACTCATTTTGTCTCTTGATAAATCTTTGAACCTGGTAAGTGCAGACATGACATGCACATCTATAGAATACCTCCTGTATTCTTAAATAACGCCTGCCAGGGTATTACTTTAGTCATTTAAGTGCTACTTTTTAAAATCACAGATCTTTTGTAATGAAAGTGATAAATTAGTTGATTTATTGGTCTTGTATTACTTAAATTACCCATAGACACTTTAAAGTTGTTCACTTCTTCAGATAGTTCTGTTGAAAATAATTCAGAGCCTTATAAGTGGATTTAAGAATGGAGCTGTCTTTCTAGATAGCTAGTTAACTAATTAGCTTCAACCATAGAAAATACTAATAGTCCCTAAATTGTGTCAATCATGAATGAAATTAGTACAGGAGTACACAGTGTTATGAGGCATAATAACACTCACTTGCTCTTACTTTAGGAATTTGTGGTTAATGATTTTTTTAAGTTTGTTTTTAGATGTACGTTCTCTGGATAATTTGAACTGGCTTGAACTGAATCAAACTGAATTGAACTGAAGAGAACTTGGGTTGTCTTTGGTTGGGAGCTGGATATTCAAAATTGGTTTCTTTGTGTTTTAGATGGATATCTTTAATGGAAATTTAAATGGATTTTAAAATGGATACGGAGCTGTTTGAACAACTCACAGCACATTTTCACAGCAGGGGATGACTAGATTCACTGAATTCCAGCATATGAAAATGCACACTATCAGGAGCATAATGACCGGACACCCCAGTGTATCACAAGAGGTCCACGAATAATGATCTGATGAAGAAATCACTACGACAAACAATGTTCCCTGATGTGTAATGAGGATTGCCCTAGTTAATGAAGCTAAACAAACAAAACTGAAAAATGACAAGCAACGCAAACAAAATTACTATTAAATCCTGACAGGAGGAAAAGTCTTTTCTGGGGAAAATTACTTTTCTCTAGTGGGTAATCCAGATTTTTAATACTTTGTTGTGAGTTGTGAAGTTGTGAGTTGGTGAGTAAAACTAGGGTTGTGTGTGTGTGTGTGTTGGGGGGTAGGGGGGCAAGGTTGGCAAGGCTCCAGGATATTTATCTTTGAATCATGCTCCCAAAAGCTGGAAAGCAAATAAATCCATAAATACACAGACAGGTTTTCAGTAGCTTGGGGCTCTGTAAGTGAGTTAGATTTATTTATAACACTGCTCTGTCACTGCAAATGAAATAAGGTTGCATAATTGATGTCAGGAAGATAAAGAGTTTGAGATACATCCAAAAATGGGCCTGGTCTTCAGAGAATTGTTCTCTTCTTTTATCAAGCTTTCATCAAGTTCAGCACAGTAAGAACAACTACGACTCCACATCCCTCCGGGATTGTTCCAAGAAGCAGGTTTACTGAATTACATGCAAAATGCTAAGTAACACCAAGAACATTTTAATCAGCATGGTATTGTTGAAGTATGTTTATGTGCGTTTATTAATGAAGGTTTATCTGTCTCAGCTGAATCCTCTTTGCTTTTTCTGCCCTATTTAACTGTATAAACATTTACCATCAAAGGTCAGTTCCTTGACATTAATATATGGACTGGAATATCCAGACAGGTGTCGAATTAAAGGAAAACCATCATAATGTGTCTCAGTAAGCTGTTGGTCCATTCTTCCAAAAAAGAAGAGTGGTGGTGGAGAGCACCGTTTAACATGTCCCTCCAAAAACTCCCATAGGAATTTAACTGGGTTGACATGATCACGTCCATACTCATCAAACCATTCAGTGACCCCCTCATGCCACTGGGGATGTTTCTGGATTTGGTGTTTCTCATTTATCATTTATTCTGGTTTTTCTATTAGTCACCCATCTGTATTTGTGGGATTTTTATTACCTTAAGTCTGAGATCATTAGACAAAATGCATTCTTTGCTTAAGGAGATTATATTAAAGACTTGTTGTATTTTATTTCACCATCCTGAATAAAAGTTTTCCTATTGTTTGATACATATGATGATACATATACTTCAAATACTTGAACTGTCTATGTATGAAAGGGTGAAGTTCTGTTCTGCTCTGTCTTGCTCAAGGACACTTTAGCAGCTTTCTGTAGTGGGCAAAGATGCTCAAGAACCCACAGGCATCAACTTAATTATTCTTTTGAAATTGTTTCCTTTGTAGTGGTGGTAATATTTACATGATTCACAGTCACTGACATGATTTGTTTTTCTTGTTGTGTAGGACATTGGACCTATTGGACCGGACAAAAACTGGAAGGGCATTGGCATCTCCTTGCTGGTTATTATGGTGGTACTCTCACTCATTGGACTGTCCATAGTTCTGCTGTCAAAAGGTGAGGCTCTCTACAGATCCAACAGTGGTCAGAGTTTTTAATGGAAAATGTACTTAAGCAGTATTTGAATGTATCATTCCAGTATGCAGGAAATATAACTTTAACTATGTCAGGAAAATGTACTGATTAGAATTGATAGTACTCAATGTTGAAGAATGTCCATTGTGACTATATACAATAATGTATTTTATAATTAGATTATTATTTGAAATACATTCATGTAAAAGCAGGATTATACTGTGGGAGCTGGTTGAAATGGAGCTATTTTAACAATTATGCAAAAGACTGCAACTAATGATTATTTTCATAATTATATCATTATTTTAATGAATCAGTTGGTTTTTTTTGGTTTGTAAAAATTCTTAAAATCGTAAGAAATACCATCACACTTATTCAGAGCCCAGAGTGACTTGTTTAATCAAAATTTTAAAATGTGTAAAAATAATTTAAAAAGAAAATGAACAAAAACATTTGTGAAGCTGGAACTATTAAATATTTTTATATGAAAGGTGACTGAAATCATTATCAACAGACTTTATAACAATAATATATATATAATAAAATAATAATTACATATCAAAACATCTCTGAATCAACTCTGAATGTTTTGTATGCAGAAATCTTCATTTGTAAAATAACTAAAGCTGTCAATCAATGGTAGTAAAGAGACAATATTTTCCTCTAAAATGTAGTGGAGCAGAAGCAGGAAGTGGCATTAAAGGAAAATACTCAAGTTAAGTACAAGTACCTCCAATTTGTACAATACTTTAGTAAATGTACTTAGTTACATTTCAACTCTTTAGTTTTCATGTATTCTCTGCAGCTTGTTCTGCTGTAATGAACATTTCTAGTAATCCAGTGCAGCATGCAATCAGATAGTGTCTGAGATGAATCAAGTGATGTTGTAATTGTTTCTGCAGAGAAATTATGAGATAAGGATAATCACAAGTGGAGGGAAACTGGAAGGGATTTACTGCTGAATTTGTCACTTAAGACAGCTCTCAGTTGTCCAGTCATTTATGAAAATGTAGCTGTGTCCTGATGCAGTAGAGCTTAATATCTTATCTTATAATAGTATCTGTTGGCTATTCCTAAATCCCTTGACCATTTTTCTTCTTTTTGTGTGATTGTACACATAAGCAGTAACATTTTTATTAATATCTGTTGTTTTGATTTACCCACTGATTTTTCTCCCAATTCCGTAGCTTTATTTTATAAGTTAATATCAATATCACAAAAACCGCAAATGATGTTTTAAAAGTTGATTCATTGTTGAGTGAATATTAATTTTTTTTTTTTCTATAGATGATGGTGGTAAACTCTTTGGTTCGCACTTGACATTGGATGACCTCTTTCAAAGAAACTTCCAAATACATGATCCAGATGCAAAGTGGATTAGTGGTAAGTGTGCCAGAAACCTGAATTCAAGCAAATGTGAAAACTTGTCTGTCAAATGCAGTACTGGAGGATGAAAAAGTATATGTTTTTTGTTTATTAGAACATATAGAACATTAGAAAAGGGATTTACAGTTAGGTATATATAGGGATATAATACATAATAGGGAACAGTATATGTTTGCTTTAGGAAAAAGGAGCTTTTCCACTAATTTAGAGTCTCCAGCTATGAGCAGCTGTGTTATGTGCTTAACATCAGCTAACATGGAAAATTTTAATTTTGATCAGATGAAGACACTAAATGGAAAGTGAAAGAGGCACTAAAATTATGACAGGTTATCTCGTGCATGCATGATTGTCTGTACCAAAATGCATGACAATCCATCCTACTAATGCATGACAAATCATCCAATAGTAGTTGAATGATTTCACCAAAAAATACAAATGTTAACCTTATGATGGCACTGGAAAGCGATCAGATTAGGTTACATCTATCCAGCATCAGCGTCTGCCACCCCAGCCTGCCCCAGCAACACTATGCCAGTGCTAGGTCCCTCTCCAGACATCTCTGTCTGAGCCATATCCAACGCATGGGAATTTTGCAGAGCCAGTTGTGTGTGGGGAAAGCATCAGCAAGAGGTGAATGCTGAAAATATCTTCGTGGCTCTTGCACTGTTTGAGGCCTCTCAGAGGTGGGTGAGGAGAGTGAACTGGAGCAGGACGAATGGAAAATCAGAGCTGCCAGCAAAACTGAAGGAGAAGGTTCATTCCTATTTGACTTAAAGGCTCCCAGACCTGTCTGGGGAACTGTGGCTCAGGATCAGGAACAGAATCAATGAGAGACTGAGGAGCCCCCTAAAGTCAACACCTATCTGATATTGTAGCCACTGATTTGCATTTTTTCAAGACTTGTGCAAATGAAAATGCCCAGTATAAATAATGTCTATAATTCATTCTGCATATATAATATTACAACATCAAAGCAATACACATAATGATTAGACGTGTGGACAGCTGGCTGCACAGGTGAAAGAATTTGAGAAATGATGAAAAATTTGAGAAGCTAATAGAAATAAGCAAATGAAACAAACAGTGAGAAGACTGGTTATGTACATTGTATAGAGGCATCAGTATTAAATTGAGACTGTTTCACAACCAGCTAAAAACTCCATAGAGTATATTTAAGCATAATCCATACCACCTCGACCAGCTGGACATACTGCTTACATGCTAAAACATCAGTAACAATGACAGGGACCATTCTGTAGTTTAATGAGTACTTTTATTTGATACTTTAAGTATATTTGCTGTTATTAGGATTTTTTATAGTGTGTTGCTATAATAAAAGCTCATACTTGTCACTACGGTTATTATGCTGTGGGCTAATCTGCAGAAAATGTCATTTCTTAAGGCTCAGCAGTCAGCAGAGACACAAAATGAATGTGATCAGACCTGTTAATCACACCTAAACTGATTAGCAGCCCTTAAAAAAGTCAACCAACAACAAAACTAACAACTGACAATGTCTTACATGTCCTAAGCCACAAAGTTGGTTCGCAAGAGACAGTTAAAAAGAAGAGGGAACAATGCTGGTTAAGATAATAATAAATTTACTGGATCCTGCAATTCCCACAGTCCAACTATATAGCATTTCTTTTTAGCCTTTTCCTGTCTGATATTCCCAGCTCCTGAAAACTCACACAGGCTTTACTTTAAAGATTTGTTTCCACCAGACCCAAACTGAGATAACCCTAATGACATCATCAGGGTTTATGGCCCTCCAGAGCCACAGAGGACTATACTGTTTTCACAGGCAGTGTAGTGTTCCCTATGACAAATAAAGTCATCCTCGTGTGAAATATAGAAGTGCCACGTTAGGGTAAAATGTCCAGTTATTTAATACTTTAAGATTCCTGTCATCAAATCAAATATATTTATTTAAAGCCCAAAATCACAAACATCATTTGCCTCGGAGGGCTTTACAATCTGTATAGTCTCTGTCCTTAGACTCTTGAACCGAGTCAGGAAAAACTTCAAAAAAACCTTTATGGGAAAAAGGAAGAAACCTGAGGAAGAGCCACAGATGAGGGATCCCTCTCCCTGGGACGGACAGACGTGCAATAGATGCCACATGTACAGAGAACATCATCAGTCATATATGGAAGTTAAACATGGGTCGTAATAAACTGTAGCTATATACTGAGTTCATGGGTTTAGTCCATGTGTTGAAGATATCACAGGTAATGGAAAAGGAGTCCAGGTGCATCTCTAGATGTGCTCATATGGATATGGAGCTCTGGCCACTGGCCACTCGACCTTCTCTCCACAACACAGACACAGATCATGTCCCCACCAGGCCAGTGAACCTCAGACAGATGGACCACAACCAGAATCAGTGAGGAACCTGCAAGACTGGAGAGAACAAAGAGGACCAGGGCTCCGGCAGTAACATGTATGCACTTTACAGGACATAAGTGTATTCACTTTAACCACTTTAACCAGTTTAACTACTTTAACTTTAACCAGTTTAACCACTTTAGCCACTTTTACCAGTTTATAAGCTGACTCCAGTTTGCACTACTACCATAATAAGAGTAGAGGAAGCAGAAGAGAGACAGAGGAAGCAGAGACAGAGGAAGAGGGAGAGTTGCCAGGTGCCGGTGCATCATGGGAGCCCCCCTGGCAGTCTTAGCCTATAGCCTAGCATAGCAGCATAGTACTAAAGGGTGAGCCTGTGCCCACCCTAACTATAAGCTTTATCAAAAAGGAAGGTTTTAAGTCTATTCTTAAACACTGACACTGTGTCTGCCTTGCCTCTCGGACCCAGACTGGGAGCTGGTTCCAGAGAACAGGGGCCTGATAGCTGAAGGCTCTGCCCCCTAGACTACTACTTCTGGAAACCCTGGGAACTACAAAGTAAGCCTGCGTTTTGGGAGCGCAGCACTCTAGTCGGTGATGATAAGGAGTTATCAATTCATTAAGATATGATTTCGGTGCCAGACCATGTAGAGCCTTATATGTGAGGAGTAGGAGGATTTTAAAATCCACTCTAAATTTTACAGGGAGCCAATGCAGAGAAGCCAGTACTGGAGTAATATAATATGGTCTCTTTTCCTGGTTTTAGTCAGCACCCGAGCAGCGGCATTCTGGACCAGCTGTAGAGTCTTTAACGACTTGTTCACTTGTTCGGCACATGCAGCCTGATAAAAGTGAATTACAATAATCCAGCCTGGAAGAGACAAATGCATGGACTAATTTTTCAGGCATCGCTTTGGGGCAGAAAAGTGCCTAATTTTTGCGATGTTGCGCAGGTGCAGGTGGTAAAAGGCAGACCTTGAAATATGCTTAATATGGGTGTCAAAGGACATATCCTGATCAAATAAAACACTGAGTTCGAGTTAATGCCATCCAGCAAGGCTATCTTAGGAGAAAAACGTGTTCCTCAGGTGTTTCGGACCTAATAGGATCACTTCAGTTTTATCTGAGTTCAACAGCAGGAAATTTCTTGTCATCCAAGCCTTTATATCCTGGAGTTTCAGGAGCTGATCAGTTTTGTCTGGCTCCACTGATAAATATAATTGGGTGTCATCAGCATAACAATGGAAATTTATGGAGTGCCTCCTGATGATAATCCCAAGGTGCAGCATATACAAAATAAATAGAATTGGACCTAGCACTGAACCTTGTGGAACTCCATGACAGACTTTAGTATGCACAGAGGATTCATTATTAATATGGACAAACTGAGACCGATCTGATAAGTATGATCTGAACCAGTTTAATGCAGACCCTTTAATGCCAAGCAGTTTTTCCATTCTCAGCAACAGGATGTGATGGTCAACTGTATCAAAGGCAGCACTGAGGTCTAACAGGACAAGTACAGACAGAAGCCCTCTATCTGATGCTGTCAACAGGTCATTAGTGACTTTCACAAGTGCTGTTTCTGTGCTATGGTGAGCTCTAAATCCTGACTGAAAAACTTCAAAAAGACTATTACTGTGGAGATAATTACATAACTGGTTGGCAACAGCTTTCTCTAGGATCTTAGACAAAAAGGATATTGGTCTATAATAAATAAATAACACATCTGCATCAAGTGTAGGTTTTTTGATCAATGGTTTAATTACAGCTACTTTAAAAGACTTGGGTACAAAGCCTGACACCAGAGACAGATTAATAATATGCAGCAGCAGCAATGTGCCAATAAATGGGAAAACTTCCTTAAGCAGCGTAGTTGGGATCGGGGTCTAGGAGACAAGTTGTTGCTGCTTCCGATGATGAAACTAACGAGGAATAATTCAGGAAGGCCAGTTGGAATAAAACTGTCTAAGCAATTGTCAGGTTTTAATGTATCTGCTCCTAAATTTCCTGAGTCTGAAGGCATGTTAGATAGATCAGAGTCTGAACGAGGGCAGATCCTGACAAATTTTTTCCCTAATATTCAAAATCTTGTTATTAAAGAAGCTCATGAAATCATTACTACTTAAACTTAAGGGGATGCAGGGTTCTCAATAGAGCTATGGCTCTGTGTCAGCCTGGCTACAGTGCTGAAAAGAAACCTAGGGCAGTTCTTATTTTCCTCTATTAATGCTGAATAGTAGGCTGCTCTGGCATTACAGCGCCATAACATTTCCAATCACTGTCACAGTGCTTCCCAAACCAACAATGTCAAGACAGCAATAAAAACCATGTCCGTTGTTTTCACTGATAGGACACTGGCAAACTTGGCTATTTTCCTCACATCACAGTACGGGGTTCAAGGGCTGCAAATGTGTAATTTATCAGTTGGGTAACAGTGACAGCAGTGGCGTAACAGGGGATTTCCTTTCCTTCAATTCTTGGCCTTTCAAACAGTAGCAAGTCATTGAAAACTGGGACACTTTTAATCACAGCTGAGATTGCATGTCACCTTTATCCTGCGAGCCTTTGGTGATGGAACTGTTGTCAAATCAGGAGGACAGTAGCCCCATTTTCCAATTACTTTTTCTGTAAAATGTTTTATATAACCGTTGATTTGACACACGCATGGCATATAATATATGCAAAAAGGACTTTGGTTTGTTGTACTGTGGGTTCTGAATGACAAGAGCCCTTTTGAGGATTTCCCTGCCTGATGAGCACAAGCAACCTACCTGTCTTTCATATTTATTTTCTTGTCATTATACTGTGTTTGCTAGTCTACAGCCCTCTTGCCTGAGACTGATGCCTCAGAGCTTATTCGCTGACATTTTACATGAGATGGGGACCTTGGAATGATTTAGACCTGTCAAATTTGTTAAAGGCATTCAGGCCTTTCTGGATTGCACTGTTGGTTTGGGATTAGAGTGGAGTTATTGCAGACACTCCTGTCATTGATTCTACTGTTGAAAGTTGAAGTGAAATCTCATCGAGTCGTGTTGTCTTGGACAGATCCTCCTAAATGAGTCTTTGTTGTTGTTGCTGTCGTCCTCACTTGTCAAAATCTCTTCTCAGGGGCACCACTGGCACTGAAGCTTCAGCTAATCATTTTTCCTAAATGCTGGTTTCTGCCTGTTAACTTGCTCTCAATGCCAGCGTTAACATGTTTAGTGATGTGTTAGTGTGTTAACATTTGCTAATTAGACAATGGGTCATTAGTTTTGCAGGTATTAGGCTATGAAGGAAAGACGAGGTTAGGTTAGATGAAGAGTTAAGGGATCATCAAAAAGATTACACTTCATCCTGAGGGGGGCATGAATTTGAGTACGAAATGTCATGGCGATCCATCCAATATTTTGCGATCCATCCAATATTTGAACAAGAAATGTCAACATGCTTGGTGGCGCTAGAGTGATGTCAGTGAATCAGAGGCTTCATTGCCTAAGAACCATGAATTTCTGTCAATTTTGTAAATTGTTATTAACAACCATTCAAATATCTTTTCATTAAAACAGAGTTTTGGGGTATTGTCCAGTATCTTTGTTGTTAGACATTGGTGGAGTTGGATGATGGTAATGGCACATAGTAAAGAAAACACTCAGGACACTAACAAATGGCAAACCAAGCACACATTATTTCCCTCCATCATTGTGGTGAGTGCACAAACCATGATAAATCACAATGAATATACAGTTACAATTTTACACACATCCACTGCAGTAATATAACATGTTTGGAACAGAAATGCACACTTTGTCACTGCTCATGGAATTCAGACAATTTTATTCACACTCAACTTAAGTGTTTTTGCCAAAGTGTCTTTGTAACCTGACATTCCTCTCCTCCACAGTCCCAGGGTCTCAAACAGAGCCAGTGCATAAGGCTCACTTATATAGAGTCTACATCAATCACACATGTGTGCTGATGACGGGTGATACCATGCGTTATTGGGTTAGGGGTGATGTTACCTTAAGGATGCAATATTGTGCAAGTGTTGGGGTTCATTCTATACATTTTACTGAGATTATTCATGTGATTGGTTGACCCACCACTTTTTGTTGCACTCTGCTTGGATATTTTTGGATATTGGCATGCTGCTACCGGGTTAAAAAATGATCTGAATTTGCACACTGCTCACCAATGAACTTGTCAAACACAATAAGACTACAGCTGTTTAAGAAGCCTAAACCATGCCTTTATATTATACGTAAGAATACATGTAATACACTGAATCAACACAAAACATCAACTGTTACGTTAAATCACGTCATTGTTTATTCTGACCCCATCTGATTCTGATCCCATCTGACATGGAGATACTAGCAATGGTAGGGATTTTTCAATTGGATGCTAATGAAATCAAGTGGCCACATAAATAATGCAAACATTGAGCACCACATGACAGCAAATCCATGTGGATGTGGCTGTGTGTACTGTTGTGTATAGCTTAAAGTTAACAGAGGTGACTGCAGCCAAGACTGCTTATCATGTGTAGAGATAGCTTCACTGTGACCTCTCTTGTCAACAAGCCCCAGTTTTCCAGCAAAATGAATTACAAATAGTGGGTACAGAAATTGGTATGGGGGGAAAAACAAGAACCATTTATGAACTCCAACAAGCATTACTTTATACCCATTTACTCTAGAATTTGAAGTCAAATCTCTAAAGTTTTCACAGCTGTCAAACAAAAACCACGAATCACATTGTGGAGTCTCACATGGAGTGCTGCTCTAATCAATTGTTTCTTCATCTGTTAGATGACTGAATTATTCAAAAGCTTTTCAGGAATTTCTTTTTTTTTTAAATTACATGCATTACTTTGAGCATGCCTGTTTCTGTCTTAGATGAGGAAATCATCTTCCGGAGCTGGGATGGAGACATTCTGAAAATCAACACACACAGCAACGAGACTGAAATCCTGCTGAAAAACACAACATTTGTAAGTGTTGGTTACTGTCTTTCTTAAAACATGTGAGAAATCCCTCCAGTGCATTCAGAACATTTGTTTTATTTCTATTTGGGTTCACAAAGCTGTGTAAAATAACACAAACATGCCAGTATCAATAAAATGACACCTGGTTTGGAACAAAATATGAACCAATATTTCATGGTTATTATGATCCATACTTATTGTGTGCAAAATAACATTTTCATTATTATAATCCTTAGTAAATAAAATCACCTAAGATTTTATTTTTGGCTTTTAATTTTCTGAGCATAATACCTGGTTACGACAATAGTTACTATGGCAACAAGCTTTGCCCTCAACGTGTATTCTGACCCTGCTAAGGTCGCCTTGAGTTTCACTATAACTTTTTACACTGAATTCACTTTGTAAGAATACTTTTGGGGCTGCATCAAGACAATGATGAAGTGAGATATTCTTAGTTTTAGAAAGCTGAATGAAAGAATTGGTTTGCTGTGAAACAGATTTAATCTTTATCTTGTTCTTCCCACAGGCAACTTTTAAGGCCTCAAAATTTGCAGTTTCTCCAGATCTGAACTTTGTTCTTCTGGGATATGATGTCAAGCAGGCGAGAACCTCTTAATATTCTCTTTGCATGTATTCTGACACTGATGTTTGGTTTGGGGCTGCTTGTACCGGAGGTTTACAGTTCAGGAACTAAAACGAAGATGTGCCCAGCATGGAGATGTCTTATCTATCTGTTCAGAGTCAGTGAGGTAAAGCTTGCACTGATCCAGCAAGGAGGTACAATTTTTTAGAAATGTTAGAAGTAATGTTTTAATTGTGAAAATAAGCAGGTCACAAAAACGTACAACAACAACCCTGTGGGCTATGACATTTTCTAGTATTGATATATGTTAAACTATATTGATAAAACAATACAACTGTTCAGCTTTAAAGACCATTTTTTCATGGTTTGTTTCAGCCTCTGTGTTTTAACGTTTTTACTCTTCATAGTATCTGTATTAACAGACAGACAGGCAGACTATGACGGTATCTGAGGTGCACAAGTAGCTGTTTGTGCTGAGTGATACCCTGTTGTTACTCTGTTATCATTCAGTGAACTCACTTTTAGAAGGTCTAGCATGAGCTAGGGGTGAGCCTAAAGGGCGATCTACACAGAAACTACTCATCTGTTTCCCAGAACTTTGCGCTCCGAGACAAATGTAAGGTGTGTCACTATTTCACCTCTGCAGTGTAATACTTATAGTTGTGTGTGAATGGTTGATAAGTGCCCCCAGTTTCACTATGAGTCTCACAGGGTCACCATGGGAATATTTTCTTCACCTGAAATGGTGAGTGACGGAAATAAAATCAATTAACCATTACATTTAAACAATGCAGGTTTCTTCCAGCCCCTCATCACAGAGTTCAGTTGAAAACCATTTTAATACACTTCTGTTAGCCTGGTGAGGACATGGTGGCTGGTCACTCACTGTACCTCTCAGCTTCTTAGGAATTGTGCAAAAGGACAGTCAGTGTTGAAGACAATGACAGCCAAACAGAGGTAAGCATTTAAAAACAGGTCAGAAATACACTGTTTAATTTAGAAAATAGTAGAAATAATTTCCTACAACAGCTGAGCTCTATGGTTATTTCGTGTTCTTGATGGGGACTATTGTCATCCATGGATTAATATGCTGTGGATCAATACACGTTTATGTGGGACTGAGCCAAAATAAAATCTAACAAAATCTAACAGAGCTCCTGTAGTCTGACAGAGAGCCAGTCTGGATTAAAATGACCCAAAATAACTAGCTCAGAGTTAAAATGGGATGATATTTATTTGTCGATATCTTCTAGGGCCTCATAATTTGGTGGTGGGGGACAGTAGATTCCAATAACTGTAAAATGGTTTTGAATAATACAATATGCTCTATATACTCTATACTTTGGTAGTGTGACAACAGCAACAAGTCATTTAAATCTACAATAGACAAACAGTCAGGCTTTCTAATTGTTATGGTGATAGTATTTACCTGGGTTGAGGCATTATCACTGGATATCAGTGAGAGGCATGAATCAGAGATGGGGTGAAAGTGCTTTGTTGTTGCAGCAGAAAAAAAAAAAAGTGACACAGCTGTCAAGTATTTCATATTTGGTTTTGTCAACAGCATAATCATGCACCTTGGGAGATGAACATCATGCACCCACGGTACCTCAAGCTTTTTTTGGACATTGTGTCCACACAATTTTACATCTTGTCCTGTTGATTCAATCAGGAGAATTTCAAAACACTTCAACTGTGAGTCACAAATGAACAGAACTTTGATTTCTAAGGCTTTGTTTGGATCAATCACATTTAGGATCAACCTAATTATTACTGGGTGTGACTATGCTGGAGTCCCCCTCATTTGTACAGATTATTAATATGCCAGTAAGAACATCAGTCAACCCTGGTCTGACCTGCCTGGCTTTGGTGATCAGACATTTCTGTAAGTGACGGATATAAATTGAATAATACAGTACTGAGTGCATAAAAGAGGTATAATCTGACCTAAAATATGATATTAACTATGCAAAGCCAGGCTATTGCAGTACACACACACATCTTTTCGAGTCAAAAGCAAAGCAAGGTGTGTGCTTGTGCATTATGCTTGATTGCTAAAACTGTGAGTGAAATCTCTAGAAAAGGAGAGAATACTCACAATACCACATTTTTTGACCATCAATGCATAACGCATGCTAATAAGTGTTAGCAATGAAAGTCACTGAGGATCTCTAAGTCCTTGGAGAACATAGGATGCTTCACAGTGACAGAACAAGGCACTTTTTTCCTCTTGAGTTGAGTCAGTAGAAGTGAGTACAATAATAGATGGCACAGGGGTTGAACACAATAACACCTGTTCATTGCAATCCAACAGCCTAGTCAAGATTATGACAATATCGTCTTTTTGTTTGCCTCCCTTTTATATTTTTGTCAATCACAAGAACAAACCAAGTTCTTTATTCTAGGAAATATTGATGTTAGAAACATGAATACAGAATCATAATGTATAGTGAATGTATTATTATATTAACTTAGCTTTATTTGATTAAAAGTTGCTGCTGTCCTATCTCAAAGACACACCTTGTGAGCTATTTATACTATACTAACTTGCTAACCTCAGCAATTGCACCACCACCTCTGGCATTACTTATTTCTTTAAGCTTATCCTTGAGGAAACTTTTACCTTCTCAGCTGTCACAGCTGCACTCCCGGGCTGCTAGCACTAGACTCCTAAACTGGCCCCTCAAGCTAGCCAAGTCTCATGGGTGAGTTTCGGCTGGCTTATGAGACAAGCTGGCAACAGAATAAAAATAACTGCATCACTGCACCTCAGTGTCTTGGATGGGGTTGGCTCCCACTCTTGGCTCCAGGCAGCCACAGCCAAGTGTCCGCTAGACGACAGACACTTAATTTTACCATCCCAGATTCACTTTTACAATCTGTACATTGGTACTGAATGAGTTTGTGTTTCTGTTTCCGGATAACTTGTTTTAAACCAAGAATCCTGTAAAAATTGTGATGCTAATCTTAGCTTTAACCCTGGAATAGTGACATCTTGGCTGTCACATGCTGAATGTGTCTTTTTCTGAATTGGACTTTAAGTAACATCACCTGTAACCCCACAATCAATATAGTTAGCTAATGATGTGCCCCTTAGGAATAACTCAAGGTTAGCGTAGCTGCTTAGCCACATATTAAGGTTTGCAATTTATTTTAGATTGGACAAACGCACAGCTCAGTACAGTGCACTATCAATATAATATTTAATATAATATAATATTTCCTTTTACTTTTGCTGGCATGTTGTTGATTTTGGGATAAAAAAAGACATCATCTTCACATTCTTTGGACAGAAACAGACGTTTAGACAATCTGTACTTCATTCTGGATTCTGATGACTTTTAACCATTTATAGCAGCCATGGCAAGGTTGTCACTGTCCTCAGTGATGCTTGGGTGACAATATACAAACAAAAGAAAACAACAAGACTAATATTCTCATCCTAATTGTGTGTCCTAGTTGAGGATCAGCACTCTGAGTCCCCAACAGTCCCAGCATGTCTTTCTCTAAAATATTAATATTACAAAACAAACACTGAGCTTTGTGTTGTGGCCCAGCCTCTCCGGGTTAGCTCCACCTTTCAACATGATGTTTAGCGAGTGCTGACGATGGAACGGAGGATTGTTTGTGTGTGTTGAGGGAATGTGCTCAGACACGATTATCAGAACGATCAGGTCTGTATGGGCTGCTGCTCAACTGCTGATCCACAGCACTTTACATTTCTGCTAGCTCAGCTTTTCCCACTGTTGTAAGCAATAAACAAGATTCTGCTATATAGCAGAGGAATGATATCATTTTTTGTGTTCCTCAGGCAGATAAAATTCAAATGACTGCAATGAATAATATTCAGCATTTTAAAAGCAGCCAGTTCCAATTCACATTTTAAAAAATGCAATACAAACCAGAATTTTTGCTTCCACTATAGCTACTGATTATAAGCAGTATTATGAAGAAGTACAGTAGTGCATATTATGATAAGTCATGTTACGCTGCACAAATAGTGCACCTAACTATGATTTCCAATATCTTATGCCTCATAGTTTTTTTGATCATATCATTAGATTTAAAGAAAATGAAACAATCAAGATGGTCTCTTATACAATTTATTCAAACTAGTGTTGTGCTTTTCTTATGCTTAGACCTTACAGTCAATTGAAAGGAGTGTTGACTCAAACTCCAATGGCATATAATGTTGACAGGATGGTTCACCCATTTGTAACTGAAGCTTTAAAGTCTGATTAAATAAAAAGAAACCATTATATGTAGGACAAGACAGCCTCCTTGCAATAAATAAAAGGAATTAAAGGAAATAGACTCAGCTACCCCGCTAATAAAAAAATAATAAGATTAAATAAATAGTGTCACACATCTGACATTAAATGTGCCTACTGTTTCCTGAACAAAATTTCTTTTGAAGCAGTTATTTATACAAATTTGAAATTTATTTAATACTCTAAAAGCCTTTATTATTATTATTGGTAATGACAGCTGCCTTATTGGTAATGACAGCTTCAAGACGCCTCCTGTATGGAGAAACTAGTCACATGCATTGATCAGGTGTGATTTTGGCCCATTCTTCCACACAAACAATCTTCAAATCTTGAAGGTTTGTCAGCCTCCTCTATTAACTCTGATCTTTAGTTCTTTCCATAGATTTTCAAATGGATTCAAGTCAGGTGATTGGCTGGGCCATTCTAACAGCTTTATTTTCTTTCTCTGAAACCAACTGAGAGTTTCCTTGGCTGTGTGTTTGGGATCACTGTCTTGCTGAAATGTCCACCCTTATTTCATCTTCAGCATCCTGGTAGATGGCAGCAGATTTTTATCAAGAATATGAAGTATGCCAGTACTGTATGCTGAAAAACAGCCCCACACCATGTGGTGTTGCTGACATTTGGTGAAAATTTCATTACAATAGCTCCATTGGAAATGATAAAATTGTGACGTGTTCAATACTTATTTTACCTGCTGTATATGATTGGAAAATTTTGCCCATACCATATCTGCTAACTGAAGTGAACATTTGATATTCTGAATACCCCTATAGAAATGTATTTATGTTTCTGTAATGCAATGTTTAACCACTAACCCTTCAAATGACGACTGAGACAGTAAGAGACAAGATGTTACAAAATAAAGAAGCTCGATAGAGCTCTGATAATGATTTAAAGATTGTTTGATAGCTCAGACTTTGGATACTTGATTTTCTCAATATGTCCTTTATACAGCTTCTTAAGACAGATTCTGGCTGAAATTCTCTGAAATGCAAACAATTAAGAATGAAAAACATTAATTTTTTTACAAGAAGAAAAAAATCCTATTGATTGCCACTTTAAGGTGTGGCTACAAAACGCACATGTTCATTTTCGTTGTTCTCGTTCTATAATTTCAGCAGTTCTTTAATGACATTTACATTGCTTACTGTAGCACTGCAGCTGTATTTCAACAAATTATATAAAATAATCACCTTTCTCAACTCTTATATCAAGCCTATCAGTAACTCTTTGTGTCCTTCGTGATAATCTCATCACAGTAGAGATATGTGATCCAACAATGCTGCAGAGATAAGGGACTATGGCCTCTAAGTTGCAGATCTAAAGATAGAAACAGGCTGTACACATAGTCCTGGAAAATCCATTTACTTTGCTGCATGGAGAGCTCTTGTGTTGCTCTTGTGATTAAACATTGCATTACAGAAACATTACAGAGACTTCATTCTGGCTGCAAAGGTTGCTTTGCCGCACACTAACATATTTTATAAATACACTGAGAAGAGACCCCATAATTTATTCTAGTACTACTACTACTACTAACACATACCATGTATCACATGTTATCACATGTTTTGTGCATTATTATTATTATTATTATTATTAGTAGTAGTAGTAGTACTAGAATAATTATATATATATATATATATATATATATATATATATATATATATATATATATATATATATATATATATATATATATATATTATTCCTTTATTGATCCTTAGATTAATGCATAATAATACATTAATGTGCCTTAAGGCATTATCAGAATTTGAAATATTACGATGGAAAATTTCTTCTGAAGGGTTAGTTTCACTACATTAAGCTTCCCTCTGTTATGTAGATACTACCATTAGATAGTGGACTTGATTTTCACAAACTAGTCCTTCATTCTTTATGATAAAGTTTTCCCACTTCCATCTGCTTACTCTGGGGGACTATAGTTCCAGTGACTGATTATAGCTGTGATGGTCAAAACCAGTGGCTAATGGAAGAAATAAAAGAAAGAAGGCACATTTTGTGATTAAATAGAGTTCAGTGTTGGTCACAAAGTGTGCCTGAACCCCACAAGCCATTTTCTTCACAGCTCCCTTTGGGTTCTGTAAGAAGAGAGACTGGCAGCTGTGACTTTGTTGTGCTGAGAAAGCTGCATGAGACTTTTATGTTTCAGCCACAGAATTATAAGGGGAAATGTAACACTTTTCAGTTATCACACTGGAGAAACACTGCTGTCCCTGTGTCCAATGCCGGTGAAATTTCTTGTTGCAAATCACACCACGTGGCTTCCCCAATGTTTCATACTATAATTTCACGGCGGCAGGAACGTCTCAGTGTTGGTGAACTAAGCAGGCTTGATAATGAGCTCTGTGTGCTTGATGGGAATGAGACGGCAAAGTTTTAGAGGTGCTGTCTCCTCCTGAGATGGACAGAGCAGATGTGTTCATCAGCAAGTGACAGCCTGATTCTATGGAGAGTAATGGCCTGCCGCTGAACCCCTGTCTCCAGTTGTCTTATGAATTCATCATAATCATGCTAGTCTCTGCTGTACTATACTGCGTCAAAGGTTTCTATAGATCTTCTTATGCTTTTTATGGTCAGCAGCTTTCTGTGCAGATTATGAAAAACATTTTTCAGGACTTGAAAAGGTGCACTTAGATAATTATTGAGGAGCTGATTATTGCAGCTGTTTATCTGTTTTCATTGATTACACGTTAATGAAGCTGTCGCGTGAAAATCAGTAAAGAGCACTAATTGTCCCACTCATGAGTTACAAATGAACAGTTGATCTCTGAGAGGAAACGTTACACTGATCTAATGAGACACATTCTTCCTTATCAGACTTGTAAAATCATCAATTAAAAGTCTCTCAGCACGTCTTAGAACTACCTTCAGAGCAGTCAGGATCTGTCACAGCTTCCAAACTGTATTGTGTTTATTGGTGTAAATGTTGTAACTGTGTTAGTAAAGCATTCTCTGATAAATCCATTTAGTAAAAACCTACATCTCCTGTGTCATGTGTTGAATAATGATAATAATAATGAATTATGGATGTTTTAATGATAGTATTTTACTATTACTAGAAAAGGTATTACCAGTGATCGGTATGAAACTTTTAAACTATGGTTCATAAGTGTAGCTTTTATTTTTTCATCACTTGAGAATATTTAAAGAAGCTGAATGCTCGTAAGTTCTTGATATAACAGTAGGAGGGCTCTGTGTGTCTACTACCTCGAGTCTACAAAGGAGAACAAACAAACAAAAATGCCTGTTGGATAAATGAGACAAAAAAACAAGAAAAAAAGAATTAAACCAAACCCATGCAACCCATTCTTGGTTCATAATTTAATTCATGATGTCTCTGCTGTCTCACTGAGTGACAAGCTAACAGTTGGCTTAAGATTTGTTGTCATGACAACCTTACTGTAAGGTAGTTGCATCTGTTAAAGGCAGCAAACAGCCTTACCTTTATCCGCAGCTTTTCCATGCATAGTATGCTTCTACATTACTTTTTAGTGTTAACGTTCAGCACTGCTCAGTGATGTAGTTCACTGAGGGCAACAGGGTATGCAATAGGCCCTTTTCACAGTGCACATTTTGACTCGTCACAGGAGCCAAAGCACAGGTGTAACCAATAACATTTTTATAAAGCTAAATTCTATTTAAGTACTTCGATAAGTTATGCAAGTGAGCCTGCATTTATAACAGTGTGGCCTTGGGTCTGTGTTTGTGTCACAGTTTCTCAGTATTTGTCAATGAGTAGTAGTAGCAGTAGCAGTAGCAGTAAGATGACTCAGATGTTCTAAGAACACCAAATAAGTGCCTGGCTGTCATATTTAAATTCAAGTACGGCAAACACCAGCTACATGCATTTAGTATCCTCAGCTCTATAAAATACTAGGAATTATTTACCAGCGCCATGTAACCCCAGTCTACTGAGAACCCCGCCACACATCACAATCAAACACGCCACTGCTGTCTGTTACTCTCTCCACATCTCCAAACGTCCGCCTCTCTCATGTGTCACCCATCGCTGACAGCATTATCAAGGAGTCATCACAGAGCTGTCACCTATGACAGGTGCCTGCTGAGTGATGTTGACATCTTTTTTGAAGGAGAAGAAGGAGAGCAGTCAAGTTACAATACAATTTCATTTTTTCTTCCTGGAGAATTCTCTTTTGTGTAGTGAAGAGGGAAGTCCAAATTAGGAGTGAAGGCTGGGTGACAAGTATCAGGCAGACAGCCCTCTATTCTGTGCACAATTGATCTTTTGCTGAGGGGAATGGAGAGGCTCTACAGTATTTATCATATCACTCTGGGGCGAGCTTACTGTAATATTGTTATGCTAATGCTCCAGCTGATTAGCATGCAGAGACACTCAGGTATTGAATCATTATCTCAATGAACCCTAAAACAAAAGCTTTATGAGTGGATATTCTCTGGTCAATTCCCTGTGCTTGCAGGGAAATTAGTGGAAGCTCAAAAATGGTGAAGTGAGTGATGTAAATATGAGGCACTGCAGAGTGAAATTTATTTTAATATGTCATACTTAAATGCATTTGTTTACAGGTACTTGCAAAAGAATCACCTACAATTAAACATAATGTGAAATTATGAAATTATGTCAGTTTAAACAAATTAAAACAAAGAGCCAATCTAGTTTTTTCCACTTTAATTTTCTGCAAAGTTTCAGTAGGTTTGGCACAGCAAATTAAAAGTGATAGACTATACGTTTGAAAATTGACATATAGGGGAGGTCACATTTTAGGTTTTACTGCCTTAATTATGAGTCATTCAGTGAACTTGCGGTACAACGTGGACCTGGAATAAAAAACAGTATGAAAGTCAAACTCCACACTGGAAACGAAAGTTAAAACATTTGTGTTTGTTCACTGTCTCACAAAATCAATTTTATCTCTGTGCATTCAGTAATTCAGAAATATTAGCCCATGATGTTGTTCTTCATGTCTTGTTTCATTAGCTTTTTGAGTTACCAAAGTGACTTGGTACCAGTAATGTCACTGTGGCAAGGACTGCTGGGTGTCAGGGCCCACTTGTTGTTGGTCAGTTAGCCTCAATGCACTGTTCATTAAACTATTATTTATTTTTTTCTGCCTATGTTAAATACACATGTACACTGTGTAAGGCCTAACCCTGAACAGCTCTAGAGTAGAGTGGAGGAAAGAAAATTGCATTTATACTTCCTGTTTGATACAGTAAAACTCAGAACATATCAGTCTCAAAGGAGTTAGAATTTCTTACCTTCACACCATCACATTTGTTGACAGAACAAAGGCAAAGGAAACAAAGAAAGAAATATGCTTTCAATCTTCTTTCAATCTTTATATGCAGATATATCTGTTGACCTTTGGACATAAACACAAAATGCCAAGCAATTTTTACTTTTTTCATAAAAAGTACATCACAATATAGTTCTACATCCTATACCACAAAAATAATGTATTAGTCTGTGATTTCCTAATATATAGTATGCCAAGCTGAGACACGTGTTCCTAATCATATGTTAAGAACATCTGTTCTGATGATTACTACCTTTATTAATATAATGTATTACACTTTAATTATTTCCTTGTTTTTCTGTTTAAGTACTTATTACTATTAATGGTTAAAGAACAAAAAGCTGTTCATAATAACACTGAAATTGTTTGATTGGGTTTCAGGTCTACATGCACTCTTTCTTAGCATCATACCTGATATACAACCTGTATACAAGGTGAGTAAATAAACCTCATCAATGAAATTAACAACAAGTTTAGAGACAGTTCATGCTCATAGTTAAAGTCAACCAAGACAATGAACATCATTGATCTAAAAAATATCTGAACTGATTTTACACTCTGCTTGTTGGTTGGGTGAGTAATGGTTCATGTGTGCAATGTTTTTAATTGTCCTTGGATCAGAGAGGTGCGGGAGCTGAATCCACCAGAGGTGTCAGATTCAGTCCTCCAGTTTGCTTCATGGGGCGTTCAAGGTCAACAGCTGGTGAGTAATTTACAAGAGCTGTGACAAAAAAAAAAAAAGAGCGCTGTATGTAACAATTTGCACGCATTAAAAGGTTATAGAATCGTTTTCTGTTGCCATCTGTTTCCATCCAGCTAATGAAGCTCTGCTCACGTTGCTGAAACTCAGTGAAAGAAGGACAAACAGGGATAAGCTGGTTAGCAGAATACAAACATTTTTAAAAATAACTTTATTGAAAAACAAACTTCTGACATGATGCCTGTCAGCCACAGTCAGTCTCGGCTGTCACGTCACTGCTTTGGATGAAGCTGGTTCCTGTCACAGGAGACAGTGTGAGATCAACAGGATGATGGCTGCAGGTGACTTTGTCGATTCATTAATTAGTCAGCTGACAGAATCAGCAACAATTCATTAATCATTTAACTTTAAAACTATTAGAAAGTTCCAGCTTCTGCAGAGTGACAATGTGCTGCATTTCTCTTTTTTAAGTCATTGTGATTTAACATCTTTGTACTGTTGGTTGGACAAACTAGGAATTCAAATATGTCAGCTTTGTATTTTAAAGATCAAGCAATCAATCTAATTTTTAACAAAATAATCAGCAGATTAATCCATAGGCCCAATTAAGAAGTCCTAATCAATCGCATTTGGATTCAAGTTGTAACAATATTTAAAAAAGAATGAAATCAGCGTTTAATTTGATGCTTTATGTAGTATTGTGTTATGTATAGTTAATTGCATCCATAGAATCCTTTCTGCTCAAAGATGAAGGCTGATCAAAAGCTGTTTGTAACTTGACAGCAAAGACAAACTCCCTTTAAACTAAACCCTTATTTTGAAGAGAAGCCAACAACAGTTCAAGCTGTTGCTGGAAGAAATCTTGTTGGGTGACCAAAGTTTTCTGTGTGACTAATGCCTCCACCGTGCGGAGCATTATGCACACAATAATCAGTCCATTATTTTCTCCAGTGCAGATAAAGAATGTAATTAACCATTTGATAGCATATTTATCTCATTTCCTCAGTATTCCTACCTGCCCTCAGTGGGACCTGCTCTCCAGGAAGCCCTGCAGCAGTGTGTCACACCACTAATGACAAAATAGTATTCATTACTCATGAGCTCTCCCTGCATATTTGTCCATGTTAGCACAAGAGATGAGCCACTCGCTGAATATTTCTTTATCAGTGAAGATGTTCTCAGTGTAAGATCAGTTCACCAGACTCTTAATTTGCTCAGCAGCGATGTCCTATCGCCTCAGCATAAAGCAGATAGCAGCAATACAAAGATCTGAAATGGCCATGTGATGTCTTTAAATGTGTTTAGGATGATAAGAATCAAAATCAGTGGAAACATGAAAACCTGCTGTTATTAACTGTTATATAGGATTTTCTTGCTGTATATGTACATGGACATATAACAGTATTTATCACAGTTTATGGCTGTTTCTTCTTTTTTTTCTCTCTCTCTCGATTCCACAGATATATATATTTGAAAACAATATTTACTACCAAACGGATGTCCAGAGCAGCTCGTGGAGGCTCACATCTTCTGGACAGGACGGGATCGTCTTCAATGGCATCACAGACTGGCTGTATGAGGGTAAGAAAGAAGTTACAGAATCATAAAACTTGGAACCATAGATCTTGTTGAAAGACAAGTAGTAGAATTCAAATGCTTTCTACAGAATCTGGCATCCCTGTTGCTAAAGAAAGACATTATTTCAGATAGGACTCTTCTCTGTACAATGTGAGTCTAGACTTTGTGTACACTGGCACTGGAGAAGAATTTTACCAACCAAGTAGATTTAGTGCAAAGACCTAACCAAACATTAGCTGTCGTGGTGGCAGTTAAAAAAACACAGTACAAGTCAAATGGAAATGATCATATTTGAAAATATAGCCACAGTGTACACGGTCTATTGTATTTACTACTGCTGAAAAGAAATGATGATACATTTTTAATATCTCCTTCTACTTAGAATAAGAAAAAAACTCTAAATTGAAATATGGTATATTACCTTAAAATCTCACATTAGCTCTTTTCTTTGATCATTAGTGTGTATTATGTAATGGCTTGTGTATTTTAGGGTCATTATGTGTTATGCTTCCTTCTGTTTCACTTTGGCACACTGAGCACACATTTTGAGCATTACATGATATTTTCAATAAATTGATCAAGTAATCTGAACAATTCTGCAACCAGTCAGTCAGTCAGTCATTCTTTTGACCAATTATTAACCAATCAATTTACATTTTAATAATACATATTCAGCATAAAATAAGAACAAAAGGGAAGCATGAATAGGAAAAAATAATTTAGCAGATATAATGCAGGAGTTCTGAGCTCCACTTTCCCAGCTCAGATTGTTTGATTGGTCTTCTTTTGGTTTTCAGAGGAGGTGTTGCCAACAAATGTGGCCCACTGGTGGTCTCCTGGTGGCTCCAGATTGGCTTACCTTACCATCAACGATTCACTGGTTCCTAACATGCTCCTGCCCCGCTTCACAGGCTCTCTCTACCCCAGAGGGAAGGAGTACCCTTATCCAAAGGTGGAACTTTGAGTCTATAAGTACAGTTGGCATGATTAATGCCTTTTCACTGTCCATAATGCCAGAATTTCAATGAACTCTGAGTGTGAGGCAGTTATAAAAGCATGAAATCACTGCATTTATTTTAGCTTTCTGATGCTGATTATTCCACTTAACAGGACCGTCTTTTCAAACAGATAGATAGATAGAAAGTCAGATGCCAGGTATCAATACTGAATGTGGCAAATAAATATGAATATCACAATACTGCATTTTGAATTTCAAACACATGAAACACAATCTCTACAAGCACAACCGAATCCAACATCAGCATCAAATATCCTCTGATCAGCCCCAGCCTCGCTTGATCACTTGTGCTAGAAATAATTAGATCCAGGTGAAATCTGACTGCTCCTGACATCCTTTAGCTTACTTTACACTACAACAGCCCATATGACCTGTCTTGATTAAAACTCCATTGTATCAAACCAGCACTGTGGTTGATACATCTGCAGGCTGTGTGCTGTAGCTTATCCACGAAGGCTGGTGAGTCCCTTTCTTGTTTAAATCGTGTTACCGAGGGCTGGCTGTAGGGATCTGTGGCACTGGGAGGGATAGAAATGTCAGATACTTTAGCAAAGCAAATTAACGCACCTCCCATCCTTTGATGTGGATATTTAGCGTATCAATCGCCTCTCATATGGCAGATGTGAGCTGGAAAACTGGTGGAATGGGGGTCATGAGGTAGAGGTCAACCTCATTTGTCAGTTCAGATCAATAGATGTTGAGAGGGGGTTCACAGGAAGGCATCTAATTAATGAAGCACTAGAGTTCATCTCAACCTTTCCCACACCATGTTTAAAAATGTAGATAGACACACACCTAGTGATAAATCCTTGAATGGGGTCTGTGTGATATTGCAGAACTAAGCCATGTAAGCAGAGATTTAATAGCCCTCCTTCCTTGTGTCTGTGAGAACACTGATGCTGTAAAGCAGTGTGACAGTCATGCTTCTGCTTCAGTCACTGGGGGATAAATGTGTGTTGATATTTTCTTTTATGTCAATATACAGTAATGAAGTAATTTCCCTAGAGAGTATTCTTCATGTCTGGACATAAGGAAATACCTAATTACTGTCACTGACAATCGGCGCCATATTACAGCAGCTGGCCTGAAAATAAAGCATCGAATCCAGGTGTCTGCACATCTTTTCAGCATCAAACAGCCAAAAAAAACATATATAGATGCTCTCATACTGAAGGTACAGAAAACCCAGCATACTCGCTTGATCACTCAGCATGTGCTACCAAATAATTAGCCATCCAGGTGACTGAATCCAGGTGACTTACAACTCCTGACATCCTTTAGCTTACTTTACACTACAACAGCCCATATGACCTGTCTTGATTAAAACTCCATTGTATCAAACCAGCACTGTGGTTGATACATCTGCAGGCTGTGTGCTGTAGCTTATCCACGAAGGCTGGTGAGTCCCTTTCTTGTTTAAATCGTGTTACCGAGGGCTGGCTGTAGGGATCTGTGGCACTGGGAGGGATAGAAATGTCAGATACTTTAGCAAAGCAAATTAACGCACCTCCCATCCTTTGATGTGGATATTTAGCGTATCAATCGCCTCTCATATGGCAGATGTGAGCTGGAAAACTGGTGGAATGGGGGTCATGAGGTAGAGGTCAACCTCATTTGTCAGTTCAGATCAATAGATGTTGAGAGGGGGTTCACAGGAAGGCATCTAATTAATGAAGCACTAGAGTTCATCTGAATTGCAACCTTTCCCACACCATGTTTAAAAATGTACACACACCTAGTGTAAATCCTTGAATGGGGTCTGTGTGATATTGCAGAACTAAATGAAGCAGAGATTTAATAGCCCTCCTTCCTTGTGTCTGTGAGAACACTGATGCTGTAAAGCAGTGTGACAGTCATGCTTCTGCTTCAGTCACTGGGGGATAAATGTGTGTTGATATTTTCTTTTATGTCAATATACAGTAAAAGTAATACCCTAGAGAGTATTCTTCATGTCTGGACATAAGGAAATACCTAATTACTGTCACTGACAATCGGCGCCATATTACAGCCTGGCCTGGCATACAGGACTTTTGAGGCCAGTATAGAAAATAAAGGTACAGAAAATAACATGGTGTCTGCATCTACCAACCAGCCAACCAACTGACCAACCAACAGAAAGAAAGAAAACAAACAAAAAAAACACTCCATTCATGATGTAGTAGGCACTTTTCTGTTGTACAAACATTACAGTACATTTATTAAGCATTTTTGCAAATATCTCTCAATTTCAGAAGTCAGTTCTAGTTCATATTTGAAATTTTGCAGTTAAATCACAATAAAGATGACAGTTCTTTACTGTGGACATTAGATGGTTGCAGTACACCTTTAAATGAAGTATGATTATAATAAAATCATTTTAACCCTTCCAGCTCCCTGATCACACCAGCGTGATCAAATGAACAGCGTCAGTTGTTCCAGTGCAGCATGTCAAAGTGAAAAAATCATTGTCAGGTCATATAGATTCTGTTATACTAAAAAAAAAAAGATGCCAAAAAGATACCAAACATGGGTATTGTAAACATTTTTTTTTCAAGGAAAAGGAAAAAGCATTCACAAAGGGTCTAAATAGCCCAAGACTGCTCATTGTTAAAACATTATATTTTGTGTCATCCTTCATGGCATGGCAGAGTTGGAAACACAGTGTTAAAGGTCATCTATACTATGGTTACCAGTGGTAATCTTCAATACTAATAACAGTGGTACTGTAATAGAAAGCAGGGAAGGAATACTTATCGACTCATTGCCCTTTCAGCACATGTTAGTAGGTTTCAGTGTTTGATCCATCAGATTGCTTTCCTGTCATGTAAAAGGACTCAAATGGCATAAGTGGAGCCAAACAGAAGTGTTTATGCCTCGAAAAGAGCAAAGTGACTGACTGGAGAAGACATGAATGATAACAAATAAAAGTAGGTACTGTTCTCTCCGTGATAGGTTATGCTATATTTTTCAGATTTCCCTTGTCATGTAGAGTAATGAGATCTATTTTTGAGGGAGGCTTAACAAGAGGAAATCGACAGACTTGCCCCAAGGCCTGCACAATATCCAGCAACACAGTTTGTTCCGTACTTGTTCCATATTCTCATTATTTTCTGCTTAAGTCCTACTGGCATTGTTCAGTATGGAAGCATATAAAAATAGAAAACAAGTGCAGCGTGTAGCTCAGTGCTTATTGTAATCGCTACAGTGCGTGTCGTGCATCATGGATATTACATCCAATTTGTTTTGACCTGAATGTAATTGTACGTTTGTTTTTTTCTAGATGGGACAAATCAATCCCACCGTTACACTCTATGTCGTTAATCTAGATGGCAGCTCCCAAACAACTGAGCTGAAACCTCCTAACAGTTTTGAAAAGAGGTATGATTTCAACACATTTTAAATATTCATAATAATGATGAAAATAACAGTCATAATGTTGTCTTATTGGCTACTTGTGTTGGTTATTTGCTTACTACTGTTTTCCGTAGTGAGTACTACATCACCATGGTGAAATGGGTGACCCAGGAGAGGCTGAGCGTACGTTGGGTGAATCGAGCTCAAAACATGTCAATTCTTTCATTGTGTGATGTCACAACAGGTGACTGCACAAAGGTAAGAAAATTCCTGTTGATCATTTCTGAGTCTTCTAAAATCCCCAGTGAACTGATGGAAGTTCTGTTGTCGGAAGTGCACTGATTTGATCTTTCCACTTCAGAAACACGCAATGACATCAGAGAAGTGGCTTGATCGTCAGGTGAGCGTCAATTCAGAGAGATTTCATTATCTTACTAAACCCAAATATAAGCCCATCGAGAACTTGTTCTAGGAACACTGTTCATTTTCACATGAAAGATGGACATATCTAATAGCTGAATCTCAGTGAACTAATTAATTATTTGTTTACATGCTATATTAAGTACAATAACATAGTCATGTCATACTCACCAATCTGCTGCTGAGTTGCACTTTTTAAAAGAAATACTGAAATATTTATTCACTAACTAAGTGCAAAACCAACTGACAATAAACTAACTGTTTCATATTTTCCCAGAATGAGGAGCCGGTCTTTTCTAAGGACTGCACAACATTCTTTATCACTTTGCCCTTAAAACATGGCGGTCGCGGGACATTCAACCATATCACCATGATCTCCAACCAAGTAAAACTCTCACAAACTTTTAATAAAATGAATACATTTAGTTATGTGCTTTCACTGTTCAAATGAAACTTCTTGTGACTATGTATTTTGTTCCCTTATCTGTCCTAAGGGCCTTCCAATTATTCATACTGCTCTTACGATTCCATTTTGAAGTCTCATCATTTTAAATTATATTCTAAATCTATTTCCTGAAACACCAGAGAATTAAGAAGACATTCACTTGTAAATTAAGTGTTGTACAGGAGATGCACCAGAGGCACTGGGGTCTGTGCCAGATTCATTCAGTTTCTGTAGAGATAATAAGTGGAACAAAAGTTTTAGATTAAAAGTCAGGGATAGGTAAAAGACACAACACCCCTGAAAGACAGTATAGGGCATGTGAGGTCATGTTAACATGCTTTCTCTGCTCTGTTGCTTTGTATTCTCATGCTGCTCAGTCTGAGGGTCAAGATGTCAACCTCCGCCACCTGACCTCGGGAAGCTGGGAAGTCTCAAATATTCTGGCCTATGATGAGAGCACAAACTCAGTGTGAGCATGAGACACTGACACCATATTAACACCTCAAATAACACCATAATAACTCGCAAATAATGGCTTCATTTGATGTTTTTCAGTTACTTCCTAAGCACTGAAGACGGCTCAACACAACGGCAACTGTACAGGTACCATGTCGATTTCACCATTAGTCATTAAGGAATCATTTGACATGCAAAATATGCTTATCTGCCTTTTTTCAGCAAGTTAGAGAAAGCGATCTGTCACTTTTGTCTATGTTGAGAGTGAAGAGACAGATAGCTTAGCTCTGCATAAACACTGGAAACAGCTAGTCTGACTGTGCCTGAAGGTAACAAAATCCACCTGAAGACATTTACATGTTTTTTTGTCGTTTGTATAATCTGTAATCTCCCTGAGTTAAACTGCTGCTGGTATTAGTGCCATATTTATCACACACACATAAAAATGGCTTAAATTTTCTCATCTAAGAAAATAAGCATCAACCAATTCCTTTCAAATCTCCCTATAATGTAAAAAACTATTTTATTTAATTTTACAGTGATTTATTTAGTCTCACATTACAGAACAGATGGATTTTATTATGTATTCAAATTAATATTCTCAAATCAGCTTCTTTTTGTCCTCACACATCTTTGTCTTTTTCCTCAGAGTCTTCACTGTGGATCCATTTCATAAAGAATGCCTCACCTGCTCCCTCTTTAAATCAAGGTGCACCTACTATGACGCTGTCCTCAGTCCAAACTATCAACATGTTCTTCTCAGCTGCAGAGGTAACATCTTGTTATGACCAAAACAGCAACTTAACTGAAGGTTGACATCACATGTTTGAACTGCATTTGTTCAGCTGATTTCCAAATGTAATTCACAGCTGCCTGTCTGACGCTCCACCAAGTACTCTATTCTGATTGGTTGTCACAGACGATCTGTCTCTTGTACCACTGTCAGGACAGTTTTAGCAAATATGAATAAAAGTAATTTTTAAATAACTTATCTACTTCTGTTAAAATCAAACATATTTTCATAGCTGCTTTTAGATCTGTATGTTCAAACATCATTTTATCAGGTGTATTGTTATATTTTTTTGATATTTACATTGGACTTACTTAAGATTTAATATGTTGATGTAAAACATGTAACTTTCTTTTTCTCAGGTCCTGGAATACCCCAAACTACTCTTCACAAATTAACTGATATGAGCAGTAAGTACTCTGGCATTGACAAATTTGAACCAATTCACTGTTTAGACTCTTTCACTGAATTGCATCAGGTGTGTTTAGACATTATGTTTGGGCAGAAGTTACATTTTTTTGAGTGTGTCTTCAGCATTTGAAAAGTGTATTTATCGATTAGTACTTGGAAAGTAAGTCAGTAAGACCATGAGTCATAAAGCCTAAATTCCATAACAGAGTTTTACTTTTGACTGTAAAAAGTGGACATGAAACACTTGAAATGTTGTTGAGTGTATATCTGAGGCACTCGGAGCAGCTTCTGGGGACTCTGCAGTAGATAAATAATTATCTTCATCCACTCCCATAGACTCACAGAGAGATGTTGGTTATTTTACCCTTATTGTCTCACATTTTAGTAACCAGGCTGTTTGACATGGGTTATGCAAAATTTAAAAAGTCCAATATCTTAAAGTTGCTTGACTTTTATGAATCTGGATGTGAACATTGTTTTTTTTATTGTTCGATTGTTTTGAAAATCTCGATAGTTTATAGCCAAGGGGAGCATTAAAATGAATTAGTTATTCAGGATTTTATCTAGTTATTGTTGTATTTGTTGCAAGTAATTATTCTTGCCCTGTCATCTAACAGTGCACAGGGCTCTGGAGAGAAATGCAGTATTAAGACATGCACTGATAAACAGGACAGTACCCAAATGGGAAAGAAGGACTGTACAGATCAACAGCTTTGGTATGACATTGCAATCATCTTTAACTAAAACTTTAATATGGTTTGATATTAATGATTTGAATTGAAAAAAAAATGAATTGTTGTTTTCTAACTTATCTGTGTTATCATCATTTCTACCACTACCACAATATATACCATGACCAACCCTTTTTTTTATCTTCACTACAAACTCTCCTCATTCTGTCCTTGCTAAGTTAGCGAGTAATAATCACATGGTTAAGGAAGGTTAAGGTTAATATCTCAATAAAATATCTCAACTGTTGAACTATTGGATGGATTGCCATGGAATTTGGTGCAGAGAGCCATGTCTATGGTGGCCCAGAG
Source organism: Scortum barcoo (assembly GCA_023238725.1). NCBI lineage: Eukaryota > Metazoa > Chordata > Actinopteri > Centrarchiformes > Terapontidae > Scortum > Scortum barcoo. The sequence continues at coordinate 24,711,901 of CM041550.1, forward strand.
AGCTCAGTGCACTCCAACTTAAGAAAACACGTGATAGACAAAATACATTAAGATAATATTTTAATCAATTTGACAACACATGAAAAGCAGGAAATGCACTGCAAATACAGAACATGACAACAGAAGAGTTTCGAGGAGACACTAATGTGCTGAACACAGCCTTACAGAGCTACTACAGTACAGATGTAGGTGTAGTCTAACATGCACAGAAAATGTGCGGGTGCTTATATACAATATGTGCTACAATCAGGGGTTTGCATGCGTAGACATATTCCACATATGTACAGTTTAAAACATGATGGCGACCTTCTGAACTATGTGAAAAAGAAAACAGTGTGCGACTGCTTAATGAGAATAATTTTTTGTTAACATGTCATGAAGAAATGGCCGCTGCAGAAAGCCACACAGTAACCTGTTTACTTAAGTGCAGATAAAACATACCTATCAACTGTACAGTCAGGCTCACTAAGACATAAAAATTCTGGATAAACACAACTGAGGGAACAGGTGCAGAGCTTTTTGAGGTGATTATGAAACAGCCCTGGAATCAGAAACGCAGCAGTATATTGTTTCAATTAGACGAGACAGCTCGCCATATGGCTGCCTCACTGTAATCTGTGTTCACTATTAGAGATGTGTAATAGCCTACATATGTAAGGCCTTTTGTTAGAAACAGTCAGAAGAGATGCATAAAAGTCAAACGATGAAAGCAAGTAACATCGCAGGTTTATTTTAAACATCATCACATTTATTTATTTATTTATTCATTTAGTGATATAATCTATTGATTCTCTGTCATTCAGGTTATAGTATTTTTAGTACTGAATTCTCTTTCAGGTCTGAGAAGTGATGTGCTCACTTATCCTTCACTGACAGTGATGTCCTGTCTTTGTCCTGCTGCTTCACACCAGTTAACATCTCTTACAAAAATCCCATGACTTTCTGTTCATTTCAGTGACTCTCACATCACATCACATCTTTGTGTGAATCACTCACATAGGCTTTAGAAAGCTTCCTAGCAATAAGGCCTCTGGGCTGAATCATGGAAACATTTTTAATCCAGTTGTATTTAAATGTTATGTACATCTATGATAGCAGATTGTCAAAGATTATGTTACACCTTGATTGAAACAAAACCTTCAAACTTCCAAACTTCCAACTCAGGAAATGTTGTTATTTACTGTTCTTTATTGTGACTGGTTGGTAAAGATTTCTTTCATCAGCAATGAAGCTACTGTGTTGACATGACCATGCTTTGTGTTGACATACTCACATAGATAGATAGATAGATAGATATGAGACAGATAGATAGATAGATAGAAATTCACATGAACTGATCAACATGCAGTACATAACACAATTCACACTGTGACTCATCTTCACCATAAAAATGTAATCTTGACTAAATGTTGTGAGGTAAAGAATATGTGTAGAAGGTATTCTTGAGTACAGGTGACAAATATTAAAATGATAAAATGCTGCTGTTGATTTGTTTTGCAGCATTTCGTCTGGAGTTAATTGTCCCAACAAATTTGGATGAAACAGAGGAGCACCCACTGTTACTGATTCTGTATGTAATCTATCTCTCTCTCTCTCTCTCTCTATATATATATATATATATATATATATATATATATATATATATATATATATATATCACGCTCTTTAAATATATGTTGTGATTTAATTGCATTAAACTGCTCAAAAGGATCCCAAAATCATCATAATGTGTAAAAAGTCTAAATTCATGATCTGTCAGATCTCTCCGCAAGACAACAAGCAAACAACTTTTAAGATGCTTTTTTCTGTAGTTCAGATTGATCAAGTTTCTCCAGATTTGCAGACTCTACCTTTAATTTTCTAGGTTTATTGTGGGGTGTTGAAGAATCCTTGAGCTTTTTAAAGGACTAAACCCATACCGTCATTTCATAGTGACAGCGCCCCTGGTGGTCAGGCTGTGAGTGACCGCTTCTCTCTCAGCTGGGACTCTGTGCTGGTCAGCTCAGACAACGTCATCGTGGCTCGTCTGGACGGACGGGGCAGCGGCTTCCAGGGTCAGAGGATCCTGCACGAGGTTCACCAAAGACTGGGAACGGTTGATGTTCAGGACCAGATCGCAGCGCTGGAGTAAGTTTTATTTGTTTTATTAAAATGTATTCAGTTAATTCTACTAAACTGGTTTACCAGACTTTATAGAGTGGTGTGGGGTCGTCAAATAAGGCTGAACCCAACAGCTCAGATTTTTGTATTGAAGGTATTGATAGTCTTTTTTATGTGTTGATGTCTTTAAGTATAACATTTTTTTATAAGAAAAATGCTGTTTCATATAGCTGTTGTCATATCGTACCATCATTTCCAAATTGGTACATTTGGTAGGACCAAATATTCTAATTGTTCTAATATTGTCCTGATGTATGAGCAGCCAGACACACTTTCTGTCACGTTCCGATTTTTACCAAGTCTTATATAACTTATTTGCGGGTGAAATATTGTGTTTACTGCCATTATTATCCCTTATAATAACTTTATCAAAGGATGAACTTGTTTTAAATTGTTCGCTTTTGCACTGCACATATTTAAGTCTTCACATCAGTGTTACTGACATCTGAATGATGTGGTCACTTTGTCACAGGTAGTGTATATGTATACAATTTGAAATTCAGTAATTACATTTAATCACATTTACCATTCTCAGTAATGCTCCCTTACTTAGACATGTTGTGAGTCGACTTGTTTGCTGACTTACCAGTTATTGGATGAGAGGGTTAATATTGGTTTTGTTCATTAAAGAGACTGGTCCAGGAGATATTAGCTTAGCACAGCAGCTGGAGCAGGAGGAGAGAGAGGATGTTTTAGTAACCCCAGAACTGTCCTTTTTGTATGTTGTGACTTTTTAGCCACTTGATGTGAGAAAGGGCTTAGATAGCCTCATGGACCAAGCTAGGTGTCAATTGGTCAGTGAATAGCTAGTAGGCTAGTTTTTGTTCTATTCATAATGCTTTTTTGCAAGAATGATCTGTGTAGTCTTACTAGGAAGGAATAACTCAATTGTTTTCAATTTAGTTAACCTTCTCTAAATTTCAGGCACCTGGTCAGGCTACCATATATCGATGGCAACAAAGTTGGAGTTTATGGAAAGGTAACTGTTTCTGTGTCTAATAAATACATAACCACGGAAAATGTATATTGTTTCTTACACAAACCACTGTTAAAAGCAGCCGTGTTCTTGCTTGTTTTCCAGGCATATGGAGGATTTCTTTCCTCTCTCCTGCTCCTTTCCCACAGTTCCATGTTCCAGTGTGGCATCGCTGTCGCGCCCATAACAAACTGGAGACTTTTTGGTAGGACAAGAATTATACAGTGATCGAATATCATACATGCTAACAATATTCCAATGATCTGAAGTTTTAGTGCATCACAAACACGACAAGGACACTCAAACAGCCAGTAAACCCAATATTCCATATTTGGTCATCAATGCTGACATGTCTTCAGTATCAGATTTATTTGATTTATATGTATTAGAATGATCATGGCCACGGAATTTGATTCAACAAATAAAACTACACAACTGATCCACTGACTCAGAATGTCAAACAAACCCACAGAGGCTAATGAATAGAATGGAGCAACATTAATCATTAATGGCATTTTCTATTTGTCATAATGGCCCATGCTAAGTGAAGAAGTAATACTCAAAGGCATTGACAGTCCTATCATGACTGAATGAATATTGAGTGAACTGAAACAGTAATGCTGTCCCTATTCACAGTATCTCCCTATTTCCCTTTTCATCCTTTTAAAGGGTCGGCCTACGCTGAGAAATACTTCGGCTCCCTAGCAAAAGAGGATCGCAAATACCAAGTATGCCTGGATGTCATTGTTGTTTTTGAAGGTCTCTTAGGTTGATTTGATGGAAACCTCTTTGAGCATGCAATTATATTCACATCAGCTACAATTATCCATAAAAGAGTAAACAGCTAGAATTCATGCTCACTCCTCTCTCTATACTTGAATAAAACAGTTATCATGGCATTAATCATGCAATTGGCTCTATTTTATTTGCTGCCATGCAATGACCACCAAAAAGAAACAGCTCTTGAGAGTACATTTCCAAGAACATCAGCGATTTGGATCCATATGAAGGGCACTGGTGGCATGGGCAAAGAGGCTGAAGTGAAGTATAAATAGTGATCATTGTCCTCTCAGCAAGAACATTACTTGTCTTGTACCTCTGAGACAGCTTTGCCAATCACAGCGGGGAATATGAAAAATGTCTCACAGGAAAGAAGGCTTCTCCAGTCAATAAGAGGTTATGGTGCAGAGTGCCAAGACCTGAACACACTGCATCTCATACTTGCAGCTGAAGGAAGATGGTTATTATAGTTGTGTTTATGGCTGAGAATCCACTCATGACATTCTTCTACTGTATTGCTGGCTTTATTGGACAACACAGAGATCTGAACAAACAATAGCTGTTTTTCTTGGTGTTGTATGACAAAATATAAAATGCTAGGTATGCCAGCTTCAGGACCCACGTTGTACACATTCTCCAACACTGTCATGGTTTACTGGGACAGTTAAATGCAACTGAAATCTTGTTGATGTGACTAATTACACCTGTGTTTTTCCTGTTATCAGATGTGGTGTTACTTAGCATACCCCACATTACAGTCTACAGTACTGTTTCTTACAGGAACTGAGCTGCTTCAACCTTCAGCTGCAACTGAGGGTTTTGGGAAAGACTTTCCTTTTTTTGAGCTGACGACCGGTCATGTAAACTGACTTTATATGAATAAACAAAGATTTTTGTTTATTCATATAAAGTCAGTTTACATGACCGGTCGTTATTTATCTTGAAATAAGACAGTATTAATGATGACTGTTGCTGTTCCTGTTGTGGGGGATAATTTTACTGTTTACTATCTCCAACAGATTTCCAGTCTGCTCAGTAACATCACAGCAGAGACTCCTCTGAACTTTCTTATTATTCACGGCACAGCAGATGGTGAGTATAGGTAAAGGTACAGACAGTGCAGCTATATGTGAATGTGGAACAGGGTTTATTAGCAGGCTGAATATTCAAAACTCCAGTCTTGGTCTTGAGTTGGCTCTGTAGGGTTACTGTGTGAGATTTCATCACTAGTCTGTGTCCCATATTAACTGTACTTTCTGCAGCAAATGAAAAAATGTACAATGCATACAGTGTGTTTTTCTTCTTTCTTTTTTGTGTGTTTTTGTCTCTGATACTTTTGCTCTACCTTCTATTTCCATCACTCCATCATGTAGTAAGAGATTGTACATGCAGACTCGTGTGTATGTACAGTAATAATGTTTTTATGAATTGGTTGGTTGAATGTGGCAATCTCATTCTTGACTTCACCTATTCAAAGACTCCACGAGGTGATTTGACTACATCAGTAGTCTATACAAAACCTTAATGTTACATATAAAAAAGAAACCGGTGGAGAATGTGATTTGCTGAGCACATGTTTTGGCATTTCAGTTAATTTTCATTAAATTCCCAACTGTGAAAGTGCAATGGACTGTGTCACTATTGTGTGGGGTTTATGATGAATCTTCATTTGAATTATCTACTCTTTTTCAGCCACTGTTCATTTCCAGCATTCTGCTGAGCTGGTCAAACTGCTGTCTGCATCAAATGTTAACTACACTCTGCAGGTGAATGTTGTTCTTCTCTGAGTGATAATTCATTTCATTTTACTTATTATGGGAGACCTCAGGGTTGTGTTTATGGGTTAAACAAGCACCATCTGTGGTCTTCTGGTTTAAAAGGTTACTGAGGAGAAAACATCCAGACGCAGGCTTGTTTTATTGTTGTTGGATTGGATAGATAGTTTTATTTAAGTTAAGTTCTGTCATAGCTGCCTGTGTTAAGAAAACATGTAACATTTGAGAAATCTGTCTTCTTTAAGGTTTTATGTATAAAGTTTAAATTTCCGAAAGTAAAGTACCAAAATAGTGTTGTTTCTACAAAACTCAGGGTTTTGACACTATTATTGGAAACATTTCAAACAATTCCTCCCCTTCCTGAGGTCAAATTCAAATTCAAAATTCAAATTTATTTATTTAGAGCCAGCCCAAAATCACAAACATTGTTTGCCTCGGAGGGCTTTGGCTTTACAATCTGTACACAGTTGTGACACCCTCTGTCCTTAGACCCTCGAACCGAGTCAGGAAAAACTTCAAAAAACCCTTTATGGGAAAAAGAGGAAACCTGAGGAAGAGCCACAGATGAGGGATCCCTCTCCCTGGGACGGACAGACGTGCAATAGATGCCATGCACATGTACAGAGAACATCATCAATCATATTCTGGAATTATACATGAGTCGTAATAAGCTAATGCTGTAGCTATATACTGAGTTCACCCCGGACCAAGCGGATGAAGATGGATGGATGGATGGATGGATGGATATACTGAGTTCATTGGTTTAGTCCATGTATGAAGATATCACAGGTAATGGAAATGAGTCCGTGTGAGTCCAGGTGCATCTCTAGATGTCCTCATATGGAGCTCTGGGCCACTCGACCTTCTCTCCACAACACAGACACAGATCATGTCCCCACCAGACCAGTGAACCTCAGACAGATGGACCACAACCACCAAACCAGAATCAGTGAGGAACCTGCAAGACTGGAGAGAACAAAGAGGACCGGGGCTCCGGCAGTAACATGCACTTTACAGGACATAAGAGAGTATTCACATTAACCGCTTTGACACTTTAGCCACCAATTTAACTACTTTAACCAGTTTAGCCACTTTAACCAGTTTATAAAAGTGACTCCAGTTTGCACTACTACCATAATATGAGTAGAGTAGAAGGAAGCAGAGGAAGAGGAAGCAGAGAAAGAGGAAGCAGAGACAGAGGAAGAGGGAGAGGTGCCCGATGCATCATGGGAGCCCCCCGGCAGTCTAAACCTATAGCAGCATTAACTAAGGGCGAGCCTGTGCCCACCCTAACTATAAGCTTTATCAAAAAGGAAGGTTTTAAGTCTATTCTTAAACACTACTGACACTGTGTCTGCCTCTCGGACCCAGACTGGGAGCTGGTTCCAGAGAACAGGGGCCTGATAGCTGAAGGCTCTGCCCCCTAGACTACTTCTGGAAACCCTGGGAACTACAAAGTAAGCCTGCGTTTTGGGAGCGCAGCGCTCTAGTCGGTTGATAAGGAGTTATCAATTCATTAAGATATGATGGTGCCAGACCATGCAGAGCCTTATATGTGAGGAGTAGGATTTTAAAATCCACTCTAAATTTTACAGGGAGCCAATGCAGAGAAGCCAATACTGGAGTAATATGGTCTCTTTTCCTGGTTTTAGTCAGCACCCGAGCAGCGGCATTCTGGACCAGCTGTAGAGTCTTTAACGACTTGTTTGGGCAGCCTGATAAAAGTGAATTACAATAATCCAGCCTGGAAGAGACAAATGCATGGACTAATTTTTCAGCATCGCTTTGGGACAAAAAGTGCCGAATTTTTGCGATGTTGCGTGCAGGTGGTAAAAAGCAGACCTTGAAATATGCTTAATATGGGTGTCAAAGGACATATCCTGATCAAATAAAACCCCGAGGTTCCTTACAGTGGTGCTCGGAGGCCCAGTTAATGCCATCCAACAAGGCTATCTTAGGAGAAAGCGTGTTCCTCAGGTGTTTCGGACCTAATAGGATCACTTCAGTTTTATCTGAGTTCAACAACAGGAAATTTCTGGTCATCCAAGCCTTTATATCTTTAAGGCAGGCATGGAGTTTCAGGAGCTGATCAGTTTTGTGTGGCTCCACTGATAAATATAATTGGGTGTCATCATCAGCATAACAATGGAAATCTATGGAGTGCCTCCTGATGATATTGCCAAGGGGCAGCATATACAAAATAAACAGAATTGGACCAAGCACTGAACCTTGTGGAACTCCATGACAGACTTTAGTATGCACAGAGGATTCATTATTAATATGGACAAACTGAGACCGATCTGATAAGTATGATCTGAACCAGTTTAATGCAGACCCTTTAATACCAAGCAGTTTTTCCATTCTCAGCAACAGGATGTGATGGTCAACTGTATCAAAGGCAGCACTAAGGTCTAACAGGACAAGTACAGACAGAAGCCCTCTATCTGATGCTGTCAACAGGTCATTAGTGACTTTCACAAGTGCTGTTTCTGTGCTATGGTGAGCTCTAAATCCTGACTGAAAAACTTCAAAAAGACTATTACTGTGGAGATAATTACATAACTGGCTGGCAACGGCTTTCTCTAGGATCTTAGACAAAAATGGGGAGGTTGGATATTGGTCTGTAATTGGCTAACACATCTGCATCAAGTGTAGGTTTTTTGATCAATGGTTTAATTACAGCTACTTTAAAAGACTTGGGTACAAAGCCTGACACCAGAGACAGATTAATAATATGCAGCAGCAGTGATGTGCCAATAAATGGGAAAACTTCCTTAAGCAGCGTAGTTGGGATGGGGTCTAGGAGACAAGTTGTTGCTTTCGATGATGAAACTAACGAGGATAATTCAGGGAAGGCCAATTGGAATAAAACTGTCTAAGCAATTGTCAGGTTTTAATGTATCTGCTCCTAAATTTCCTGAGTCTGAAGGATCGGAGTCTAACGAGGGCAGATCCTGACAAATTTTGTCCCTAATATTCAGAATCTTGTCATTAAAGAAGCTCATGAAATCATTACTACTTAAACTTAAGGGAATGCAGGGTTCAATAGAGCTATGGCTCTGTGTCAGCCTGGCTACAGTGCTGAAAAGAAACCTAGGGCAGTTCTTATTTTTCTCTATTAATTCTGAATAGTAGGCTGCTCTGGCATTACACAGGGCTTTCCTATACGTTTTGAGACTCTCTTTCCAGGCTAGGCGAGAGTCCTCCTCTTTGGTGGAGCGCCATATCCTTTCCAATTGTCGCGTTGTTTGTTTTAACTTGCGAGCGAGTTGCAGAGTTAAACCATGGTGCCAGTCTCTTCTGTTTTATAATCTTTTTTTTTAGGGGCGCAACAGAGTCCAGAGTGCCTCTGAGTGAGTCCATGGTGTTTCTAACAAGTTGGTCAATTTGGGGGGAGCTCAAAAAATGTGAGAGTCGTCAGAGATACTAGGAAATCTTACTGACTTTAATGCTGTCGGAATTGTCCATGGTCAGTCCATGGTCAGTGCAGCAAAGTGACAAGTTCAACCACAGGAGGTCAGCAAAAGCACAATGTGAAATTTTATCCAGATAAGAGACAATTTTAGAGGTCTGTGATTTTTTTATTTTTTATTTTTTTACTTTAAACTCACCGGCACAAGCCTAAATTAACCTAATAGTATGATTTTAAAGAAAAGTCTCATGTCCATCAGAAAGTGAGCACACATAGGTTTTCTCTCGCAGGAGTACAAGGAGTATTTTATATTTGCCAAAATGCTTAAGAGAAGAACATATGTTTACAATTACGTGATGAAGTGCTCCAGCTGCCACGTCGTTATGTGTCTTGTTCTTCAGAAAGAAAAAGCAACAGTGGTGTGATATTGTTACAGAAACACAAAAGATAATAGTAATTAATTTGGGACCCGGACAAGACGGGAGAGCCAATCAGAAAAAGAAAGTCATACAAGTAATTTTGAAGGAAAAAAATTGACCTTTTTTTTCCTTTTTATTCTGAGGACTTGAGTATACTTTATTTGAGAGAGCTGCTGGATAGCATTGCTCCCTCTATTAGGTTACATCTCCTAGTGTAGGTACTGCATGGCACCAGCAGACAATAAAGCAAATCTTAGTTCTGTATGTTAAAGGAATAGTTTGACATTTTGGGACAGATGTTTATTTGTTTCTTGTCAGAGAGTTTGATTGAGTTAATGTTTCAGTGAAGTAAATGTGTAGCTGGAGTTGTTAGCCAGTTATCTTCTCTAACTCTGCTAAGCTAAGCTGATCAGATGCTGGCTCCAGATACCTGAGTGGTTCCTCTCATCTGAATCTCAGTAAGAAAGTGAACAAGCACATTTCCCAAAATGTCAACCTGTTCCTTTAAACTGGAATTTTCAGTGGCCCCTTAAATGTGCCACTGCACAGTCTTTCACATTTTGGAGGATGTTTTGAATCACTAAAAACAGAGGTTAAATTCATGAAAAACAAGTTTAAATAAATGACACTGTTTTCTGTTTCCTGCTGCCTAGATTTTCCCAGATGAAGGACACATTATTGCTTCTGCCAAGAGCCAGCACTACATGCTAAACTCAGTGCTCACCTTCTTCAGGCGTTGCTTTGAGGAGGAGAAGCTTGTTGTCCCACAGACATCTAAAGAAGATGACTAGCCTCTAGTACTGCAGGGAGACGGCTTTCTGAAGAGTGTAGCAACTGCTGTCATGAGCCAACAAGAGAGGCTCTGTTTTCCTGAAGGACTGCTATCTGTAAAAGCACTCCAAGAGCAGTAGTGAAAACCTGCAGACCTACTGTATGTGAGATACGTAGCATTACATTTGCTAAGATCAACACGGTGATTCCAAGGTTGTGATGATTAAGTTGCTGAAATGAAAAGATGGTTGTATTGTCGCTGTATTCTATGCTTCATATGTATATTGTAATGTTTGTAATCATACTGAGTACAAATAGCAGGGAATTAAAGAAACTTGTATTTTTCCATTTAAGAGTATACATTTTGCTGACTGCTGGAATCTACTGTGAATATTTCTATTTACTGCAAACAGTTTAACTTAATATTAAAATTTAGGAGATCATATCACATGGAAATTTTTGCAGGTGCCTTGCTCTCATTAGTCATTGCTGTTTGAGCAACCATGCTGACAGAGTGACCATAATGTCTGATTAGATAATGAAGTTTAAACATTGTCATCAGTGTCACTGGAGCATCTTCAGCATGGTTGATCAGTTTCTCATTTTGCCCGATCATAAGACTAAAAAACAGTTGCCATGTGATGGTTTTAATCCCATTCAAGTAACAATTAAGTGAAACATTAGCCCTGTTCAGACTGGATTTATCTTTCTTCGGAGAGATCTTGCAGGTCCTTCTGAATTTTCCAGAGTGACAATTTTACATTTTATAGTGGATCTGATGTTTTTCTGCTGGAAGAGCTGCACCATCATCATCTCAGTGTGAAATTTGCCTTTTTTTTTTAAGAAAGATTAAGTCTAATATGTTCTTTATCTGATCTGATGGAAACATGCTAATGCCTACATATAGACTTATTTGGGAATCAATGTGGTGACAGAAAAAAATTAAATCCATTAGAAGAAATACTGTGCCAACTTAGCTGTAAGAAATGTCTCTTCATGGTGCAGCCATGGATGTACAGATAAGTATAAGTGGATTACTTTGATACTGAAGAACATTTTAAATTAAATTGAATTGAGATTCTCAGGCACATTCTGAAGCTCTTTTTAGGATTTCTAGGCAGATTTATGGTTATGTATTTGTGATAGATACTGAATTATGAGTCTATAAATTGGAATATTTTCTAACTCAAATCAACTTTGCATTGCAGTCTATATTTGCCTCCTCTTAAAACCATACCTCCTCAGTCTCTGTTTGCTTTGTCCTGCTGAATATTCAGATCCATTATAAGCTATTTCCCGGTGGTTAACAATGAATGTTAATCTGTTCTGCAGTTTTTTGTTGTTTTTGTGATTATGGTCCTTTTTAGCTCAGTTTTATTAAAAAAAAAAAAAATTTCCAATTTTGTAATTTGAAACAATCTCATTCAAAAATACATGGACTTAATCAAATGTTACTATAAATGTCTAATATTACAAAATTAAAAAAAATAAAAAAAATAAAATTAGACTTCTACTGATCAGAAAAGTGATTGTATATAAATAATTGTTTTCAGAGCAATATGATGATAAATTTAGTGGAGATGGAGAGATGGATGCAACCTTTGTTCATTTGAATGCTTATGAAAAACTGGATTCTTTACTGTTACATGTTGCATTTAATGTCCCAAAATGTGACCATGTGAAATGGGCAAGAATGGGCTAACCTAATTATACCAGTCTATTCTATACAGTGTGCTTTGTCGATAACCAGACTCCTGTAGTACAGTATGACAGCCATATCCTTCCTTGAACAGGATGTAACAAACCCACTTATTGTCTGACCACAATCCACTGCTGCTTTCACTTCTGCACTGGCTTGATTCTGACACCCTGCAACTGATTCTGTCATATACACACACACATGCACACTGTATACTGTATATTATAGTTATTATTATAGTTATTATTTCAGCAGTAGCCATTTGTTTACCTGGGAAAATTTATATGCTGGAATAAATTCTTAAACAAGACAGCCTTGCATGTGTGTGTTGCATTGTTTGCTTTTGTGTTTAAAGGACAAAGCACTAAAATGAGACTTTCATTTAGAGCTATATCTGATACACCATACTCAATCTTGATTTAGAAGTGCTGATGGTGCAAAATGTTTAGCAGCACAGACACAGACATTATGTTCTTCTTTCAGGTCAAAGCCACAGGCTGCTTTAACAGGACACTTTAAAGGAACAGCTGAGCATACACTAAAGGAGTGGACACCAACCCTGTTCCTTGAGATCAGTGATTAAATACAGGTAACTTTGGAGGGGCATACCTAAATCATGCAGGGCAGCAGATCTTCAGGAACAGAGTTGGGGACCACTGCACCAAAGAATAGTTACAGTATGTTTGCTTGCTTTCTTTCAAGGTATGAGATGAGAAGATTAATAACATATTTGCAGAAATTTCCATAAGAAGCATAATATTTTATGCTTTGTAAATTTCATAGATTTTGATCCAATCAATGAGACCACAGCGAAATAAGGTTTGGTACCATGATATCAAAGCAGTCTCACTGAAATAATAAGACATAAGAAAGCTTGGAACGTGACTGCATCCACCTATTGTTTGCTAAACGTAGTTCCAGTACCTACCCAGTACCATTCTCTATTCTTTACAGATTTAACAAAGCCAGGCTGACACACAGACATGATATCAATGGCAGTCTACTCATCTCACTTACAGAAAGAAAGCAACCAAGTGTATTTTCCCAAATGCTAAAGTATTCTGCATTGAGGTGTGACAGTTTATCTGTCCTGCTGGGAGCTGAGCACAGATGGGGAAACCTCTCTTTCAGCTGTGATCTTTCTGAAATATAATTGAACATTAATTTAAACACCAACATACACTGAGATGTCCCAGAACACCTGGCTCAGTTTTGATGCATTTACTGGAATAAAGGTATTCTCTCATGAGATATGCATTGTCCCATCCAAAGTTTACACAATGACTAAAAATGCACCATGGTTTGATATTTTAGCTACAACATAAAGGGAAATGTTCAACAATAAAGCAGTTTTGACTCTATGAAAAAGAAATCCCACTTAATAATATTAGCCTACATAATCCCATCTAACTAATCTGACTAATTTAGCTGGCTAACACCAGCACATTTACAGTGATGTTGATCAATATGCATTGCCCTTGTAAAAAGTAACTTGTAGTAACTAGCCACAGCCAATCACATGGTTAGCTTCCAAGATGACATTCAAAGTTCATCCCTGTATTTGGAAACAGAGGCTGAGAAATAATGTTACCAAACTAAACAGAAATTTAATTTGCTCCATTATATTTTGTTCTACGTCTATGCTTATCTCACATTCTTGTATAGAAGCTCTTGTGTGTTACATTTCTTTGCATAGTCATAAGTGAAGTACACTGAAAAGCGCATCACTACAGGTTGCATGTGACTATACATATGTACATGTTCAGTATCTATACTGACTGACTGACTGAACTTCATGAAAACTAGAACTAGATAATACTACTGTTCTTTAGGTAAGGTTTGTCTCAACTCTGACAGCTCTCAAAACAAAAACAAAAACTTCATGGAATGAAAATGTATCAATGTGTGGATAAGAGGCTCATCTGTATTAATGATTTACACCTAAATTGACTCTGGTACTTCAGATCCTGCAGATTTATGAGTTTATATCTTTAATGTGAGTCCCAAGGTGAAGAAACAAATGAAACATTCATCTGAAGTGTTAAGATGATTGGATTATTCGTCCTCTCCGCAATCAAACCTGCAAACAAATGTGGCTGATTTGGTTCTCGGCTGTAACGTGTGCTCTGTATTTCAGCATGACTGATTGTTTTTCATGTTTTTTTTTTATTTATAATCATCACTATAGGACAATCACAATAACCCCCAAACCTCAACCCTGCCCTTTCCCTTTTAAAACAGCAAAAAGAACAAGAACAAGCATTACAAAATCCATCCTAAGAATTAAACCAATAGCTGAAAGGAAAACAGAAAAGAAACAAAAGAAAAGTACAAGACATCCAGGTCAAATCAATCCATCCCCATAGACTAAACTATCTATGAGATCTGACATCTCAAAAATATATTTATGTACACACTCTGCTGTATTGTACTGTACAAAATGTGGCAACACTTGACACATTCCCTGTAGACATGCAAACACCTTACTGACACTGTAAAATTGTCCATCTTAGTACACCCATTTTCATTAATATGCACTGCAGTTAATGACTCTTTTCTTGAAATAAGAGGACATCCAGAAACGGGGGAAAAATGCCTCTTGACTTCGAGAAAGCTTTTGAATCAGGTGGAGACACACTGAAAAACTCATCTCACACCTTTTTTGTCTTTTTTTTTTAGAAATTTCATTTTATGTTTCAAGAAAACTAAGACTTTAAGAAAACAAGATTAAATGACTTATTAAGGTGGAGAACTTCTGCAGCATGGCCTGAAACTGAAATTACTTTGGGGCCAATATCCATTATCTTCACATATAATCCATAACTTATTCAGGACCATATAGCTGACATAGTGTTGAAACTGTTTCAGATACTAAACTGACTCCAATGCTGTGTCTCGAGGACCTGAGTTGACATAGGTTAACATGACACTGCTAATGGATGACTACCATTGCCAGCAAGTAATATTACAGTATGTTGAACCTCATAAGGCATTGTACATGTCTACACAAGACCCCTGTACAATAAAGTGTGACCTACAAAGACTGTTTTCATTTAGGGTGGGCGATGGCAGAGGGTTTCAGCAGGAAATAGCACTTATTAGGGATCGACTCAGTTGTGGTGACGTTGCGTGACTAAACATTTTCGTAGATGGCTGGAGCATTTCCTTGTGCAACAATACAACAACCAAATAAGAGGTGAGATCAAAAGTGTACATCTGTGTTCTTTTCTTCCCAAGTGCTACGACAAAGGAGACTAACATGGCAAAATAAGTGAAGCCGAGAGGGAAAAAAGAACCATGCACTTGGTAAACGTGGATGACTACAGTCCAGAGAGCCTGCAAAAGATGGAGGCAGTCTGCAGTCCGCGCTCTTTGCCGAGAAACAGAGCGTCCCGAAACTGAAATGACTTTATGCTAGAGGGCAGTTCCCTTCCTCAAGTCTCGGCAATGCTAGTGTCACTGTCATGTCCTTCAGTTATCTTTTCAACACATTTATACACCATATATCACACACTGAAGTGCCCTCTCTCTCTCACATACACACACACACACACACACACACACACACATACACTTTAAGAGCATTAGCAGCTCTAACCCAGTGTCCATGTCCGGCTAAACACTTGGTCCAAACGCAAAAGGCCTTGACGGATTTTAGCTAAATTCTTCAAGCTCTGCCAAAGGTCTGACCCTCAAAGCCTCCTGCCTACTCCTCCTCTTCCTCTTCCTCATCAGGAAGCGGTAGTAACTCCTCCTTCAGACACTCCCTGTAGAAGCTGGTCAGTGTGGCGTAGAGGTGCTGGTGACTCTGCTGAGACAGGAAATGTCCCTCGTCTGGGTAGATCTGGTGGATAAAAAGTAAGTAAAGCCTTGTTAATAAATGAAATTCAAGGAAGCTTTTAATTTGAAATGGATATAGGAAATGTTGAGTTGTAAAGGGTTAGGGTAATCTAATCCAGCATAATGAAGTAGCTTAACAGGGCAAATGGGAGTGGAAAACAAGGACTCTTCATACAAAAAAATATGACCATATATACTTATCAAAGAGAAGGAATTAGTTGAAGTACATAATGTACTTCAATGAGAATTATCACATAAATCTTCAGTTCTCTGTTTTATCTTTCAGCTCACTGTTTTGGTTTTTATGGCCTGAAATCCAGATGTGCTTATTTTTACACTTACTGGTCTCATAGTGCTGTTTTCACTTTAAACGCTCCAAAACAAATGTTATCTCCCACAGGTGTTCAGTTGGGTTGAGATGTAAAGAATATGAAGGCCATAGCATATGATTCACATCACTGTCATACTAATCAAACTATTCAGTGACCCCTCGTGCCTTGTGGATGAGGACATGGTGGTCAACCTGGGAAAGACCACTCCACCACACCCAGGAGTTTCATGCTTCATAATGTTCCATCACAGGATAAAGATGAGCACTCAGAACAACTTTATACTGATTTGCTTTGATCCCTCCCTCTAAGGGGACAGGTGGACCCAAACCATGCTAGTAAAATGCTTTTCTCCTATATGGAGAAGTGGAAGCATCTGCATTTGTAATATTTTTCCCCCATGCAGTTTTAAGAATTTGCCTTGGTGTTGTTGTCTCTGCGATACACACCTGCATTGAGTAGTTTGCTCCAACTTTCACAAGGTTCTTGACAAGCTCAGCAGTATGCTGAAAGTGGATGTTGGCTGGGAATAGAGAAACAAAACTTGTCAGCAAGATTCAGTCTGAATCCTAACTGGGTGAAAGAAGAGACAATCAGATTCTGGCAGGATGGAAGTACCTCAACAAATTCAACATGCATGGTCACCAGCAAATATTTTCCCCTGGAAATCCCAGCATCAATTTAGATAACGCACTTTTCCTTTTATCTTTTGATTAAAAACCATTTGCCTCATTACCTTCCAGAGTTGCATGCTTTTTTTTGTGCTCAGCAGTGATGCACCACAGATACAGTATTTTCACTCTAACACAATTTATTTTCTCTTACCATCTGCTGTGCCGTGCACCAGCATCAGTGTCTGCTCCCTAAGTGCCTGAACGTTCTGCAGCACACTGGAAAACTGCAAAATAGTGAGGAGATAATAGGTTGATAGATATGCTACCTGGTATTGAGGAAAGCAATATAAAGATACCAAGTATGATCAAATGAAAGACACAGTGGCAAATGACATTATATCCTGATTACACACATACTAAGACACACACACACACAGACACGGCTATTCAATGCAATTAGAGATTTTCAAGTGATTTATTTATTTCCCATTGACACTATTTTCTATAGTTGGAAAGTCACGGTTTGTACAAATTGTGAAGAAAAAAGCAGACAGCATACACGAAGCAGCAGTACACTGCAGAAGTGAGTTACTTGTTCGGGACAGATTTGTTGTTTGGGTGTTTACAATGTGCTTGCAAAAAACAGTTTTGTTCTCCCCCACTGCCTCTTTCCTATCACTGTGGAAAACACCTCTGATAGCTTAACGTCTTGTCTGTGTGGGAGGCCTGGGAGATCCAGGCAAGCCTTTTGCAGCGGCTTATAAAAAAACCTCCGCCATGTGATCTGACACCCCGGTGCACACAGTTACCAAAGAGAGATGAGTGACAAAATCCTACAGAGCATGAAAAAACACAAGAAAAGGCAAAGCACCGCTGCCTCTGACTTTGATAGCAGCATTCAGTAACTGTGGGAGCTTAACTGTAGGTGTGTCAATGATGTTTCGGCAAGCCGCTTTCAAAGATCAACGGCAAACAAGTGAGGGGAGGTAGTAAACACGCACCTGATATCTGCTGTCATCCCGTAATGGCATGCCAAGGTACCTCTCAGAGAACGCCGATGCTGTGCAAATGAGAAGTGATAAATTCTTAACAGCGCCGCCAGTAGACAGTGCTTCAGCTGCAGCTACATAAGGACCAAAACAAAGTGGAGTTCCTATCATTCTGAGGAGGAAATAACACCTTGTGTTTGTGAAAGGGTCCTCTGTGTCATCTGTAAAGAATGCTCTGTTCACTGGCATATATGGTACAGACATGGTACATATGGTGTTGCTAAAAGCAGATTCACCTCACTCTTCTGTCAGAGTTAAATAGATTTTTTCTAGGCAGAGGCTAAAGCACAATGAAATCTTTAGTTATACTCTCTGCCTCCACACAAACACGGTTTCAACTGTTATGCCTGAATGTTTTACTTATACTTGACTTGACGGATGGTAAATATGAAGAGTGAAATCTTTGAGGGTTTATAGATCTAAGTGTAAATTCAGCATGATGCAGGATTTATGGA
This sequence comes from Scortum barcoo, assembly GCA_023238725.1. Lineage (NCBI taxonomy): Eukaryota > Metazoa > Chordata > Actinopteri > Centrarchiformes > Terapontidae > Scortum > Scortum barcoo. Next base: position 24,730,180 of record CM041550.1, read on the forward strand.
GGGATTTTGTACTCACCATAGAGTTTCCAGTCTGTCACCGGTGACATTGCACATGCACATTTGAAGAGGCTGTCAGTAGACTTGAGCATCATCAATGTTATGTATGCCCCATAACCCTGTGCAGACAAACAGGGCCATTCATGAAACTTCAGTGGTTAAATCATTTAGGTCTTTCACTAAAAATGTAACAACATGGCCCCTTAGCGCTTGAAAGTATGTATGTTAATGCTCTAAACATGAGCCACATTAGTGGATTATAGAAAAACATACTCTTAACATAATTACACATGTAAAGAAGCACTTCTGTTGATTAATATTCTATACGTGGATTTTGCACAGCAGCAACAACATGTCACATAAATATGGCAAAAACAAACTGGAGATTTAATTAATCTTGCATCTAATTATAGACGAGAACACAGGCTCACCTTTCCAAACACTGCTATCCGTGTCCGATCGATATATGGAAATTTCATCATGTATCTGAAAAGAAAAAAAAAAAAAAACATACCATGAGCAATGGTTTCAAACATATTTCTGTATCATTTGAAGCTTTGAAATAGCACAATGTTACAGAGCATCAATCCATCCTTAAATCAGGTAAAATTGGTAAAAATGGTTTCCTTTCACTTTTATCAATTGATTTCATTATATTACTTTGTTTTACTGCATATGTGTCACACATTTTTCAGCAACACGCATAATGGAGAATCAGTGAGAACTGCCTCTGTATAAAATCGCTGATGACTAAGATTGCTGTGATGGGGCTGTAACTTTTATTGTTCATCACTTAACCCAAAGTAAAAAGAAAATGTAGTTTCATGAGAGAATCATGGTTTAAAATAATGGCATCTTAATCTTTCTGACACTAAGTAAACCTGGGCTTGAAGATTACAATCAGCCAACCTGTGTATTCTTTGCTTATAGTGAAAAATAAGACACATTTATCACATGACTCACTCCTACTTAAAGCACAATGTTTAAATAACCTTTAAGAGCAATTAATCAAGTGATTAATCACATGTATACTCTGTGTGGAATACACAATCGCACACAGGGTTTAACTTACATTTGCCCCACAGGGAGAAACATTTCTTGCTGGTAGATGAGGGGCATTAGTGCAAAGTACACACATAATAAGGGGAATCTAATGCCACAGTGACAAGTGTAGACAATGATGATTCATGAAAAGAGAATGCAAACAAAATCAATGCCAGCTTTATTCTTTTTGTTTGCACCTCAAAGGAGTGAAAAAAAAACTGCATCCATTACAGGCTGCTAAAAAGTCAGCATGTACGTGACAATTATACGGCTCTTGTATGAGGGATTTGCATGTATTTTCCAGAGGCTTTTGTAAATGTATCACCTGAAAGCACAAGACAGTTTAAAGTAGAATAACATGAATTTGATAACATACTCTACTGCGGCGATCTGGTCCTGAACATCAACCGTTCCCAGTCTTTGGTGAACCTCGTGCAGGATCCTCTGACCCTGGAAGCCGCTGCCCCGTCCGTCCAGACGAGCCACGATGATGTTGTCTGAGCTGACCAGCACAGAGTCCCAGCTGAGAGAGAAGCGGTCACTCACAGCCTGACCACCAGGGGCGCTGTCACTAAACACACCACAGGACACACAAAACAGGTCAACTCAAAGAATCCCAACCAGCAAAACCAAACTGCTAGATGTAGATGCAACTGATTAAAAGGATCCAGTAGATCTCTAGTAGATCCAGTAAAGTGCTTAAAGAGCCAAAGACGGTTAGGTTAGTTTTACAGACGATTTGTGTGTAGAGCTTTGTGTAGCTTTCTTCTTTTTTAAAGGGTCAGTAATATCACGAAACAGCTTGTCACTGTAGTTTTAGCAAACATTAAACAAAAAGGAGAAAAGCAGTGCTTTTGCAGAGGACTATACTCAGTGGCGGACTCAAAATAAACTACAAGAACATGTCACCCATGGCAACAGCGTGGCTTACTGATGTGTTTTTAATAGTTTTCAGACAACAATGGCTTTTTGGCAGGAGAAAAGATTTATCAGGCTTTAGAAACAGATACAGTTCTTGTTAAAATGAGAGATTTATTGTTCGTCTGGTTCTTTTTAATGACATCTGTTGACACATAAAAATTATATCAGTAGCCTTATACACATAAACATATAATGTGTTAATGTGGGTTGTAAAAATGTATTCACTTCAGTTTTTAATTTTATTTTTACTGGTTTATTATTCAATCACAGGGTGCAACAAAGATACCTTGTGATTGACGGAACATGGCCCGGTTTATTCTATATGCAAATGTCACTACTGTCAGGTATTTGATCATAGCTGGGGCCTCGCACATTAAATATGCAGACATTTTCTGTTCTGCACTGCTCCTTGGATAAAAGTGTTGACTGAGGATTGTATGGAGTATATCATTTTATACCAGATAGAGATAGAGAATGTTTCATATTTTCATTAGAAAAGGTACCTACACCAGCAACAGTAAACCATAATGACGGGAATCAGAGAAGTCTGGGGGGTAGAAGATCTTCAAAGGTAAATCTGTCAAAAGAAAGAGACACATGAAAACAAATGCATGGCTGCTTTAACTGTGATTCACGATAACAGTATAGAGACTAAAACTTTATTCTCACCAAAGTGTTCCATCTGAACAGTCCTGAAGTCAGTCAGCTGGATCCTTTTGTACTTTAAGGCTGCCTTCAGCAAAGAGTTGTTCTCGAGGATGTAGTAATCTGTAAAGATGAGATGAATGTTTAAAAGATGAATTGAAAAAATGCTCAATAATCCAGGTTTTCCTGAATAGAAATGACCCATAATAACCTCAGGATTTGTCTTTTGTGCTTGTGACTTAATGAGATGAGATGGAAAGCGTGGGTAAGACTGATAAGGTCTGAGTCTTGTGGATTGTTTCTGACACTGTTTCACTTCAGCAAGCTGAATACATTCTTGGATTTCATCTGTTTGGGATTTGACTACTGCAAATAAAGGAGGCATTTCTAAATCATGAGATTGTAATATGAAACTCACAAAAATATATATAAATCCCAACGCTAGGTACAGTTTGTAATTTGGGAAAGGAAAGATAATTTACCACTTTAATTCAAACCATAACAATGGTCATTGGTTGTACTGTTAAACTCGGAAGAGCACAAGAAAAAGTCAAATGGTTCCATTTTTGAAAAGCATTTCACACACAGCAGCTTGCTCATTCTCGCCTCAAAAACAGGAGCCCCGCTATTTTCTCCACATGTAATAAACAATGACTCTCTGGTTTGGCCACTTTTCCATTCAAGCAATCTGAGAAGCAGCTAAATGAAATGGAATTCATCCAGCATTTCTAATGGAAAACCCAAAATCAATAGACATCTCATTATGAAACCGCCAGGGGCCTTGAGTTCCCAGCTGTGGATGGAGGGCCTATCCAAATAACCCTGGGCAAATTGCTTGCTTTTCTGCAGCACAGCTGTTAACTTTTTTTTTTTTTTCGAAAAAAATACTGATAGACATACAGGCTTGGATAACAAGAAGGACCCTGTGTGTGGTGTAGGTGTGTGTGATTAGAGTGAATATAACATTGAGTGTATATAGCGTGTGCCTCTGTCTTCATGTAGGAAAGGAAGACGACAGAGAGCAGCAAAGGGGAGAAATCTCAATTTGTAAGGCCCCTTTTAACCAGAATCATCTGAAAATGTGATGGTCATATGGTCTTTTTTTCACACTTAGCTCTGACAGAAGGCCTGTTTCAAAAAGGAAAACTCATCAGTCCTCAATCACGTTTTGCCTTGACTGCTTTTCAGTAGACTGTGACCTTGGCTTTAGCAGCAAATCAGAATTTTATCCTCAAACAACAAATTGGAGGTTTGGTAAAATAGTATCCTTCTCTAACTAAAAACAGCTCCTCCTCAGATAGCAGCATATTGCCTTTTAGTAACATTGTTTCCCAGTGTTTAATACCCCAAGAAGAAATTTAAAAAAAGATCTGTTGGGGTCAGCATAAGAAGCTAATGTTAATATGAAGTCAGTGAAAGTCAGTGAGCAGCTGTGTTTGAACATTTAGAGTTTGGGGAACGACAACTGTGTTAACTGATTTTATTACAGCAGGAGCAATGAATGATTACAGCCTGGTATAAATAAGTAAACAGACAGTAAACAACAACACCACCTATAACCATCCTACAACCACAATAACTCTACATGTCAAAGATGGCAAACCAGACTTAGGCTCTGAACTCTTAGAGTAGTACTTCAACTGTTTTAAGGCACAGCAAGACAGACAATCTCCTGAAAAGAACACATCACTTCTTCAATCTTCAAAATACACATCTGAAAAACTTGAAGAATGGAAACTTAATCAGTGAGATGTTTAGGAAGCAGGTTGTACCTAAAGTCAGAGTCAAACATGGTGAAGCTGTATTTAGATACTATGCTGCACACAGAAGGAACTAACTTCATCATCATCACCACCAACCGACTTCCTGATTATGATAATTATCACAACTGCATTTATATCTATTTACTCGCTACAATCCTCCTATTGATTGTATTTTAATTTCATTGTGCTATGAAATGCCCTTCTAATACATTCAGTTGCCTTATGAACTGCACTTTGTTTGAAAGGTGCAAATACAAATAAATGTGCTCTGCCTTGTGTTACATGACTTCAACAGCTTGCTATAAGTTTTGTGTGTGACAACAAGGTATTTTCCTATAGGTCACATATAGGCAGCACAGGTCACATGTTTTCATGATAAGAAAAAGTACATTGGGTGTATATTTACATAATTACGCTTCAGTTTTGGTCATTTGGTCATGATAAACTTGATTGTGGCAAGCCAGAATTAGACCAACGACCAATAAGCTTTGCTAAAGAGGAAAATTCTGATTTATTCCAACCTGCTGTATAACCTGCTAACTTTATACTTCGCACATAATGCCAATTTCAGGCAGCCTCTTTCTGTGTTTTGAAAACACTCTGAGAATAGCATGAAGAATCAATGTAAAATTCTGTTTATCTAGAAAGCTAAAGGAGGCTCAATACAGCTTTTAAATATATATATTTTTTGCAGGACTCCTCATTTTCCCAAATCTCTATAACATTGGAGTAGTAGTAGTAGCAGGAATGCAAAGTTAGCACAACCCATAAAGCCACAGTAGCCACCTTTATGGGAAATGAATTATGTTGGTATAAACCAGAATTATCCTTTAACATGGTCATTGTGTACCTGCCAGTCCCACAAAGCTAAATTAAGTCCTTACTTGAATTATTGAGGCTGTGTAAGATCACAGTTGGTGCTCCAGGACCTAAAAAAAAAAGATGAAAAAAAAAGCTTGTCAGTGCACTTTAAATACCATCCAACAACCCTAAAATCCTCACTATTCACAGAGAGTGAAGGACAATCTTTCAAATTATTAAGCGCAAACTTTAAAACTAAATGATGAGACAACATTGCAAGTGTTTTTTTTCTGTATGATAGGATGCTCCTCTGAAGCAGCTACACAAAAGTCAATTGCAGGCGGCAGTTTTGTTTTTTCGATTTTGCTCATCACCTTCCCTCCCTTACCTAGATCAATTAGGGGTTAAAGGTCTCTCACATTGCCTCCCTAATAGCCTCAGCCTGTCAAATTAAGTCAGTTCTTTTCAATGTCCTTTTGCAAAATACCTAGTCAGAGGTTAATAGGATGCCAGGTTTTCTCAACAGCTCAGCAGTGGCTGAATCGTTCCCTCTGCAGCTGCAAAACACACCCTGCCACAATCACATTCCTCCTAAAGCACAGACCATAGCCCTTACTTTATTTCTTCTCTTTCACATACTGTTGGTAGGCTGTATTAGCTTTGACCTTTGCATTCTTTACTACACTGGGTTGTGTCATATGGAGGAATGGTTTCATATTGTGCATGCACCTGCTTGAAAACACAGAACTAATCAGAAGCATTTCATGAGTACAATCAAAAGGTTTGTGTTGCTCCTAACAAGATCAGGTGTTAGGACGAACTTGTCAGGATTATGTGAACTTGGCCCCCTGAAGACAACAAGCTTTCTCCATTATTTTTATTGCTTTTGGGAAAGGGAACAGTGTTATTGTCCAATAAATCACCATGCAAAAGCCCAAATGCTTCTGAGCATGAAGCACTCTCATCTCCTCAAAATAAATTGAAAGCACAAACAGTATAAAGAGTTACCCTCTATTAAATAACCTACCCATTGCCCAATAATGTTACCTTCGAGTAATTATACACAATAGAGTGGCTAATTGTTTTCATGGCATGCCTGTCATTTGGAATTGATGAGAGATGAATTTAAAACTGAGTAGCTGGGGGCTGATGGATTAAAATGAGCAAACCTTGAAATTTGTCAGATGATCTCAGTTTAACAAAAAATTTTAAATCTGTTATGTGCACCCATTTGCAGGTGTTTTGTCTTTAACTGCGCAGAACATTTTAACACAAAGGTAAAAGCTGAGGTTATTTCAGTTTAATGCACTCCAGTGTGTTTAGATGGCCAAATTTGTACTTTCTTCTGGATTTCTTCTGGGAAGGTGTAACAGCTACTCCTGTTAGTCAGTTTTAAACAGCAATGCAGTAATATTATTATTTGCAATGATATTATCATGAATCAAAACAAGTTGGAAAAATGTATTACTCATAAGTAAGTCTAAAAATATGTGTTTAATACAGGGATTTAACAGGTGATGCAGTCACTGATGTGTCATCTGCAGACAGGTAATTTCAAGAAATGCCTTAATGAAAAATGACCTGACTGTTAAACTTAACAATATTATTGATGACTTATCCTGTACTCTGAGGCTTTTATACTCATTTGTATAGTATCTGATGAAGGGCAACTATGTAACCCCTCCCAAACTACATTTGACTTTGTTAGGAAAATTTGTAGGTCGAAGCAGTTAGCCGACAGATATCACAGATCACAGGTGTTTGTTCGCCATATGAGTTGGCAAAAACTGTTAACATTTCCAAAAGAGCAGGTTTACAGTCCGTGTAACTCACTCTGATGAAGAAGGTGAAAGTCCTCTACAACTGTGCAGCTGCCTCATCCTACTTTCTAAGTCAAGCTCCCTTTTCATGCTCTGACTGCCACTTGACTAGGAACAGACACTTAAAGAGCCTTAAAGAAGGATTATGTGATGGCCTACCTTTACAGTGGAGGATAACGTGCTGGTTTGTGGGGCTTATGTCAGCATCGAAGTACAGACAATGAGCTTTATTTAGCTCACATGTCAAACACCGTCGTGGGAAAAGACCCACAGTTTTAACACTGAGGATAGAAGATAATAAAGTAAGGAAAGTAAGACAAGGGGAGCAAAACTATTAATAAATTGATTGTTTTTTAAAAGAAATACAGAGCTGACATAAAGAAGGTTATCTGACAATAACACCAGGTTGATTAGAATGTCTTGTGAGAGTCTTGGAATGGATCTTGCAATGACAAACGTTAATTAAAAAAACTTGATAATTACACATTTGAAGCACTACAAGCACAGAGGCTGTCAGCAGCAATTACTGTATAAGTGTAAAACAAACCTAAAAAGTTGGCGTCTTCGTGGTGAACCCTCTGTGCTGAGAAAAAAACTGTCAAGAGAAAACATTAAGACATTAAAGTAAACACACAGATTAATACTGAACTTCATTAATGTATACATTTAATTAGCAAACCACACACGTGTGAAGTGTTGAAGGAGACTAATAGTGGACAGACCAGATACTATGTATCTAGAATGTAGTTTATGCATCATCTCATAAGAAATGTGTGTCTAAAAGTGGTTCCTGGACTTACAGGTTGTCGGTGTTCTCATCGTAAGCAATGATCTTAGTCACCTCCCAGTTCCCTGATGTTAGATGTCGGACTTCATTTTGATCTGCTCTGAACTGAGAGAGGCAGAACAATATGAGCATAGGTTATTTATATCATATTATATCATATAGGTTTGACCTTGGCAAACTCCATCTAGTAACCCATTTGCTTCTGTATGCTTATCATAGCGTGCTATACTGTATATCTAAAACTGTCTAAACCAGAGAAACAACAGCATGAGCAAACACTTGAGAAGCCTAGATCTCTAATGATGACCTCTGGGCAAGTGTTGCTGACAAGGACCTCTTCTTGTCATGAGAATAGTGACATTTCTCTGTCAGAGGCAGAAGTGCAAGTAGCATTGATGACTTTTGAAGTGTGTTCAGACTGAAAGCGAGGCAAGTTACAGATATATAGAGTGACTGTATACAGAGTTGGAAAGATGCACACAATTGCAATTAGACAGAATTGTTACAGCCAGTGCAAACTGAAGTTAAGAGATGAAAACAGTTCAATTTGTATGTTTATCCAGAGACTTTGTGACTCAGTAAATGTACAGCAATGAGAGTTAAAAGGAGGCAAACAGACACACTCCACATGATTGTTGCTATGGTGCCAGACTGTCAGCTGGCTGTTTGGACCAAATTAACATAGACTGGAAAAACACTTCAGGAGAAAAACATATTTCCAGTCTGAGCACACTGTCAGAGAAAAGGCCAGGTGGATGGCTGGGCACACAGTGTCAGACTTTCATTTAGGAGACTGCTGGACTGTCTTTTGTTCACAGGTGGCACCAGACATTTATTGGTGGGGCTATGAAGGTAAATTTCAAGTATGATATGGTCACAACAAAGACCACTATTGAGCAAAACTATACCACAATAACAATAACAGTTTAAAAAAAATTAAAGTAATTTATGTCCAGCACACTGAAATGAGTACTAAAGAGGACACAAGTACAGACAGTAGGCAGCCATATGCAGATACAATCTAGAAAAGAATGGCTGGAAGAGTCTTGATCTCCCTACCTCTCTCATCTACCTCTCCTGCTTCATTAAAGTTATATACATTGGGAGTGTTGAAAATCTTGAAGATCTCGACTGAATGGATGGACGAACAAAGTGTGTGACTTTTGCACAGGACACTGCAGTTCACACTTTGTCTTGTGCCAAAAGTCAATACTGACTCTTTTCACCTTAACCATGATCTTACCTTTACCTTAACCAAGTAGTTCCTCTAACCATGGTCTTACCCTTACCTTAACCATTGAAATGGCAGATCAGAAAACAAAATGAGATATTTGTTGTTAATAATTATGGCTGTTTTGGAACACATTCACAAACACAACTTTAAATCTTGGTAAATTGGTATGAGCTTCTTACAGGGGAAAGTGTTCCCATAACAGCATAGAAACTATCCACAGCTTACCAGACTTGCCTACATAATCCTTTTAATCTTTACTAACTATTTCCAAGCTTCACTCAACACAGATAGGGAAGTTTAGGCCTCTACTGTTGAAAAGGAAAGTATCATAAATCAGTTGCAAGAAGTTTCTTATGGCAACACTTCAATTAATGATTCAACAAAAACACGACTAATAAGGGCTGCTGTGAGTAATGTACTCAATTTCTGCTACTTAAAAGCATGCATCCTGCTGCACATTAAATAAAATGGGTTTATTAAAGCTGTGGCAACACACAACATCCATCCTGAATAAAGGATTTAGCTTGATCTCTTGGGTAGGGGGACTATATGTGCTGATGGGTAAGTTGACCATAAACTGGACCTTCACCTGTGTGGTGAACATGGCGATGTGATGAAACTCCCCACGTCCTCCTTGTTTGACCGGGACAGTCAGGAAGAATCTGCTGCCATCTTTGGAGAACACCGGCTCTTGGTTCTGCAGGAAAAAAAGATGCTACAGTATCTCTCATTTAGCTAGATTGTTCAACCCATTCACACTGATGGAATTGGACAAAAATCAGATTTTCCAACCATGTCTGTATTTATTTTTGCAAAAGGTGTGAAGGACTACTATAAGTATCCTGCTTTCAGAGGCTTACAGTATGTTTACCTTTGGGGACAACAGCATCAACAATAGATGGAAATGATGATGAGTGATGTGCAAATGGCCTCTACAGTCAAACCCCTTTTTCAGTCTGAAAGTAGTATTCTGCACCTTTTCATTTGAATAAATATGTATTTTCCACTGCCTACACTGCTGATTGATGAAACACTGAGTGAACCCTTTCCATGAAGGGAAACAGGTACTTAGCATGATCGGCAGTGAGAAAAGTGCACCATTTACCACTACCTGAAACTCTAACCAAGATAACGGTTAAAATAAGTACATTTATGTAAGTGCTGTACTTAACAGAGCACTGCACCAATTTAACACATAAACATCACTTTACCCATTATGAGGAGTACAACTCAGCCTGTGAAAACAACTGCATAATATACTCTGTGCATAGGTCTGTGAAAATAACCCCGATGATGTCACACTGATGTCATCAGGATTATATGGGGTTATTGGATTATATTCAAATTTAAAACATAAATACTGCATTACAAACTGCAGACATGAGTTTTGGCAGACTATTCCCAGGGAGTGAGGATTTACCAAAAATATGTTATTAGTTGCATTAAGGGAAATATTGAGCCCAGTGTTTTGGATGCTCAACCAGCTCATACCAGCCTGGATATCTCAGCATCTGGTGCGGCAATGCTGATCATTTGTTTTCTTTAAAATGTGTCTTGTCAGTCCCTAAATGTTAATGAAAGTGCATAACTAAATGGATGGATGCCCATTTAGTGCATTTACTTATATTCTCCCAGTGTTTAAGTTTGTTGTAGTGCTTCTTTTACTCAAGTAATGGTACTTTTCACAACACTGTACTTGGTTGACAAAATCTATAGTACTGAACACTCAAGTGATCTCTGGCAAAGTGAAAAATAAATAAATATTTTAAGATAACCTCTAAACATTTTAACTCCAGCCAAAATATCCTGCTGTGTATTGAGGCAATGCTTGACTGAGTGGTTTTCATTCAACAAGTTTAAATTCATTAAAACCACACCAAATAAATATCTCACTCAGTAACACAAACACATTCTGCCTCAGATGGAGAGAGTTTACCCAGAACGAGCCTTTGGCACTTCTGAGAAAGTGCTGTGGATCTCTGAGGTCTTATGAGACAATCTTACATAAAAATCAGTTTGCAAAGGCCTCTCTGCGCAGACACAACCTCACAGTCTGAGTATCTCACAGATTACCACTTTAACAAAGACAAGCTGTTCTGCATGCCAAGATTGTCAAGTAGTTAAATTACCCACTGCTATAGCCAAACATGTACGGCTGCAGGGCTATATGATCAAATCCTGCCAGAGACTTTCCCTCCTCTGCCTCCATCTCTGCTTTCCAACTCTCTGAGTAAATAAAAACCACTAGAGCTGAGAGACTGCATTCTCTTGTTTGGAAAAATAAAAGTAAAAACAGTTAAAATGAGAGTGTGTCATTCTGAAGTGAGATATGGGGAAAAATTATCCAACTTTTATTTCTCTAAGTGTTGTGGTTTGGCCTTGCTAGCTTTTATTTGATGTCAAGTTACTGAATGACCATGGCTCCCTTGTCATAACTATGCAAGCAAAGAGGCTGGTGATTAAATTAAGTAAATTCTACACTGCTTTGCAGTCCATCTTGGCAAGAAAAGGTTATTCAAATATGTTTCTTACAGCAAAACATTATAAAAAGCTCAATCCCGAGCAGTTGTTGGAAGAACTATATATACTGAAGGAAAAAAAAAAGGCTGTTTCTTCAATTATTAACTCATCCTATACACCCAACGCACGTCAGAAAGGCTCTGTTCTTTGCTGATAGATCCAATCCTTCATCTTCTGATGATCTGATGATTCAAGGGGCCGACACTAGCTCTTCTTGTCACTGCCCATTCTGTGTTTGCCTCATAGACTGTTGAATTTCTGGGATGAATGAGGCATTTCTTCAAGATACAGAGACTACTGAGAACAGCGTACATACAAGATAGAAACTAAATCAAGTAAAATTACAGCACTGCAGCACTTTAAAAATGCTCAGTATAGAATGTGATGTGTGGAATGGAGAGCACCTTACCTGCTTGGAAAGCCAGAGCTCAGAACTTTCTTCATGTCTCTGAAAAGGATGGCAGAGCAAAATGTCAGTCTGATTGAGTTAATTCAACCAGATCATCAGAATACCCTTGTCTTTGTGGCCTTTCTTTGTTGGTTCTGGGCTATACTTGTACTTTTCTATAATTCTACTACTTCTACAATGTTGATGCAGTGTAATTACAAATTTTCCCAAAGTACTTTTTCTCTTATGTCAGTAAAACATTTGCAAAAGGGCTATATTTTTCATATATTGTAAAATTATTATAACTTATTTTGGAATAACACTTGGTTGATGTGAGGCATATTTTCCAGACAGAATCATCTGTCACATAATGGACCCCTTATTTTGTCGTTTATTTTAAAACGCCACTGGGGACACCATTCCCAGTCTGAGCCCTCATTTCAAACCAATATGCATGAGCAGGAGCCAGAGATTTGGCAGGGGAGGCTGGGCACTGTGTCCAGGCCTGAGCTAAGCTGCCTCTTGGCTGGGCGGCATGTTTGTTCGTGCAAATCACACCAAATCAGGAATCACAGAAGTGGAGAGCAGCCTGTTGAGTCACACAGTTCAACTGCAGGGTTAACGCTGTTGTGTGTCATTCAAGTAAGGAGAGTACTCTGGCAGATGTGCTACAATTTCAGCAAAATTTTCCTCAAGCCAAAAAATGATTAGTTAAGCAAACTAAACTAACAGCTAACAAGCTAAAAAGCTGTGAATATTACTGTTCGTATTCACATATTCACAAGATATCGACAGAGTGGAAAGGGAATGGAACAGAACAAGGAAACCATATTCCAAACTGGGAGATGTCATGCATTTAACTACAGTCTGCAACATGCCCCATAACACTACATGAAAAAACGACTGGATGTGAACATATGACATACACTTGTTATCTCTGAAAACTTTTGTATCTCACCTAGAATTTGATAATAATGATGCTTTTTGTTGCCATGGCGGCGCATAAACACGCAGCGGCTTGGTGCTCCCGGCTTTGTTTCTTTTTATTTATGTTTTTAGTTATCTTTTTAGTTATTTTATAGTCTCCTGCAGCAGCAGCTGAGTACAGTAGGGCCAAGTTGTTGGAGATTGGGGAGAGTGCGCACCTGCGGGCGTTTCCAAGGCTGGATTTTATACCACCAGAGATTCAGCGGACCGCTGGAGGCTTTCACGATCCCTCTGTTGCCAAGGAGAGACGGAGGAGGCGTCGTAAACAAAAGCGGGGCAAGAGGGGCGGCCTGCGTGCTAGGCTACAATCCTAACCCATACAGACCTGCTCTTCCCAGTCTCTTCTTCACAAACACCAGGTCACTTGTCAACAAAATGGACGAGATGAATCTCAGAACATACTGTTCTCCTGATCTGGAATATCTGGCAGTGAAATGCAGGCTAAAGACAGCTAGAGAGCTCTGTTCTATCCTGATTGTAGCCATCTACATACCACCATGACGAGCTAATGCTAAATTAGCATTGGAGGAGCTGTACTGCATGATCAGTCTGCAGATGAACAACAATCCAGAGGCGGCTGTGATCGTGGCCGGAGACTTTAACCACGTCGAGTTAAAGGCAGTTTTCCCCAAATTCCATCGTTACATAAACTTTCCAACGAGAGACAATAATACCTTTGGATCAAGTTTACTGTAACATCCCTGGAGCATACAAGGCTGTTGCAGCTCCACACCTGGGCATGTCGGACCACATCTCTGTGAATCTGATCCCTGCCTACAAACCTCTGATCTGCAGGACAAGACCACCTACCAGAACTGTACAGGTTTGGACTGAGGAGGCGTCTTCAGCATTACAGGACTGCTTTAGCTTTGAGTGCACTGAGACTGGGAAGTGTTCAAGGAGGCACAGATCTGGATGGATACACGTCATTGGTTCTGTCCTACCTAAAATTCTGTACTGATGCTGTTCTACCCACAAAGACCATCAAGGTTTTCCCAAATCAAAAACCATGGCTGGACAGCAAAGTGAAGTCCCCTACTCAAAGCCCCTGTGACGCTGCCTACAGGTCAGGTGACAAGCTGGCCTATAGCATTGCCCGAAAAGAACTGAAAAAAGGCATTTAAGCTTGCAAAAAGCAGGTATAAACGGCGCATTGAGGAGCATTTTGAAAACAACAACCCACATAGTATGTGGAGAGGCATCAAGACAATAATGAACTATAAGCGTAGTGATCAGCTGGTTAGCCACAATTCCACTCTCCCCGACACCCTGAACACATTCTACGCTCGCTTTGACACACCTGGCAGCAGAGACAGTGTTCACCTTCCCCGGCTGGAAGAACAGCATCAACCTCTAGTCCTGCAGCTGCACCAAGTGAGCTACTTCCATGAAAAGAATCAACATCAGGAAAGCTGAAGGACCAGATAAGGTGTCTGGTCGCACTCTGGACATTTTCAACCTGTCCTGCAGCTTGCCACAGTTTTTGTCAGCCTTAAAACCTCCATCATTGTGCCTGTGCCTAAAAAATCTGCTGTCACCTGCCTGAATGACTACCGCCCTGTCGCTCTAACTCCGGTCATCATGAAGTGCTTTGAGAGGATCGTCCCAGTCCTAAAGCACATCAAAGACATCATCCCTGCTGGTCTGTATCAATATCAGTTCGCATACAGGGAGAACAGATCAATGACAGAGGATGCAGTCTCCATTGCACTTCACACACCCCTGACCCATCTGCAGCTTCCTATCACCTACGTGAGGATGCTATTTGTGGACTTCAGTTCAGCCTTTCAACACAGTGATCCTGGACAAGCTGATACTGAAGCTCCACAACCTGGGACTGCCCTCATCGCTGTGCCATTGGATCAGGGACTTCCTCACCAACAGGCCTCAGGTGGTGAGAATCGGGGACAACACATCCTCTACACTGGTCCTGAGCACAGGCACACCACCACCTCTGTCTCAGTGCAGCAGTGTGGTATGGCAGCTGCACTGCACAAGACTGAAAAGACTTAGCCTGGGTGGTGAAAACTGCACAGGGGATTGTGGGTCCTCTTCCAGACACTGGCCGGATGCAGAAGAAGGCCCGACATATTGCCACTGATCCTACCCACCCAGGCAATGGACTGTTTCGCACAACGCTTCCCTCTGGAAAGCGGTACAGAAACATAAAGACAACAACTACCAGACTGAAAAACAGCTTTTTCCCCAGAGCTGTACAATGCATTTCCCCCTATTGAGAACTTGAGACATGCACTTGACTGCACTTGAACAACTGACCCCACCCCCCTACTGTGCATTGCTGCTGCAACTTTGGACTTTGGATATTTGTATACATAATACATACTTTTGCTATTACTTACTATTACTATTTTTTTACTATATTTACATTTAAAGATGTGAAAACATGAGGACAATAAATGATTCTTAATTCTTGATTCTTGTCTTTGTAACTGCTGAAAAGGTTGATGAGTGTCTCACAAAAATACTCAAGATACCTGCACTTTCAGTCTAACGTGAAAAACACTTGCTGCTGTTCTCTCAGTTCTGGCAGATACCAACCACTTGGTGGATATTAAGAGGGAAATCATTTAGAATGACACATGCTCATGAAAAGCTTCAAGAAAACAAGTGCAGGTAGCAAACACCTACCTTGGAAATGGTGTGGGCTTGATCAAATATAAACCTTCAAAAGAGCTCTCCACTAAAGTTTGACAAGCACTACTTAGCCTTACAGAAAGTAAATGTGGAATATTATTTTCCATTGCACAGGTAATGATGATAATTTCCGTTTTCTACTATTCATTTAGCGAAAATCCTTCCACCCGAGGACACATTTATCTGTCTCACTCGCTCTTTCTCTCACACAAAAACTCACTGTGACGCAGGCTCCAGTAGTGGTGTCACACACAGTCAGAATGGAGATGTTCTGGGCCCGGTTCAACCACCTCACAGATGTCTTGGTCTTGCTGATCCATTTCACCATCGTCACATAATGTTCCCTTTGAAAAACACAAGGAAGAGAAGGAAGAGGTGTTGACATGCAGCAACATTTTAAGAAAATAAAGTCGCAAGAGATTCATTAGCAGCTATAAAATTATGATGCCTCTAAAGTGTGTTGAAATGACAAATGCAGATGCAGTCTTTCTGAAATGATACAAAACAGTTTTTGTGTTTTGACTCAGACACCTGCAGAGTGGGATTTGCTGTTTGTCCTTTATTAGCTATCTTCATTGAAACAGTTACTGCTACTGTGACTGCAGGGGCACAGTAAACTGCACTGTACAAGATTTCCAATTAAAGGTGCCAAGTGTCTAGTGAGGACAAATGATCATTTAAAGTTTAAAAAGTCAAAAGTCTAACTTTAAGTGGCACAGCGGCTGATGCAAACGTTTCTCTAACTAAGTGCAGCTCTTCTCACCGTAGTTTGAGCGTCTCTGGAGGCATAAGCTCCAGCGTGTGGGTCGGCCCGTACAGATTAACTACATAGAGCTTCACCGCCGGGTTGGGTTGGCCAGCCTGCACAGAGAATCAACAGTCCAGAGTTTAGGCCAAAGCTTCACATCCTTGCAGGGGGAATTATTTGTGCAGCACCATCCAAAATGGCAAGTGTGATTTATAGAGTGCTGAATGATTAAGTTCCCCTTAAAAGTACCTTTAAAATCTTTAAAATGCAAACACAGTTAGACCATTATGCTTGTGTTCTTATGCAGAAATGATTAGGAGTTTTGTCCCAGCTAAACAGCAGACATAAAAAAGGCTGATTAAGCATAATGCATTGGAGAAACACCTCACTGAAGCAGCTGTAAATTAAAACCATAAAGAACAAACAATTACATTCTGTCACTGCTGTCATTTGAACGACACACCTTCTCAGAAATTGTTCATCACACTCCACTTGTGAGATCAGTCTTGTACGATGTTACATTTATTCTAGAAGTTAATTTGAGATGATGGGATCTTTTTCCCTTTTCACTTCACCTGCAACAACTTGCTCTATTGATTTCCTGTGTTTCCTAAAAGGACCTGTGAAGAGACAGCCCTATAGAAATATCTACAGAGAGAACAACAGGTGTTACTTGAAATCAAAGCTGGGTAAAACTATTGTAGCTGGCCAACTGCTTTGTCATAACTGGGTTATTTGTATGATCACAGTGGTGTGTTGCAGTCTGTTCGAGTGAAGCTGCTGTCAGTGGGGAAAACTGTTAGCTGCCTCTTTTAGAGTACACTACTGATTTTTACAGTTTTTCTTTCACCCTGCTGATTTCATGATTTTGACTGTGTCAAACATGTAATATTGTGATATTAAGTTGTTACAATACAGTATTTAAGAATAATTAAAAAAAAATAAACCTGTGTTGCAGTGCCCTATGTTTTGAGAATTTTTTGAGTAGAAAAGCAGTCATGTTTTATACAGGCCTTCTTCAGGTGTATTTATCTTTGCACTGTGCTTTATTAGTTATGAACCCAAAACTAATCTCAGAGTGTATTTAAAATACCCTGACTGCCCTGTGTTGTGTAATATATTACACATTATATATTATATAACATATATATATAATATATGTGTAATATATTTCATAGTTCATAGTTTGTGTGTTCCTGTCCAAGAAGAGCATATGTGCATAGTCTGTATTAAACTCAACAAAATAAAACTGAGCCAGAATATGGTTAGCCTACAGACCATTGGCCTGGTCCAAATTTAAATAACATCTTCCAACAACTCCAAAATTCACTAATGAACATTTTGTATCTCATTTGTGGACAAAAAGAGAAAACAAGGCCATGTTCCAAAATGTTGAACAGGGAAAATGGCAACACATGTTCTTCATATTTGTCTGGAAGCATGACTAATGGTCGTGTATCCTGTGTGTAAACTGTGTAGTGCTATTATGGCATGTGTGTCTAAATGATGTTTACCTTGGGGTATGGATATTGCTTTCCTTTGGGGTATGTCATGCCGGTGAAGCGGGGCAAAGCCATGTTGGGCACCAGACTGTCATTAAGGACCAGGAAGGCCAGTCTCTCTCCATCAGGTGACCACCAGTGTGCCACATGGGTCTGAAGGATCTCCTCTGTTTGAAGGGAGATACAGGATGAGTTACAATCCTTTACTGACATCAGTCCTGCAATTTAAGGATCATAATACCAACAGGCACTTAAAGCTAGTGTTTCTGCCTTTTTTTTAATCAAATTTTGGAAAATTTAAACTTCTACTTATAGCCACTTTTAAAGACAAAATACTTCAGCTGTGTATGCTGTTCTGTACATTTAAGACTAAATGCTTTACTCTGGGAAGATTTCCAGATCTGGTATTGACATTACATTATCAATTAACCTGAGTATTGAGCTTGAAATGTCAATGATCAAGGTCATAATCCACTGATGATAGTGATCTGTGTCATTTTGGTTATAATATAGGTAACAGATTGAATGTATGTGATGTTGTTTTGAACACACTGAAGAGGAAAAAAGAGCTAGTACAAGAAAGGAAGTATTAACTGAAGTTCTTTGGGGTCAGCCATCACTGAATGCTACATTATTATACTTCACAAATATAATTAAGAATAAAAAGAAAAAAGAAGCCGAAACAGTAATGCAGTTATTGCAGTGCCTTTTTCTATGATTTACATAATCTTCTTTTCTCCTGAGAGATTGGCCGACGTCGCTAAGTGCATGCAATGTGTGTTTACTTAAAGCACATAAAACGACTCTTCAGACCCGGTGGGGAGATATCTGCACTAGAGCAAACAATATGAATATTTAACCACTGTCTTTTATAAGGTAATGTTTCTAAACACAGATATTTACACTTTAATGAGACAGTCTGTCAACGCTTTGAAAATTAAGTTAGATATTATCATTTGTACCTGTGCAATGTTTAAAACCCAGTGTTGCCATGCAGTTTCTCAACATGCCATTATCCAACATCAAGTTACAGCTTGTCACTGAGATTCTCTGGTGTAGTTTATTTAAACGAGTACCAGGAAAAGGTAGACAACGAGCTGATTTGTACCTTCGTAGAGCCAGTCAGCAATGCCATTGAAGATGACCCCTTCCCTCCCTGAGGATGTTAGCCTGAGGGAGTTACTCTTGACATCCGATTGGTAGTAGATGTTATTTTCAAATATGTAGATCTGTTGAGACAAAGCACAGTCACAACTTAAATGTCGCATTGTATGGTAAG
Organism: Scortum barcoo; assembly: GCA_023238725.1. NCBI lineage: Eukaryota > Metazoa > Chordata > Actinopteri > Centrarchiformes > Terapontidae > Scortum > Scortum barcoo. The sequence goes on from CM041550.1 coordinate 24,749,271, forward strand.
GAAAAGAGCAATATTGCAGGAAAGGAAAACTGGTGCAAAATTTCCAAGCATGTTCCAGATAGCACACATCCACTGGATTAAAAATGATCACATTAAATACATACAGTATTTGCCCAAGCATCCAAACTATTCTTTTAGGATTAAAGGTGCAAGGCAGTGTCGGTAAGTCATTAAGTGATTAACTCTAATGTACTGTAAACTGCATTTATGGAAGTAAACCTGTTCCTCCTCCACAGGCATCAACCGTAAATTAAAATCCCCCAAATCAGAATCTACAACCTCAGGGTTTTTCAAAGTCTGCCACTGTGCCACATAACTTGGAACAATGCAGAAGTTAGATACTTTCCTTCAGCAGCACTATCAAAGAGTACTACCTAAATTTCCCTGTAGAAAAAAAAATGCTGAACTTATCTGACACGTCTCACAAAGTATAAATCCAACCTGTCAAACAAACACCAGAGAATCTGTTTCTCAATTTTACACAGACCCAATTCTGTCTCGAATGGAAACTGAATCTTTCTTTGGCCTTTTCAAAAATCCCAAAGTCTGTGGCCTTATGTGATCTTACATCAAAATTCATTAGCACAGGGCCTTTCTCTGCACTGACACACTCTCACAGCCTTCTCCTATCTCGCTAGAAGGCATCAAGATATCATCAGCACAGCAGGCAGACTATGCATGTGCTAAAAGGTTCAGAGAAATGATTATTTAACAGCAGAATGCAAGTACATAGTTCTATTCCAAAATGGAAAGGCTCATTACTACAACTGTGGAGTGAGCATAATCAGCCATTTGAGATCTGGGCCAACTGACATGACTTCAAGTCACCAGAGTGGTGAAATTCAAATTAATTTGTGTGTTGCTAATTTAATGGAAAGTAGATCCTTTCCAACAATGTATGAACAACATGAATTATTGTATACAATTAAGAAGCCCTCATCACTCCAAATGCCAACAGGAAAATCTCAAACCTCTGTCCAAGACCTCAATGTGCAAAAATCAAGCTGGCACAGTGACAAGACCAAAACCAACAATGCATTAGTCTCTCTCTTAGTATTTTTCAAACTAAAATATCCTTTCTTTTGCCCATGATAAAACAAAGATAATTTTGTACCAAAGGGAGTTCATCTTTGGAAATAACCCATCAAATTTGTTCATTTGTTTTTGAGGCAGTGAGGCCAACCTCCACAAGGAGGCAATTAAGTTACTTTAAAACCTCTTGCTCTCAATTGCCACTATTTTCAGAAAAAATGGTACTCCTTCCAGGACAACTTTCACAAGGAGTCTGAACACAAATCTTCTCTAATTATATGATCTCCTTTACAGTTAACCACAAATAAACATAAACATCCATGAATCCAGGAAAACAGCTAAACTTTGAAAACTCCTGATTCACTCACAAATTAACTGAAACATTCAAACAACACCTACATAGAAGACTTAGTAAACTGCAAAAAAATTATTATCCCACTCAGCTTGTCCTATTTAGTGTGGCTATGTGTGACCTATGCTTAAGACATACGAATGAACACCCCTAATTCATGTTCTAAAGGCAACTTTCTGGGATCTTCCTGATGAGAATACACTGCAATGTGACTCACTAACACACTCATTCCCAAAACCCACATGATGTCATTGTTTCCAAACATGCACTTCTGGCTAATGATGCTGCCATGCCACTCGAGAGCTAGAGAGCCTTCACATCCATCTAGCTCTCATGTCCTTATCACCATAATGACCTCCTAATGGAGTTATGTTTGATTTATGCTCAAATATTACATATTGGAATTTGCAAATATGGACAAATCAGCTCTACTATGCTTTAGCCTTTAAGCTGTCAACAAAAAAGCCTCTCCATCTGTTCAGTGTAGATAAATAAAAAGGTATGATGGAAGAAAATTAGCATCTAATTAGGTTCCCTCAAAACTGAACTTGAGTACATTATGAGTAGAGCAGAAAATTCTAGATTAGGGATGCTTGGATCTAAAAACAGACATCTTTTTGTGTGGTCTAACAGATCAAATACATATGTAAGAGCATACAAACACAGCTCCAAGCATGTTGAAAAGAGCCATGACACTGTATCTCTGTTCATATGACACAATGTGCAGGCCTGGAGATGGAGATATGTTCTTATTTGTGTGGCTCTGCAATAAGAGCCTTTAAAATACTGTGTTTTATTTTTCTGTAGGAGATGTGAATTTGGTGCTGTTATACTTCAGAAACATTTATGTTGGAGTTGAAGGCTACAGTAAAAATTATGTTCTCAATCTGTGCCAGCCAATTTAAATATATAACAAGCGTAAAATTACATGGAAGGGAAGCAACCTTATGTGTTATTACTACTGATTAAATACAGAATTACACTACACATTACATAGTTATTAAATGAAGTCAACCATGCTGTTCTTTACAGTAACTTTTATGTATCCTGGAAAAATAACAATATACTGAAAAAAACAACAACAAAGAAAACCTAATTACTGTAAGCTTCAGCAGGTATATGATAGAAATATCTAAATGCTTTGAAAAGAAAGTATGTGATTTAATCGTCAATAACCCTGAAAAGCAATAAAGCTAATGTTGCAATGAAATGTTTTGTTGTGTGTTCTCACTAGTTGTTGGCCTTGCACTCCCCAGGCAGCGTACTGCAAGACCGAGTTCACCACCTCAGGGGGGTCCAGCTCCCACACCTCCCTGAAAACAACACAAACAAAAAAGGCTGTTGAAATCTTTCCTGACATTCTTAAAAAAAAAAACAAAAAAAAACTCAGATTTCCCCGTTTTTTTTAGGTTTCATTTTGTCAAATAAGCACTAGTTGGCAACAGACCCAGAGTGTAGCATAGAGATGACCAAGATAAAAAGAAAATACCAGAGTGGTGCACAAAAATGGCATAACATCTGAGGAATTTATCAGAAAGCTTGTTAAAATAACAGCCATGTTTGAAAAGCCAAATCCCATCAGCCATATTAAGTTTTAATCCTTTCCGATTAGTAGTGGGAATCCTGCCCATCACCGTGACTGACAGGGCTGGCAGAGTGCATGCAACCCAGCATGTATGGACAGAGGTTATGACACTTTGTGCAGGATGTTCTAAAGATCCACCTGCAAAACAGCAGGATGCAGCAGACCATAAGCTGAATATAATATAATTTCACACAAGTGAAGTTTTCAGTTAATCAGCCTTATAAAACCCTGCAGTCACATACAGTACAGTCACACCAGCCTGGAAACACTGTGCATGTGATACAGTAAGTAACCAAACATTATCTTAAATAAAACAAGTCTGTTTAACAAGATTTATTTCATTGTGTGTTGGAAACAATAACTGTGAAATGTGTTTATATTGTTTCTGTGTGAGAGCAGTGTGTGCCGGTCTGAATGGCAACTAAAGGTTAATTTCATGAACTATTGGAGTCAGTGTCCAGATCGCTCCCTTGTGAGTGCTGATGGTGATGGAAAATATGTTTGATGGAGCAAGTACATTATCACCTGACTTCCAGTTTTTAGATGGATGAATTTTTACATTTAAATCAATTTGCATTAGAGCATTAACTGAGGGCGTTTTCCATATAACAGAGGTTTTCAAACTGCAAAGGCCCACTTTCCCAGAAAGGTGCAGGTGGGAGAGATGTGAGTCAAAGATAATGCTTGAGGTGAAAGGTACCAGTGCATACTGGTGTTCTAAGAACAACGGGACGTTAGTAATTGTGGTTGGACTGCTGATTTGGCCCACTTATCAAGTGGCCAGCAGTTGGAGGTGCAGCAGTGGCTGTAACACAGAGCTCATGAGGGCAATTAAAGTCCTTTAAAAGCCTCAGTGCAGCAATTTGGAACACATGGTAGTGTGCCTCTGAGTCATAATGAGTCACATCTGAACAAACAGGGTATTACATGAGGGTATTAATTAAAATCTGATGTCCAAATAAATAAATGTCCATATATTACTTATCATAGATAAGAACTCATAGATGGATGATAGATGGAATTTGACTGAGAATCATAATGCATTCAAGTGTTCTTCTGTAACAAAGTAATCTTGTGATAGTCGTCTGCACACCCATGGGTAGATTGCAAACAGAAACTGCTAATAGCTAATTCAGCATATGTTTAATGGTGCCAGTGTACTAAAATGCGTGTTCAGTTTTGTCTGTCGGGGGCCAACAGTGTCAGACAAAACCCCAGCTATGCAGCTTCAACAGATATGGCCAAAATCATGATTTAAAAATGTATCCAATCTGTGGCCCTTGCACATGTGGCACATGGGTCAGCTGGTGCAAAGACACATGCACCAGCATGCCACAACATGTAAACAATACTTACTTAGCCTTTACCAATAGTATATGTGTGGTAAAGTTCAGTGGTTCACAGTTACATTACGTTTTCTCCTGGATGACAAGTGTGTCATACCTAACAGCAACTGCTGAGGAGAACAAAAACACTTACCGTGTGTGAATATTGTAGATACTGTAGGAGGCCATGTAGGAGTGGCGATAAACCTGCAGCAAAATAAAGACAGAGAGAGAGAGAGAGAGAGAGAGAGAGAGAGATTAAAAGATGACTGTCTAAAACATTAACGAGAAAAGCAGCAGGGCCACAGATAATGACATCATGACAAAAAATGAAAAGGAAGAAGGCGTCAAACAAAACAGACTGCTGGCTGTTCTCAGTGATAGAATCTGTAGACAATGCAATTTGCATGGGTGACAGCTGTGGGACGAGACATTTTAATTCCATCTGAGAAACCCATCATCGGCGAGTGCCTCTGCGCTGAAAGCCCAGGAGACACAGGGAGGGGAGAGAGAGAGGAGAGAGAGAGAGAGAGAGAGAGAGAGAGAGAGAGAGGGAGAGAGAGAGAGGCATTCAAAACGACAGAGGGGTGCATGTAAGGCTGTCTGAAGCCCCCATGGGAGAAGCTGTGGCTGACATGATAATAGACCTCTGACCATGGTTGGTGATCGGGCACAGAAACAGGCCATATTTTTGCATTTCATCATGAAGAATACACTCATATATTCAGCTCTGACACAGAGTAGAGGACGCTATTACAGGAGGCAACTCAGAATGGATGTAAGAATGGATGTAAGTACTTTATCATCACAGTAACTAATTTTGTGTCATGAGGGGTAATTATAGAGTTATATTAATGCTTGATCAAAATTAAATTAGTAGTAGTAAACTAGGGCTTTAAATAACAGCATAAAAGCATTAAATATATAAATATATATATATATATATATATATATATATATATATATATATATATATATATATATATATATCAGTATATGTACATTTACTGATGATCATGTACAATGACGACGCTCGATAAACTGACACTACTGTATGCTGCAGCACCAAGGAGCTTTTTTCAACCTGTTGCGGTATGCCTCAATGCTGAGAAAAATATAGGAGCTGAAAGGAACTGCAGACATAAAATGTGATGGGGGCGCCGACAGATGAATGACTGGGGCTCTTGGAAAAATAACTATGACAAGTCAACATGAGTGATCTCCCAAGCTGGGACAGAAGTTGATCTAACTCTGATGACTTTGACAAACGCTTGTTCTCCCGACAGCAAGCCGCACTCCTGCTGGGTATCAATGAAGTAGGCGCAGACAAGGTTTCCGAGGCAAGACATTTGCACTGGGTGAAATGGGGATTTAGATGGCTGGAAGGTACATTTTGTGCAATAGTTTTAAATCCTCCTATGACAGAGTACAAATGTTGATAGCTGACTGCTTTGGAGCCATTGAGCAAGAAAGGCCAGTCAGCAAAGAAGAAAACTTCAAATGTTTTAATGTAATGCATACAAATAAAAAGACTGCATCTCAACAACAGACGTGAAAATGCAATCGGCTGTCACTGGTCATCTCATGAAGAAAGCCAAAAAAACTGAAGATACATATAAGTGATTTATGTGCCTGTACCTTCACAAAGATATTCACAGAGATATACTGTATGAACCTCTGAGCATGCTCTCAGATTCAAAGTGCCTGAGTAAGCAGCTGTAGTCTACCAAACAGGAACAGAGCAAGCAGTCCAGAGAAACGCTATCAGTACCTTTTCATTTTACTGAGGCTGTTACGCAAGAAATATAGTGCACCCCAATGGCACAAATAAGAACTTTAAGTGTTCCCTGGTACACCTCGAGGGATGAGCCAGAGGCTACAAGTGCTCTGCATCATCTTGGAAGGTGTTGTCCAAGATAGGGTTCACTTTGGACCATTCCTTCAGGCTGTCCAGCTCAACAGAGGCTATTTTTTTTTTTTTACTTTTTTTCTTCTACAAGTGTTATATGCCTGCTGGCAGCCTCCCCAGCACACAACGGCAAGAACATGACTTGACTTCCTCAGTAACTTGTAGGAAGTGGTTACTGCATCCATCTGACAGCCACAGAGCTTATCACAGCTTAAAAAAATCTAACTTATTTTCCACTATGCCTGAAACAATTTACCCAGTGGTAAATTTCATCATTTGTTTTTTTAAATATACATCACTGAGATAGATATCTGCAATTAAAAGCCCTGTGGTGGATATAAAACCACAAAGAAAGGAACATTGTTGTGGTTACTCCTTGAGTTAGCAGAATTCATAAGACTTTGCCTTAATCATGTTTTTAATGATTATTTTCATATCTTTGCTGTAGACAGTTTGAACGCAAGTTACAAACTCCTGAACTTACCATATATGATATGATGTTATATCTTTCACACACAGAGTTGTATTGACTGGTGTCTGTAGTTTTTATTTTTACAGATCAACAGTCAAGTTGAGCTTGACTCTATTATTTCAAGGCATGTAAGCACCTCAGCAGGAACAGCAAAGGAGTCACATTTGTCTTGTGTGTGAGACAAGTGGTCAGTAGATGGAAACTGACCTTGTAGCCACTAAAGTCCAGGGCATGAGAGGGCAGTGGACACCTAACAGAAGCAAGCTCATCAGGAAGACTTGCTTTGTCCTTCAGAGCATAACTGGACTGGACTGCTGCCACCACGAGGCCAAACAATTTGTTATTGCTGGTGTAAATGTTATAGAAATCACTATAATATGCACCTCCCTTAAATGTGAAACATAAAACATAAAACTCTAGGTTTATCTAACCCCTACAGAGTATATTATCTTAGCATCTTTTTCTCCAAAGTACAAGTCTAAGAAACAAAATAGATGTTAATGAGGCTTATGGCTGTTACAAAGACATTATACAAAGACTACAATAAGGCTTTGGATTCCAGCCTAAGCACTCATGAATGGCCCATAACAATAAGGTGGAACATCAATAATACAGACTCTTGTTCATAGTGAAAGTAAATTACTGTTTAGAGAGAAGAGGATTCACCAAGCTCCAACTGACTCATATCGACTTTATGCAGAGTGTAACTTCTCAGCGCATACTGAATGTACTGCAGTTGACACAGGGGTTGAGTGTGCTCAATATAAATTTGCAGGCGTTATTACAAATATCTCTCTGTGTTCTGGAGAACTGTGCCTGGGAGTAAATACTGATTCTCCAAGGTGCTCAGATACATTTGTCAAACTCTGACATGCTGAAACTTTGTAATTTTCTGCCATGAAATAGAAAAACCCTCTACAGCCCCCAAATGAGTGCTCAAATGAACTTTTCAGCAGTACTCCATTAAATGAGGTGTGGAGCACACATGGGCATAGTGACCTTTGTTACCGGCTCAATGATAAAACAAAAAAGGTTGTGACATTTTCAAAACTCAAATACAATTGTGGCTATTAAGATGAATATCATGTCTAAAACCAGAAGCACTGGTGCCAATAAAACAAAAAGTTATTAATGTTGCAGGGTTGATCTTTGAAAGCACATATTGTGGTCTGACTTTTCCCCTTAAAAAAATCTTTGGCACAAAAGTCACAACTTTGTAGAGGGCATTTTAGGAGAATGAAAGTGACTCAGCTATAGCTGACATAATATAGTAATGTCCTTTTAACACTTAAAAATCATAGTATACAGTTAAAATTCTGTTACCTACATACATACATACATACATAACATTTTCCATGTTACTTTTGTTGATAAACAAAACAACAAAGTGAAGAGAGAAACATGAGAGAGAATAAGAATTATTTGTTAGCACTAGCAAATCTGGCCAACAGGGAACTGAATTCAAACTGGGATCAGCTTTTGGAACTTTCTTTTAGCTACGCTCATGTCTCCACATTTTTAAAAAAGGTCCCATGATTAGATTAATTCATATTAGGATTTTTCTATGTTTTTAAAGCTCTGCATGGATTGATACCAATATACGTTATCTAAAAAAAACAAAAACAAATGAGCTTACTTTGTGCCTCATTAGCTTTCCACTAAAGCTTAACATATTTCTAGGATTTACTATCCATATTCTATGAAAAATAAGTATCTTTTAAAACACTTGCAATTTGACTTTAAACTGCTCAGGATTTTTACCGCAAAAAACAATGGTTGATTTAAAAAAAAAAAAAAAAAAACCCTGCTCCCATGATATTCATCAAACATTATGGTGACTGTTTCTCCTTTTTCTGTTTTTTCTTCTTTTCTCTCCCATCAAACGAACAGGTCAGTTTTTATAGACATGGCCACTGTTGAGTTGGTGATATTATTCAGTGGGAAACAGTTAAAGTTCTGTAAAAGATGGCCAAAGTTCTCTTTGTGTCGGAGAAAAAAACTATGTATCCTGCTCATTGCAACGAGTCTTTGAACATCAGTACAAATGGCATGTGACTGTTGTTGAGATTAAAGTCTCTGTCTCTACCCTGTCTATTTGTTATTTGTGTCATTAGAGATGTCTAATTAGAAAAATGTCACCCAAGGCCCTGGTTTGACTTCAGCTCACTACAGACAAGAGCTTAACGGTATGTCGTTTACCAGGAGGTCCAATTGTATGACATGAGACTACAACATGTGAGTAACACAAAGAGAAAAAAGAGAGAAAAAAAACAGCACAGACACTTAAAGAATGTCTTGGGTGTAACCGAGTCTCCTGCTCCTCTGCTTGGCATCGGTCCACTTATAAGAAAAGAGAAAATCAATAGCCTAGTGGGAGTAGCTCTCTGGATGGATCTGTACAGTGGAAAACATGTCGGGCCAAATGGCTACTAAAGAATAACGAGGACTGTAGGATATGTGCGGCTGACATTGTACAACACCCTGGTTGCCATGGCAATGTTGCCTCTTGCTACACCTACAGATATGGAGCCTTGAACTTTTGCACTTTTGTGTGTGACACTGTGCCAGCCTCCCATTATAACCATTTAGAGAAAAAAAAAAGCCGCCCCTTCCAGGCATTTCCTATTGGTAGTATTGTTGGCAATGGAAAGTTCAGTTTAATTCAAACCTTATTTCAGTCTCACGATGTGGTCCAAAGCAATACATTAAAAAAATAATAATTATTAAGATGTACAAGATAAGACAAAGGTAACTGGACTGCTCTCTGTTTTCCTCTGAGCCTAGCATCCAACAACAACACAGGACACACTGCATTTCTTTCCAAATTTCCATGAAAAAAATTATCAGCATCACTTTGGAAATAAGAGAGAAGAAAGAAAAAAGCGAAATTGTCATAATTTTATATTGAGTGTTAAACTAGCTTTGTACAAACATGTAGCCACTACAGCAAAGATTGGCAGCTGGGTGGAGAGTGAGTGGGAGGAAAAGACTAAGTTTATTCATTCATTTAGTTTATAATGGAGAAATAAAAGCAGATGGAAATTATTTTATTTATATCGACTATGCATCACAAATAAACATCCATAAATCTGCTTAGAAGTCAAAGAAAAAGTCTAAGAAGTCCAGACCCAACTGAGAATCAGCATGTTTTTACGTTTTTGTCAGTATCAAAGTAATTCAGTGACAGTTGTCCGCACAGATGGGATACACTGCGAATAGCGAAGGGTTCACAAAATCAACATATACATATTATATGTTGTTGTGCCAGCCTGATTAGTACCGTTATTCTTTGGCTATAGGGCTGGTACCTAACAGGAAGACAGCCCTCTAGAAAAAAATTCACTGAGGTGGTCTATATCTGACACAGTGTGTAACCAATCAGAGCTCCAGCACTTTGTGTGCTGCTCATGTTATGATGTTGTGGAGTAAATCAGCCATCAGTAAGCATGTTGTGGAGTAAATCAGTAAGCATATCAGCCAGCAGTTTATTTAGAGTATACTCAGTGCGGCTACAACATGGCGTACGCTGCAGTGTGTGTTGTAAATTGAGCCTTCATTTTCCAAGGAGATCGTACTTGTGATGGCAGAATTGCACAGAGAAAGCACAGTTTGACAGGTGCCATTATTCTATAACCATTATATTGTGCAATTGACATTCACTTCATAACAATAGATTAAGGGAAAAAAAGTCTATTCCCACAGAAAAATATGTTTTATTACAACTTGGTTTTATGTGTGTAGCTTGTTCCATATAGTTTATGATAAACCAGTTTATGGTAACACTATAACTGCTGAGAATGGGCCAGCATCAGTAGGAATGGGCCCACGGGGACAAGAAACACAGCATTCAGATGATCACACACATCATGAACAAACATGGTGAGACAAATCTTTTTGGTGAAGAAAACAAAGGTGAACTATAAAATTAGTACCTAAATTCTCTGTTGTAAACTTCCCTCACAGTTTACAGACAGACTTTCTTTAACCTTGATCTCTTGTACTAACTCTAGTTGTGCACACTGTAGCTGTGAATTGTGGGACTTTTAATTACTTTGTGGGTGACCATCGGTCATCTGTCTGATTAGCAAGTGATCAATTTCAGATATCACTGCATTCAGAATAATTACTTTGGTGAGTGCAACATTAGAATAATATTAGATTGAGTGTTAAACTAGTTTGACTATAACTTTGTACAAACAAGTAGCCACTACAGCAAAGATTGCCTGATCTTCTGTATGACAGGTGTCCTATCTGAAGAGGTAATCTCCTGATCATTCCATCTCATCTGAACACAAGTTCTATATTTTCAGGTTGGAGTTATTTCTCCTCATGCTGCTACCAAGTAACTTGATTCAAAACTGACACAAATGACTTTTAGTAACTTGTGGGTGAAGTCACAGACACTATGACTTATATGTTTCAACACTCTGTCTGCACGTAGTAAGTATCATGGCTGTAGCGGTGCGTGAAATGGATAAAACCTTTTTTTATAGTGTATATTTACTTATATAACACCATATGGATTCATAGTGGTTTTAGATAAAACAACAGATGACAATGTCTATTTTACATGGAAGACAATTCATGGTACTCCATCAAGCTGATGCAAAATTGGTTAAAACCCATATTCAGATAAGGTTGTCCTACTCACTGGGTTCCAACATTGCATTCAGTGGCTTAATAAAACCAGATCTATTAAAGATATGGATACCTCCGAATGAAAAATCCCTGACAGATACATTTCTGTCATCTCACTATATATTTTGCCATATTTCCCAAGCCTACATACCTCAATGTATGTTTTATTTCTGTGTGGTTTTGTATTTGCCTGCTGTGTTGACTCTGCCTAATCCCTTTGTGTATACTTCTTATAATAGTCTGCATGCATTTATGGTCAGACCACATTAAACATGTCCACAGGATCCAGAGGCTTTTAGAGAGCAAGCAAGCAACACAGGTGTAGTCCTCTAACAACAAAATCACAAAGGCGTACTGCCTGTGTTTTGATGGCAGGATTGGAGAAACGTTGAAATATAATAGTCTGTATCACTGTTACTGCAGCAGCCATCATTCAAACAGACTCATTTTGACTTTATTTACAGACAACCCGAATACAGATATGTTTTTCCAGGACGCAGGTGCTGTTTTTCCAAGCGCAGAATTATACATCAGTTTGATATTTGGTTCTATTTCTAAAATACCAGGTGGGCTCAACGGAGACGGCAAAAATAGCTTCAGTCTCTTATTTTCCCTTTCCCTGTGTTTTCAGCATTACATATGTGACTCCCCGCTTGCATTCACTACTTAGCTTATTTGTTATTTCCCCATCTCAAATATAGAATCAATTATTTTCAAGACAATTCCACTAGCATTTTTCCAGAACATTGGCAAGACAAAGCTGTAAGAAAATGGCTTTTCAACTTTTGTACTGACAGCACTGAAACAAGCAGAAATCTTGTACTTGTATAGCAGAAAATACAGAACAAATGCAAGCACACAATCCATTTATGCCTTGACATGCAAACAATGGGGGCTGTCATTTCAGAATCAGTGAGTCATCAGTCAATTTCAAACCCACACACGTCTGTGCTTTTATAGCTTAAAGCTAATCAGCTACTTTCTTTTCTTTTCAGATGTTTTGTGGCTTCAGTGAAAAAGTAACAGAAAACATGCCTATCTCTGTTATATGCTAAGAGAGAGAGAGGGAGTAACAAATGTCCCCCATCACATTCAAATGCAGCTACATCTGACTTAAACCATTAGTCCACAAAGATGACAGAGGATATATAAAAACTAATAAAATGCAGGGGAAAGAGTCACTAGGCTGAAGGGATTTATACTGACAAGAGCATTACAAGATGTCTACAAGGCTAAAAAACACAAGCCTGTTGTCAGCAGTGACAAACAAGAATCCCAGAGATTATGAGCTTTTGTAGGACTTAATCACTCCCAGGTACAGATGTGGTCAGATAAAGGTATGTAATCCTACAGATAGGTGGAGTTAAAAGAGCTTTCTCCAACAGCTTGTAATAGGAGACTCCCTCACTCGCGTCAGAACACATCCACATAACCAGCTAGAACCAGTGTATCTAATGAAGTACAAAGACTGTTGTATATACAGTAGAACAACTTCTTAGTTCAAAGCCTGCAGGTGATCAAAGCGTGTGATTAGCAGGAGACTCTTTTACTTATTTTAGATCAGATCCAAGGTCCCTTTGTTATTCTTTTCATCGCTCATTATAGGTTATGCTTAACTGCAAACACAGACCTCATGGTAACAGGCATAGATCAAAGCTTTCGATCACAACAAACCCACATACACCTCTGCTTCATGTCTAAAAAAATACATTTAAAGAACAAAATATTACAAAATAACACATTTTGTATGATTCTTATTAGTTTAAGGAAAACAAATGCAAAAAAGTTGATAAAATCCTGTTGGAAACTAAGATTGTTCTCATATTCTGACGCTGTATTATTGTGCAGTGGGAATAGGTTTTGGCACCTGACTGACATAAGCATTTGCATTTATGTTACATGACATAATGGCAGTGAAAGTGAAACAACAGTAGCAGATGATTTGCAGATTTGCAGATTATATATTAACATATATAATATATTATTAATTATATATATATATATATATATATATATATATATATATATATATATATATATATATATATATATATATATATATATAAAAATGTGTCCTAGCCAGTAGGCTTTGTCCATGTCTTGTGTTGCTCTGGAGGGGTTAAACATTCAGCACAGCCTTGGGGGGCATAAGTAGGAAACACACTGCTGGGAGGTATTTTCACTCCTATCAGAGGTTTTCACACAGACTGCACTGACACTTCAGAAACTATACAGACAACATGAACATCTTTCAACATGTGTCATCAGAAAAAGTCAATCACCTGTGCATATTACATAACTGTGCAGAACATAGCCATCCTCTGATTTAATGAAACAAAAAACTGTACAAAGTGAGATTGGTTTTATTTGTCATGGAGTTACAATTAAACATATTAATACAACAACTTTAGATTATTATTTTTATTGGTGATTCCCAAATATTCATTCAGTAATATTCTATTTGCTTAGTCCTATTCTCAACGTGGAGGTGGAGGTATTATAGGAACTGGCTACTGGACTAAAAGATGGCAGCCTGTCACTAATGAAAACTGCTCACAAAGAGCATAAGACAAAATTCTTCTAGCTTCCAGATTTGCTTCCTCATTGCTTCTGTTTATAGAGCATTTTTTAGAGCAATTTTCAGATTGCCCCCATAAAGGCACTGTTTATATCTGTTTGTGTAACATGTCTTAAAAAAGGGCCCAGTCCACCTTTTCTAATAAATGAAACATATAACGCCTGCCTTATCTGACCTGCATGCCTTTGTGTGAAATGTGATGTACTGTGTTTCTTTGTCAGTATGTTTTATGGTAGACAAAACATAATGATGTAATATCATAAGTTCCGGCCACAGAAGAGGCTTTTTGTCTCTGTTTCTACCTGAGTAACGTTGCTACCTTCTCTGCCCTCTGCTGCTCCACGAGCCCGTCTGTGTGTCTCTTTAAACTATTTAGACAGGGACCATGACTGTAGCTGTCCCAATCCTCTTTTCTGGCCTGCAATGGTCAGGCGTCTTTTTCAAACTGTATTGTAATGTCATAGTGTGGATTTGGCTGTGCAGAAGAATAAGCTGTGTGGTGTAGTAAGTCATTGTTGTTATATATCTTTGCTAAGGATGGCAGCTGAAACACAAGGCAATGACATTATTGCTGCTGACAACAAACAATTTAGTGGTGAAAAATCCAGAAAATGATGCAGCGCTCTTACTTCAAAATTTGTTAAAATATAAGAAAACATGTAGTAATATTTGAACCAAACAAACAATTAAATGTAAAAAGAATCAAGCCCTGTCACACTGTCACATCTCAACCAAGGCGCTGAAATTGGGCACAAAGAGTTAATAAATGTTTTATTTCATTCAGTACTCCGGAGATGAACCTATTAGAAAAGTAATTTATTTTTTCTGGAAGAAGTGGTGTTTTTACTCTTCCTCACACAGATGCCAAGCTCAAGGCTGTTGATTTGTTTCGCACTGTGCTGCCAGGTGCACAACAAAGATAGTTACATGAACACATGGTAAACAGTGTATTTCCCTACACGGAGAATTTTCTATACTGTAGATGCTGGAGCTGTTTATCAGTCTTTGAGACCAATTCTAGCTCAAGTCTCTGGAACATAACTTGCAAGCCACAAAGTCTTTTCAGTCAATTGACACACATAATATAATACCACAATGCCAAAATCACACCAGATAATGGGAACTATAGTGTCAACATGAGTTTTTGTCAATGTAACTCCATTATTTAAATCTACTAACATGCAGACAGGATCTGTCAGGATCTAATGTAAATCAGTGGTCTGTGTTCATGCACACAGGGGCCGGACTGGAAAACGCTGGGACTGTCCACATGAACTTATTTGTAGACTAACCTTACTTGTTTATGTATGTTTCACACAACTTCTTTGTTAGGTCACAGCAAATGTTCATTCACCTTTGTCCATACTTCTATTTTGTCGAATCACACATACATTCAGTGAAACTGAACATAAGCCAAAGTGGCCAAATGCTTTTGTTTGTATGCTGAGTCAGTTAAATTGAACTATAACTAAGAATAATAATTTAATTTAATACATTTTTGAGTAAGTGTATGAGTGCACTTATCACCATCAAGCAGTCATGTCTCACAGATTGAGAAGTGTGGCTACGAATGTGACTTCTGGTCAGAGTGGAATCAGAAAGGTCTGTGAACTTATTCCTGCCTGCTATATTATCACTTGTCAAGTTGACTTTTTACAGCCAAAACGACCACCGAGAAATGTGCCCCCCTGTGGGTTCCTGGTGCTCCCAACGGGCTGTCGCGAGTGCTTCCACACATCCCAAAGGTCACACACAGTCCAGATTTATACAGTGAAATTGTTTGATGTAAAGAGGAGTCCTCCCAATTATAAAAACCTGCACTAATGTACCCCATAGTGCTAATTATTGGTTCTCAAGGTAACTATATGTACCTGAAATTAAATACAACATCATCACCTAGATTATGAACCATTTAACTGGCAAAAGTGGAGTTGGACACGCCCTAAATGCACTTGCATTATAACCTTGAGCTATAAATAGTTTGTATAAGTTAGTTTTTATAGTATAAATAGTAATATATTAGTATAGTAGTAATATATAAATAACCTCATATTTATGGTTCATCAAATCAAGTCCACATATTTAGTCCAAATCTGGTTGCAAGTACTTGTACTGTGTCTAAGTCCAGCTCCAGTCAAGTCTCAAATTTGACAAGCACTTTATTGGTTAAATATCAGTCTTAAATATCTCCTAAGTTAAATAACAAATCATTATTTCACAAGCCATGTAATGTAATTTACTTTTTTAAATCATTATAATTAGACCGTACAAAAACTACCCTGCTACATTCTGCCTTCATCATAACCTTGTGCTAAAAAAGGAAACTGGGCCTGTGGCTATTGGCTGTATTGTTCCAGATTGTGAGTCTAACCTTTCATGCAAAATATGCAAATCAGTTCTGATTAATCGCCTTGTCAGTAATCCTCAAAGTTGATCCCTTCCAGAGTGGAGGGTCCAATTTGCATATCTCATTTTGCATCTACTCTTTTTTGAGGGAAAGCTGGTAATTATGGTTCAAGTTTGCCCCGCTGCTCTATTAGTGAATGAATGTGACCTGCCAGTCGCACATGGGGCACAATGGAACTTTAATCACCCCGGGCCCTCGTCAAAATTTATCAAGCACAAGAGGACTGTGGTGTACATGTTACTCAACCCTGACGCTGTATTTCAGCATGGGTTTGTCTCTACAACCCTGGTATAATACCATTACTTTACAACCAAGTAAGACATGAGACACCAAGCTGTGAGTGACAGTAGGGAAGGAAAGTCGACTTTGATGTGACATCTTGACATCTCAAGATCGCATACCTCCTCAAAAACATTAGGTCGTCTCTGTCTCAAATATCACATCTCTTTGTACTGTAAGTGGCTGTGAAGTCCTTTTCAGAGGAATAAACCCTGGTTAAGTACAGAAGAGGGATGACACAAGATATACTTATACTATACTATACTATACATAATTTCATAGATATTACTGTTTCAAGAGATTCAAATCAAGGTGTCAAGCTCATGACATCCCTACCGTTAATCTTTCTCTGACTGGATCAGTTGTTTTTCAGAGATGATTGGTGGTGATTCAGCGGTCTGGAATGAAGCTGCTGATAGGCTTCTTGGTTATGTTGCCAATGCATACTCTTATGTATGAGTATAATTTCTTTTACAAGGAATGTGCTCTTTCAGTCTGTCTGAGTGAAAGTGTTAACTTAAAAATACATATGAGTGGATACATGCTGATGATAGACCTGTAAATACATAAGTATAAAGAGGATGTTTTTGTTGAATGACAATGATGAGGGGGAAACCCAGTATTTTTGTTTATTTCAATAATGCCTAGAACTGACCTGTTGGCTAAAGTGGGTGGCAGTTAACTATGTACATTTACTGTTCTGTCCTTTAGCACAACTTCACTTTTACCTTACATAAATATTTGAAAAATATTAGATAAGGTCCATCTTTTCTCACTGGAAAAGTATTCATAACGCCGGTTTGTTAAGAAACTTACCTGTTTCACATCGTAAGCGAAGAGGACATATTTCAGATCAGGGGAGACTGAGTACTTGGCCACGTTGAAATTTATCTAGTGGAAATTAGAAACAAAGAAAGAGAGAGACACAGTAGGAGATCACTCTGCAATGACAATCACTGTGACTGTGTGCTCTTTTATACTACAAATAATAATAATGTAACAGAGTATCCACTTACAAATGTCGTGTTTGTCAGAACAATCTCTGTTTCGTTTGTAAGGATGTTGAACTTGATTACATGGCCATCAGTGTTTCTGTAGATGACTTCAGAGTCTGTGTATAGAAACAGAGGGAAGAAAGACAAAAACATTTGCATGAAGGAAATTCAATTTTGAAAGCTGCCCCCCTGCCCCCAAAAAAAAAAAACTTACAGAGGAAAAAGTTCAAAGCAGAGACATCCATCCTGACTCGATTTAGAATTTAAAAAGATACCATTAAAAAGAAATACTTTCTCAAACTCATTGTTCTCTCAAATTAAATTACAGTGACAATGCAGCTGATATCCAAGTTCAGGTCAGAGCAACTGAGATTTCACCGCCAGACAAACACAAACACTAGATAACACAACACGTTCGGTAGTGATGGGAAGAGCTTTGTGTAGCACTGCCAGGAAAACATCTTTTGTATTGTGCTGGGCTGCTTGGATGTGACAGCATTGTTTGCTCTGTGTCAGAGCCAAACATTCAGAAACACAGCCCACCTCCAATGTCATGGTATGGGGGGGATTGTCACCAATCTTTGTGTCAACACAATAGCATGCAGAGATGGCCATGATCTTTGATTGCATACAGAAGTACACATGTGTACAGAGGAACTGCTAAGCATAACCATAGCAAATGTTTCATAGTGAGTAACAGTTTTAATCATCTCAACATGCTGAAAACAGAACAGATGTAAATAATCAGTATTTCTCTCTTTTGTTAAGGCTATTTAAATGATCAAAACAGTGAAATTTATTTTTTATTTCAAATTGTCTGGCTATGAGGAATGGAGATATTTCCACCACCAACGACTGACAATATTCCCTGGAGACAGGCACTTAATCCTAAACCACTCCATCACAACAGGTCCAGTACTGCAATTAACCGAGGCTCAGGGAGAGTCACACAATACATAAGTGTCCCCTTATTTGAGTTTCACCTGTAGAATTATTCATCAGGTTGTCAAATTTACATGTGTTTTTTTTTTTGACAAGAAAGGAACAGTCAGTCAGGATGAAGCAGTGACATGTGAGCATCATGCCCCCAGCAACAGTGTAAAATGCCAACCGCACCTGAATCACTGCTTTAACAAGCAGTAAAGTAATGTCATAACAAACTCAACAATAGAATAATGAAGACAGACTGACTGGTGACCACGATTACCCATGTTATCTTCAACAAAACCTGCTTCTGTTTTTTTAATATTTGTAAAGAAAATGCAGACAAACAATCAATCTTTAAATCAGATCTCAGCCAGGAGTTCAGCTCACCCTCACACCTCAGCTTTTTGGCAATATGAGATGGTCAGTCCATCTCTTTAGTCCAGGGTGAAGTATCACAGTGGTTACTTAAATAGATTATAATGACATTTTTCTAGATATTAATGAATTCCAATGGCTTTGGAGATATCCTGACTCATCTGGCACCACAGGTTGACATGTTTGGTTCAGAGTAGCAACTGTTTGCATACAACAACATTTGACTGATTCAGATGAGGATGATAAAGCAAAATAATATAAAGTTTCATTCCTGTTTCATTCCTGTCCTATAATGGGTCTGTTGGCTATAGACTATATTAGCAGGATGTGTTTGTTTGTTAACTTTTGATCGTAGCGTCATCCTGCCACACGTTCTTTTTCTGACCTTGCATGCCCATCACAGTAATAGATGTCATCACATCAGACAAGCAGATTACTTGTCACATTCATCTTCACAGCTGCTTGAATTAAGCTCTTCAGGGCCTCTCAAATGCATTTGTGCTCAAACACTATGTTCTCTTGCGTTTATGTGTTTATATAGTTTAGTCAGAGACATCAGGGAATACACCACTTACAGCAAATGGTTATACAGTTAGATGTGGCACTGCTGTTTGAGGCAGCTTGTAATGATGCATAACAGACTTCCTTTGCTACTTTCCACCATGACAGCATTACAGAGACATGTTCTTTTTATGACTGGCTTTGTCTGCTCTGATCCTCGTGTACCCTGTGGTGGTGGTTATCCGCTGGGTTGGGTGTCAGGGTCAAGTCTGGGTCTCTGAGGTTATCCAGTGCTATTGGGAGTCATGTAATGAAGAGCTTAACATGCAAGCACAGCCGCCTTTACTGAACTCCTCTGGCTAATCCCAAACAGCTGCAGACTGTTTGGATGGTACTCTGTATCCCGAGGAATACGTTTCCCCTGCTTCCACAATGGTCCACAAAGTTCCTTCTGCTGTTATCGGATGTGGCAGCAGTGTTATAACCTTCGCTGACACATTACAAAATAGTCAAATACTGTTGGTAAATAAGAAAACAAAAGCATGTATGATACCAAGGAGAACAAAATAGTCCGCTGAGACCAGTGTACTGCAGTCTTAATGGACCGCTTGTTTTGTGAAAAAAAAAAAAAAGATGGAGGGTACCACTGGCCAAAATCACTGTCCATCCAAAAAAAAAAAAAAGAATCTCTGCTGAGGTTGTATTTAAATTCAAAATAACTTTCATTTAATGTCCAGCAGAATTAAATCTTAAATGCATGCCCATGAGAGAGAAATTAATATTTAGAGCTGATAAAAAGGAACTCATTCCTGTGATCTTTAAAACATTAGCGTGGGTCTCTGCACTGCTCTGCACTTGTCCCCTTAAATAATGAAATGTTCGTAGCTGAAAAAGAACAAGTTAAGGCTCTAATGTTTAAGTAATGTCCTACGCCTGTAACCCAATGAATAATGAAATGCCCTGTCTTTTCTCCACCACGCTTACCTCTGAAACTTAGGTGACTTGTGTGGGTTAAGTAATGGTCACCGTACACTCCAAATGCTACCACTGCAGCTTTTTGTAAATATAATATTTACCTGATGTAAAGGTCACTACAGCTCAATTTGATAGTATACCATCAACATCTGCCATTATGTTTTCTTCCTCTGATGTTAGCCAGGCAAGCAATGAACATGTGATTTTGTGGCTGCTCTTCGGTTAGAAACAGGACTGAGTTAAAGAAAAATAGTCTGTGGTAGAGGCTAGTATGAGTCGCAACCAGTGAAATCAGCTTTTCCTCTTAAAGCCTGTGCTCTCAATTTTGTGCTGAAAAGCATTGAGCCATGAAAGGGAAGGTGGTGTCCTCATACGGGAGTTACACAACCACTTAATATGCAGCACCATTTGAGCTTGTGAAGCATTGGTCCTCATGCAAGGAACAGTCATACAAACAGTTGTTCTCATTCTTAGGTGTCTCTGAGGAGTGATTTAAGAACATTTGTGGAATAATCTAAGTTCTCTTTGGAATAAACAATATTCATGAGTGGTCCATAGCCATCGTGCAACTTACAAACAGTCTGCCTTTCTTTATGGGGGAAAAACACCTGTGATTTAAAAGCTCTTAATCTGAATTTTGATTTTGAATATTATACAGAAATCAGGTGAAATTAAAGATATAATGTTAATGCTAAATTAATATTTTGCTCACAATACTTTTGTCAACATCATCAGGTTTGCCCATATATTGAGAGATTTTCAAGTTGTTATTCATTTTATTTCACTACAGCACATTTTCAGTTCAGCAATAGAAGAGTAAATTCTGACTCTGCCACACAGTCTTTATGCAGGTCTCTGTCCAGTGTCAGCCTCTGCTTTACCCGACAGTGTAACATCACCTACCGCTAGTGATAATATTCTCTTGTCTAACATGTCTGTGTCACTGTTCTCTCTTTATGTTTGTGACTGGCACATTACTTCACTGCTCTGATGATACACCGCTCACAGCTGTACTATAAAGATTAAAGTTCTTTTTGTTTGTTTCAGGTTCTCTATTACAGTTACTGAGATCGTTTTGCTGATTTTTCTAGGCAGGACTTGAAGCTTCACAGTGTGAAAGTTTTTATTTTACTCTTTGGTAACATTGTAAAGGAAACTTTATGAATGAAACTGACAAATGGAGCAGAACAGGATATGGTCATGATATAAATTATCATCGTGATAATGATCTAAACAAAGATACAACGTCCATGAACAGGTGGCGTTCATCAGATTTTCAAAAGAGAGTTCAGTGACTTTGACTTAGAACACTCATACAAAAAAGCCTGACAGAGAAAATATGAAACCTTTAGGATAAGAAAATTGAAACGTTCTTGCAAGAGGCCCATTTTATTTCTTTTGGTTCAAATTTTATGCTCAATCAGAATAACAAGTAAATGTTAGAGATGGTGCAGTGAATAGAAAGATGCAAACTGATGCACATTTACCTGCAAATTCATGTGAGCTGAAAACTTTATGAAACTGCTACACTAACATACAGAGTTTAGTAGAAAAAGAAGAGAGACTGGAGGTAACTAACAGAAAGTTTCTTGTTGAGTTGAACATACACACACACACACAATCACACACACACACACAATCACACACACACACACGGTACACACGGCCAGCGCTTCTTTGTTAGTTGTAGTTAGCTAATGCACAGGTGGTACATTGGCTGTTCAGGACAAATAAATATATATAGTCCAGCAGTCAATTTCACATGAAAGTTCCTTTTTCTTTCTGAAAAACAACCTGAATTGTTACTAGAGGTAAAGTGCAGGAACATCTGCTCAGAACATCAATTGAAAATGTAGTCTGCAATACTGTATTTATTAAAACACTGATTCTTGAGAGTCGGGAAAAAACAGGTTTTAAAAATCATTTTCTTAAAATGCACACTATATTCATTAGAGTTATATATTTCTATAGAGAAAAGTCTTGGCTATTTAACCATGTAAAAGAACAGGTTCTAAAAAAGAACATTTTTTTGACAAATAAACATGTTTACCTTTTGAGCTTGATTTTTGTCAACTCCGTCAGACACACTCAGAAGTACACAATTTTAATTCTTCTAGTCCAACAAGAATCTAAAGTTGTAAAAGGGTTTAGTTATCCTGATATGTAATAAAATACAATATGTACACTGAACCCTATTCTGAAAACTCAGATTTCTAAATATCTTCATTTTCAGACTCCGTTTTTAATTTTAATATTATAAAAAACAAGACATAAGAGGATGTAGATCAGATAATCTTTTATTACAGAAACAACATAAATGGAAGAAAAAATAAACATTTTCTTTCAAAAATTAACAAAACATACATCTGATGGTGTTGAAGAAGTACTGACGGAGTTGACAAAAAAACGTGTGTACATTACTGATTAACGAACAAATGTGTCTTTAAACACTTTTCTTCTTTGTCTTTCTTGTCTGAGAGACTGTCTGCTGCATTGCATTCTTGAATATTCTGATCTTGCGGACTATCTGGGGGGTGTCTGCCTCCAGCACTGCACCTTCATTGGACCTTTTTCTTTTCTCTGTATTTCTTCTTCCTTTGCCCCTTAACTGACAATTTCTCTCTAGCCATGATTTCCTTTCCTACAATACAAACTGAAGTAATGAAAAATGTATTTGAATAAGACTGGAATGGAATCAGATTTCCATTTACTTGATACGATTGATTGATTGATTGATTGATTGATGTAAAATCTTAAAGGTGCAGTGTGTAGTTTTTGGTGACATCTAGTGGTGAAAATAAATGTAATGATTTGGCAGAAATTGAATGGAGCCTTATATTCATAAGCATGTTTTGGTATAAATCCATGAACAATAAGAAATGTTGCATTTTCCTGACATTAGAATTAGTGCTTTATATACACTCACCGGCCACTTTATTAGGTACACTTGTTCAACTGCTCATAACTTAACGCAAATGTCTAATCAGCCAATAACATGGCAGCAACTCAGTGCATTTAGGCATGTAGACAAGGTCAAGACAACCTGCTGAAGGTCAAACCGAGCTTCAGAATGAGTGTATATAGTTTTTTTGCACACTTAAATTAAAATGTAAATTATTTACTGTATATTATTTAGTGTATATTATTTACTTGTATTTTTGTATTTATATTTTTCTATTTGGCATTGAAGACGGAAGAGCAAAGCAAGAATTTCATTGTACAGTGAAACCTGTTTTTATCTGTGCAAATGACAATAAAAATCTTGAATCTCTTGAACGTGGCACGGTCGTTGGTGCCAGACAGGGCTGGTCTGAGTATTTCAGAAACTGCTGATCTACAACCATCCCTGGGGTTTACAGAGAATGGTCCAAAAAAGAGAAACTATCCAGTGAGTGGCAGTTCTCATGCCTTGTTGATGCCAGAGGTCTGAGGAGAATGGCCAGATTGGTTTGCGCTGATAGGAAGGCAACAGTAACCTCAAATAACCACTCGTTACAACCAAGGTCTGCAGAAGAGCATCTCTGAACGCACAACATGTCAAACCTTGAAGCAGATGGGCTACAGCATCACAGACCACAATGGGCGCCAGTCCTGTCAGCCAAGAACAGGAAAAAATAGAAGATTGGAAAAACATTGCCTGGTCTGATGAGATTTGTGCTGCAACATTCGAATGGTCGGGTCAGAATTTGGCATAAACAACATGAGAGCATGGATCTATCCTGCCTTGTATCAATGGTTCAGGCTGGTGGTGGTGGTGTAATGGTGTGGGGAATATTTTCTTGGCACACTTTGGGCCCCTTGGTACCAATTGATCATCGTTTAAAAGCCACAGCCTACCTGAGTATTGTTGCTGACCATGTCCATCCCTTTATGACCACACTGTACCCATCTTCTGATGGCTACGTTCCAGCAGGATAACGCACCATGGCCCAAAGCTCCAATCATCTCAAACTGGTTACTTGAACATGACAATGAGTTCACTGTACCTAAATGACCTCTACAGTCACCAGATCTCAATCCAATAGAGCACTTTCGGTGCAGCAAACGCGCGATGCTATGATGTCAAAATGGACCAAAATCTCTGAGGAATGTTTCCAGCACCTTGTTGAATCTCTGCCACAAAGAATTAAGGCAGTTCTGAAGGCAAAATGGGGTCCAACCTGGTACTAGCAAGGTGTACCTAATAAAGTGGCCAGTGAGTGTATACATAGAAGTATACACTCACTCTTCCAGACCTCTACAGAGGCTGCCATTCAATATTCAGTATCCATATTCAGTTTCACAACCAGATGCTGTTAAAATCTACACACTGGCTTTTTTAATTTAATATATAAATGCTGGGAAAGTGACACAGTAATAAGCAGAGCAAAGCCTGCCCATGTTAGAAGTGTAGGTTGGGTTAAAAAATGTAATTCTGGCTATATATGTATATTTATGTGTAAATAAAACCTCAAAATAACATTTTAATCCTTTACTAAGTTCACAAATAATATTATATTAGCACATTAAGATATTATAGGTGAATTTGTCAACTCCATCAGACATGAAAACTGACGGATGTCTGATGGAGTTGACGTCTGACGGAGCTGACGTGAGGGCAAGTATTTTCCCTCTAAAACATGTATTGTACACTGCAGCTAGTTGGTTTTTCTTCAGTTGCTAGCTGTCTCAATAACCTCACTAAAATGCTTAAATGCAATTCACTATGCTTTAAAAAACTTCATCATAACGGAGAGACGGTGTTGACATGGTCCAGCTGTGACCACAGGAATATTAACATTGTTTGTCTAAAATGTCAAAAAGTTGAAATCTTACCAGAGTATGTGTGGTTGTGTTGCATTCAGCACAACCAGGGAGACCAAAGGAGGTCCTCAGGGATATAGCTGACCAGGCTATTGCCTGATTTAATGAGGTTTATGAAAAAAATCTGACCATACATTTAAACAAAATTTCTCAAAATAGATAAAAATGTGTGCGAAAATAATAACATAGGTATACATACACAGTTCCTTTAGATTTAACGTTGTAAGTATGTCAATCATGGTGAATTTCTTGATTTTTAATATAAATTAGACTTTTCTATGTAGGACATGTTTTGTCCCAGCTCTCAAGAATGAGTGAAAAATCATTCACATGACAGCCACATGTGGAGAAACTGTGGTTATAATGAAAAATGTTTTTATAAAATTTCTTGCTTGAGGGAGAAATGTCACCAAGTCGAGGCATCATAAATCATATCCACAAAAAAGGGTTGCTTTTAAGCTTTTAAGCTTTCCAACACAAAAATCCCACAGCATGATTGCCACCAGTACAGTAGCTCACAGTATGTCACCAGAATACCAAAAGGTGAGAAGAAAGAAATCCACTGCCAAGTGAGTATTTATTCTCATACAATTGGTAAACAGCCATACACAAGACTCCTTAAAGAAATAAATTAGGCTGAGGTAATGATATCTCCCTTCCAGTGTTTGTACTTAGCGAGCCACAAGACACATTGTAATTTTTCTTTGAAGATGAAGTCCAGCTGCAGTCTGCTGCCCACATAACTATCAGGAAATAAATTATTAATTCTGTGCACACACTGCAGCTAGCAATAAAGAAAAACAGCAGTCGGTACTATAACTATAGCATCCAGTAATAATGCATTACAGTGCACGTGCCTATTTTTGGTCTCCTGAGGAAATGAAAATGACAAGATTTTCACATATTTTTGGCTATATATATATATATATATATATATATATATGTATATATATATATATATATAGCCAAAAATATGTGAAAATCTTGTCATTCTCATTAAGTCTGGGGCTGTTTTTTTTCCCTGGTTTCCTTAGTAAAGGGAAGCCTGATGCTATCTTAGTCATGTTCTTCAAACATGCTGTTAACGGTGTCCTGTTTCCCCATGCAGAAAAAAAAGGTCCATAAAGAAATATTTTTCTTGACTGGCTTGCACAGAGCCATGACCTCAACCTCATTCATCCATTAGCTGGATCATTGTTATTGCTTCACATTAACGCCCTTCAGGCTGAACTCCCCCATGACCAGACAAGAACACCATTATTAGACGATTCTGCTAAACTATATATACTGTTTTGTGACCATTGCCAGAAAATCTCACTTTTCTCACAATATTTGTGCATGGCAACTATGGTGTGGTTACATTTCAAGAAATGTCAAGGTTTTAAAAAATAAGTATAGTCAAAGCATTAATTAATTTAGATGCCTGACTATTAGTTCGGTTTAAGCCATAGTAAAAGTCCATCTTTGTGACACTGGGTCCTGGACAGCCTTTTGAACAGTGGGTACGGAAAGTATTCAGACCCCTTTAAATTTTTCACTCTTTGTTTCATTGCAGCCATTTGCTAAAATCGAAAAAGTTCATTTTATTTCTCATTAATGTACACTTAGCACCCCATCTTGACAGAAAAAACAGAAATGTAGAAATTTTTGCAAATTTATTAAAAAAGAAAAACTGAAATATCACATGGTCATAAGTATTCAGACCCTTTGCTGTGACACTCATATTTAACTCACATGCTGTCCATTTCTTCTGATCCTCCTTGAGATGGTTCTGCTCCTTCATTGGAGTTCAGCTGTGTTTAATTAAACTGATTGGACTTGATTAGGAAAGGCACACACCTGTCTATATAAGACCTTACAGCTCACAGTGCATGTCAGAGCAAATGAGAATCATGAGGTCGAAGGAACTGCCCAAGGAGCTTAGAGACAGAATTGTGGCAAGGCACAGATCTGGCCAAGGTTACAAAAGAATTTCTGCAGCACTCAAGGTTCCTAAGAGCACAGTGGCCTCCATAATCCTTAAATGGAAGAAGTTTGGGACGACCAGAACTCTTCCTAGACCTGGCTGTCCAGCCAAACTGAGCAATCGTGGGAGAAGAGCCTTGGTGAGAGGGGTAAAGAAGAACCCAAAGATCACTGTGGCTGAGCTCCAGAGATGCAGTAGGGAGATGGGAGAAAGTTCCACAAAGTCAACTATCACTGCAGCCCTCCACCAGTCAGGGGCTTTATGGCAGAGTGGCCCGACGGAAGAAGCCTCTCCTCAAATTCAAAATTCAAATTTATTTATTTAGAGCCCAAAATCACAAACATTGTTTGCCTCGGAGGGCTTTACAATCTGCACAGTTGTGACACCCTCTGTCCTTAGACCCTCGAACCGAGTCAGGAAAAACTTCAAAAAAACCCTTTATGGGAAAAAGAAGAAACCTGAGGAAGAGCCACAGATGAGGGATCCCTCTCCCTGGGACGGACAGACGTGCAATAGATGCCACATGTACAGAGAACATCATCAGTGCAAGACATGAAAGCCCGCAAAGAGTTTGCCAAAAAACATATGAAGGACTCCCAGACTATGAGAAATAAGATTCTCTGGTCTGATGAGACCAAGATTAAACTTTTTGGTGTTAATTCTAAGCGGTATGTGTGGAGAAAACCAGGCACTGCTCATCACCTGCCCAATACAATCCCAACAGTGAAACATGGTGGTGGCAGCATCATGCTATGGGGTGGGGGTGTTTTTCAGCTGCAGGGACAGGACGACTGGTTGCAATTGAAGGAAAGATGAATGCAGGCCAAGTACAGAGATATCCTGGAAGAAAACCTCTTCAAGAGTGCTCAGGACCTCAGACTGGGCTGAAGGTTCACCTTCCAACAAGACAATGACCCTAAGCACACAGCTAAAATAACAAAGGAGTGGCTTCGGAACAACTCTGTGACCATTCTTGACTGGCCCAGCCAGAGCCCTGACCTAAACCCAATTGAGCATCTCTGGAGAGACCTGAAAATGGCTGTCCACCAACGTTCACCATCCAACCTGACGGAACTGGAGAGGATCTGCAAGGAAGAATGGCAGAGGAGGATCCCCAAATCCAGGTGTGAAAAACTTGTTGCATCATTCCCAAGAAGACTCATGGCTGTACTAGCTCAAAAGGGTGCTTCTACTCAATACTGAGCAAAGGGTCTGAATACTTATGACCATGTGATATTTCAGTTTTTCTTTTTTAATAAATTTGCAAAAATTTCTACATTTCTGTTTTTTTTCTGTCAAGATGGGGTGCTGAGTGTACATTAATGAGAAATAAAATGAACTTTTTCGATTTTAGCAAATGGCTGCAATGAAACAAAGAGTGAAAAATTTAAAGGGGTCTGAATACTTTCTATACCCACTGTAAGTCCTGTTTATGCTGTCTCTCAAACTGTGGTTCAAATTCTGAATTGCACTATTTCTCCAGCTTTGTCCACTTAGACCTAGAAACATGAAAACAACAGAAATTCATCCATTTTACATCAGATACCACACATGCATAATGAGTTGCTTCCATTCCACTGCAATATTTCATGCATTGCATATACAAACATATCTCAATTTTTGCAGACTTTGCAACACAGCTGGCACTACACCAGCTATAGTCTCACATGTACAGGTGGAGGATTAGAGATGATGAGAATCAAATTTTAGCCAAACTGAAAGCCCTTAAACTTGAACATGGGTGCACAGCCAATGGAGTGCAAAGTCTGTGGGCCAAGTGGGAACTCTGGGCACAATGTAATATGCATAGCACACCCTGAATTATTTAGTGAAAGTTGCATAATACTTGAATGCTGCATCTGCGGTCCCTAAGGTTCCACCAAATGTCACAGCTGGTCAAGCTCAAAGCCAGCTTGTTAAAGATAGAACACGAGTGCCTAATTCTGCAGATGCTGACAGTAAATATGGTAGCATGTGCTGGAGTGTAAAGATTCAGTGCCAGCTACTGCTGCTGCTAAAGTGTTTAATTAAAAATGGCATCTGTGGTTCACTGCTTAGACACCCAAGCTTTGTTGTTGATGAACGCAGAACAAAAGAAAGCAGAACAAGAATCAATTTTATAAGAATTTGCAGCGCATGTACAGGGATAAATATATTGACAGCCAGGGAAAGGCCCCCAGCCATACACCACCACCCACACAACCCAGGCCACATGCCCAATAGAGCTAAACAGACAGCAAACCAAACACAAACTCTATTTATCTTCTGCCTGTTGTCTACTGTCTCACTGGTCCACCTACTAAACCCTGACTAACAGTTGAACTGGTTTCGCTGGTCTCACTGGGCTCCTCTTTCTGCTTCAGATGGCCAGTCCAACTATGCCGTTAGCCTTCTGTTGGGTGCATGTTGTAATAAGGCAAAGCTATACACTACCAATCAAAAGTTTGGCACACCTTTTCATTTAATGGTTTTTCTTTATTTTTTATTATTTTCTACATTGTAGATTAATACTGAAGACATCAAAACTATGAAAGAACACATATGGAATTATGTAGTAAAGAAAAAAGTGGTTAAACAAACCAGAATATATTTTATATTTTAGATTCTTCAGAGTAGCCACCTTTTGATTTGATGACAGCTTTGCACACTCTTGGCTTTCTCTCAATCAGCTTCATGAGGTGGTCACCTGGAATGGTTTTCAGGTGAAAATCAGGTGTGCCTTTCCAAGGGTTCATTTGTGGAATTTCTTGCCTTCTTAATGTGTTTGAAACTGTCCAATCAAAAGGTGGCTACTCTGAAAAATCCACAAATATAAAACATATTCTCGGTTTATTTAACACTTTTTTCTTTACTACATAATTCCATATGTGTTCTTTTATAGTTTTGATGTCTTCAGTATTAATCTACAATGTCAAAAATAATAAAGAAAATAAAGAAAAACCATTGCATGAGAAGCTGTGTCCAATCTTTTGACTGGTAGTATATGTTGAACAATTAAGACATTGAACTAAAGCTGAAAAATATCAAATCCATCATTTATTTATTCAGTATTCACCTACATAAACATCATAAACTCCATCATAGCATTACTTATCAAAGACATCGATTTATTCTGGATAAGACCACTGTTCATGAAGTAAATGGTAAAATGCATGAATGCATGAAGTCTCATCACATCACTTGGCACTAGTTTGTTGAAGGTTTTTATTAATCATGGTGGAATAAATAAATAAATAAAAATAAATAAACCCTGTGGGGCAAAGACTCAAATGCAAAAGAAGATTAATGACACAAGAGCTCATTTAGTGCTGCATGACAACAACATTATAAGTACAACAACCACTCAGCGCAATAGCTGCTAATGAGTGCCAATGAGTGGCAAACACGTTCCCATTTGAGGAGGAGAGGGTGTTTGGGCTGTGAGTACATTCAAATGTGGCACTGTTCAACCGTGACCTTCCCTCTGAATATTGCTATGGACATTAGTTTGTACAACACGCTGATGTAGCTGTGGGGAGTCCATATACTCTTCAAATTAGTTTTGACTTCAATCAGATAAAAGGCAAATGTTCCTACAACAACTGAGCTGAGTAGATGTAATCTGACCTTTAATTTATTTTTTTTTTAAATTTGTGGATAGAATGACCAAGTGAATTGATCGTGTATGATTTGTACATTTGTTTTTGTTTTTTTCTTAGCCAGTAAGCATTTGAGTGATGGTCATGGCAAGCAAAATAGTAATATTTGTGATCCTTATATAATGATTATTAAATATCCCATAACTCAATTCAGTTACTCTGCCAAAATATCCCTGAACTGGACCATAGACAGGACTGGACTAAAAGAAGTGGACTACCAGTTTAAACCCTTGAGTTTGGCATTTTGGCTGTCTCCATCTTGTTTTTTGGAGCCACACAAGTGTCCACATCTGAACAAGTGGGTGGAGCTGAAAAAACAAAAAAGTTGTCCTCTGCTGGCCAATTCAAATAATGCATGTTTAACCCTGTAAAGGCTGAACCATAAAATAATTACCAAAAAATTCAATTTTTTTTAAATACATTCTGACAAATAAAAATAAATAAATAAATAAATATCCATTCGCAAATGAGTTTCAATTTGTATAATTTTTAATATACATTCAGCATTTTTATTTATTTTTTGGTTATTTGGTATTTTACAGCATTTTGATTGTATACATCAGGTTTTTCAGGAAAAACAATATCAGACTGATGACGTAGAGATCTAAAAAAATGTAAAATGAAAAATAAAAAAATGTATCAAATATGATACACTTGGCATTAAAGGGTTAAGGCACTTCTGCATTAGCTTCCCTTTTCAAACCTGAAAGTCACAGTCACTTCTTTTAAGCATATATAAACACACATGTATATACATTTATGTGCTCTCTGTAGGCACTTTCAGATGGCACTGGAACTGTGAGTTTTAGTAAAACACTGGTCAAACACACACACTCATAGCTGTGAAAACATGTATTCACACACACGAAGAAAGCACTAGTTGCCACGAGAATCAATATTTGTGTGAGGTATGTAAATTTCTTGTAAAGTTTATTGACTTTAATAAAGAACATTATATCTAATATGAAATTTAACACAGTAATTACATACGATTTTATTAAGTGATTTTATTAAACTTTGTCACTAGTCTAAAAAAGGCTTAATAAAAACAGGATGTGTGTGAATGAGAAACAGCACACTAGTGCTGCAGCAAGAAAGTGAACAAAAAAAGCAAAAAACAATTAATTTGGTTTTAGATTTATATGGTTACATACATGTTGACATCAGAAACAGCACTGGCCAAAAGAATATTAGCAAAAGCTATTGACTAAAATATTAACTTGTGTTTTGTGATTTAACCAAAAGCTCTAGATCAACTAATACACTGTTTTGCCAACTGCTGTTTACAAGCTAAAGATGTATGGATAAGAGATGTATTTGAACACCTACAGTTCCATGACAACAGGGCAAACGCCATCTGCAGAGGAAGAGTGTGTGATACAGCAGCTATTGAACCTTATGTCCAAATTGCTGTGCCAAACACAGCAGATTGTCTGCTTTGAGTTTTAGTCTCATTTTCTAACTTTGCATGTTTTCTCTTGGCACTTTTACATTCATTCACACCAGAGATGCACAACATAACAACAACACATTGTATGTCAAACAACATCATTATTTTTGATCCATTATATGGCTAGTTTGCCTTACATTTACAACTCTTCAGATGTAATGGGAACGTAAACCTGAATGTATAAAGGGGAGTATTATGTCCTGTAGTCGATGACTAGTTTCTGTGGCTCCTTGATACTTTGAACCATTTGGTTGAAAAGCAAGACGCTGGTTTGCATCCCCTGCACATCAACTTATTGACAATATTAAGCTCAGAGGTTAAATTCACAAGGAGGCCACTATACAGCTGCATTTACAATAGATCCACATGTAAAGCATGTAGCACTACATTGCAGTACAATGAAAGTTGAATGACATTTCTGTATCATCTGAGATCAATGAATGTAGTTCAACAGAGGCTGCGTACAATAATCTATTCCCCATTGCCCTGAATCTACCAGTATACTGTGATTGACAAAATAAAGACAGACAAGTTCCGTAATTTGAGCACACCATCCAATGCCTCTTACCTCTGACTCGATTTTTTTTTCCACCAGAGAAATAAACGAGAAACATTCTCTGATTAAATTAGAAGATTAAGAGATAGATTAGCACAACACCTCCTCTGCAACATGAACCTTTTAGACAGCATCAATACAGAGCTTTAATTAATTACTGAGCCTTATTCAACAAGCCATTCTGAATCATTGTAATTGACTTCTTGAGGCTACATACACTGTCCATGGGCCATGTGCCAGTAGGCTTGAATTTTTCAGTATCAACACATTCAGTACTGCTTCAGTAATAAGTACAGTACAGCCCATGTGGAATTTTAAAAAATAACAGGAAAATTACCTCAATACTCTTTCTTTGCATTGGTCTGCATGTAGGAATGCATTAGCCTCGTCAATCACAGCTAATATGCCATTTCATATGTGCTTGTTTTAATTCTTCCAATACATGCCCGTGATGACCAGTGTTGGGAGTAAAGTGATACAAAAATAATGTATGACAGAAATACATTACTTTTAACAGTAATAAAGTAATGTAATATTAATGTAATATATTGTAATATTATTATTACATTTACTATATTAAGTAATGCATTACCACTACGCCATTTCTGCCAGTGCATCACCAGAAAAAGTATCTCCCAGAGGCTGTTTATTTCCTATTTTGGAGTAAAACACTGAGGTAAAAGTGGAGGGATCCAGCTGTATGGATCCTCCCTGCCAAGCATCATGTTAGCCAATGTGCAGGCATTGGATAATAAACTGGATGGCCTCCGTGCTTGCACCAGTTTCCAACAGGATGTCAGGAACTGTAAGTCCTTTGTTTCACTGACACTTGGGTAAATCTTGAAATAATGGACAATGCCATTCAACCAGCATTCCTGGCTGCGGGCAACAGCCTGCCGGGCGTGGTGGACTGGGTGATGATGCCTCAGCACCTGACCGGGCTGCAACACTGTGCTCCACCCATGAGGCCATCACCACAGCCATAATTAATACTAATTGCCTGGTGTTTGTTTTTTCTCTGCTGTGGCTAAGAGGAAGATACACCAAGCCGGCATGGAGAGGCTCAGAAGGAGTATTGTTAATAAAAGCAGGGAACGTCTTTACAAAGTGGTAACCACTGCATGTGAATTCATGAATGAGACAGATGTGCGCTGCAGAGGAGAGTCTTCATTAGGCTATACACTACTGTACACTACTAGATTTGTAATTAACTGCAGTAAACTTAAGCTTCTGTGCATTTTATAACACGTTATAACGCCTAGTTGCACTGTGATAACACAATAACGCAAAAGTATTACATTACAGTGTTACATACATGACTCTACACATCGTGACACATAGTAAAGTGACAGTATAAAAGTATAATTTTCAGATGAATGTAACTGGTCATATGTAATATATTACATTTTGAAAGTAACAAACACTGATTATGGCACGCTTCATTTTCATCAGAACTGCAGGTAATTTACGGGTACAAGAAGGAGGGCTGCTGGTTTCAAGAGTCTTCTCCTCTATGTACCGAGCAGCAGCTCTAACCCCATCAAATTTCTGACCCCTACACTGCTGGACAAGCGAGCCAGGAATGAGATGCTGTGAGAACTGCTTTCAATCGAGGCACGCACTGCTTCACTGGATACATATGCTTATGTAACATAAAATGATTTTGTGAGTGTGTGTGAGGGAGAGAATCCCCAACAGGGATATCAACAATGCTGTTTTTCATCTTCAGTTCTCCTTTAGCTATGCCTCTCCTGTGGATCACATTTCTCTCCTCTACCTCATTGTCACCATCATCTAAAACAATGTCAGCAGGTGAACATCGTATAAGGCTCTCTTGAGAATAATGTTACTAAACAATCCCCAGTCCTTCCCATTAAGAGAGGCTTTTTTCTACCTCAGGGATGCAGCAGAGTCCTCTTCAAAGGTGCCTTTCTAGCCTCCCAGCCTGCACCTGGATGCTGCTCTGTTCTGTGCAGTCAGCAGTTATGCCTGTAACCTGCACTTCCCCTGTGGCTCTAACAGGAACATTTCCATTATCTCAAGGTCTTTCATCACTAGGTCACCCCACTGGCACTAAGTACAGTAGCATCATGTTCAGCAGAAGCATTTGTGCTAAATGGCAACAACACAGTATTTCAGTAATGACATGTAACTAGACTGACAACATGTGAGCCAATCATTCAGTGCAAATGATTTATTAAAATTTATGTTATTCATTTATTTTAGTTAGTTTTTAGTTTATTTGTGTTTTTAGTTTGATGCACAGACACACACATATATACGATTTTTTTTAACTTAAAGTATCCCCAAGAAATGCAACAGCATTTTTCTGCTGATGGACAGGTGGCACTGGCATGCTTCACAGACTCACTTTAATTGGTATCTTGTATCTTGTAGCAAACACTGTCTTTTATTTACTTAAGTGGCTGAGTGGAGTTTAAAGGTTTCTGAGACATGCTGTATAGTAAATAACGAGTGTTTTTTTTTCCAACCTATGTCTTGTATATTCTGAGGAAGTGCATTTTAAATCTTCCTGAAAGATGGACCTGAGTCACTGCGGCTCATTGACTCCTCTTATTAATTTCTCTTCATTGACTGCTCTACAAACAAGCCTGATATGATCCACATCTGATTTGCATTGCAAAGCAAGTGTCACTGACATGGTGCATATTATTGAATGTGTTAATCGCACACTCATTAGAAAAACAAACATGTTTGAAGAATAGGAGTTCCCCAGTTTTTATAATCATTACTAATATATGACCCACATCATTTGGCAGTCCAATATGCCAACCTATAGTGCCACTGGAGGAACACAATGCTTACTGCTATGGTAATGCTAAATCCAAACTTGAAGTCACCACACTCAGAAATGAATCACTGCAGCTGTTAAAAGGTTCTGTCATACTGAATAATATGTATTATAATAGATTTTATCTCACAATTGAGTTGACAATGCACTTCAATATATCAATCAATCAATATATTATATCAACAATGATTCAGATGACTGTGTGTTAATGGGTGCACTGATGAAACTACAGAAAATGATCAACTGACTGCAGTTCCCCTCAGCTCTACTGAGTATATTAGCTTCCTTCAGCTCATTGCCCATTATATATTGTCATTTTTACAAAGGTTCAGTAATATCCAAAAATGGCTGGACACAGTCGTCCTTAGAAATGCCCAATCAGAAGTAAAATGTCCATTTCAAAAAGAACTACAGTGTGAGTGTGTTCATGGTCAGCCAGTGCAACAGTGAGGCTCACTGATCTGTTTTACCGGGTTCTAGACAACAGTGGAGCTCTATGGCTCAAATACATCAGGCTTTGGATACACACATTATACTTGTTAGTACCATTAATTGATTATTGATTTGGGATTTGCAGACACTGAGAATAATACAGAATAGACAATCACCCAGCACTTTAAGGAATTTGCCTTGTCAGTTGACTGAAACATTTAAAATGCATTACCATCAGCTGTCAGTCAGGCGATGAAGTGAGAGGTTGTGAGAAGGTTGGGAAATGAGATACTATACTGCCTCCTTTGTCCCAAGAAGTCTAAATTTAAACCTGCCATGTTTAATTCATTGTCAGCCGTCGCCCTTTCACACTTTCACACTGGCCCTGTATCTGAGACATCAAATGTACTCAGGACTTAATGAAGTGAAATGTCACAGCCCTATGGCAGGGTTGTACAGGTTATGGATGGGATATGAATGTCACTCTATAATGCATTGGCCCCATGACTCAAGGGGACAGCAGCAGCGAGGTTTGTGTGTAAAGTGGATCTTCACTCCAGTCACACTGCGACCAGACATAACTAAGCGCTACTGTGTGTTGTCCACTGTTTAATGAATTTTTAAAATCAATTAATACTTTTTTTAAACTTGTTTGAATCGCAAGTATTATGTTGGGGGCAAGTTTTTAATATCAGTCCTGCTAGTTGGAGATTTCTGTACCATGGCAGTGTCCTGAGCTGGATAATAAATCACACTGAATATGAAGCATTCATTTCCAAGGTTTCTCTGATTTCTAGAGGCTGAGTTAGCTGGTAATGTCTAGAAACTAATGTTACCTAAAGTTGCCTCCAGTGTCAAAGTTACATGCTCTGTTGGTCCAGCTCTCCACACCAGCTTCATTAGAAAACTTTGTGCATCCTTATACCAAAACTGGACAATTACACAGCTAATGATTTACGTCCAATGCCAACTTTCAGTGCCAACAAAGAAAGTCTTATAATGTTTGTGTTGCCTAAGTGACAAAAAAGTATGGCTCTCTATCAAAAGTCACATCTCAAAAGTGGTTGCATTAGCAGTTCCCACAGTGATGCATCCTCAAGAGTGTGTGATACGACAGAAAACTCAAGTTTGAGTAAAATACATAGCCTGGTACAAGTCACAAGTTTGGACTGTGAAGTTAAAGAACTGTTTTCACTGTGAGGATGCCCATTAAGAACTATTCAGCCTCAGGTTTTCAGCTGCAGTATGAGAGAGTGACAATAGATGCTGAACTTCAGTAATACGCAGGTGAGTCACTACAGTCTGCTAGTGGAAGCAGCAGATCTAAGCTTTTATTCTGCCACCTTGTCATGGTTTGGAGGATATTTCTTATGCAGTTCAACTTATTCTTATTTTTATGGCTTTAAGCATCATTTCTATGTAACATTGTACTCACCATGTTATTGAGATCTGGACACATAGAGACAGCCTCTTTACAAAGTTCAAAGGGGTAACAAATTTGATCAGATGATCAGACAAGGTGGTTACAAGCCGATCAGGTATCCATGTTATCAGAACCACTTTATTTTGAGGTAAAACATAAAGTGAGGGCACTGGAAGTGCCACCAAATATTTCTCACTGCAAGTATGGTGGGTCACAGTATCTGGAAGTTGCTGTTATTGTGTCATAATTTTACCCATTGCTTTTATTTTCTTCAAATAACCTTAGTCAGACTGGTGTTTTTTTTACAACCTCTGTTATCATGTGACTGCCCCGTCAGACTTTTCTGTCACAGTGTTGCCACATCCCAAGACAACAGCTCAACTCAACAGGTAACTTATTATTATTATCTTTAAATCTGTTTATTATTTATTATTACTCAGTATTATTATTCTTATTATTGTTGTTACACTGGACTGCGCTATACTATTATATACTGTACAACAAAGAGTACTTATCTCTGTACTGCCTAATGTATTTGGTGATATCGATGTAACTTCAGTCAGCTTCCCACTAATACACCCACAGCCATTGCTGCTGTACTTTTCTACAGCACTTCATCGAATGGGGCAGCTGTGGCTCAGGAGAATTTGGCATAAAACACTTATTCTGTAGGACAAGAATTATTATATAGGACAGTTACATTATTATTGATGCGTCTATTCTCATCATGTATTCAGGAGACAGTCATATTATTTTTAAATGTGTGTCTGCCTGGGAATGGAAAACATTGTGTGTTTTTGAGACACTTTTATTCATCCAGGAGTAATTTATTTCCCTCCAAATCATTTGGCATTTGGAATGCAAACTGTGTTTTACTTTAATTTGTGATGTGCTTGCAATTTTAAAACCTCCTTTCTACTTTTTGGATTGATTTCAGAATAAATGGAGAAACCAGTACTTCTCTCCACCCTCAAACAAAATGTTATAAAAAGCTTTCAGCGAGCCTTAACTAGCCTAAGAGGTAAGACACCTGGAAGCACAAAGCCATTTCACAATCAGGTAAAAAACAGAAGTAGCCATTTGAGAAAATCTGACATATGTTAAATTCTACCATTTAACATATACAGTACACATTTTAGATTTTTTTATGGTTTCAAATGTACAAAACACTGTTATTTTAAAGAATATTTAATTAACACATACAAAGAGGTATTTGGTCATACAGGTTTTAGGACATTTCAGTATGAAATCCCTTTTCATTGTATTAAATTACATAGTAAAACTCACAGCCACAAAGCTGAGTACGCTCAGTGTGAATGGGCTGTGACTGGTAGTTTTAACCCTCTGCAGGCCTACTGCTGAGACCTGTCAGCTCTTCACCTTCATCCAATACATCACTGTCCTCCCTCCATAGGCAGGTGCAAGCCAATAAATACCCTCCAATCCCACCGAATGGCCTTTCGCAATTACATCATCATTGGCATTAGGGCAGACATACCAGCGCATCACAGCAACGTACTGAGGCTGGGCTTAACCACTATGTTTCTGTGGTGTGTTAAATTTGAAGAGTTTTACTCTCATAAGTTATGTAAGAACTATATCTAATAATGGATTTGATAAAATTCATTTTCTAAATCCCAATTTAATAGCAAAGGCTCTGAATATCTACAGTGCACCCACACAGGAGGTTTTCATTATGTTATCTGATTAGACCTCTCCTCAGGGCTGTGCACAGCGTGGTGACTTCATGTTATTCCCAGCATTGTCAAGGCCCAATAAGGCACAAGTGAAAGATACCTATGGGGGGCATACATGGTTAATACAAATATATGTTGAAAACAATATTTCTAAAGAAAAGAAATCACACAAGAGACAGCATCCATAATTATTGGATAATGTGAACTGGGTTGAATATGAATTATAATACATATAATATAATAATAATATAATATGATATAAGATGTTTTTTTGTTTTGTTTTGGGTTATTTTTGGACAAACAGATGTGGGCTGATGAGTTAACCACGGCCATCTTATTAAAGTTTTGAGTACTAGATGTAGAGGGGCAATATCACATGAATGTGTGTGTTTAGATGACAGAATCTTGAGAATGTTGTATGTAGTGAATTTCTCCACCAGCCACTGCCTCCTGATATGATAATATCACATGAGAGGGAAGTGTTGGAAGATGTCCACTAAGCCACACCCACAATCATTTTGTGTGTGTGTATCAAAAAATAGTTTTCTGAATTTATGCAGCTGTGGTTGACTAGGTTTACACAAATTTACCATTTGATTACACAAATACTGGGATTTACATATAACATTCAGGTGAATGCAGACAAATTAGATAGTTCTATGTCTTCCATTTCCGGGAAAAACTGTATCTGAGAAAACATATAATTTCCCTCTGTAAATTGAACCAAAGAAAGATCTCAAGGTAACGCTTTCGTTCACATCTCTTTCTCTTCAGAAGATTTTGGTTAAATAATGTTGTAAGATGAGCTTTTGAGCATATTTATGAAACATGCTTAATTTTGCTTGAAGTAAAGAGAAATGAATGTTAAATATCAGATTTAGCAAGTTATGTTGATATAAAGGCCAAATCGTGGCCACAGTTTAGCTTAAGTAACATTTATTTAACTCATACAGGCTATTCTACTATCTAATAACTATGAAACATTCTTTATCATTCTTAAGTAAGATTTTAACTCTGTGCAGGTGAAGCAATTTTAACTATATTGCCTGGCTGTCTACTACTGTCTGTCCAAATAAATAAGTTTTTAAACATTTAGACTCATAGCCCCTGGTTTACAGGTTCACTGTGTGTGTGTGTGTGTGTGTCTTTGCAACCAATCTGTATCAATGCTGCAGTTTATCATTATGGGTAAACAGAATACAGAATATAGCATATAGCATATTTAAAAAGAAATTGGGGAGTGTGTCTCCTCCCAACATTGAGATTCATCTTGTGGAGTGACACTGATGGTATCATTTTCTGTGAGTGGGAAATCAGTGGACGAGAAAAATCTTTTCAGCTGTCATATTCTCTCTCTCTCTCACACACACGCACTGGCTTTGAAGCACACGGCGAGGACGGGAGGAGACAGACATTTCATTTTTATACTTCATTGTTACAGTGTTTTACACTCTCTGCTCTGTCTCTACAGCTTCCAAACATCATGCACTGTGCCATGACAGCTTCCTGACAACCCCGTTTTCATGGCTGGGCATTGTTATGAATTTCTATTTTGGTAGCTTTTTGTCTGCTTCTCTCATGTTGGGTTATTATACAAATGATAAAGCATCTAAGACCCAACCTCCAGAATGGACAATGTTATTGAGGAATAGTCATTTTGATAACACTGTTGAATCACCAGACTTCTGATGCACTAATGGCTGTGTTCATGTCTGACTTCAGCACTGCATGCAAGCAAGGGCACAGGGCGACCAGTGGAGGATTTAGCCTCTCTCTTTTAATCAGTCACTCACTGCTCAGAACATAATGGGCATGCCAAGAGCTGTAAAAATAGGGTGTGCTAACAGGAGCTTAATGGAAGCGTGTGCGATACGTAAGCCTCAACAAATGAGGAAGCTTTCTTAAGCTTAATATTTTGCTACTTTAACAAGGAACAGAAAGAGGGTGTGTACGTGTGCGTTGATCTGTCTGTGTATTCACAGCTGTCCAGCTGATTTCAGCTAAGGAGCTGCCAACAATAGCATGCAGCCATTAACAACATTCACGCTCTAACAGTCATGTATATGTGCTACATGCACACACATCTGCATGTCAGCAGAGACAAACAAACACACACACACACACAGTCTTCCTGCTGCACCGATGCTTTAGCAGCAGTTCCGAGCACAGCTTGGGAAGTCTCTAATGTTAATTAATAATGGGAGGCACCGGAGCATGCAATTCCTAATTAACCCCTGAGAATGATGCTGCAAAGGCATGCAAGTGCAAGCAGTCAAAAAAGAATGCAATTTACTTTTTTCCAAGACCCCATTTCCCTGCTATAGATCCATATGTTGCAAACTACTTTGCAGAGCGGTGGCAGCTGACAGCAGCATGGCCGATCGTGTGTTCCTTTTGCCACCAGGCTGAGTGGCAGGGGAATAGAGATTAATTGCCGTGCTCATGTAGCTAATTAAGAAAATGAAAGAGAACCAAGGTGGGTTGATTGCTCAACGTGAGAAGACCTACTGAACTGAACGGCAGAATAATTAGTCATCTAGTGAAGAAAACAAGTCTGCTGGCAAACAAATCTATTTGAAATCAGACCAGAATCTGGCACTGGCAATCAATTACTGTATTCTTTACATTTTAAGAAAATATGAACTTTTTATGGGCATATTCATAATTTTGTGGACAATTATGAATATGCCCATAAAAAGTTCAAGTGTGTCAGTGCATCCATACCCTCCCCAACACCCCACAACTGCAGCTTGGGTCACAGCCCATTCATTGGCAGTCCAGCCAAGAGCTTTATTCCACATGCCAAATTCTTGATTTAGAATAAAAGGTGTGGAAGAAAAACAATGATTCACCAAACACTGGCCCTCAGTGAGAGTAATGGGATGTGTCAGTGCCAAGGTAAGTGACTCACCCGAGAGGAATATTGGTGGCAAAGATCATCTTGACATTACATGCTGTGGATCTAGTGTTGATAAAAATGAGCATCAGAGAGAATGGTGCTCATTTCCTGTACTGCAGCAGGCCTTCGTAGTTAAGTTCAAGGGTGTAATTCCACCAAGCATTGTGGAGACATAACCCCCCATCATTTACATTTAATTTCAGTTTAATTTATTCACTAATATCTTAGTCCACCTGTTCAAAAATGATTAAAATGTTAAAATAATTATGCACATTGCTTTTACTTTTACCAGGCATTTACTGAAAAAGCCTTCCAAGTGGTATAGAGATTTTTGTTTTAGTTTTTTGCCCTGGATTTTGCCTGTCAGACCACATAAAAGCTGCCACATAAAGGCCTGTGACTGCTGGAGCTTCTTGTGCACAGCCTGACAAGAAGCCCTGCAGAAGTTACTTGAGAGACTACTCCTTTTTCTGTTTTTCAGGAAATAAATCCCAAAGTTAAGGCTGAAACTAACAATCATTTTCATTATCAATTCATCTGCAAACTGTTTGCTCAGTTAATTGAATAATAATTTTGGTCTAAAATTTCCAAAAATAGTGATGTGGTCCAATCATTTTCCTGATGCTCACGATGAGATCTTCAAGTTGCTCATTTTGTTTGACAGCCCAAGCTCATAGAAATATTCTGTTTATCATCATATGAGACACGGAAAAGTAGAAAATATTCACAATTAAGAGCGAAAATGACCTAAAAGATTATTATTGATTATAAATAAATAATAATTGTTATTTTTATTATCACAATCGCTGCTGTCAGCTGACTTATTCAATGATATTAACTGAAACTCTGCTAAATTTGTTTTATTTTTGTGCAATTAAATTAGTCTAATAACACAATTCAAATACATTTAAAGCTAAAGCAGCAAAGGACAGTGTCTTTTGGTCTTTATGCTTTAATGACTTTTGTTTTATTTAGTGATTTGTGGACAGTGATGTGATCGGTTCTCCATCAACTTTTTGCCTGCATGAGGAACACAATCTTTACTATACCCCCATATCTGAAATCTAACCTACACCCAGAGCCAGCTATAACTATTTTGGTGCCCTAGGTGAGATTATGGTTTGGCGCCCCTGACAGATTGTAATTTTCAAGACAAAGCATGAGGAAAGGGCGCCAGTCGGGAATGCAGCACCCCCCTCGAGCAGGTGGCACCCTAGGCGGCCACCAATATGGCCTATGCCAAGAGCTAGCACTGTATAAGATTACACTTACCATAAGAGCAATGAGAAATGCTTTTCAAGTGATCTACACATGGTTGATATATTTCTAAAAGCTTTTATAACAATAATAATAATAATAATAATAATAATAATAATAATAATAATAATAATAATAATAATAATAATAATAATAATAATAATAATAAACTCTAACCTGCAGACTCCAACAGATAATAAAAAAAATTACATTCATAACATCAAGAAATTCATCTTTCTCAGAGTTAATGTGTTTGACGCATCATCAAGTTACTATACAGACTACATGACTGAGTGATTGCTTCCTTTTTTCATCCATCTAAATGAATATAAACTTTACTGAGCTAAACAAGTCCTGATTTTGTGATATAGTTCTGTCACACTTTGATGTAATGTGTAATATGTATTACTAATACTGAATTTTTAGGGAGTTGCAGTGCCATACAGTCACTTAGCTGGAGCTTGATTTTGACTCTAAATGTGTCTTTATGTCCCATATTGTCTCATATTGCCATAATTATTATAATAATTCATAATGTAATGAAAGGTAATGAACTTAAATATTTTGTGTAATAACAATATTTAGTAATGCACTGAATGAGCACACATGCACTGTGGACCTGAACATGTCTTTGTGGCTATTCTCACTATGTTTGAATGTAAAGATATACAAAATTAGATAATTTCTCATCCATAAGATCATCAACACACTTATCCAGACATTTCAATATGTATTATTACAGCTAATAGTATTTAATATATTCCCTGGTCATCTGCATGTGTGTGTGTGTCTCCTGGTGACCTTTGTGGGTTGATTCTAGAACGTTGGTTGCTGTGACTCAACAATGAGATTCTCTCTGCAGACCTTATAAACCCAACCTGGACACACTCTGCTCACTTGTAGCTAGAAGATCATCTGTGTTTAAACTGAAGTGAGCAATTGTTTGTAAACTTTCCTTGTGGCTTTCACTATTCTGTATTTGGATATACAGCATTAGATAACATCATATCCATGGAGAATATAAAGGGATGCAAAGGAGTCTACAGACCTATCAGGGTATGTAAAAGTTTTTTTTTTTTTTTTTTTTTTTAACTTAAAGTTAGACTTTAAACATTTTCAGATGGAGTTTA
The DNA here is from genome assembly GCA_023238725.1 of Scortum barcoo. Lineage (NCBI taxonomy): Eukaryota > Metazoa > Chordata > Actinopteri > Centrarchiformes > Terapontidae > Scortum > Scortum barcoo. Next base: position 24,793,684 of record CM041550.1, read on the forward strand.
ATGCAGTATTTGCAGAACACTTTCACATTAGAAAAATGACATGTATTCAGACCAAAGTATGAGCAGGGATGTAGCACTACAAAAATGTGATGATGAAAATGACGGTGAAGCAGATGATGTGTTGGATGAAAATTGGGATTTTCCATTAGTTGAACCAGCATTAGGCAGCTTATGTCAGTAATTAGGCCAGAGCAGGAAAGCATTCGTCATCGTCAAGGACGCACACTCGACCGAAGAGATGACTTTCTTCAGCAGATGTCACCTCCCATTACTGCATTTACATTTGTAAGCATCATTATCTACTTAGATTTGCTACAGGCATCTCACCTGTTAATAACAGAGCTTGTGAAGCAATGACATCTTACGAACATCGTGTGTCAGGTACTTACAATACTTATTGTAATATTCCTAAATTCATACATGTGTAAACTGGTAAAGAGCTATAAAATAAACAGTCTTCCTCTTATGGAATCCCCATGAGACAGCAATAGCTTAGCTTGTAAAGAGCCCAGGCAAAACAGGGACATTTACCGCCATGTGTTAGGGAGATACAGTCAGTCCATCTATCACAAAAAACAAAAGCTCTCACATTGATGGACTGCCTTTTTTCTACCACTTAATTTAAGTAGTAAAGCTTTTCAGCAGCACCCAGTATCATTTTCACATAATTACATGTGTTTATTTCTGGGAGCTGCACAGTAAAATTACACACCCATACTGTCCAGCAGGGATTTATTATTCTGTCAGCAACAAGACGGCTTTTCAGGTAATAAAAAAAGATGAATATGATTGCAGTGAATGAGGAGAATTGACAGGCTGTGCAGCTGACTAGTAATTAGGTGAAGCTGAGTGGTAATTTGTATGAGGTAAACAGTATTGACAGGTAAAGGCTCAATAAGGGATTTACAGAGAATAGATACTGACCATTTATTGAGGTGAGCAATGATTAGTATGAGCAGGGAGGCGCACAGCTGCATACACATGTGCACAAAGTCTGACATCAAGTCTTAATGTTTGATCAAAACTGGTCATCAAACAGCATTTACTCATCTTTTCTATGTATATACTGGGGATACATAATGTATAGTTGTAACTCTTGTTTAATATACCACATCTGTCATTTTTTTGGACCCAGTTGTTCTGGAAATCTTACTTTAGATGTTATAAACAAGTTATAAACATTTTTTAAACAACTCTATTGAAAAGCAAGCTATCATCCTGATGCCTGTCAGATTCAGTCTCCTGTGTGTCACGCTACTGTTTTGGCCAATGTCAGCTCACATCCACAAAGCAACGAGCACAGCAACAGGATTGACTCAATACAGTTGACTTAACAGTCAAAGGTGTCACTGTTAACAAGCATTTTCTGATTGTTGCATCTCAAACCTTTAATCTAGAAGAAGAAGAAACCTTTATTGATCCCACATTGGGGAAATTCACATTTTTTCACTCTGTTGTTTTTACACATAGGAAATTCATACACATGCAACTGGCAGAACGATGCCAGAGTGAGGGGGCTGCCCTCTCAGTACACCCCGAGCAGGTTTGGGGTTTAGTGCCTTGTTCAAGGGCACCTCGGTAGTGGGTGGGGAACAGGAACTGGAGGTGAACTGGCACCTCTCCAGCTACCAGTCCACACTCCATGAAGACTTGGTCCGTAGGACTGAGCTACTGCTGTCACTGAAGAGTTTTTGCAGTTCGATGCTAGCTAGTTGCAAGCTTTTAATGACCGCTGAATGCACTTGTGTGAAGTGTGTGAAATGTTTGTGTGTAACAGCTCAGCCTCTGACTGATCTCAGAACTCACTAAAAACAGTTGAGTCATACAGCCTCAAGGGGAAAACATTTTTATGCAGATTTTCAACTCATCTCATAAACATACACATATTTACATCTGTGAATGCACTTTATATCTTTATGTTGGGAGAAATTCTGTATGTGACATGTTGTTATGTGAAACATATGATATGGCATGGCTATTTCAGGCACAAGTTAATTTGAACTTGTCTAGAAAGGAAACAGCTATTGAAAATAAATGTGTTAGTTTAAAATGTTAGTCCACTTCAGTGATGGTCTATTTATACAATTTCCAGCTTTGAGAGCCAACTGGTGTGTTATTTTCTCCAGGCAGGGCCAATGTGAACACAATATGATGCCCTTCTCTCACCAGATTGTCAGTGACAGGCTGAGGGTGCCGAGCCCACGAGGAGAGCCTGCGACAGTACTGATGGAGAGTGACGCTCACTTAATCATGTGAGGCAGCAGCTGAATGTGAGTTTCTCCATCCTATGCACCCGTGTGGAAAACAGACACACTTTCCAGAATGCACACATGCAGATATGCACTCATAACATCTGGAGAGGATGATGCACATCATTTTCTGCACGTGTGCCAGACATTAACCAGATGTCTCCCCATGATCTGTGTACACATCTTCATCAATAACAGCCACACTCATATCAGAGTGACATTGAACTTCATGTAACACTGCAGAAATGTCATATAACACTGCAGACTAGGGTCATTTGTAAATAAATGTTTTTCTAAATGGTAGAAAATATGCAGATTTGTGTGAAACAATATCAGGAAAAAGATTGTAGAGTGCCTGTACTATGCATAGTCTAATAGCTATTTTATCTGATGTAACTGAATTAATGATGCATGAGCCAATCAACAGGTTTTAATTCACCATACAAACTACAGGTAATTGGGGGTTATATCATCACCTTGTTCAGGTGAGGCATTTCAAGGAAACAATGTCCTGTGAAAAATTGGCTCCATTAGACTACCAGCGAGAACGAGGTGTAGCTGATGAATCACAGTGCTCTTAGCAGCAAATTTAACCTGGAATGATGCACTCCATTTGACTAATTATCAAGTCGTAATGTCAGATTGCAGAAAGCCATCCATCTGCAACTTTATACTGGCGCTCATTTAACTAAGGTATTAATTAAAGTCACCAATACAGCTAGATTATAATTTTCTCTGGTCATAGCAGGAGCTTAGTTTGGTGCAGACCAAGGGAAAAAAACGACACGCTATTGCCTTTTAGTGTTATTACAAACAAAACACGACGTTTATGTATTTCAGTGCTTTGACTCCCTGACTTTATTTTATGGTTATTTCAATATAAAAACACTGAGCAGTAACCAGGGCTTGATACTAACTTTTTTGTTCATCACTGCGGCTCGTGGTTTTCCAAAGTCACTAGCCACTCAGCATTTCCACTAGCCACAGTGTTGTTGGGAAATTATGTTTTACATGATTGCACTTGAATATTGTGTGTTCCAACTTACCTGAAGACCTAGAATTATAACCATCTTCAAGGTCAGTCAACAAATACTCAGTTCTGATTATGTTGTATGAAAAACCCCTTTTATATGAAAACATGCAGCTGATTAAAACAGAGACATAACAGAGCAGCTTCTTCTTGCATATAATAAAAGTGGTGCAGGTGTATAGAAGATTAAATCAAAAAACACTGAATCAAGAGAAGAGAAACAAAATAATTTTGTCTGATCAATTCAGTAATGTAGTAATGAAACTACTATAATCTTAATTTGTTGAAATGTTTCTGTTCATCTCAAGTTATAAAAATAAACTACATGGTGCTGCTTCGCATTTGCTCTTGAGTATTCATTAAACCACATGATATACCCACTCAGATTATCTCTAATGTAGACAGAGATAAAAGACTTTCAAGCCAAAACCTCCAAAGCCTCTGACTTGGGAAAAAAATCTCATTTTTGCTCCAAATCCTAGTGATCAATCTTTCCTCTCACCCGTCTGTCTGTTATCTTCTCCCATTTGTCTGGGGTCTATTTTGCCCCATCCATCCACAAAACACCCTATAAAGCTGACTTTTCTGACTGCCTCATCGCACAACATTGGTGCGCTCGCTGTCTAGCCTGAGGTCAGCTCAGGGAATGAGATGGTGTTGCAAAGATACTGGAAAAATGTCACCCGGGAATGAAATATTGATGGATAGAAAGGCCTTGCCTCTTTTCCCTGCCCCCGGGCGTGGAGGGAGAGTCACGCAGTTGATGGCCAATGAAGAGGAAAGCCAAAACAAACACACTAATCCGCAGGAAAGGAGACAGGCGGAGAGCGATGCGAAAACGCCACAATCCTTTCCCTCCGAGGTATCGTTATCTTCTCCTTCCCCCTAAGCAAACCATAATCAGATTCTCTTGCACTTCACTTGATGTGGTTTATTTCTAGACATAGCCTTCTAGACTTAACATATGAGCCCCCTCTGAAAAATAAGGAATCAATACAATGTAAATAAGGAGAGGGAAAATAAATCCCAACATCTGAATTTGCATAACTAGATGTAAGGTAAATCTGGGGTGAAACATGGCAGCCTTGTTTAAAACTGAACTGTCTGCTTGCTGTTTTAGTGAGCCTCAATTACAAAGCAAGAGAGACAGCAGACAGAGATGTCATCCCTCTGATGCTGAACAGAAGCAGTGCTGTTTGTTTTTACAAAGTGCTCTCAGAACTCATCGAAATGTCATTCATGTCAAGAGTCGAGGTGTTTTGTATAAATGCACAGCAGCATAAAGCAGAGAATAGGTAACGTTGGCAGTTTACCAGGATGTCACTCAAGTTGTTGTATAATTCAAGAGTAATAATGTCTTTGCCATATTTGGGCTGATTTTATCACTCCATGGAAAAGACAGACAGTAAAGCCTGATGACAGCCTGACTTCAGATAAGAAAAAAAAGCCTCATTAGAACCAATTTCAAATGATACATTCATAGCAGCACAAATCTCCTCAGGCCAACGATCTGTGAATAAAAACACATCCTGTATTTTTATGTATATTTCAGCTTTCAGCCACTCATTTCCTCCCATGGCTGGAATAATTAACAGGAAAGCTCTGAATTCTAACATGTAGAGTAAATGTTGCTGATTACTCACCATTGATCCATTTGGCCTCCGGGTCATGGACCTTGAACTCAGGTTTGAACAGATCCTCCACAGTCAGTTTGGTGTCGCTTCCAGCTTGGTTGTCAGCTGCAAGAACAAGCCATGAGTTAAAGAGTTAAACTTGTAACTGTAAGGTTTTGGTTTGAACATTGCCTTGAGCCTAATTAAAAAATGTTCCTTTATTCCTGCAACCTGAAAAAAAACAACAACACATCCTTGTAATGAGTAATGCAATGACAAATAATGTTTACATCTGCTTGGCTGACATGATGTGCTGCGTGTCCTTTTAATCCACAGTTACATAAAGACACTCACACCCACATAGATGTGAATAAAAAACACGCATTACATGGAACCACATTTTTTTTTTTTTTTGGTAAAAATGAAATTTCATATGTTCATTAGCATGATCATTACTGGGCAAGAAAATCCTCAAGCTGTTCTAGTGTTGCCTCTGGAAATGTTTCATTTTTAATTATGGATATGCCTTTAGCAGAAAAACAACATGCCAATTGTAAGCTCCTTCCGAATAGGACATCTACTGATTGTGAGCAGGATAGGAGGGCCAAGTCATTTTGAATGTCAGCCATATTGGCTTTCCTTGATAACTCCACACAGCATGTTTGTTTATGGAGGCAATGAAAGTCTAACCAACCGTGGAATACCCCAGGGGAGACTGTGGCTGCATGGCCAGTGGATTGTGCTGTTCTTACATCGAGTAAATGTGGGGTTTCTCTTTACTAATTTTGGAAGCAGGTATATAATATAGTAGCAGCTGAAAGAACCAGTGAACACTGATTTAGACTGAACAATGTGTCTCACAGGTAACAGTTTGAGAAGTGTTAAAAAATACTCAATTTAGTACATGTAAACATAATAATTTCACAGCTGCATCATTTTATTTTGTTTAGCTTTTTTTGGGTAAAGAGGGTGAATAATGAATAATGTGCACTTCCAGCTCGAGTTGGGTATAGATGTAGAACAAACAACAAAGGAGAGGCTGTTTGCACACTAAAACACATTGTCAGTACACCATTTGGTGCAGGTATGTAGTGTGGGGATAAGGTTTAATGCTGAAAACACAGTTGATGGGCCAGTGAGACTGAATAAAAAAATGAGGGCTTTAAAACCAACACAATGAACTACAGATGCTAAAAGAATAAATAAAGTTGAGGGGAAGTGCAGATGTGCTGATTATTATCTGTGGGAATGACTCATTTCATATAGCACATGTGTACTTACATATATTGATCCATTATTAATGTAAAAATATTGATTAGTGGAGCCCTAGGTTTGATACCATAGGTTTGATCTGCAGGAGAAACTCTTCATTTACTATGCTGAGTAACTCAGTAACTAAGTTTTTAATATGTTTCAAATCGCATCTTCAGCATTCAGCTTGCTATAACATGCAGTCATTTTGAACATGTGTAGATTCTTACAGCAATAAGGATTCTGCAGTTACAACCAAAACAAAGAGCTAAAAGAAGCTCAGATTTTTAGCTGACCTGAGGAGAACTGCAGAGAGGGGTGATAATTCTCTGTAGTATTGTCAAAATAAGCAATTCCTTTCATATCACTGCACTGGATCCATTGTTAATGTAGGGAGTCTTTTGTAGCTTTAATGCCTTAATGTCATGCGAGGTTATTTTTGTATAATATATAAATGCTGTTCTAAATGTTCTTGTTGTAGAGTCATGAAAGAATCTGGGACAAAATCTTTTATATGCAACATAAACAGTCACAGGAGAAGCATGTAAAATCTGTAAAAAGAGATAAAATGGACACTCGTGAACCAGAGTAAATCACAGACCTTGAAGACAGCACAATCAGGGCTGAGTGTTACCTGGTGTGAGGAGGATGACAGACATGGTGATGAGGGAACAGACCACCAGGATGACCAGCAGAGCGATGGCAATCCCTTTCCAGTTCCTCTGAGGAGGACTCACCCCACCCAGGTCCTGTAGAGAGAGACAGAGAGAGAGAGAGAGAGAGAGAAATGGAGGTCAGAGCAGAAAAAAGAAAGATATTGAAGTTGCGGGTGCATTTTTTATTGATGGATTCTACATCCTCCCCTGCTGACAGAGGCTTGGCCACACACTAGTTTCTTTTACATTACTTAGTCATGATGTCAACTGTTGTTACCAACACTTTTAAGGTCAAATAATCATGAAAAAGGATAACAGGCACCAGATGTAATGTAAAAGCATATTTCTTCAAAGGTAAGAATGTTATGTCATTTGGAGGCATGGCAACACTGCTCCAACACTGCATACCTATTAACATGGGTCACATTGAAGTTTTGATTTTCATTCCAATCCTCTCGCAGTGAGGGATTTGCAATGAAGGGCTTTGCAGGAGCCACACTGTAAGCCTGAAAAATGAAACTCACTGATTTGTGTTTAAGTGCTTAAAAACTGGAAAGCATTTGCATCCCTCAATCATTGCTTGGCTGACCTTTCTTTAGAATCACACCTTCTGACCTGTGGAAACAACATACTTTTACTGCTGGGCCCAGGAGATGCACTTTCTGCAGCCAAGTTGGATGTTGTGTGTCGTGACCCTCAGACAGTGAGGTTGCTACATCTTTGGCAGATAAGGAATACACCGAGCATTTGCATTCACTGGCTCCGTCGGTCAAAGTGGCTGCAGAAAGGCTTGGTTTGAGAGATTTGAGAGAACATAGACAACACTGTGTGATGTTATCTACAGTCAAATAGCTATCCAGGAGAGTGTGTGGTGCTTTTGCCTGCAACTCCGTCTCTGAGTCCTGGTATTAGTGGGTTTTGCACTGGGTTTTCCACCACATCTGCTGCCTCTGATAAGGTGAATTAAGCCTCCCCCCTACAAATTTCTTCTCACCACAGCTCTTCACGGCCTTAATTACCCACAAAACCCTGCAGGTGAAATGCACTGATTACTGGCCACCAACCCACCACTACACCTTGATTGGCTGGAGGGGAGGGGAAACGAAATGATTGCCAATTAGAACAAGGTTCCGCTTTCACAAAGAAGCTTTCGTCGCACCTGTCTCGCATTTTCTCTGAAATCCATTTCCTAAGTACTTGACATGGCGATTTAAAAACATTGCAGCTCACTTTTTCATCTGATAGTCACATCTACAAATGTTACACACATATACTGGCTGATGGGCCAATTAGGACTGAAGTACATCCAGTTATTTCTGACAGACAACAGATTAACAGACAGAGGAGATAAAGTAAAACCTTTTGGCTTAGTGCTAATTTTAAAGTAACTCATGGCCATAAGAATGTATTCAAGCACGGTACCTCAGAATACATGGAACTTTACTGTCACCAAGACCACAGACACACATTACATGGATGCAGTGTTACATTATTCAAAGCCCCCACCGGACTCATAAGACTGATCTATTATCAGGTCTTGGGCCGCTGCTCATTTCATTAATACCATAAAACACTGACGTGTCCTTGAAAACTGACAGCAACTCTAAATTGCCCTTGTGCCTCCATGCATGAGATTCTTTCTCTCACTCTTTTTCACTTCCTTACTATCTTGGTGTTTCCCCCAATTTCCTATTTAGCCACTTTTGAATCATCATCCTCAATTTATTAACTCAATTATGAGCAATGATAGAACCACTAAGAGAATTTTGACCAGCCGAGTCTCTTCATTACCTTTATTAGGATTGAGGGAGCATAGAAAGAGCCCTGATAGACGGTTAGCTTAGCAAGTGGCCTTTATCATGATGAGAAATACATTTCCCAAGAAATATATGTCATAAATATATATTTAATGTGAGTGACCAAAGACTTCATATAGACATATACAATCAGTGATGACAAGTAACTGATTTTTAATGTTTTTGTTTATTACTCATCTTTGTGTTCCCTCTTGGAAATGATCACAGTCACAATATTCTGTTATTGTTCCACAAACAACCACCCCCCCTCCCCCAGACAGTATCCTGACTGAACAGATAGTCTGTGATAATCCTCAAAAGCTTTTCCTCTGATCATAACAATATCAAAATAATATATGACTTGTAATGCTTTTACTGAAAAAGAAGTGACATTACTTTAGATAGCTGAGCTCTGTACACTATATATTACCAAAGTTAGTTAAAAGATGTCACACATAATCTGATAACTAAGTTTTACGTTTGCTTTATGAGCAGGTAAAACAGACAGACATCACCAACAGCATCATAACAGGAAACACATTTGAGGCACACTATTGTTTCTGAAAAAAAAAACCAAAACATTGTAGGTGTCAGCTCTACTGATGTACCACATTCGACAACACATCACAAACAAGAGTCATATGCTACAACTCAAATTGCTTAAGAGGACCAATTTTCATTGACTAACTATTTTTTTCTTTGATTTTCTGTCAGCATGTCATTCAATTTCAAAATGCATTTCAACCATACAAGTCTGTGCCACAAAGGGACACACAAGGGTTATAAATAAAGTCCTGACAGACTTGGCAGTAAAAACAAGAAAGGCTGTGCCTTACTTTTTCTGTCTTATAGAAGTCTTTTTTTGTATCCATTCTTTTCTACAGCTCTTTACCATATTCAATATTACACCAGACAGTAATTGTACCAACTACACCGTTTTCCATTTCTAAATGCATGTCTTTGATGAGCATGGTTATTATCAGCTCAACATATCATCGTCTGTAAAATATATGCTGTACACCAGACAAAGAGTCTATGCTGAGGTGCTTAGGTGGTGACTGCATAATCACATATGTCTAAATGCCAGAGCGAAATGTCATGTCGTGCTAGCAGAGCACCCAGCTGGAGAGTATGGGACAATAGTACAGTGGCTTTATCTTTGAAATCAGCTCTGTCAAAGGCACCTTCAGAAAACTTCAAAGCTGATATTTTATTGTGTTATTTATGTGTACACACATGTGAAAACTAAAAATGAGCCATTGTGGTTCAGTTAACATTAGAATATACATTGGAGTTATTTATTGACTTCAGCTATGCACTGTGACTGCACAAGTTTTACACACTTTTGGGACTTGATGAAGAAATGAGATGAGTCATAGCTGACTCTTGTGTCAACTTACAGTCGAGCTTAGTATCTTAACTTTAGTTGTTTCAAAGGCACATTCATTAGGCATGTTTATTTGTGCTAAGTTAAACACAAAGAAAATCATCAAAGTACCTGTAAAGTACAACTATATTCTCCACAATCCTAAATTATCACTTTTCAAAAACTGAGTCGCTCTTTTGTATATTGGTATGAAAAATAAGGTGGTAATTTCTTCTAAAGAAAAAGTTGGTGACCTCTTTGAAGAGTATTTTCTGATATTAGTCAGCCTGGTAAACACAGTTTGTTCAGCTGTAGACAGGACAGCTGGTTCTGAGAGCAGCAGTGCCATGGCAGGGCTCCAAGTCTGTGTGGACTGAAGGAATCGACTCCTCAGCAGCGTTCACACAAAGCGGATGTCTCACTTTTGATGTGAATTCCTAATCAATACTTTCAATAATAACAATAATAATAAGAATTAAGTACTTCAGTTGAATCCTGTCAGAGCAACAAGAAATACTTCTTATATTTTATTCAACCAAGACAACGATTAGAACCCTCTTTCAATTAAACTGACTGACTGCCTGCCTCTATTTGGAACAAACACAATCACATTCAGTCAATACAATCACTTATTCATCAGGTCAGGTAGACCACAGGAAATAATGAGACACATCTCTTGTTAGGGCGTTGAGCATAGCTGAGAGAACAGTGTTGATGAATGGATTCCAGCAGGACGTGACTGACACCACTGCTGCTAACAATCAAATAGATCCACAGCATGCACGAGAGCGGATTTACTGTGAAGAAATAAGCACAGGTTTGTGCTCTGTATTTGTTTCACTGCAGCAACTCTAAATGCAGAATCACAGAGTACTGCACCGCCTTAAAGTTGGTGAACCTGGATTGGACACGTTTTGAAAAGTTATGTTAAAAACTGAAGCAGAAGAGGCTAAGACAAAGACTTCATTAGAACCAAACACCGTGACCTCACAGCCTCCACTCCACATGACCCTGGTGACCTCATCAGGCTTATTATCTTAGACTTTATAAAACTTCTCCAGAGCCACAGAGGACTTTACACAAAATTTCAACACTTCATGTGCTCAGTGCTTCCCATGACTCGTGATTTGTGCAATTGAAACATGGCAATTTGCCTTCAGTTTCAGTTAACAGCATGTCATTGGTGGGATGGTCCCATAACATTTTTAATAATCAATGTGTGGAAGGCATCTGTGGTATAAAGCAGTAGAGCAGACAATGGGACAATAGAGAAAAACTCCCCTGATTGCTCCAAAGCGGTCCCATGACTAAGCTGTGTGCTAACAGAGGCCATTTCCTATAATCACATCATCTGTCTTTGAAACAGCAAGAATAGTCTACAAACTAAGAGAAAGCAACTAACAAAAAATAACAATGGCGTACCTTATTATAGGATATAATGGGAGCAGCGAGAAAGCACAAGGTGATTCTTACTTGGCTGTGAACATTTTACTTTATACTACCTATGTGCTGTATTGTATTTTCATTAGTCTCCATGTGATTTTGGGAACAGGCTCAGTGTCCTTTTAACTTTTTTATTTTTGAAGTAAGTTAACCCCTCCACCCTCCTCCCCCTCAACTGAAGACAACAAATGAGAGCAGCATGTCTCCCCCCACACTAACCCCCCACAGATGTTCAGTGAGTTTTCTGAACATCTCTGCATGTTAGGCTTAGCTATCCTTTCAGCTGTTGCTAAGTATGATCTTTGTCGCTGGTTTATCTGCACATGAAAGCTAAAGGAGATGTCAGTAACAAGCTAGAGCACAGTCACACAACAGCATGTACACAACGGGTCACTGACAGATATAGACTGTACTTATTTTAATATTAGAAACTACATCTTTCTGTTTTTGCATCTTGCGTCTTGCCGTACACACATTCCTGTACTAATTGTACTTACATTGGCATACATCTAATTCTCAAAGAGGGAGACAGTGAGAATGATGAGACATTATGTAAAATTAGAATGCTAATGCTGCCTTTTAGATATTTGATTAAGACCCATCTCAAACTCCTGCTAATAAGCTTACTCCCTACTGGCTTACTGTGCACAAGTGTGCATTTGTGCAACGTTCATGCAACAAACCTACTGTTAGAGGAGTTGGGCTATTTATAGAGCTGTGAGCTTACCCTCGCCTGGACTCTGACCTTGGAGAGAGTGTGACAAATGACAAGCAGCATTTCAGCAGAAGCCGAGCCATTTTAACAATGACAGCAGGTCGGAGAGGGAAAAAAATAATGCCATCTGTACAGGCTTATTTTTGTTTACCCATGAAATACCATTTCTCACTGCCTGGTGAATCATTGACAGCCTCAGCCAAAGCCATGCTGGGGTCTCGGGGCTTAACATCTGAAATTGATCCACTGGCTAATAGGAAACGGCAAGCTTAGCTATGTGTTGTCATCTTATTGTATTCAACATTATCAGGCTTGCTCTGAAGGACATTGCCATTGGCCTTTGTTCCATTTGAGATAATTCTCAATTAGTCATTGTCTCTGCCATATTGGTTTCAGATACACAAGGTTGTGGAATCACACAGCAGTGTGCAATGATATAACTGTGCATCAATATGGATTCTGAGATTAGCAGTACAGAAGCAATACTGTAAATACAGTTTTAGTTCATTGCAAACCAGAGGATGTTTGAATTATTTGCTTTCGTTGTTTCATATGTATTATTTGAATTTTTATGAAAAACTGGAAACTGGAAGAAATAAAGAAAATAAAGGCAATTATATAAATATAATTATATAAAATATTATAAAATATATAAAATATATAAAATAAGCTGTCCTTCAGAAGGATATCATAATGAATACATTTATAATTAAATATAATCATTCATGCCTCAGGAATGGTAATCTATATTCACTATAATCACCATTCAATTTTGACTCTTTACCCAAAGGCTGCATACAAAGTTTCAGTTACTAATTCAATTTCAAGTCTTAACACATGATGTTTTGTGAGGATCTGATGATCTGAAATCTCTTTACTTTTATCAGTAATATAATTCATTTCCTTTACATGTCAAACTGAAAAAGCCTGCATGATCTAATGTATGTACTTAAAATTAGCTTTGTAATGGATGTGCAAGTCTCAGTGTGAACTGTACTTCAATTTGTCTTAATTAATTTTCATACTGCTAGTCTTACAATAAACAAATAATCTTTCAGAGTGAGAAGAAGATGAGTTTGCATTATCTGTATTAAACTTACTCTCTACCTTTAAGGCCAGCTTTCAGGCCTACCGTTTGCAAAACAAAAGTATTTAAATCTTTTTTGTCTCTTAACATTCATTTTACAATATTTCATTCACATTGTTGTGATAATAGGTCATCATTTTGCACTGATGTCTCCTAGCGTTCATCCTCTCCTGTCATTTGGGACAAACTACAGCACTAAAGCACTTTTGCTTCTGTTTTCACAGTAAAATTGTTAGTGGGTAAAAAAATGCACTTATTAGGTAAACTGTAGCCTTGTATGCTTTCCTCTGGGATATGCAGGTAACAGTCTTTGGCATATTAAAAAGTAATGTGAAGATATATCTCTGCATATAAAATGAATACTCCCAAACCATCAGTCAGTGTGCCCCCAAGCTGACTCAGCCTTCGCCTGCATTAAATAAATGCCTTAAATAGCTCAAGTGGAGGGAAATAAGAAACAACAAAAAGTAAGCAGTAAAAATTGGTATTTAAAATAACTTTTAAATAAGCAACTGCTTAAAAAGACAGAGTAAAACTGTCAAAGCAAAGTGAAGCATGTATATAGTTCAGGCAATTCAAACTTGTCATTGACCCATGCCTGAGAAAGTCTAGATATCTAGACCAGATAATAGTTGGCCCAGAACACGATGCTCATTACCTGAGCTGTGGCACAGAGAGATTTCTTTTATTGTTTGGTCAACTCAGAATTCAGGTAAGGTAGCTACAGCTAAGACACTAGATGCTAAGACACTGTTGATTGGATATAATTAGAATAAGCATTAAGAAAACAGCATTCTTTCAAAATTGCAAATCCAATGTAAAAATAATAAGATAAGCTACTGTGCACATTGAGGTACAGTAGTGTACGGTATAAGTGTAGTATTCTTTATTGTAAAACCAAACCAATCAACCAATCAAAGCAATCAAACCAATGCCTGTCAACACAAACAGCGACACACTGTATATCTATTTTTATATGTCTTGGGTTGTAAATGTTATATCTACATTGAGAGTGTTTAAGTGTCTATCCACTGAGCTCCAGTGGCAACAATCCTCTCATCTTTACAGATGCAGCCTTTAACGGGGCATGAGCATTTGCTTAGAGATTTAAAATACATTTCTACATTACTTAAACTTTGCCTGAAGACATTTTAATATTCATTCTTGTAAGTGTACTCATTCTAATGTGAGCCTCATTGAAGTCACTGATACAAAAGGAGGAAGATATGCTTGATTTTATTAGACAAACAAAAGCCAGAAGAGGGTTTAATGGGATGTCTTCATCGGCATTAGATCCATTCTGGTGAATACATTTAAGCTCAACCCACCTACAGTATGTGAAGGACTCAAAGTTCATTTCATTAATCAGCTTATACTTTGCATTTTCTCTGAACATTTAAATGTGATTTTATATCATTTACATGGTGGGCACCAAAGCCTTTGTCTGTCCCCTGCAGTTAAATCTCTGATTTGAACGCAATTAGACACAGTTGACTACATTGTGAGGCAAATTACGCTCCAGGCTATGGATACGATTCTAACCATTTCCTCCCAATTCAAAAACAAATCTCGTTTATCTGGAGAAATAAAAATTGAAAGGAGAACCTGACATCAGCAGCAATAAGAACAGGAGCTCATTGACATGGAGCTGAATGTGTCAGTGTGGAGACAGGAAATTGTCTCACTGTGTGTGGTTGAAAAGAGACAATATGTGTTTTTCATACCTACACGGTGACATTGGGGGATTCAGTGGGCACTGAGCTATAAAATTGCTAGTTGAGAGGGACTTAGTGGGGATGAAGAGGTGGAGAGGGAGGGAACCTGGTTAATAAGGAACTCTGAGGAGAGCTGACCTGGGAAGGATTTTGAAAACTTATCCAACAAAATAAATAAAAACAGATTGTGCTTCACCACCTTCCAAAACCATATCATCAGGATGGTAAGGAGTATGGATGAAGGAAGAAGTCTGAAGAGGTAAAAACACATGGTGGTCTCACAATAAAGGTGTAAGTTGAAGTTGGGGGTGAGTTTCAGTAGATCTGATTTGCCCTACCTTTGATTAAGGTCTGATCAGGTTCAAATGTTTGTTTGAGGTTACACAATGTCTGCACAGCCTGTGCAGTGAAAGCAGCATATTAGCAGCTTCAGTCCTCCATCAGAGTCTACATAGGATGCATTCAAGCTCAGTGTCGTGTATAGTTGCATACAGTCAGGTGCACATAAAAATATGGGACATAGTATTCAAGGGTAAGATGGACAGACTTTTGCTGCAGAAAGACAACAGTCATAATTCACTCGGACATTCAGACAAATTCAAACATAAGCAATTTACAGGATTTGAAAGTGAAACTAAAAACAGCTGGTTAACAGTTGTGAAAGTCATAGCATTTTGTCCCCTCACCTCAATGAAACATTATATTCAGTTGTTTAATATAGTCAAATAGGTTAGTAAAAATAGACAATTGGTTGTTTACCTTGCACACTTTTAGAAAGTAAAAAGTGAGGAAATATTGCAATGCGGTTGATCAACAACAATACAACAACCGTACAGTCAGCTATCAGGAAGATCTGGCAACCTTTTTCTATTTTGCAGAGCTATACTGCAAACTATACAGCAGCCTGAAGGACAAGATAATATTCTATAATTTCACAAATCCACAGACAACACTTGTCAGTAGCATCAATTTATTGTTGTGCCTGATCTTGGCAGCCTTGAAAAACACTGGTTAACTCTAAAGACACGGATGTGATGTGACTGGGGTTAATGACGTCTTTGGATGACGTACTATGAAGCAGGACCTAAAGCCAGAAAACTGCTTGCCTGGAGGCTGAGTAAACAACAGGCTGAAAGCACTATTCATAAAATAAAAGACACCCATACACACCAAATCAAAAGTGAGCCAACAGAAATAGAACATATTTTCAGGGAATAATATAAAGAACTATATACTCATCATTCAACAATGGATGGAAAATTAATGCAAACTTATACAACAATACTTTAGATCTCCCATGTATTGGAGAGAGGTAAAACAAATTAATTGTGGGTGAAATAAAACAGGAAGAAATAGATAGAGTACGTAGGGCAAAAGCAAATAAGGCACTAGGCAGTGATGGTTTCCCAATCGAATGGTACAAAATATTTCACCATGAGTTAAATCCTATTCTTTTAAGAGCTTTTAACTGGATCATTTAAGAAAGCAAAACACCTCCATCGTGGAGAGAGGCAATCATAACAAATTTATTTAAATTTATTTATTTAAAGCCCAAAATCACAAACATTGTTTGCCTCTGAGGGCTTTACAATCTGTACAGTTGTGACACCCTCTGTCCTTAGACCCTCGAACCAGGTCAGGAAAAACTTCAAAAAACCCTTTATGGGAAAAAGAAGAAACCTGAGGAAGAGCCACAAATGAGGGATCCCTCTCCCTGGGACGGACAGACGTGCAATAGATGCCACATGTACAGAGAACATCATCATCAATCATATATGGAAGTTAAACATGGGTCGTAATAAATTGTAGATAAACTGAGTTCATGGGTTTAGTCTATGTGTGAAGGTATCACAGGTAATGGAAATGAGTCCATGAGTCCAGGTGCATCTCTAGATGTCCTCATATGGAGCTCTGGGCCACTCGACCTTCTCTCCACAACACAGACACAGATCATGTCCCCACCAGGCCAGTGAACCTCAGACAGATGGACCACAACCAGAATCAGTGAGGAACCTGCAAGACCGGAGAGAACAAAGAGGACCAGGGCTCCGGCAGTAACATGCACTTTACAGGACATAAGAGTATTCACTTTAACTACTTTAATCAGCACTACTACTACCATATCAATTTGCACTGTCTGTGATTTTGCAATGTCTTTGTTTTATTGGCATTTCTTAGTTTGGTTGTAATCAATATGCTTATTTTGTTGTAAATTAAGCACCAAAGATTTGAGAGAAACTTTCAATTCTCAGCATGTCCTGCACATGCCGCCAAATTGAACAAAAATGCTTGACTTTGACTTTGGCTTTGAAATAAGAGTAGAGGAAGCAGAGAAAGAAAACACTAATCCCTAAAGAGAACAAAGATAAAGAAAATTGCAGTAACTATAGACCAATATGAATTTTAAATGTAGACTACAAACTATACACCTTCATTATCGCCAAAAGACTTGAGACATTCATTCCAGACTTGATTGACGAAGACCAGATGGGATTTATAAAAGGCAGACAAATACAGGACAGTATTAGAAGAACTCTACACATTGTACATAAAATAAAAGAAAAAGAAATACCATCTGCCTTGATAAGCCTGGGTGCAGAAAAGGCCTTTGATTGAGTTAATTGGGAATTTTTATATCAAACATTAGTAAGATTTGGCTTTACAGAGAAATCATTTCAGTGTATTAAAGCATTATACCAACAACCAGTAGCGAGGGTCAAAGTAAACGGTTCACTCTCCCAGAGATTTGTTTTGAGAAGAGGAACAAGACAGGGATGCTGTTTTAGCCCTATTCTGTTTGCTCTATATATTGAACACTTGGCTCAAGCTATACACCAAAATGAGGGACTGAGAGGGGTAACTATAGAGGACAGGGAACATAAAATCAGCCTCTTCGCAGATGACGTAATAATATACCTCACTGTAGTTGATACATGTCTACCAAAGATGATGGAGATCATAGATACTTTTAACTACTACGCAGGATATAAACAAAATATATCAAAAACCCAAATCCTTCAGCTAAATTACAAACCTTCAGATGAGATCAAGAAGCTTTACAATTTTAAATGGGATTCAAAAATACTTATCTAGGGGTATACATAACAAAAAAAACATCAAAGTTGAATAAAGCCAATTATAAACACATTACCTCAAATCTAAGGAAGGATATAGAAAGTTGGTCCACATACCCAATCAATTTTAGCAGTAGGATTAAAGCTGTTAAAATGAACATTTTGCCCATGCTACTGTATCTATTCCAATCATTACCTATAGAAATACTCCCAAAACAATTCATAGAATGGAATAAATTAATATCTAGATTCATTAGATTCATTAGAGAGCCAGAATCTGATATGCTACCCTTCAGTTGCCAAAGGACCAAGGGGGAGAAAAACACTTTTGGGAGAAAAGATAATCCCTGATCAAGTTAAAAACATAATCGATCCAATAACAAAGTTTTCAGTAGAAACGTGGCACACCCTCATTAGAAAATTTAAATGGCTGTGTGGTCACAGAATTCTGAGATGGATAACACTAGACAACAAATTTGGACCAGGAAATTATGAGTCAACATTCAGGGAATGGGCCAAAAGAGGAATAACTGATTTCACAACTATCACTGAAAACAGGGAAATAAGGAGTTTTCAAAACTTGAAAGACAGTTTTGATCTTAACAAAATCAATTTTTGTTTAGATATCTCCAGCTGAGAGACTACTTTAACAGAAGAATAAAGAGTGAAAGATCAGAGGAAACAAACCTAGTGATAACACTATTCACCAGTGCATATCATCAAACTGTACTGTGGTCTCATGCAATGCCAGAATAAAAATTCATTCTATGTAAAAAATAGGTGGGAAAGTGAACTAAATATCACAATCTCAGAAACAGATTGGCATGATATGTGTGTATCGCTACAAACATCCACAAGTTCACAAACATGGAGAGAATTTAAAAAACCTGATTCGTTTCTTTTTAACACCACTCATAAAAGTTAAACATCTTCGGGGACCACAGTTATGTTGGAGACAATGTGGATATGTAAATGCAAGCCATTCACACATCTTTTGGGGGTGTCCAAAAATAGAGACGTTTTGGGAGCAGGTTCACACGGTGATAAATACAGTACTAGAATATGAAATCCCTAAGGAAAGTTGGATGTTATACCTTGGAAATGGTGGTGATGAGAGAGGACTGTTAGTTAAGATTCTACTTACAGCTGGAAGGAAGGCCATTACTAGAAACTGGCTTCAAACAGATCCACCAAGACACTGGCAATGGTTGGACATAATACAGGAAATATGTAGCATGGAGAAAATGACTTACTCACTAAGGGTGAAAGAGGATGAGTTCAACAGAAAATGGGAAAAATGGAACAGGTTTAGAAACAAAGACATCAGCACTAGGTAAAGATATATATTATGTATTATAAGATATATGTATAGAACTACTCTGTATCTGTTATCTCCTTAAAGATGTATAGTATCTGTTGACGTTCTATGTTCTGTTTTTTCTTTTCTTTTTCTTTTCCTCTCTTTGCTGTGTCTTATTAAAAAGAAATAAAGATTCAAGTGATAAAAAAAAGAAAACAAGCCAACGTAAAAAGTACAGCGGACGTGTTTGTCTGAATAATTGAGCTTAAAACACCAAGGCTGACAGTTTGATTTACTGTCGCTCACTATCAAGGTCAGTGCGAGATTCCACAGGACTGCATGAGAGTGGATGTATTTAAAAAAAAACTGCTGCATTCTTGAATGCTTTCAAACTGTTCAAGAAAATGTGCCTTGAATAGTAGTAAGTCATTTTAATGACTTAGGGAGGGTTCCATGAATTAGGAGATGTCAGTGTTATGGGTTTGTGTGATTCCTTTTGGGGTGAAAGGATATAAGCTTTCACTAACAGCTCAACCTTCAGTGTCTTAACGACTGTATAAGTCATGGTTAATGCTAAACTTCTGTTTTTGAGGAAGTAGGATGAGCAACATTATTTCTACTTTTAATTTCATTGTGGTCGGTAAGGTCTCAGTCCAGAACATTCATTGTATCAGCAGACTCAGAAGAAATGAACAACCTGCACTGGTGCAACACAGCAGTGAAATACCAACAGACAGACTACTTTTTGTAATGGAAGAGAGAAGTAAGTAATTTAAAATAATTTTGATACAACTTATAGCTCTATAGCTCTATTACTCTCTACATCACATTATATATGAGTTTTTTTTATTTCTGGTTGAAATTGAAACAGAGTTGGTCTGTAATGTGATGTGATGGATGCTTAACAACAGAGTGAGTATTTACTCACAGTGTGTCTTTACTGCATTGTCTGCATTCCACAGATATGCACATTATCTAATGTATTTGTTTAAATCCTGCATGATCCTCTGAATGACTATTGTAAATTAGCCTTTAAGTCTTGTGCAGCTCTCACAAAGTAATTTTTAACTGAGACCGAAGTCACACAACAGATGTGAGACGTGACACCTTTATCTATCTATCTATCTATCTATCTATCTATCTATCTATCTATCTATCTAGCTATCTAGCTATCTATCTGTAGAGTGCTATCGATATCACTGCCCTTTCAGAATAGCCTTGATTATCTACCCCAGGGAGTCAAATCGATGCCTGCCTGCTCTCAGTGCTTACTATAAGTCGAAGAAGTGCAGAAAATCGTGTTTGCCAGAAACACTCCTGCACTTCATCTGAGCAGAGCTGATGAACTAGCGGTGAGCATGGCAGGGGCCCTGCCAATATAAATGAAAGCAATATTCATGTAATAAACTAAAAATAATCTCTGTAGTTTAATGTTAGGGAGAAGCTGTACCAGTGCCATATTGTGCATGGAATTAAATAACGTGTATGACTGACAAGTTCATTAGATTTAATTAGCCGTGCTTGACACCATCATAAAGTGGTGTGTGTGTGCTTCACACGTTGTTAAAGAGCCAACAGAAATGTGCATCTACACAAATATTCATCTGCACAAGACAACATTTGGATCTAAAGGGAAGTGTTTCAGAAATGTAAACTTCAGTGGTCAGAATGGCAATAAAGTGACATAGGAAATGCATTCTTCCAAGCAGGGCCCTCTATGTCTACGTTTCGTAGCAGGCAGCCCATGTCTCTCTTGACAATTGTTGTTTTAATTGTACCTTTTGTTCTTGATGTTGTTAAGGAGACTATTTTGTTGTTCACTGAGAATGGCCTGTACACAAAGCATCAGAATTTCAATAGAACTTCCAGGGCAAACGTCTGGCGTCTCAGTTAGGGCTGATGGTTTTGCTGGGGAAAGTTGCCTGAAGCAACATTACATTTTAATACATTATAAACATTTCTGAAGCCAGTGAGAGGAAAAAAAACCCCACACATTTACAATAAGTCTAAAAGATGGCTCTCAAAAGAAGATGCAGATACCAAGAGGCTACTCATGAAGCCATCAAATCTGAGTGAATTAAGGTACCTGAACTATGTGTTTTCCCTGCCCTAAATGCACCTACAAGCCATCCCTTGTTATTAGACACACACACACACACAACTGTTCCTTATCCTTCATTCCTGTTATCTGAGATTTGACTGCAGTCTGTCCCCTGTCTGTGTCACAACTGATGACTCAAACTTTGTAATTGCCTTTTAATCCTTTCGAGGATAGAACATGTCGGGTAATTCAGGGCACCAGTCGCCTCGGGATACAGAGGAAAGCTTATGACACAAAGGTCACAACTGTGAATCACCACCCAGGCTGGTAAATTTTGGACAGAAAAATCAGTGTGGAAGACTTGCATCCCTCATTGCTCCAACAACTGTTTGCCAGGTGTCTGCAGAGAAGACAGCAGGAGATATGAGCACTGTATTCTGAGGCTGGGTTGAGATAGATATAGACAGTGACAGTTAGAAATTAAATCAAATATTAATTAAGTCCATTGATGGAAAATGTGAAGGCAAAACCTGTGTTCTATGTCCAGTAAGTACCAATAAAATATTCCTGTATCTCTGAATCGTGAGGTAGCACATTTGTGATATTTTCAAAACGCACTTCTCTGTGAAGTGCGTCTGTATTCACAAAGAGATGAGTGCAGATGTGGGCTTAACATTTATTAGGATGACCTTATACACATTCAGACAAAGACACATATTGAATTCAAATCGGCTGCTACAGAATTTACAATCATTTTTCTTTCTGTCTTTCTTCCACTGGCTTGCTTTGATGAATTTACAGCGAGCTGACACTGAACTGCAAATGCTATTATAAGCTTTTAACATTTACAGGCTCTCATCCCACAGCATAAAAAGCTGATGTTTCCAGAAAAACTAAATGTAATTATATTTTTACATTTTTCATGTAAATATCCTCCCCAGAAAAAAACAACTCTACCACCAGAAAACTACGCTGATATAGACAGACCTTGTAAAATCTCAGATTAGGTAACGTTTTTATACAAGGCTGCTGTCACATTCATCTGTTAGTAGGAGAGTTTCTCTACGCTCTACGTTTTAATCTGAGTTGAAAACAACATCACAAGCATACAACTTGCACAAGTATGATGTGGAAATTGAAGCCTACAGCGCACATACATTGACTTCAGTGAAGTAAGAATATTTGCATACTCATAAAATCTAGATTTTTAAATAGGGGTAATGGAAAGATGTCATTTTAAATATTTTAACTAGATCACTTAAAAGGGACTGTATTTAACAATTACCATGAAATGTTACACAGAGAACCTTTCATTTTCGTGTGGACAACACCCTATCAATCACAAATGTATGATGATTATTATTATTATTTTACAACATGTTGGGCCTTTAAGGTTAGGTAGAGATGTGGTAAGGAAAATTAGCTATGGTTATCTATGTAATTAAAAAGCAAATGTTGACTGTAAGTAACTAGTATTGATTAAATGCACATTCCAATCTTTTACATGAAAGTCATATTTTGATTATATATGTATTGAGATATTGATACAAAGAGCTGCTATACTTCAAAATCTATGCTTCACTTCACACTCCCATCTCAGTATATGACTCAAACCCATCTTCACCTTAACACCTCTTCTTCTCACTTCATTTTGTCCTCTCCATCACCCCTTCCTCTTTATCCTCTTTAAATCAATTAGTCATTTACACCTTTCTACTTTCCTTTTCCTACCATTTATCTGTTCTTCTTTTTATCTTCTCCACTCTGCATTGCTTTTCTCTTAATTCTCCTCCACTTGATTCACCCCTCATCCTCCCTCTTTCTCCATCTCCCGCTCTTCGCAATCTCATCTTTCTCTTATTTCTTCTCCATTCCCTGCTCATCCTTTTCTCTCTCAGAGGCCACTGTGAAGCAGGAGCAGGGGCAGCGTCCTGGACATTTTCTCCATTAGGGTGAATTACAGTTTCCTGGGCCGGAGGATCTCTGCGTGTGAAAGTGCCCCTCTTACTCACAATAAGGTAGGCATCCATTTCTCCGAACACTTGCCTTTTGTCCCAGGCACAGACAACCACAGCTCTAATAACAAAGTGAAGGAGGACGGGCCAGGTGGCAAGTCTATCCACCCCGCTGACTGCACAGAGTCTGGGCTGGCCACGGGGTCACACAGAGAGGTCAACCTCTCAGTCAGCTTTTATTATGTCTGTGGTTACAGGAGGCAGTGACACAGCTTGAGACCAGCCAATGTCAAATGAGTCAGTTTGTTCTCAGATTTTTTCCTTTAGTGAAACTAAAGAGGGATTGGCCACACTATACAGTCTCACTGCCAAGAGTGCACCAGTGCTCCCATTCAGAGTTGGCTGACTGATGTTGTGTACGTACTCTTTTTAAGTGTATCAAGAGAAATGGGAAAAGTTCTGCTTATTCACATCCAGAATGAGATGAGTTAAGTGTGGGCTGTGGCGTCGCATCAGCAACATTTATTCACCTGTTCCTAAGGCTTTTTAGCACTATCAAGGTTTACCATTAAAACAAATCCATCAATCCATTTTCTATCTGTATCCTAAGGGCTGACACATATACAAGACAGTAAAGAGAAAACTGATTAGACAGGCAGCTACAGGTTTCCAATTCACCCCACCTTCATTGTCTTTGGACCATAGGAGGAACCCCAAATAACTGATAACCCATGCAGACATGAGGAAAACACAGGAAGTCTTCATCCAGTGAATTCATACATTTGAGTCATTAATTTACCACTGATCAGTTTCCAAAATAAGTTATCATGCTTGGCTGTAGCTCTTTCACTATATCACACTTTGCTTGTGTCCTGTTCTCATAGAAAGGCTGTAAAGAGTTCACTGAATAGTTGCCTGTTATTCATGGTCATGATGCATTTGTAAATTATTCACACTGTAGTTGCTGACTCCTATTAAAAGAGTACTCAACTGATTTAGCACACAATTCAAATCAGTGTAGCAGAGCCAGAGATATTTTATTCCACACAGTTTTTTTTTTTTGTGAAAACCTGGCACCTACATCACCCACAATGCAACTCGACCACTGACAGTTCACCCAGAGATTTGCTTGTATTATGTCGCTAGTGGCTAAAGTAGCCTCAATTTATCAGACTTCACAGAGCTCTCTCAGGAGCCACTAAAAGCTTTCATCTTTTCACACATGCAGTAGCTCTCCCGCACTCAATGCAATTGGTGGAGTTCTCCTATAAGTCAGAAAGGTCGGTGGTATGGACTGACTTTGAGTAGGTTGATTGTTTCACTTTTCACCTCTGTTATCTGTGTTATTAGTTGGAATACTGTCAAATCAAATAAAATGTATTTTGTCATGGCAGTGTGAGGGTTAATTATCTAACATCCAACGAATTCCCAAGGTTTCATTTTGATTCTTTGCACTGGTTTCTTGCTTTGATGTAGACATGAAATATTTGTGTGTCCTGCATCTTAAAATGTTGAAGTAAGCATTTTTTTAAACAATAGGTTTGTATTTATTCAGTCCTATCTGATGCAACACTCACAGGCCATATGTATATTGAAAGAATTATTGTGAATGTGCTATTTCAACATACATATAGCACCTACGTGTTGTATTTAAATATAGATTTGAAAAATATGTTGTCTAATGTATTTTTCTGGTATTCCTGACTGCTGTCAACACTGGTGCTGGTGCAAAACAAATAACAAGTTTTTCATTGTAGTTCTGCCACTGTAACGAGACAAACATACTCAAAGTCTTCAAACTACAGAGTTATGGATTTGTGCCTCACACTTCCAACCAGTATTATTTGTTTGGCAAGATATCCGCATTTTCTTGCCACACTGACTAAACCACAAACACGCTTTCAACACAACAACAATGGACTTAACTGTAGAAAAAGCATACTCGCTAAAAGGAGAGAATCACTGTTCCTCCACTATACCGATACTAAAACAGCTCTGGGTTCAGGTTGCTACTTCGCCCATTATTTAAAGATCCCTCTGTGTGTTCCCCTTTTGTAATTCCCTCAGCATCGTCATGCAACTTTGATGAAGAGTAACCCTGTTAAGAGCCTGCCAAAGAGCTATGTATACAGACTGTGGGTTGACAGAGCCTGGGACAGTAATAGCCTCGGCTCTGCGAAGGCACCACTGTCACCCCCAAGGCTTGCAAACGTGACTCCAGCCTGCTGCACAAATCTTACGCAACAACTTCAACTGACTTCCCAACACAGGGTGATGAAAAATTTACTGCAGCTTTTAGACGTTGTACATTTGGTATGTATGCAGATTTAGTCACAAATACCTAAATCATCTATGTGATCTTTGAATTGAAATCTGCTCTGAAATCTTTTAAACCTGCGACTGACTCTTGAATACCAATGTGCCGCAAAGGGCAACATTTTAAAAATCAATGTGCTCTCGGCACCCTGCAGTTGTTCTGGAGTCACCAATAGATTACTGGATACATTTAGACACAAGAGAGTATGCAACAGCTGAATAAAAGAATCAAAACAGTCATGAGGCTCCATTAAGAGCTCCTCACAGCTGTGATCATACAGTACGGCATCGTCACTAATTAAACCAGTGAACACTACTCACACATAAAATCAACAACAAGACTTTTAAACAGCCTGAGGGCCCCTGATCCACTGAGTGTTGAATCTAGAGGAGACAGTTTGGAACGCTCTGAGCTATCAGATTTCAGCCACATCTCATGAGGCCTTCTAATATTTCAGGCACAGAAACTCCATTATGAGGCCGGGGTTTAGATTTCTTAGAATAATAGGGCTACAGGGATGAATTCAATTAAGAGCACCCAGAATATATTTGGCAAGCTGAGAGGGAGGGCCCACAGTGAAACAGAAGGAATGTGCATCATTCATAGAATTATTATGAGTCTAATAGAAGACTCCTGGCTGAGGAGAGCTCACATGTGCCTGGAGGAACACTGAGAACATTTAGAGAGGGGAGATCAATAATTGATGGTGATAGAGGCTCAGCGGTTTGGTGCAGACACAAGCGGATGGTCTTGTCAAGTTGCACACACCAGTCCTGGCAAAGGCGCTGATCTCACTCCCCTTCAACCCTTAAAAATAGACAATGCAGTGCGCAACGCCACCTGTGTGAAGGTACCTAAAACTGGAACATTTAACCCCTACAGTCAAATGGTAACGTTTGAAGGTCCCTGTCCCACACACACATCAGTCCTGGACTCACAGTGAGTGTATCTGGCAGGACAAATGTGCATATAGTGGCTTTTTACAGTCTTACAAAGTGATTTTCCACGACTGGTCTGTCTCAAGGTGTCGAGGGCAGCTGACAGGAGGCAGCGGCTGAATTACAATGTGCCCTGCGCAGTCCTCCTCTCTTCCCCCTTCACTGACACTGCATGTGCCCATGGTGTTCAACATTTCTGTGAGCCGGTCCTGACAGCTGACAACGAGCTCCACACGCAGCTGATGACGGCTTGATTGCTTCGATATTGGCACGGGCAGCCCAGCCTGAATCAGCCCCTCACCACAGTCCCTGCCTCATCACCATCATCTGTACAGAAGACTGATGCTGATGGAGACAGGAAGCCGAACAGCCGAGCGACTAACGCCGTTTTACACATCTCCCCTCATGTATGTGGCCAGGACCGGCTGGCTGTTCAAGCACCTCAGCCGGAGCTCTGTGCTGTGTGATAAATGAAGTGACCTTGCAGAGCAGGTCATCCTGTGGAGTTTTAGCGCAATCTACATGGAAAGTGGAAGAAAGCTGCGAATGAAGAGGAAAAAAAAGCCAGCTGCCCACCTCATCCTGCTGCGGTTGGTTGGGTCTCTGATTCGGCTGCTCCTTGGTAGCTGTCATTGTAAACTCCTCCTCTGATTAAACTTGCTGGAATCCCGAAGAAAAACGGACGGATCCCCGTTTCCCTGCAGGAGAAGTCAGAAGCTGAAGGAGGATGCGGCGGCGGGCAAAGCGCCGTCTTGTCAACTGCGGAATCTTAAACAGGAGTGTGAGAGGAGGGACGGATCCGTCACGATTGGATATCTGCGAGCTCTTGGACGAGCGTCTGACGAGGAGCCAACGCAGCCGTGCGTCCCCAGCAGCCCGGGAGGAGGAGAGGCTTTGGACACGCTGTGACCGAGCTCAGGAAGCCGCTCACATTTCAGCAGCCCGACACTTGTCATGCACGTCTGGATGAGGAGGCGGAGGGCTCGACAGCTGTCTGCTCTGTCCACCCTCAGTGATGCTGCTATCTGGGAGGATGAGGGGGGTATAGGAGAGAGAGGAGGAGGGGTGTTGAAGTGGTCTTGTGATGGTTTTCCGAGAGGGCGGGGGCTGCGTTTGCCACATTAAAAAAGGGGAAAATAAAACTGAGTGTGAACGGTTTTGCCTGTAGATCGTGCCTTTGCAGACTTTTTCCCTGACAGAAAGAGTCCTCCGTGCATCACGCCCCGTGTGTGAGGCTGCGGGAGCTGTCCGCGGTGCTGAGCCGCCGCACATTCATCTTCATTTCTCGCGTTGGCGCACACACACACACACACACACACACACACACACACGCCACCTCTGCCTCTCCACCACACACTCAGCCCCGGCAGTGGGTCTTTATTTTAAGCAGAAAATGTTGATGTTTTGCTCTTTCTTGGCCTTAAGCGAGGATCTTTAGCGGTCAATAAAAGGAGACTGAGCGGCTCGTCGCTGCTGCCGCGGGTTGTTAAATACGCGCAGGGCAAAGATGCAATTGCAGCGGTCTTTGGAGTGCTTAGCAGTGAAATGACACCTGTGAACCCGACGTTATATCAAACTTACCGCCGGGCTTATGAGAGAGCAGCGTTTTCTGTGGTCAGAGCCTCGGCTTTATGATGCTGGAGCCCCCATGCTGAAGCTGCTCTGACAACAGCTGTGATAGTGTCTCATATCTTTAATGCCTCTGCCAGACAAGGATCGATAGTTTATATCTGCGTTTGGCTTTTGCGGTGAATTACTGAGCTTACTGAGGGATTGTGGGGTGAAACAACACACAGAGGCTCATGTAATATGTACTGCACTTAAATACATTATGTGGTACCTGTCATCTACATGGGTATGTTTTATTCTCCTTCACAATGCACATTAAAGGGGCTAAAAGTGGCCTAAATAAAACTGCCTCAATATTAAATCCTGTTTATGTTAATCAATAACAATGATTCAATAATACAATAATAAAACACTGTCCAGAGCCATTCTGTAAGATGATAGCAATAGCATATATCAGTGTGAAAACCATCTCACAGTGAACCTACAGAGAATGATCAGCTGACTGTGCAGCTCCCCTGAGCTTTACTCAGCTTTATAGTGAGTTTCAGCTCTTTGTTTATCTGTCTGTCACTGCTTTGGTTCACTCTCACTAAAAGCCACAGTCCACTCCCTGCTCAGCACCAACAGACACACTCAGTTAGAGACCAGCTAGTGAACATTGTGGAGCGTTTAGCAGCTAAAGAGACAGAGATTTCTCTTAGAGGCCGGTGGAGACCATAAACAGAGCTGAAAGACAGAGAATATTGGACTTTGATTCACCAGGAAGCCAGAGACACTGCATCAAATGAATGATCCTTTTGTTCCCTCACTGCTGAACATGTAAATACACAGATGTTAGCAAGTTTTTCATATCACCTTAGAAGCTGGTGATACTGTATATTAACACTGTACTCCCCGCTTGTTTCTGCTGCCCCCACAGCAGTGCATCATATCATCTCAGTCATGGTGCTGCCGCCCTCACTGGAAGCTCGCATTCCTTCAGAGACTCTTCTCCACATCCTGTTTAAGCATTCTTCTCAGTCCTGCAGCAAATTACTGTTTGAAATCAGCTCCATTTTACTTATTACACTTCAAACCACATCCTGTATAACAAACTCAAAACACTCAGAGGAGAATTAAAATGAATAAATAAACCAAATTAAATAGAAATAATAATTTTTCTCACTTTGGTGGTCACTACATGTCAAAGAAATGTGGGCAGAGTAACTAATACTACTGTGTAACAACATAAAGTCTCTGAAGAAAGAGAGAGAGAGAAACACAGTTTGTAGTTTGATGGTGGTGGGGGACACTGGGTAACATGCTGCTACAAAATCTCAGACTGAGGTCTGATGACTGTGAATGCCATGGCCTAAGATTCACATCATTTTCTTAAAGTCGTTCAGTAAGCCCTCTCCCCTTGTATGGAAGTATCTGTACTCAAATGTCTGTCTGTAGAGTGATAGAGACGAGACCATGTTAAACAGGAGCTGAGTAGAATACAGCAGTAGAAAAACCGGCCTTCTTGTATTATCATAAAGGCACGAATCGATCTGTGCGCTTCATTTCGTAGACAGGGGTAATCAATCTACTTTGAGAAGTGAGTTTGCTCAAGTCAGCCCACGGCACCACTCTGTGCTGCTACTGTATGAGAGGCACGTCCAATTAGTCAGTTTGCACAGCTACTTTTCTCTAACAGAAATCATTTGGGGGTTGTTTTTTCGTTCTAAGCTTACCTAAATATCGTGTTCTCTGTTCATTTATAGTACATTTGGATTTTCTTACAACTTCTGTTGTTATGTCATTCATGACAACCTGCTACAGGGCCAGTTTGCTGTTCAATGCCGATTGCAAACTTCTTACGTATTTTATGTAGTCTAGACTCACCATAACTTAAAATTTAAAGTTAAGTTAAAAAAATCATTCTGACCAAAGGCTCACCTCCACAAGAGGACCACAAAATAAGCTGATAATACAGAAGCCACCTTTGTAGATATTTTGCTTTAGTGGTGCAAGTTCTCTAACAAATTTGCAATCAACTGTATCACCAAAAGCCAACTGTCATGAGCCCAGCAAGACATTTTTCTCCTGGGGTTGCTCTCCAAGTAACCCAGACTTAATGATAGTCCCCCATTTTAAAACATTAATCTGGGCATTTGCTCTTCAGAAAGCAGAACTTAAATCCACTCCACTTTACACCACACAGTGACAACAGAGAGTAAATCCCCTGTCAAATATTTCACAGAATTGGGAGAGGCGCCAGCAAAAGACCTTCATATTAACACAGAGAGCAGGCCAAGCATCTCTCTCTCTCTCAAAACACTGACAGTCAAATATTGACATCTTTTGTTTGACCCGCTCTACCTTCAGAATGTCAAAGATGTGAAATTATTGTAAACACCCAGTGTAACAAATGTACAAACAGCACGCAGTGGTCACCTTGAAGGTCAACAAAAGTGCTGGATCCGACAAAGACTTTGTGGTGAGATTCAAGAAAAAAATCAGTTTCACTCTTTGTGGGTGTGTTGAGTGCATTAGCAGAGCTCACATTAGCATAAATTCCTCTTAACCTTTGCTTGTGTGCCCCACTCTCTGAGAGAGACTAATGGCGTTTGCCTGTTTGGAAGAGGGAGTGATACACACATTGGATCTGCTCGGATGATGAATATATCTGATAACCTTTAGTGGATTTGTTTCATCTAAAGGTAAAGGTTGTATCTATATTGGTTATCCTCTTCAAAATGACCTGTCAATGCTAAGCATGGCGATATACCTGTTACAGTACGGGTTTTCAATGTTTATAAGGTGCACCATACACAGTCTGTTTCCATTCACAATGAGGAAACAGAAAATCATTGTCCTCTTGCACAGTTGCTTAGCTGCTGTCTGTCTGCTACATAGAGAGAGAGCATTTGGTTTCAAGGAACTGTGCTATTTCTACTACATAAAAATTACCTAACAACTTAATACCACCTCAAAAAAGTGTATTTTCTTACACTTGCAGTGGTTTAACATCTCACCTTGCTGCAGGGATGTAGACGCGTACTCCCAGGAGGTAGCATTATAGTGTGACATCACTTCTGGGTGTGGTTACATCAGAGCAGACCTCTTATACTGAGCTTAATTAGAATTCATTCATTTCAAAATAGTTAAAGACTATACATTGGTTTAAGAACTTGATCATCTTGACAGAAATGTGTGATTGGTGTCAGCAAAAACCTCATATTTGACTTGACACCTCAAATAATCTAATCAAATATGCCACAGGAGGCAATGCAGCCCAGTTTCACAAAACACAGCGACTGGTTATTTGTTATTATGTATTTAGTTAAGATGGATGCATGTGAGATTCTAACACAGGCTAATATAGGACTACCCCCCATTGTTTTCAGCTTAGACTTATTTGTTTTTTAATGTTTTTTAAATTTACTTTTGGTTCCAGTTAGTGACACATATATGGGTGACTACATTTATATGAAGTCTCTGTGTATTGTTTAAGAACTGATCTCTGCTGACCTTTACTGCTTTGCTCAGTTCCTTTATTATGTTGACTTTGCTCAGTTAATCCTTGTAATGAATTTGTTTTTTAATGTTTTTTAAATTTACTTTTGGTTCTGCTCTGAATCTCAGAGGTGCTTTGCTCAGTTCCTTGTTGAAAGTCAAAACTGCTCTGCTCAGAGGTGAAAAGTGTGTTTGATATACTGTATGTCAGATGTTTGACATAAAGATGCTTCTCTGGTTATACTGAAAATGGCAACTTTAAAACCACAAAATGACAAAGTGTAGCTAAGTAATCCATCCATTCTGGTAATGGTTTAAAAGTGTA
Organism: Scortum barcoo; assembly: GCA_023238725.1. Lineage (NCBI taxonomy): Eukaryota > Metazoa > Chordata > Actinopteri > Centrarchiformes > Terapontidae > Scortum > Scortum barcoo. The sequence goes on from CM041550.1 coordinate 24,825,604, forward strand.
TTTACCCATATTTATAGATATCTACACCTGATCCCATGCAGACCAAATTTGAATGGATAAATGCTCTGTACACACCGTGTAGCAAGGAAACACTTAATGCGTATCTATAGGTGCATCTGAAGAAGCACAGGAAACAGGGGGGTTGGCTTTAGGGGGCTCTGGAACATATTTTACATATTGGATAAGTTCATGGTACAAGTATGTGCATGTGTGGCATAAATGGTTCACTTTTACAGCCCAGTATTTAATGATCTATTATGTGGTTACACTGCCACAGCCATTTATCAGGTTCAGTCTAATGTTTTCATCCCCAGCAACAATGATCATTTAATAAATATATATTAAAAAGAATAAAACTATATTAATGATAATTAATATAATTAATCTTCATATTTTGATAGTTTTTGTAAATACATTATAAATTTGAAATAAATTTGAATCTTAATCATATCATTTCAATATCAACACTGTTAGTCCTTTGTTACTCCATTCTCATAGTCCAGCCTTGTAATTATTAAAGAGGTACTTGTACAGTCTCTCTTAAACACAGTGTTGCACTCCCTTATTCCATAACCAGTAGTCTTTTTCCCTTGCATTAACATATACATACCCAGTAAATATTTTGAGATGCCCTGTGGACACTCAATAATGACACAGCTGCTGACTGTCATCTAAAGTGTTACCTAAACCTTCAACCTTCAGAAGGCACAATGAAATATAAAGAAAAGAAAAATAAGAAAATAAGAAAATATCAGAAACCTAGGGAATGTTTTTTGTTCATAGTATAAGACACAAAAGGACAATTGGGACAGTCTGTATTTCACATGATTTCACGACTGATGACTTACTGCACATTCACAGCTGGATTCAGAGTACAGTGATTGCAGGAGGATTACTGCAGGATCTGACTGTTATTTCTCCACACTTCACATCAAGCCCTCGGTCTCTTTTCGAGATGTGCTCGTTCTCCGGCTCGTTTAAGGTCTGCTGAGGTTCTTTGAATGAATGGTGTCCCGCTTCAAACACAAACCATGCATGGCGCAGGGAGAATAAAGGCAGCGGCATTAAACTTAAGCAGGCTGGGCTGAACTGCTGGCACAAGATCAAAGACAGTATTTTAAAGGATACATTTAGAGTTTTGCTTTGGTGCATTTGATGATTTTTTTTCCTCTCTTTTTCAAACAGTAGTCAATGTTAGCACATCCTCACTTTTTTGATAATAGGCGAACATGGTACTCCCATAATGAAGAGCCACAAACACCCTTGGCTGTGCAGTGACTCTATATGAGAGTACGCTATCAGTGGTAGGTGAGGTGTGAATTATAAGGCAGATACAATGTGTAGTTGCAAGGGTGACATACTCCACTTTAAACTACGTACCAAGTGGAGTGCTAGAGAAAGAGTGTGTGGGGGTGGAGAGAGAGAGGGAACGGGAGAGAGGAGGAGGTAGGGGAGAGGAAGGGAGACAGAGAGTGAGAGGGAAAAAGAGCCCTGGGGAGGTGTTTTGCTGAGGTGTCTGCTGTTGATAAAGTATTTATGACCCTGGGGCAATTTAGTGCAGACATTCAGGAACTCCACGCCACCAGGCCGCTGATGAAAGTTTCATGACCAAACTCCAATGTGTGCCACTGTGGCTTAGCCGGAGCAACTCCACATTCAGCACATCGCATTATTATGGCAACTGTTAGCACTTCTGACTGACTGTTACCACCTTGAGTTTCTAATAAATAGCAAAGTCAAAGTCTATCTTGGTCTGGTATTCTTCATGTACACTTTTCTTTTTTTGCTTGATGCACAGCAAAGTCACAAACACTCATTATGCCCGACTCGGCCCTTTCTCTTATCTCTTGAAAGCCCTAACCTGTAATGCTGATTGAAGGGTTTGAGTTCTGACTTCACAAGCTGAGTGAAGCCCCCATTGCTGATAAAGTTGTTGATAGAGTTTTTTTTTCTTTCTCAAAGCCATACTGCAAACTACACTTGCTGATTTATTTCTTTGATCGCTCTCCTCTTTCATTAAAGACCAAGTAATTGCAGGAAAGGCCCAGGGATTTGAAAGCTCCCTTCCACTGACAATTATTACACAAGTAAATTGAGTCTGTTTCAGATAAACAATGATTTTGCAGTTGTTTTGGGGATGTTGGGAGCAACAGAAAGATTTGCAACCTCAAAACGTAGATAAGTCACTGTATTATAAACATTAATCAACCATGTATTGACTGATCTATTACTGGGTCTGTTGGCACAGCCAGACCACCAAAACCTGATTTGAAGTCTATCCATAAAGCAGCAGTTCTTTTTACAGTCACTATCTCCATATCGGCACCAATTTGAGGATGCCAATGCCATGAATATTGAATTCAAAATGGTCAATTTGCTCCGCAGTTTGGGTTTTTCAAACTATCTGCCTGGGGTGCATAAACACCAGCCACCCCAAATGACCAGCATTCATCACAGTATAGAGTGAGCTAAGTAAGATAATTTTGCCAAATATTTCACAGTCACTTCAAGTAAATTACAGCTCAGAGTGAGAGACAGCAACCTTTGCAATCTCAACAAAAGAAAATGCATTTCAGGCTTATTTAGTTCAGTGTATAGTAATCATTAAGAGCCAAAATAAATGTAATGAGCCCAACATAGACAACACATAATAACTTTAATATCTTTGATAGTCTGATATGTGTTCTAATCTTTGACCGTGTATCAAAGTAATAACTGTAATTATATCATTAAACAGGATAAATGCATATTACAGTGTGATTGAGAGCCAAATGCTATCATAATGAGCCGCAACAGGCTTCAGTCTTTGTAAGGAAACATGATGTGCTCCATCCAGCAAACATTAATTCATTAATTCAATTTTATGCTGCAGGGTTTAGATTACGCAGCACCGAGGCACCCTGCTGTTGACATTGAAACGTCATTCATTTTGCAGTCAGTGCAATTCATTTCTTACTGTTGTGGTGTCCCACTGTGCGTGTTGATGTCATCAAGGGGTGTGTCAGATATGCTGAATGAAATCCTAATGAGTGTGAGATTGTAAGAAGCCGGTGACTCCAGCTCAGACTCTCAGACGCAGGTTAATCAGACTTCAGCTGATGAGCATGTACAGGTTTTCAACAGGTTGAGTCAGAGTTAGAATACTGTTTGTATCAAGAAATCTTTTGGGAATGCTTTAGATTACAGTCTGCAATGCACAATATAATTCTTCTAAATTTAGAGTGCACATTTTTGTGCCTTTTGTATTTTGTAGGCACAAGAGAATAAGCTGTAAAGTTAGGAAATAAGAGAGCAACAAAATGGGAACTGGGAAAATGATATTGTTGGTATTTTCTAAGTAACAGCAACATATACTTACACTGTAATGTACGGGATACAAGGCTGGATATTTAGGGTAATATGGGGTGTATGCCTGGACTGACACAAAAAACTTTAGTTAGAGTCATGGAACAGTATCACAGTCAAAATACAATATGATGAGCTATGCGTTATGGAATTAAAAAATAAACTTACATCCAAACTGAGCAGATCTGATGTCATGTAATAGTGGAACAGTTACACTAGTTTCTCTTTAAGGTCTTTATGCAGCTTTGTTATTCAGTAGGTAACTTTGCCTGGTCATAATGGAGCAGCTGTAGTTAAAAAAAAAACAAATTCTCTAACTTGTTTCCCCTAAATCTACATGTATGTATTGGTACTGTATTAATACAAAAAATCACACTGTAAATTGAGAAGAAGTATATTGTATGTTGCAGGCTGTAAGCGTTACCATGTTTTAGGTGGAAGTAAACAAGCCTCAGAAGTTTTGGAACAAGCCAGTAAATTGTACAAGCGGTCTCAGTCAACATTACAGCATAACGATACTTTAATGGTGAAAACAAATCAGAAGAAGATGGAGGGAACATGTCCCCTTTACTTTTCTAAATCTTAATTTTGTCCCCCTTACTTTTTTTTTCTTCAGGTTGATTTTCTTATTAATGTCATTATTAATGACTCTCTCTGAAAAATCTGAGGTGATAAAAAAATGTGATGTGAGTCACCTTCATGTATTATCCTGTGCTCAAAGCAATGAGCTTAACAAGCAGGAGAAAGTAATTAAGTGACTTTTTCTTTTGCCATGCAGAATCCATGGCATCATACCTTGGTAAAGGTTGTTGGTACTGCCAGAATAGTTTTTCAGTTTTATTTAACGATAACATTTGACAAAACAGATACAACAACAACAAAACTCAACATCAGTGAAAAACATGACAGTAAATCAGAAACACAAATACAACATTATATCATTAGGTATCAGTGATCTGTATAGAAAAGTTTAAAAAGGATGGTTTTAAATGTAAGCATACAGCACTAACATAAGATGTAAACATTTCATTGAATGCCATTAAAATATGTTATAACCTAAAAAATGAATGATTAAATGAAGCTGAATCCACTGTAAACAGACAACTTGATATTTTCTCTGAGGTGTTATCAGCTGCTGGGGATGAAAAAGAAAAAACACAAAATCCACAACCCTCGACTCTATGAAATGATGTCATGGTAAGCTAACACCCCACATAATTGATATCAGTCTAGCTTTGTATTCTCTTATGTTCCCTGGTGCCTCTTTTATAGTATTGTGTGTTAAAGTATGCATTTCATCTGGTTAAAATGTAAGAAATCATGTTGTCAATCAGTTTGATGATCTGGGATTTAATTCTTCCTTTCACATCTACACCGTAGATCTTGGACAGATGTGCTACATTGATGTTATTTTTTTCATAAGAAAACAGTGTTTGCAGACTGAAAAATGCCACAATCCACAATCTGGGCTTCTATACTGTCAGTGGGACTGTATTGAGTTCCACTGTGTCTCAGCAGTAACCTTCCTTTAGAGTGCAATACTTAAGTCTGCAAGCAGATCTTCTGTACTTCAACACTGGAGACACAGATTAGCCCAGACACTGCTCAAAAAGCAATTAACTCTCGTTGCTCGATATTTTCACAAATAAAGTGTTGGATGCTAATTGCATTTCCAACAATCAAAATGTTTTTCCACTATCACCAAAATTAGAGAACCACTTAGCTAAGGGCAGTAGCATGTTTTTATTAAAAACACTTTCAAGCCAAGGATCAACAAGCAAGTGTCCTCAGCTCAAACAGTGAATTCCTAACAGCTAAGCAGACCATGGATGCTGGAAAGTGAACAGCTAGAATTTCCCACAGGGATCAATAAAGCCCAACATTTCACATTTCATTATAACAGTATACTGTTACCACATGGTAGTGGTTCAAAGTTAGTTGTTAAGGAGGAGGAAAGCTCAGTCTCATCTTATATTCTAAAGCAGCAATGAGCTGGTTAAAGCCTCCAGCAGGCTGATATAGTTACTGATACTTAATTGTAAGAGCAGTCTGATGAGTCTCAACAGACATGGATTGCAGATCAGAAATTAGCCCTACTTATGCGACAACTTGTGTGTTTTACTGTGAAGAATCCCATGTAAAGAACAAATCCAACAATGAATTGATCTAACAAGTATTGTGTCTACATTCAAAGCCTGATGCATCTGATTCCCCCGTGCCTTAGAGCTCCATCGTGGACAAAAACACATGCGTGAGTCACAGTGCTGCACAGAGGAACATGTTCCTTCATTTCCATGGACACACACTGTTGTTTATTTTGATCCAATCTGACATACACCATCCTGCTGCCCCAAATAGAGCACCAAATATAGATTAATACACAGCTGAAAATAGTCCCCAACAAATGCACAATTTCCTGTTTGAGTAATATGTGCTAAAAAGTGGGCAGCTGTTTTAGGAAATGACCAAGCCTTAAAAAAAAAATCATATTTTTAATTTGTAAGATTTACATATTTTGTAGGAACATAAGAGCTCTGGTCTGAGTGCCAAAAACAAGATACAGAATTTAGAGACCAAATTTACAGGAGGCGCCTTTATTTTTTCAGGCAGTTAATAAGTCATTTCAGATAGAAAATGCTGCATTATCCTTATTGTAAAATCTATGAATGTACTTTCTAAATGCATAGCTCAGTAATGATAGTAGTATGTAATGGGCACCTATGCGCGTGCATGTGCAGTTTCGTGTATAAAGACAGTGTGCCACAGCACTGAATCACTTCGTCCTGTGTATTTTTCAGAGGAGAATGTGCACCACTCGTTTTTTCGACAGCCTTTTCGACTGATCTGCTTATTTCGAGAGCTACAATTGCATCTTGCTATGGTGAGTTTTTTCTACTTTTTTTTTCAGCCCATCATTGCTATCTCTTCCGTATTTATAGTATTTTCTCATGTTCTTAAAGATCTCCTTTTATTAGGTGACTGCAAAGTTATCAGCCTGTCTGATTCTGAAAACATACCACCTCCTGGTGTTGAAGGTTAGTGTGGTATAGATATATATACACCTTACCTATTTACTGTTATTTTCACTGACTGACAGGGGTTTTGTTTTGTTTTCATTCTTTTATTAGTCCCAACTAGGTCCGCCATAGGAGGACTAAACAGAGAAATACTTCAGGCAGTGGAGATTGACTCTCAACAGGTAAGTTGCTTGACAGTATGCACCACTAGTCGATGTTTATTTATTTTTTAACCATACTAAAGCAGTGTATGTATGTGTGTGTTTTAAATCTAAAAGGTCAAGTGATACAGAAATGAAGAAGGTCTCTTTCCCTGAAAAAAAGAAGATCAAAGGACAAAGTGGCCAGATGGTGTCCGGAGAACACGCAATTAAAGGAGTGCGTGTGACCGTTGGGAGTGCCGGATGAGGCTGCGGTAGCTGTTGAAAATCTTTGCAGAGCATTAGCGGAGACGACGCGTGATCTTGGGGAGAAGGCAGAGACTTTCTCGCCTGAAGGCACCGGACAGCTGACCGAAGCTCATCATCAGGGTGAAATCCGATCACATGTTTTACACACCGGTTCTTGTTTGAATGATGACGTTAGCGTGCCCATATTGCAGGGTGGTGACTCGCTTACTGTGATAGATGATAAAATACAAAATTTAAATACATCGTGTGATAGTCTTAATACAACACCCGTGTGTCTAAGACAATCTGTCTCCCCAGGGCCCTCTGATTTGAGTGAGCCCTGTTTAGAAAACAGTAAAACAGATGCGGATACAGTAACGGGTTCAAACAACTCGACTGACTGTGGATGTGGATGTGTCATATAGTGAAACTATTGCATTTTGAATTCAATGAATTAGATATAAACAAAATATTAGGGCAATTGATTTTGACACAGCAAGTATCAATCGACATGTTTATTAGAACATATGGTGATAACACACAAAGACTGGAAGCGAGATTAGATCAACTTAATAAAACCCAAACAGAGGTATTGGCTATTCATTCTTGACAGAATTTTAAGCACAACGGATGATAATAGAGTTTAGGAATTGGTTATAAACTAGCCTGAAACACTTCCCCACCAAGGAAAATTTTTAAAGCTAAAGACAGATCCGTTGCGCGTGTAAACGCTGCGTCTTTTGAGGATGTTGTGCTGTCTGAGGCTCAGATTGAACGGGTTGATGCTGTTTATGAGGAATATCGGAGGAATAATAACCTTCTTTCTGACAATGTTATAAAAGCATATGATAATGCACTGTCTGATGCTGAGTTTAAATGGATTATAAAAACGGCGGAGAAATATAATGGGAATAATAATGATCTTTTTGATGTTATAAATGTGAATAATGCTGCTGCTGCTGATGTTGCTGCTGTTGATGTTTTTGTACGTGATGCTCATGCACCTACTGCTGCTGCTGATGTTGTTAAAAGAGGTAAAAAGAGACAATGCGGAAGGGGAAAACCTGTAGTGAGCAGTGTTCCCCGTTTTTCCTCCTCCACCACCGCCGGAGTTCATGGCGCTAGCGGTAGCATAAGTGTCAGAGACATACCCTCCTTTAACGTCTCTGAATTGCGTCAGCGTCTCGATTTTAGAGACATTGATCTTAACATAGAGCTTCGTGCCTGAAAGGGTCAGGGAGCAGTTGTCAGGAGTAATTAACAGAGCCTTAGAGAACTCACCAGCCGGTAGTATTTTAAATGTTGAGTTGAGAGGACCCTCCCTAGCTAGTGATGTGCAGGCTGTTTTAAACGCAGACAATAGCTACAATGTAGATTTGTAGCACTTTTTACTTTGTTAACGCTGCTGCTGGGTCCGAGTCTGAAAAAATTGAACGCGTGTGACAGTTGCACAGTGTGGTTGCTTTTGATCACATGCACAAAGAATCATTAAGTGACATAGCCAAGTTCAAGAGACATCTAAATGTTAAAATCCAGCATATCTCATATCTCAGGTAGTGCAGCTCATCCTGGATGGCACATCAATGCGAGCTGTGGCAAGAAGGTTTGCTGTGTCTGTCAGTGTAGTGTCCAGAGCATGGAGGCGCTACCAGGAGACAGGCCAGTACATCAGGAGACGTGGAGGAGGCCGTAGGAGGGCAACAACCCAGCAGCAGGACCGCTACCTCCGCCTTTGTGCAAAGGAGGAACAGGAGGAGCACTGCCAGAGCCCTGCATAAATGACCTCCAATGTGCATGTGTCTGCTCAAACGGTCAAGAAACAGACTCCATGAGGGTGGTATGAGGGCCCGACGTCCACAGGTGGGGGTTGTGCTTACAGCCCAACACCGTGCAGGACGTTTGGCATTTGCCAGAGAACACCAAGATTGGCAAATTCGCCACTGGCGCCCTGTGCTCTTCACAGATGAAAGCAGGTTCACACTGAGCACATGTGACAGACGTGACAGAGTCTGGAGACGCCGTGGAGAACGTTCTGCTGCCTGCAACATCCTCCAGCATGACCGGTTTGGCAGTGGGTCAGTAATGGTGTGGGGTGGCATTTCTTTGGGGGGCTGGCGCACAGCCCTCCATGTGCTCGCCAGAGGTACCCTGACTGCCATTAGGTACCGAGATGAGATCTTCAGACCCCTTGTGAGACCATCATATGCTGGTGCGGTTGGCCCTCCTCCTAATGCAAGACAATGCTAGAACCTCATGTGGCTGGAGTGTGTCAGCAGTTCCTGCAAGACGAAGGCATTGATGCAAGTTCAAGAGACATCTAAATGTTAAAATCATCGTATTCCATCACAACACAGGGGCCTGGGCGTTTTGGGAGCGCAACACTCTAGTCGGATGATAAACAGTTATCAATTCATTAAGATAGGATGGTATTAGAATCCTGCTTGCTCATGTACAGAAACGGGAAAATAAAGCGGATGGCCTCTGTGCCCTCATCAGTGTCTCACAGGATATCAGGAACTGTAATGTCCTTTGTTTCACTAAAACTTTGCCAAATCCTGGCATACCAGACAGTGCCATTCAACCAGGGCTGTGTTCCTGTCCATACACATCTACCTGTCATGTTGGCCTATAAAATACACTGCAAATACACTTTAACAACACAGTGTAACTCCAAGTCAATCACACTTCTGTGAAATCAAACTGTCCACTTAGGAAGGAAGCAAGAATGCAGAATGCATAGAATGCAAGACAATGCTAGACCTCATGTGGCTGGAGTGTGTCAGCAGTTCCTGCAAGACGAAGGCATTGATGCTATGGACTGGCCCGCCCGTTCCCCAGACCTGAATCCAATTGAGCACATCTGGGACATCATGTCTCGCTCCATCCACCAACGCCACGTTGCACCACAGACTGTCCAGGAGTTGGCGGATGCTTTAGTCCAGGTCTGGGAGGAGATCCCTCAGGAGACCATCCGCCACCTCATCAGGAGCATGCCCAGGCGTTATTGTAGGGAGGTCATACAGGCACGTGGAGGCCACACACACACTACTGAGCCTCATTTTGACTTGTTTTAAGGACAATAGTTAATCAAGTTGGATCAGCCTGTAGTGTGTTTTTCCACTTTCATTTTGAGTGTGACTCCAAATAAATAAATTTGATTTCCATTGATAATTTTGTGTGATTTTGTTGTCAGCACATTCAACTATGTAAAGAACAAAGTATTTAATAATAATAAGAATATTTCATTCATTCAGATCTAGGATGTGTTATTTTAGTTTAGTTTCCCTTTATTTTTTTGAGCAGTGTACATTGTACCTGTAGCACTCTATTGGCTCTACTTGACATCCACACCAGTTGGGTCAAGTAATAGTATGATAACCTCACTTTGTGTGTCCGCTATTGCCCCTCCACTAGTACCTACTACTGGCTAAACCGGCTTTCGGCGACTCGACTCTTCACCTCGGTTTGTACGCGTTTCCATTATGTTTTAGTACCTGGTACTAGGTACTTTCGTAGTTCCTACTCGGCCGGGGTTCCAAGCGAGCTGAGTCGAGCCGAAAATGTGACGTCGGCAGATGACAGGCCACTGATTGGCCAGGGCCTGAGCGTCACTAGATGCGTCGGGAGAGCGACTTCGTTCGTTCATAAGAGTCAACCGCGCCATTTTTAAAAAGCGCTTAATAACAACAACGAACACGATCAGAGATGGCTGCACAGAAATCAACCCCGCGGAGCAACGACGAGGTGCAGACATTTCTTTGTCTGGTGGCCTCCATTGCTCCGTAGTCGTTTCGTGTTTGTGTCGCATAACAAATGACGTCGCTGGAGTTTCGGCCGCGTTGCCACGGCGACCCCACCCACGCTGAGGTGGTACTCTATTGTAATGGAAAACGATCGAAACTGAGTCGAAATTGGGTCGAGTCGAGCTGAGTGTAGGTACTAGTGGAAAAGGGCCATACCTGGTGCTAGAGAGCACATTAATTAAATGTCATGTTGCTGTATGATCAGCCCCTGGTTGTTCCCATCTATCGCCGTCTCATTCATATGGCCGCTGGTATCTTTACAAAACAGCGCTCTGTGCTAAACAGACTGTCCAGCGTGTCTTTTCCATAGTTGATCAAGCATTCAATTTTCCTCGGTATAGATACGTGTTGGAGGATTGTGTTATAAGCTTGTCTCCAACATTATATCTACCTGCAAAAATAGGGTGCATCCTGGATAGTTACAAAACCCAAATTTACATTGTTAGCCAGGTTTGTGCCATCAGCATTTGTAATTCTCACGCGTGTAAACAAATAGGTGTCATTCAGATCCGGATAGTCTTCCCCCGCTGGCCGATGTATAAAACTCCAGAGGTCCTGTGTCTGTTATCGCCGAAATCGGCGGGATTTCAACAAATGTAGATTTTTCAATAGATGTTTGGGTGTATCGTGTGAGGATTTTGGCGCCAGATACACACTGTTTTGCTTTAACTCGGAGCCGGGTGAAGAAAGTTCGGAGAACGTGTCGCTAATTAAAACAGGCAACATCAGGCTGGAAGCCCGTTTCAGAGTAACACTGCCACACTCCGTCAATCTCATATGTTATTCTGTTTTTGATTCTGTTATCGAGGTATCAAGTGAGAGACAAGTACTTTGGACTACTATCAAAAAAAACCCACCATGAATACTACAGAATTAACCAGTATTGTTACAAGAGGAATTATTCAAGGTACAGATTTTCTAGGAGTCTTGGCCTGCGACCAGCTCCCAAAACACATCTACACATTTCCCACCATGATGATTGTAAACACACATCCCTCTGCCATGCCCGGCGAGCACAGGTTGGCTGTTTATATTGCAAGGGACAAACGAGGATATTTCTTTGACAGTTTTGACCACCCACCTGATTTGGACAAATTCCATGCACAGATCATGAATTTCTTTATAAAAAAACTGCACCGATGTATTCTGGAAGACAGGTTCAGAGTGTGTGGTCAGCACTGTGTTTTTCTTGTGCCATATGCAAAAAGGGATGCCTTACACACAACTCATAAACATGTACGGGACTAATCTAATGTGTAATCCCATCTCTGTATGTCGCGGATATAATTTTACATGTATACAAGGTGGAAAATGATGTTTGTAACAATGATGATTCCAAATAAAGACAGATAACACGTTTCATTGACACAGTCCCATTTTATTTTGTTTATGTTTCCAACAATTGTAATACATAGAAAATACATTTTGTCACCGGTATTATTTACATTATTTACATATTTACATTTATTTATATTATTTTAGTTTGAATAAAGGAAATAAATACAATTAGATGGTGTTAAACTTATGAGGAAAATATCCCTTCTTCATATCCTCAAACCCTAAGGCTGCGGACGTTTTTGCTAGACTCATAGGCAGGAAACTGAACGAATCAATCCACCACTGTCTGAACACCTTGTCAAACATCAGAATGACTCTGCTACCCCTCATAGTCACAACAGGGGCGATACCTTGTTTTACAAAGTATTCCAACAATGTAGTTGCCAAACCCTGATGCTTTGTGCACTATGAATGTGTACTCGCGTATTTCGACTGTTTGTATTGCTTTACAAATGTGTCGACGCATTTTGAGGTGTTGATACAAAACCTGTTTCCGTCAAAGTCCATTGCACACACACACACACACACACAAAAAAACACACACAAAATTTGCTTCATGCCTGCCATTATGGTAACAAGTCTCAAAATCAATATAAATATATACAAAATACAAAATCTATACTTTTTGGTCATTTCTTCGTTCTTAACAGGCTGTATAAAACAATCGTGCGTTACCTCACTATCCAATCTGTGCTCACCACAATGAGAACAAACAGCAGCTGCATACTTTTTTTTTGGCTTTGAAGTTTTACCGACTTTGTACTTTGGCCCGAGTTTTAAGTTTTACCGCACGACTCACAGTATTACAGTGTTACACAGTATGACGTTGTGCCTTGTTTCTTTTGATTGTGCTGCTTAAACCAGTGTGTAAATTTGCAAATCCTTTTACAGTCAGGACACTTTACACTATACTGCTACTGCTGCTGCAGTGGTGACAGGGGCACTGTGTAAAACAGACATTGCCTCTGTGTTTACAGTTGAGAAATGGGATTTTTATACATGCTTGATAGATATAAGAAACACCCAAAAAACCTGTCTGGTTTTCAATCAAATAATAGTGTTCGTCCTGAAGGTAAAGCCAAATTGTTTGTGGATGCGGGGAATTGGGTGTCTGGAAACACTGCAGGCTTTTACGCCCTGTGTTGTGATGGAATACAATGATTTTAACATTTAGATGTCTCTCAAACTTGGCTATGTCACTTAATGATACTTTGTGTGTGTTATCAAAACCAGCCGCACTGTGCAACTGTTGCACGCATTCAATTTTTTTTCAGACTCGGACCCAGCGGCGTTAACAAAGTGTGCTACACAGAGAGAAACACAAGTTGTTGTCGTTTCCTTTGTTGTTGGGGTTGTACAGAAAACGCCCTTTTTTTTTGACAAAATCTTCCATCCATCCATCCATCCATCCATCTTCATCCGCTTTATCCGGGGCCGGGTCGCGGAGGCAGCAGTCTGAGCAGAGATGCCCAGACTTCCCTCACCCCAGACACTTCCTCCAGCTCTTCCAGGGGGGACCCCGAGGCGTTCCCAGGCCAGCCGAGACATAGACATAGTCTCTCCAGCGTGTCCTGGGTCTTCCCCGAGGGCCTCCTCCCGGTGGGACATGCCTGGAACACCTCCCTAGGGAGGCGTCCAGGGGGCATCCGAAACAGATGCCCAAGCCACCTCAGCTGACTCCTCTCGATGTGAAGGAGCAGCGGCTCTACTCCGAGCTCCTCCCGAGTGACTGAGCTTCTCACCCTATCTCTAAGGGAGCGCCCAGCCACCCTGCGGAGGAAACTCATTTCGGCCGCTTGTATCCGCATGATCTTGTCCTTTCGGTCATTCATTACCCAAAGTTCATGACCATAGGTGAGGTGTGGAGAACGTAGATTGACCGGTCGTAAATCGAGAGCTTCGCCTTTCGGCTCAGCTCCTTCTTCACCACGATGGTCCGGTACACCGACCGCGCCTGCATAACTGCGGATGCGCTGCACCAATCCGCCTGTCAATCTCACGCTCCATCTTTCCCTCACTCGTGAACAAGACCCCGAGATACTTGAACTCCTCCACTTGAGGCAGGACCTCTCCACCCACCCGGAGAGGGCACGCCACCCTTTTCCGGTCAGAGAACCATGGCCTCGGATTTGGAGGTGCTGATTCTCATCCAGCCAGCACTTCACACTCGGCTGCAAACCGCTCCAGCACACGCTGAAGGTCCTGGCTTGATGAAATAGCCAACAGGACAACATCATCCGCAAAAAAAGCAGAGATGATGAAATCCTGTGGTTCCCAAACCGGACTCCCTCCGGCCCCTGGCTATTCGCCTAGAAATCCTGTCCATAAAGATTATGAACAGGACCCGGTGACAAAGGGCAGCCCTGCCGGAGTCCAACATGTACTGGAAGAACAGATCTGACTTACTACCGGCAATGCGAACCAAGCTCCTGCTCCGGTCGTTGCACAGAGAACCGAGAACAGCCCTTAGCAAAGGCCCCCGGACCCCATACTCACGGAGCACTCCCCACAGAATACCACGAGGGACACGGTCGAATGCCTTCTCCAGATCCACAAAGCACATGTGGACTGGTTGGGCAAACTCCCATAAACCCTCAAGCACCCTGCGGAGAGTATAGAGCTGGTCCAGTGTTCCACGACCGGGACGAAAACCGCATTGTTCCTTGTTCCTGCCTGAATCCGAGGGTGCGACTATCGGCCGAATTCTCCTCTCCAGTACCCTGGCGTAGAGACCTTTCCGGGGAGGCTGAGAAGTGTGATCCCCCTGTAGTTGGAACACACTCTCCAGGTCCCCCTTGCCCTTTACAAAAGAGGGACCACCACCCCGGTTTGCCACTCCAGAGGCACTGTCCCCAACCTCCATGCAATGCTGCAGAGGCGTGTCAGCCAAGACAGCCCCACAACATCCAGAGACTTGAGGTACTCAGGGCGGATCTCATCCACCCCCAGCGCCTTGCCTTGCCACCGAGGAGCTTGCGAACTACCTCAGTGACTTCGGCTCGGGTGATGGACGAGAGTCCACCTCAGAGTCCCCAGCCTCCGCTTCCTCACTGGAAGGCAAGTCGGTGGGATTGAGGAGATCCTCGAAGTATTTCTTCCTCGTCGTCCGACAATGTCCCCAGTCGAGGTCAACAGCTCCCCACCCGCACTGTAAACAGTGTTGGCAGAGTACTACTGCTCCCCCTCCCCCTTCTGAGGCGCCGGACGGTTTGCCAGAATCTCTTCGAGGCCGACCGATAGTCCTCCTCCATGGCCTCACCGAACTCCTCCCAGACCCGAGTTTTTGCCTCCAGGACCGTCCGGGCTGCGGCTTGCTTGGCCTGCCGGTACCCGTCAACAACTGCGTCAGGAGTCCCACAGGCCAACATGGCCCGATAGGGACTCCTTCTTCAGCCTGACAGCATCCCTTACTTCCGGTGTCCACCACCGGGTTCGAGGGTTGCCACCGCCACGACAGGCACCAGAGACCTTGCGTCCACAACTTCGAACTGCCGCGTCGACAATGGAGGCAGAGAACATGGTCCACTCGGACTCAATGTCTCCAGCCTCCCTTGGAATCTGTGAGAAGCTCTTCCGGAGGTGGGAGTTGAAGACCTCCCTGACAGAGGGCTCGGCCAGACGTTCCCAACAGACCCTCACAATACGTTTGGGTCTGCCAGGTCTGTCCAACTTCCTCCTCTGCCAGCGGATCCAACTCACCACCAGGTGGTGATCGGTTGACAACTCAGCCCCTCTCTTTACCCGAGTGTCCAAGACATACGGCCGGAGATCAGATGAAACGACAACAAAGTCAAAGTCGATCATCGACCTCCGACCTAGGGTGTCCTGGTGCCACGTGCACTGATGGACACCCCACACCCTTATGCTCAAACATGGTGTTCGTTATGGACAAACCGTGTGACTAGCACAGAAGTCCAATAACAGAACACCGCTCGGGTTCAGATCGGGGAGGCCGTTCCTCCCGATCACGCCCCTCCAGGTATCACTGTTACGCTTGCCCACGTGAGCGTTGAAGTCCCCCAGTAGAACAATGGAGTCCCCAGTCGGAGCACTATCAAGTACCCCTCCCAGGGACTCCAAGAAGGCCGGGTACTCTGTACTGCTGTTCGGCCCGTATGGCACATGCAACAACAGCAAGAGACCTATCCCCGACCCGAAGGCGCAGGGAAGGAAGCGACCCTCTCGTTCACCGGGGTGAACTCCAACACATGGCGGCTGAGCTGAGGCTGGGGAGCTATAAGCAAGCCCACACCAGCCCGCCGCCTTGCTCACCCTGGGCAACTCCAGAGTAGTGGAGGGTCCAGCCAAACCACATTGCACCGGCCCCTCATGGACCTTCCTGCGGGTGGTGAGCCTACTGGAAAGGCGGACCCACGTCGCCATTTCAGGGCTGAGCCCGGCCGGGTCCCGTGGGCAAAGACCCGGCCACTACCAGGCACTCGCCTGCGAGCCAGCCCCAACCCCAGGCCTGGCTCCAGGGTGGGGCCCCGGTAACGCCAATCCGGGCGTGACGTAATAACGGTCCTTGTTCTTCTTTTATCCATGGTGGGCTTGTGAACCGCTCTTAGTCTGGCCCGTCACCTAGGACCTGTTTGCCATGGGAGACCCTACCAGGGGCGTAATGCCCCCGACAACATAGCTCCTAGGATCATTCGGGCACACAAACCCCTCCACCACAGTAAGGTGGCGGTTCAAGGAGGGGTGACAAAATCTTATCGTATGGAATGTTTCCCAGTCTCAGACAGGGTCGTGATTTGCCTGAGGGGGATGCCTGGTGAGGACTGGTCACGGGATGAGTGTGCTCGTGAGCCCTCAAACAATAGTAGCTGTCCGCACGACCCGCATGATGCTCGAACAACACGTCAACGTGTTCAGCATTATACATCTTAGATTCAGTCACATAGTCTGCTGCAGCGCCGAGAAAAGATGACACTTATTTCAAAATCTACTTCTACTATTACCCGTACTTTTAACGTTGTAAATTTAAAAAATTTTAACCACACAACAACCTCAGAAAAGGCCGCAAATAGCAACACCAAAGCTACCGTTTTTTTGTTAATCAAAGCACCCACATTCATTCATAAAAACATTTACGTGCTTCATTGAACTTACAGAGCACAGAAGAACACAACACGTACTACATTTTTAGTTAAATTCATTCATTTACCACACAACCTCAGAAAAAAGCCGCAAATAACACCAAAGCTACGTTTCTTTGTTAATCAAAGCACCCACATTTTAAGCGCTTCATTGTACTTACAAAATAAATTAAACAACACATACAACACATTTTAAACGTTCTAAAGTTAAATTCATTTAACCACACACATTCATTAATATATCTTTCTCTTATTCACAAGGCATCACAAGGTATCATTTTATTATCTTGCCTGAGGGGAATACCTTAATGGGGGCGGGAGTAAACATGTCATGTGATCATGTGATTAGTACATGCTCACGTGCATGTGCATTCACATGCATGCGCAAAGGTTCCCCTTATATACTACTGATACACACACAGAAACTCAGACACAAACTATGCAATGCTCTTAACAGTGCACATTTTTCTGCCCTCCCTCTCTCTTGCAGTAATCCCAACCTTTTTCACTCAAAACAAACCCACTTTGAAATATAAGCAAAAACATGCAGACATGCCTCTGCCCAACCCATAATGGAGACAAATTATGCATGTATGCATCTTGAGGAGACACAAAGCATTGTTCAAAATCAATACAGCCTCTGGGTCTTTGCACAGGGAGGGGGGGGACGGGAAGCTCCAGCCCTCCCCTCAGATCAAAGACTCTCGGTCTCATCCGATCATGTAGCAGGCCAAAAGCACACAGCATCCTCGCTTCTCAAAGCTTGTTTCTGCATTCTGTGCATCTTGGATCAACAGAGGCAGGCAGAGTTTGGCTTCAGAGTAAAGGGCTCTGAAAGCCCTCAGGCATTCTTTGACATTGGGTGCAGTGTTTCATCCCCGCCATAGAAAAGCCAAGGCGGCATGCACTGCGTAAAGTCATCCTAATCATTGACACGAGTTGTGCAGAGCATAAGGATGTTTCATTCTATCCATTCTGGCAGGCTCTGAGGTGATTAGGTAAAGCCTGATTCACTTTAATGTCATAGCATAATGAGGTACCTTTTTGGATTTAGTACATACTTGTCTATGGAAACAAGTATAAACAAGGAATTTACTTAACTAAGGATATGAATATTTCAGATGCACTCTAACAAAGGCAGTTGCAGCCTCAGGATGAACAAAAACAGCAGTAGGCAGAGGGTGTAGCACAGGTATTTGCTGTAATCAAGCACACACAACATGAAAAATGTGGAGTTTTTGACAACGTCAGGATAAGTCTACCTTGGGCTCTGAGTTATCCCTCAGTGAAACTGATATTTGAGGTTTCCCTCAGACCTTAAAGCCAGGCCCAGATTGGCTATGGGGGATCACTGGGTGAATTCTGATTCTGCTGATTGGCCAGAAGTGTCAGGCTAGTGTTAAAAATACAAAATGAAATGAATGAATCAAAGTGAAAACTAGTACAGTCAAACACAAGTGTAGACTGTTCTTCATCTGTTTCTGACCTGATGGTTTGACCTGTGGAGCTGAGAGCGAGCACAGAGAAAAAAACATGAAAGAAATGGTGTTTTTTAAAAAAAAAACAATCAGGACTGCTCTCAGTGCTTCATGATATCTCATCTGCCTTAATTAGTGAACTGACTTACTCTTTTTTTTGTGTGTATTAATAAAATGACCACTGGCATAAACAGTAAACAAAATGGTTACAGTATACATGGTCGCTGGCAGTGTGTGGAGACTGGCCTAATGTGAGATTTCTGGCCCAAATTATAACCTCGGTCTGGCACTGTTTAAACAAATAACACATTTTCATTCAACTTAATTAAACTGTAAAATATGTGCCATCAAAATACTCACAGACCAAGTGGCTACATGTCTTTGAGCCCTTGCATTGTTTTAAATTCAGGCACTCATAGTTTACTTGAAGGCTGGATGGATTAGTTAATGAAAATGATGAGTCGTGATGGGTCATTCATTAGGAAGTAAGTCAAATAAAACACGTAATAGTCCACTGGTGACGCTAAATGAATTGTGATGGACCCAACATCAGCATAATAGAAAATTATTATTAACTTCAAACCAGTCTGTAAAAGAAAAAAACTCACTAACAGAAATAATGTCTTAGGCACTTGGGTAGATTCCTGAATATGAAATAATCATGGGGTTCTGGCTCCGTTTATCAAGCTATTAATCAGACTGATGCCTGCATGAACAACCCTGATGCTCCACCTATGGCTAAGACCTCCTTTATACCTTGTATTATAATAAGATCTATCTCTGGGTACGTTATCTGGATAATGACATCTCATCACAGGTCTTTGCATTTATATCTGATATTAATAATTCTTTTCTCTTGGTAATTGCCTGCACTAAGATCAGATCTCAACATGCACATTAGCAGGCAGACCTGGAAGACTCAAAACAAGCAATGCCAGATACAGGTTGCATGTTAATACCAAATCTTGTCGTACACTAAAATGATGCTTTCATCATATGGATATACACTCCATTTTGCATCCACTTCAAACGAAGCCCCCATAAATTCAAGCATGAAACTCCTATTTTATCCCAGACGACTCCATCAGACCCAGAGGTCAGTCAGTATTCTCATGATGTGCCATCATGTAGTTTTGTACTGTAATACACTTCCAGACATCAAAATATGAGCAAAAGTAATGCTATCATTTATGAAAATACATCCCATGCAGCAAAGGTTTGATAAGAGCACACTTTAAAGAGCATACACACATATGCACACAGCTTAGAAAAGAGAGGAAGACTCTACTGAAGACTCCTCTCCCCTGCAGCGCAAATTTTGGTCCCTTACAACCATAGTTATATGCACAATCTTCCACACACAATCCTCTAAAGAGTTAGCAGTTTGAGCTAACAGAAGTGTGCATGTTCTTCTCAGACATGGAAGGAATTAGAGTAGCTAACCTTTTACACTTGGGGATAATGCAGGGTAGAGAGAGAGAGAGAGAGAGAGAGAGACAGAGAAAGATCAGTATTGCCACAGAAGGTTGACTTTAAGCTACTCCAAGCTTGCTCAAACATTAACTTGCAACTGCCTTGGGATCAGTGATAGCCCAGATAGAAAACCACCAGTGGCCCTTAAGTGGGACAGTGTCTGCAGCAGCAGCAGGAGCCCATACCAGAGCCATCAGAGGGAATATCATTCAGCCCCGTGATGTAGTATGATCTTATTCATTTGAGGTCACAGAGTTCATTCCAATGAATTCATGCCTCATTGCTTCTTTTAATTTAACCTTTTCCTCACTTCTTTGATCTTTTCACTCAGGATGATTGCAGGTAGAATGGCTGCTAATTCAGCTGACTTTTCAGCCAGAGTCAGTGGTATGAGGAGCAATTTAGCAGGCTGAAGATTACTTCAGCTGATTAGTTTCTTTACTGTCACTGATCGGACCTTCAGAAGAAAATATCAACTGCAGTCGAAAATGATGAATGTACAATGTTTATGTATATAAAAAAGCAGAGGAGTTACACATTCCTGGTTAATTATCTACCTGGACAACAAGCTGATATGCCCCCATAAAAAGTATTATTATTTTCAAGTTAGTATTTTTGTGTATAATGTTTATTCCTTTGCAGATGATACAAGTCTATTTTACAGAACTTGAATGGAAATGTACACTATGGAAATAAAACATAAAAATCCAGAGTAACATCGTCTGTGATGGTATAACAAAAATGACAAAGCACATTTATAATAAGTGATGTTGAACTTGACAGTGTCTGAAATGAAATTCTTCGGAGTGATCATAATACTGTATACTGTCTTCTTAAAGCAAGATTCATTACACACTTTGCATTGTTTTACTATATTACGGCCACTTACTGTGAAAAAAAATTTAAATAAAAATATCTAGCAAAAGCCAGCTAACCCACTTTTATTGACTTAAAGCCTCTAAAATTCACTAACTTATATCGATCGATATTAAATTGAGATCTCTGAGTTTGTTGTTAATATTGTAAATATGTAAATAATGTATGTGTTGATATAATTCGTCTCAAGATGAGATTCATATCCAGGTTGAATTAAGAGATGTCTATACATGGATCTCCTTGGTCACATAATGACGTGACCTTTTAATCATCTGATATAAGGTTTGCATTCACTATCTTGAAACATTTTTGTATATTTGTAAACAACAATAATTTTAAAAAAAGGGTAGATACCATGAGCTGTAGCTTCAGCATGCACCTTTTCAGCTCGTAGAAGATATCTGTCCGCTCTGTTGTGTTGTTCTTACTGTACTGTTTTATAGGGAGCAGTTGTTATTTGTTTTATCATCTGTTTTCTGTTTGCTTTAGCAGGTAGAGAGAGATTTGTAGTATGAAATCAACATTATACACCACTGTTATAGGCATTTACATCAAAACAAAAAAACAAAATGTTAAATGGAGCAGATGACAGGACGAAGAGGGGAATCGCTTTCAGGCTTTTTAGTGATTTGACAGAAATGGGAGAAGAACGGGACAGGAGGAAAAGAGAGCAGAGACAGAATAACAATGATGAACAGGGGGAGGAAAAGAGGGAGAGACTACATGCTACACAGCCAAATTTCTCTCAGCAATGTGTGGGTGGAGAACAACATAGCTGATGTGGAGAAAATAACCCTTCCTGATGGATAGCCATTCAGTTAACTGCAGGCCAGAGCTGTCGTCTCTCCAAGAGTCAGGATTGTTAGATATATGTTAGATGCTATCACCTCTCCCCCACAGAGGTCTATCTGGATGCACAGAGGAGTGTGAAAAAAGAGGTGCTGAAGGATTGTTCTATTGATCCATTTGCCTTCAATCAGGTTGTTCTCAGTCGAGAGCAATGAGGGCTTGCGTCAAAGGAAAGGATGCATTACGGGTCTGGGGACTTGGAATTCAAAAAGTTGTCATGTTTTAAGCATCACTGCAAAAATGAGAAAGAATGATGACTGATGTTCGGCTCAAGCACTACAATTTCAACTCGGCTCCAGACGGTGAATCATTACCCACTTTCAATATAAGGCTTTCCATATCTGTGAAATAACTGAGAGTTTGAATTGAATTGTGTGATTGGCATACTGTAGCTGTCTTCCTGAACTGATGGTAGCCTGGACAAATGATTTTTAAATCACCACTATACTCTGGATGGCTCCTAATTACAGTAGCGAAGAGTTGCTTTTCGCACACAGCCTGATGGCATCCAGCCCACAAAACTGGCAAGTTTGTGCAATCAGAGTGCCTAATGCCATCGAGTCCCAAATTGCCTCTCAAGAGGAAACAGCCTCAAATCACACAAATTCAGTTTTTTAGGAAGCGTGAACATTTACCTCAAGCGTCATATTTTACCTGTGAGATTCTGAATTTTGTGTGTTTTTATTGCCATCAAGTGAACATCTCACTGATTGCCAGGCCATCATAAAAAAATCCAAAATGTGCTTTATAATTACAGTTCAGCCTGCAGCAGAAGAAGCAGCTGTGAGAAATGTACACTTTCTTGTATTGTATGGGAGCTGTGCGGCTGATGTGCTGCAATGTAGCTAAAGGCAGCAGAGTGGCAGAGCAGTGTGTGTGTGTGTGTGTTGGTTTAGTGCAGCTCTGTAATCTTTTTTGTGTTTGTGTTTCACAGGTTTCCCATGAACCTTAGAGAAAATAAGTACCTGCAGGGAAATATGAAACTACAAGCATCAGCTGGTTAGCTTAGAAAACGGTGGGAAACAGCTAGTGTTGCTCTGTCTAAAATTGATGTTTTTTATGATATATCAAATGAAAATGTGAAACAATGTGACAGCACGAAAGGAGTCGCTCTTAGTAATGAACCATCACCTGTATCCACAGTCTCACTGAGATTTTTTCATGAGTTTCAGCTCACATTATGCTGCAGGTAGCTGTTTTCAGAGAAAAAGTAAAAAAAACTGTACACTATTTGGTCATCAGCAGACAGCAGAAATACAGAATGAGTGACCAGCTGGTGAAGTTACAGAAGGATTTTGCAGCGAAACAGGCAGATAATACTGTCAGGAGTAGGATGAGACCAAAGACAGAGCTAAAAAAAATACCTTAGCACTGGTGAAACATTATGTGCACCTTCAGGTTGTATTGATATATTTTATTCCATGCTATAAAGCCACATTTTTGCACTATTTGGAGTCTTGTTCTCTTACTGGTTAGTGCACAAGGGGAGTCAGTTTAATTGGTACTTTGTTAGCAGCACTGTAGTTCACTAAATTTTCACAGTTTTTCCTCTTGTGAGCACCGGCACACCTCCACCATACCATAGAAGCAAACAAGCCTTCCACACACACTGTGCATGGAATCTGAAGGTGTGTGCTCATTGCTGAGAGCTGAGATGCTGTGGCTTCTTCATGTTGCGCGGCTCAGTGCCTCTGCTAACACGTCAGTCAGGCTCAGGGCAGTTTCCATGAACAAATTTAAACAAGTGAGATTTACTCACTGCTGTGTTTTTACTGCGCTCTCTGGACACTCCTTCCCCTCTCATTACTCACTCCAAAACAATGTTCGAACACCACAAATTATGAGCCGTGTTCTTTTTTGTCATTTGGTGCCCCTGGTCAGCAAGTGTCACTGTCTGTTACCATGGAAACACACCCCTTAGCTCAGTTAGGCTGGGGGGCTTAAAACAAGTCCTTATTTTTGGGAACTACTAAATGTGCCAGTTGCTTCTATAATATGAAGTATAGATCCTGGAAACATAAAACCCCTTTAAAATTATTTACATACACTCAAAAAGCATGTTGATCAGACTGATCAGAGTTAATGGGGTTGCACAGCTATCAACTATTTCCAGAGGCCAAATACTATTTCACAAGGACGTTTTGAACCATCACTTATTGCCTGAATCACTTTAACCTGAATTAAACATGAATTTAAGGGACAAAATGTTTTTTTTTTTTTTTTTTTTTTATCACACTGTGGTTATAAAATTGCTACTAAAATTATAATTATCTCATGATGCTGGAAACTGTCTACAGTTCTAACAAAAAAAAAAATCAAAAAAAGACTAAATCATATAGAAAGTTGAATCTCATTAATAAGACAATTTAGCTGATAAGGCTGTGGAAGAGTGGACAGCTTAACAACATCTAATTAACAACTGGCTGCAGGAGATGACATCCAGACCTTTAGCATCTGAAAAAAAAAATTATATCTGGGAGTAGGCTTAGGGTTTGCAGCCTGACAGATCAGAGGAAAGAGCTGAGAGGTGGCAAAGTTTTAATAGGATTCCAATGTATGCTGCTCACTGTGCGCTTGACTTATTTTGCATAGCTTATTAAATACCCATTTTGAATATTAACATGCTTTGACCAGTTTTCAGCTTTATCCAAGGGAAATGATGTTATTACGCTTATCCCACTGCTCTGATTGATTTTCAAGCTCTTCCACAGGCCAAAGAGACACGGAAACGATGATGTAATTCTTGTTCTGCAAGGGCGTAAAAAGCAGCCTCTGAACAGAGAGTCTCCTCCCTAATGGTCATTTTCAACGGCACCCCATTTCAGAAACCTCTCCAGCCCTCTCCTCCTCATCCATTTTCATTAGCGTCCATCCTTTGATTCACTCTAACTGTTCATTCTGTTACTCAGGGGACCTCGCACAAAGAAAGTCACCTTTCCCCACAAAACCTTTCACCTGCATTAATTCTTGCCTAGTTTTTATTCATGTCCTGTCAATTACTATCTGCTACAACCATCTCCTCTTTTAGACCCTCCTCCTCCGTGCAACACCTTCTCTGGTGATCCATCACGGCTCCCCACCATCTTTCACTACCATCTTCCTCCTCACCTAACCACCTCTTACCTTCTACTGTACCTGTGCCACTATCATAATGAAATCTAAATTACAGGCTATGTCCTGGGTGCTCATCCATCCAAGTTAGAGCTCCCTGCCTCACTGCTAGATTCCTAAGGTTCCATTCTGAGAACTCTTTACAGCAGGAAAAGAGCGATTTGGCTGCTTGACATTTAATAAATACGTTGGAGGCAGTGAAGAAAAGGATTGGAGGGGAGGGCTTCAGCCTTGGATGTTATCGAGGTAAGCCACATCACTCAGTTCTCATTCATGGCTGCGAAACCGATGGCTGCCGACACTGTGAAAAAAACAACAGATATGTGTGTGCGTGTATGTGTGTGTTGTGATAGAGTTACCTGTAAAGAGAAAGCAATAGCACCAAATGTGTGACCTGCTCTCTGACCTCACCAGTACGTGACTCAGTGTTTACAGGAAACACAGCAGGTAATGCTCTGGGGAGCTGGATGTGAAACAATCATCTATTGACTGGAGCTTTGTCTTTGTTTTGATCAGAGACAAAGAACAGGTGTCCAGACAGCTTTTATAACATATAATACGCCGTAGGAGACGAGCTAGTGTTCTGCAGTAAAACAGTGGCTGTCAACACCTGTGTCTCAAAAACATACAAAAGTAACCGGT
The DNA here is from genome assembly GCA_023238725.1 of Scortum barcoo. Lineage (NCBI taxonomy): Eukaryota > Metazoa > Chordata > Actinopteri > Centrarchiformes > Terapontidae > Scortum > Scortum barcoo. The sequence continues at coordinate 24,851,024 of CM041550.1, forward strand.
CCAGTCAAGAAAAGGCACAAAATGTCTTTACATTCTGTGAGACAAACGCAAGGTCTTAAAAGACATACCACTGGTTTACTATCTTCTGTATTTACAACTAACATTACAGTGCCACTGCAATGTAATGAAGCACATGTCCACATGTTGACATTATACTAACTTCATTTTAGAGTTTTGATAGTGTTAAAATGGTGGTGCATTCATGGGGTGAGGTGAAAGTCTGACCATCTGACAATAGCTTCACCATTCAGCAGCCACAAGTATTACACTCATGAGCTATGATGTTCCCCTCCTTGAACCGCCACCTTACTGTGGTGGAGGGGTTTGTGTGTGCCCGAATGATCCTAGGAGCTATGTTGTCAGGGGCATTACGCCCCTGGTAGGGTCTCCCATGGCAAACAGGTCCTAGGTGACGGGCCAGACTAAGAGCGGTTCACAAGCCCATCATGAACAGAAGAACATCAAGGACCGTTACGTCGCCCGGATTGGCGTTACAGGGCCCCACCCTGGAGCCAGGCCTGGGGTTGGGGCTCACAGCCGAGGCCTGAGCCTGGTGGCCAGGGTCTTTGCCCACGGGACCCGGCCGGGCTCAGCCCGAAATGGCGACGTGGGCCCGCCTTCCAGTAGGCTCACCACCCAGCAGGAAGGTCCATGAGGGGGCAGGTGCAATGTGGTTTGGGTAGTAGTGCAGTCGTGGCAGGGGGCCTCGACGACCCAATCCCTGGACCAAAACTCTGGCAATAGGGACATGGAATGTCACCTCGCTGGGGGGGAAGGAGCCTGAGCTTGTGCGGGAGGTTGAGAGGTACCGGCTAGAGATAGTCGGGCTCACCTCCACGCATAGCTTGGGCTCTGGAACCCAGCTCCTTGAGAGGGGCTGGACCCTCCACTACTCTGGAGTTGCCCAGGGTGAGCTGGCGGCGAGCTGGTGTGGCTTGCTTAGCTTGCTTATAGCTCCCCAGCTCAGCCGCCATGTGTTCAGAGTTCACTCCGGTGAATGCGAGAGGGTCGCTTCCCTGCGCCTTCGGGTTGGGGATAGGTCTCTTGCTGTTTTGTTTGTGCCTACGGGCCGAACAGCAGTACAGAGTACCCGGCCTTCTTGGAGTCCCTGGGAGGGGTACTTGATAGTGCTCCGACTGGGGACTCCATTGTTCTGCTATCAGGGGGACTTCAACGCTCACGTGGGCAGCAACAGTGATACCTGGAGGCGTGATGATCGGAGGAACGGCCTCCCGATCTGAACCCAAGCGGTGTTCTGTTATTGGACTTCTGTGCTAGTCACAGTTTGTCCATAACGCGAACACCATGTTCGGCTTATAAGGGTGTCCATCAGTGCACGTGGCACCAGGACACCCTAGGCCGGAGGTCGATGATCGACTTTGTTGTCGTTTCATCTGATCTCCGGCCGTATGTCTTGGACACTCGGGTAAAGAGAGGGGCTGAGTTGTCAACCGATCACCACCTGGTGGTGAGTTGGATCCGCTGGCAGAGGAGGAAGTTGGACAGACCTGGCAGACCCAAGCACGTATTGTGAGGGTCTGTTGGGAACGTCTGGCCGAGCCCTCTGTCAGGGAGGTCTTCAACTCCCACCTCCGGAAGAGCTTCTCACAGATTCCGAGGGAGGCTGGAGACATTGAGTCCGAGTGGACCATGTTCTCTGCCTCCATTGTCGACGCGGCGGAGTTCGAAGTTGTGGAAGCGCAAGGTCTCTGGTGCCTGTCGTGGCGGCAACCCCCGAACCCGGTGGTGGACACCGGAAGTAAGGGATGCCGTCAGGCTGAAGAAGGAGTCCTATCGGACCATGTTGGCCTGGTGGGACTCCTGACGCAGTTGACAGGTACCGGCAGGCCAAGCAAGCCGCAGCCCGGAGACGGTCCTGGAGGCAAAAACTTCGGGTCTGGGAGGAGTTCGGTGAGGCCATGGAGGAGGACTATCGGTCGGCCTCGAAGAGAGATTCTGGCAAACCGTCCAGGCGCCTCAGAAGGGGGAAGCAGTACTCTGCCAACACTGTTTACAGTGCAGGTGGGGAGCTGTTGACCTCGACTGGGGACATTGTCGGACAGTGGAAGAAATACTTCCGAGGATCTCCTCAATCCCACCGACTTGCCTTCCAATGAGGAAGCGGAGGCTGGGGTCTCTGAGGTGGACTCGTCCATCACCCAAGCCAAGCCGAAGTCACTGAGGTAGTTCGTAAAAGCTCCTTGCAGTGGCAAGGCGCCGCCAGGGTGGATGAGATCCGCCCTGAGTACCTCAAATCTCTGGATGTTGTGGGGCTGTCTTGGCTGACACGCCTTTGCAACATTGCATGGAGGTTGGGGACAGTGCCTCTGGTATGGCAAACTGGGGTGGTGGTCCCTCTTTTTAAAAAGGGGGACGGAGAGTGTGTTCCAACTACAGGGGGATCACACTTCTCAGCCTCCCCGGGAAGGTCTACGCCAGGGTACTGGAGAGGAGAATTCGGCCGATAGTCGACCCTCGGATTCAGGAGGAACAATGCGGTTTTCGTCCTGGTCGTGGAACACTGGACCAGCTCTATACCCTCCACAGGGTGCTTGAGGGTTTATGGGAGTTTGCCCAACCAGTCCACATGTGCTTTGTGGATCTGGAGAAGGCATTCGACCGTGTCCCTCGTGGTATTCTGTGGGGAGTGCTCCGCGAGTATGGGGTCCGGGAGCCTTTGCTAAGGGCTGTTCGGTCTCTACTGTACGACCGGAGCAGGAGCTTGGTTCGCATTGCCGGCAGTAAGTCAGACCTGTTCCCAGTGCATGTTGGACTCCGGCAGGGCTTGCCCTTTGTCACCGGTCCTGTTCATAATCTTTATGGACAGGATTTCTAGGCGTAGCCAGGGGCCGGAGGGAGTCCGGTTTGGGAACCACAGGATTTCATCTCTGCTTTTTACGCGGAGATGATGTTGTCCTGATGGCTTCATCAGGCCAGGACCTTCAGCATGTGTACTGGAGCGGTTTGCAGCCGAGTGTGAAGCGGCTGGGATGAGAATCAGCACCTCCAAATCCGAGGCCATGGTTCTCGACCGGAAAAGGGTGGCATGCCCTCTCCAGGTGGGTGGAGAGGTCCTGCCTCAAGTGGAGGAGTTCAAGTATCTCGGGGTCTTGTTCACGAGTGAGGGAAAGATCGAGCGTGAGATTGACAGGCGGATTGGTGCAGCGTCCGCAGTTATGCGGTCGGTGTACCGGACCGTCGTGGTGAAGAAGGAGCTGAGTCGAAAGGCGAAGCTCTCGATTTACCGGTCAATCTACGTTCCCACCCTCACCTATGGTCATGAACTTTGGGTAATGACCGAAAGGACAAGATCGCGGATACAAGCGGCCGAAATGAGTTTCCTCCGCAGGGTGGCTGGGCGCTCCCTTAGAGATAGGGTGAGAAGCTCGGTCACTCGGGAGGAGCTCGGAGTAGAGCCGCTGCTCCTTCGTACATCGAGAGGAGTCAGCTGAGGTGGCTTGGGCATCTGTTTCGGATGCCCCCTGGACGCCTCCCTAGGGAGGTGTTCCAGGCATGTCCCACCGGGAGGAGGCCTCGGGGAAGACCCAGGACACGCTGGAGAGAACTATGTCTCTCGGCTGGCCTGGGAACGCCTCGGGGTCCCCCCGGAAGAGCTGGAGGAAGTGTCTGGGGTGAGGGAAGTCTGGGCATCTCTGCTCAGACTGCTGCCTCCGCGACCCGGTCCCGGACCAAGCGGATGAAGAAGAAGAAGAAGCTATGATGTTTGGAAAGTGGAATAAAATAGTTATCAGGTGTGAATGTCACAACAGTTGTCAGTTGGGGACTATGAGATTAGAACAGAAAATCAACCAGCAGTTGTGGTAAGTGGTAGGAATGTGTGTTTATCCTGACTTAGTAGCCTTGGCTAATGCTAAATTAGATGAATTTAGAATTTTTTAGCATTAACACAGAAACATGCATTTTAATTTTTTTTTTTTTTTTCGACAATATATCCTTATTGTTAGGTCTCCAGAGAAGCAATTTGACTTGGGTATGATTTGGGTAAACTAAAGGCTTTAACTTTTAACATACAACCCCAGGCACATGTCGGAGCTACTGCAGCAGGTCTATAGAAAGGGAAGGAATCCAGATAGCATTATTGTGGCTGGTGTGAGCAACACCTTCAACATTATTCAGAAAGAGAAAAGAAGAACAGAGAATAATTTGTTGGAATCGTAAGATATAACACACAACAATGTGACTGAGAGGACAAATGTGATCAAGTTGTTACATTTTCATTTTAGCTAATTGTTGTGTAATCAATCTTGACCTAATCATTTTCCTTGCACCCCTAGTTATTGTTCATTCCCAACAAAACCCACCAGATATGTAATCTGTATTCCTCATTCTAATCGCGCATCTTTCACCGAGACGTGCAGTGACCTGTCAATCACCTGGGGTGGCACTTGAAGTGCCCGAGGTGTGTGTATATATATATATATATATATATATATATATATATATATATAAAATAGATCATGCGTTGAATATTTTCCTCCGGCTCCGTCTGTCTGTAGGCTGACAGATGGTTGTAGAGCTCAGGTAAGACAGTGTGGACACCTGTGTGTGTGTGCACATTGGTGTGATAGTCAGTGTCTTCTGTTTGTGTAGCCTGTCAGACAGTGCCGTTGTTGTGTGGAGTTAGTGCCTCGTGCATGGACTGTCAGAGCTGTTGTTACATATACTGGTCTGCCTCAGTAAACTTTGAAACATCCAAACACCTCTGTGTAGCCTCTCTGCCTCTCTGTCCTTACTTACAAACTGTGTGCCAAACAGTAACACGAGTCATTGCCACTGTGTTTTCCTACTATAGCACAGTATAGGGTAGATGATACTCAGGATTTGTGTTTTGTTAACCATAATAAGTACTGCATGTGTGTGTGCAGCTACACGTGTGTGGAAGCAGAGGACAAAGTGTTGCAGTATAATCAGGCAGATTAGAGGAGGATTAATGGGAGACACAATAACAGTGTTTGATAAGCAGTAACTCATCTCTGTCAGACAGTATGCTGCTTATCCATCATCAAACAGAGGTTAAAGGGTTAAAAGATCACTACAGAGAAACAGCACTGCAGTACTGAATATTGAAACCGCTGAGTTGTGTGTTTATACTTTAATTACATAGAGCAGTGCATTAAACACATTGCTATGGTTCCACTGCGTTGTTGTCTGACAGTAATATGTTGTTCCACTGCCTCGGGAAATCAGCTATGAGCTATGACAGTGTTAGCTTAATGACTGCTAGCCCACATATAATGAGTGATACGATGGTGTCCAAACAATATAGTAATCGCCTGAAAACACATGGCAGCAGCATATCTTACAGTGTGTGTCGTCTGAGGCCACCAGCTCAAACAGGAAGCAGAGAAACACAAAGCCTGACACATTGTTCATATCAGTAATGTGTAAATTGAGTTTTAAGTGTCCACTGGACTCTTTTTTTCTAATTATCTATATATTGCTAGCATTGCAGGTCATAAATGTCAACATATTTTTCTCCCTCATCCTTCAGTATATCTTCCTTTTTTGTAATTGTAAAAGACCACAGTATCACCTGACAAAGAAAGTGAAGGTATGATAGTTGGTATGTGCTCCCCTGCTGACACTGGGAAATGGGAAAATGGCATGTTCTGTCCACCTGCCACTGACTGTAGGTTTATAGAAAATAATAGGGCTCTGTCTGGATGCATATAAGATAACTCAGCCATACAGTTCAGAGATATGTCTGGGAACAAAAGTCCAATTGAAATCCTTTTCAAGGTTGTTAACTGCCAGTAGTTCTAGCTTCTAAATTTAACTCAATATTTTAACATCAAAAATAATATTGTTGTGGAATCTTGCCTCAGTTAGCTGAATTTGAATGGCTAACTGTAGAGAGATTTTTATTTTCTTTTGTCAGTCTCTTTTCGTTTCCCCCACAACTGTATAGCACTCCTGACTCGTGTTTGGCTGTCTGGGATGATGTTGAGAGAGTTACTGTGGACCAGCAGAGGACAAAGACGTCTCAATGATGTCATTTCATTAGACCAATCTCTTTGGATGCAGAATACAAATCCTGCTAAAGGTGCCCTTGCAGTGAAAAGCACAGCATGGCTTTGCTATCTCAGGAGACTGATGCTCTTGACATTTTAATCAATGAGCCCATATCATGAAAAGACAAACAAGGACACAAAGAAACTCAGTTATGCACTTTCCCACATGAGAACCCAGGCTGCACTGAACACACACATACCATACTGTACATGCAAAGTATGTGAGTGTTTCAGATATATTTGTCAAAAGCGGTGTAGGATTTGACCCCTTTAATGAAGCATGCACACGTGGAAAAGTTTGTCTTCGTCTGGAAAACAATTCACCATTTCTCAGACAAAACTCTTAAAGTATGAGCTTCTCATCTTTGCTCTTGGGAAGACCAATGATTTGTTTTCATGCAGACCCATGTCTGAGGACACACTATAGATGGAGCTGTATTAATCTTTTTCTAATGCAATCCCCCTCGTAGGCTGGGGATAGTCTCTGATCCCCAGTCCGTGAGTCAGTCAGGTGAGGGGGGAGACGTGTGAGCTGACGGCACCTCCTCACATGCTGACCTGCCTATCCATCATTTAACTCTGTGGTGGAAATGATGTGAGGAACCAGGCAGAGATGTCACACCGTATCTTCACATGCACAGACAAGGCACCACCCAGACAGCGCCTAACACGTCAACTCTCTGCCTCCCTCATCATCTCAGAGAAACAGGGACACAGCTGCTAATAGGCATGGCTTTCCTGGTGGATCAGCTCTCGTAAGTACACATAGGTTACCTTCTCCCGACCTCATTACCGTGTTACACTCTTTAAAAGAGAAGGTGTGGTAACTGTGACAGCTGTGTGTTATTTTATTTTACCCTTTAACTTGTGCCAGAGCTGACATATGAAGAGCTCAGGTGAAAATAGAAAGTTCAATTAATGGAGGCTTTTTAATTAGTAAAGGCAACCGGAGGTAGAGGAGTAATTCTCTGCCAGGCTGCTGGTCTGATGATGATGAAAGCTGCTGATTAACAGTCCTATATATATATATATATATATATATATATACATATATATATATATATATATATATATATATATATATATATATATATATATATATATATATATATATATAGAGAGAGAGAGAGAGAGAGAGATTATAAGGTTTTAAAATCTGTAATAACCAATAATTGGTGGGAATTTCTTTCTTTTTAATTTTTTTTTTTTTTATTTATCGAACCACAGCAACAGCAACTTGTTTGCCTTGTACTCCTGGGCATATTTATCATTATTAAGTAATAATGGCAACACCCCAATGTAACAATACTTTAGTTTCAATTGCTTTGTTGTCTAAAAGCTGTAAAATAAACTTGCCTTGCCATACCTTGCTCATAATGCCATGCAAAGGAGGAGTGGGATATGAACAGGCTCCAGTATTCCCCAGGTCCACTCAATCAGTGTCAGGTCTTCAGCAGCCATTAGCCTTCCATCAGCATGACAGTGTTAAATGATAGATTATGATTTCAGTCTTCATTGCATTTTTATGGCAGAGGAATCCATGAAGCTATAAATATTGACAGAACACTGACAGATTGGTAGCATGCATGTTGCATGCATTAGTATTGACATACACAGAGTCAATATTGTGTACTTATGGTTTCAGCAGTTAGCCAGTGGCATTTTGTGAAGACATTTGCACTGTGCTACAATCATATAAACATAAAACACTCTTACTGCAGTGGTCAACCATGAACAGTTCAATATATATTAAGATAAATGGCTACAATTTTCAGTAGGACTTGAGGAGAGACGTCAATTAAAAATATCTGTGATCTTAACCGTGACATCTCCCTCCTGCCACAAAAAAAAAGCGGCAGCACCAGCATAGTTGCAGTAAAGGTTTTGAAAGGTGATATTCAAACCAGAAATTAGAGTATGTGATAGCTAAGGTGCAACTGTCCTTTAAAGACTAACTGCAGCTAGGCCAGCTATTCAGTTGAAATCTGTGACAGTAATGTGAATTTAAGACTTACTTATCCTGATTAAAAGTTGCGGGTGTGTCCTTGTATTTCTGTGCAGATGCTATAAATAATGTGAAAGTCCCTTTAGCACTTTTTATAACTGTGCAATTCTGAAAACTGCACTTCTGTTAGTAACGTTCACAACTGAAAGCGGAGTCACACTGTGAAGATATTTTCATCTTTTGCCAGACACAATTATCCAAAATTGAAATTACTTTATCAGGGGCTGTATAATGATTAAAAATGGAGGAGATATACTCAGCTTAATGAGAAAACCTGTCTATTCTGCTGCTGAATCAACCTCAATCCAAATGTCCTCAAAGACAGGCAGCGTAAGAGAAAATTGCTTTTCTAACTTTCTCTGCATTAGCCCCACACCCCAATAACAACTGTGTAGGCAATAACCCAAAAAATATTCATATGTATTCTTATGTGAGTTGGGGGGGGGGGGCTAAAGACAAGAAATATTTCTCTGTGTCTGTGTTTTGGCTGATGGAATGGCTTCCGGGGCCAGGTGAAATATTACAGCTGTCAGTATTTCTGACAGAGCCTTTATTCTGGTCGCTGCTGTTTGATGGAGGACTCCAGCGAGTTTGACACCCTGCTAAATGTCTCTGCCTCGCTGCCACTTTGGAAGCAGTGATAATGGCATGCCGGTGTTTGGCAACACAAACCTCAGCATCACCCCGGTGCACAGACATTATATTTTTAAGCCAAGGGGTGCAGAGACAGAACCATTATTAGCCCTGTGGGACCGCTGTCAGTGTCCGGTGGTTATTTTGGTCATTGCATCCATTCAGTCATCCACTGCTGTGTGGTTACATTTCATTCTGTACAGTGTTACAAGTACAGTATATTGGTTCTCTGGTTCAATGAACTGTTGGAGAATCCCAGTGTCCTGTCTACATATGTCTATATCTACAGTCATATTGTACATCATGCAGCCTGGGTGAACATTATGATGAAGTTCTGTAATGTATGTTCCCTGTCTGTTTGTCCAGTCATCTTTTGCCGTACTCTTTGCCTTTTCACGTCTGCCTAGCATGTGTATAGTAACAACATGCTAGATGCTGTCTGTCCTCTCTCTGGAATGTCACTAAGGCTCTTCTCTTTACATTTACGGTATTTTATTAATGAGATAAAATGATTAGAACTATGATGACTGGTTAGATTCTGCTTTATCCTCTTTGCTGCATCATAACTTGGCAGCATAACAGCAATGCTGAGAGACATTTAGCCAAACCACCTTTCAGGATGTGGATGGATGGTGAGTGGTTTGGAGCCGAGACAGTCCATCATTACGGTGAGGGCATTCGCCACTAGAGATTTCACTATTAGAGCAAAGGACACGTTTATTATTGTGCCAAGGAGACACTATTTATCACTGTGTAACTTCTGTGCGGGCAAAGGGGAAACACAAGTAAACTGGGACATATGGAAAAACCAGCAATGAGTGCACTTTTTTCACCCATCATTTATTTCTGGAGGAAACGGACTAAAAGGACACAGTTTTTCTAATCTAATTCTAAAACTGAAAGCATTAGATAGCAGATGAACATTAGATAAAAATTGGACTGAGACTAAGACTAAGACTTGTTTGACCCAGTGGTAGAAGTATTCAGATTCTTTATTTAAGTAATCAGTATCACCTTGTGAAAATACAGGGAGAAGTCTTGCAAGTAAAAACACAGTATTATCAGAAAAATATACTATACAAATAATATGTGCTAATATATTATGCACAGTAGCCCCTTCCAGAGTATTTTAGAATATAAGATTGTTGGGTTATTGTTATCTATGCAATGTAGTTTTTTTCTGAATGCTTCAACACTAACTATCTCTGAAACCATTAACACATGTAGCCCATACATTTAACAAATGAATGCAGGTTCAGTGCCCTCCACTCAGTGCAGAACTGTACACACAACTCACTGCTTTACACTCAGTAGCTCAGGATGGCATTCCATCTGATGTGGATGAAGTCTTACATAGAATTTGAGATTTAACCTAATTTATTCTGTTCTGTTCTTCCTAAAACAGATGTTTTATTTTACTGCATGCTTGACTTTGTGGAGATTGAAAAAAGAGACGTATAATGTTTTGCTGTTTTGGTTTAGGGTTCTCTGGTCAGTGTGTAGAGTTTTGCAAAAATGGCTTATTTTTTCAGAGGTAGAAATGAGAGAAAATTCTATCATGTATGCATCATTTTATTATTAGTTGGTGAGTGTAGTTGTGACACTAAAGATTATACTGAAGGTTAAGACACTGACAGATGGGACACACATGCCCATGTGACCAAACACTGTGCTATTTGGTTTGCATTCAAAATCATTTGAACAAATTATGCTTTGGTTTGAACCATTCTAACTTAACCTTTTCAAAAAGCGACAGTCCTGAAAGATTTTTTTTCTAGAAAAAAATGATCAAATCTACCAGGCAGTCTCGATTATTTCAACCCTCTTTCAGTTCCAATCAATTTTAACATTCCATTTCTCTCTGAGATGTGCTGAAGTAGAAGTATAAAGTGGCAGAAAATGGAAAAACTCAAGTAAAGTACCTCAACACTGTACTTAAAGATATGAGGAGCAGGATATGTTGATTGCTTTTTGTAAACCCAACATTCAAAGTTGGTTCCTGTCCTTCACATCCTGTGTGCTGTTACTGGCTGAGAGCTAAACACCAGTGCCCAAAGGTTGATGACCCATCCAAAACACCACAAAGTAATACAATCCAAGCAGAGAGCAGAGTCTCTACAGATGTTGTGACACCACACATTTCTAAGGGGTCCTACTCATGTAAATGTACTTTGTTACTTTCCACCACAGCTAAAAGTCACCAATAGCTTTACTGTAAACTTTTCCCAAAACACTGACAAATGTTTCAATATTTTGATGAGAAAGAGAAAAGCGCAGTAAAGTACTAAGACAGAATGGACTGCTGCAACGTATCAGCAGAAATTCCTACAGAAAAACAGGAGAAACATTACAGCACAGCATATGAGCATTGTCAGAGCTTGATACAGAGTTGCCCAATCAGGTGTAAGTATGCGCTTCTACACACTCCTAAAGAGCTGCCTTTACATCCTATAGAGTATCTCCAGCCAGTCTGTAAGCCCAGATGGAAATTGTCAGGTGACTGCGACAGAAATGGGCTGGGTATTTCATTCTTCAGTGCCACCCATTCCTTTCCTATCAGGGAGATGGCTTTCATTGTTAATGCATGAAGCTGAGGGGACAATGACTTCCTCTTACTGCATGGTAAAGCACTTCTGTTAAAAATGGATCCCTTAATTACAACCTCTGTCTAGTCCAGCTTATAAAGACATGGTTTTAAGGGCCGCTTCTTTCCACAAGGCCAAACCAGTAAATTAACTGTCTGAACACTAAATACTGCACTCTGTCATTGTGCATGGAAAAATATTTTGAACTCAATGCAAAACACATGATAGAGGCCATTCCTTGAATATTTCAAACTACAAAAAAGTGAGATGTTAATAATGACTTGAGGGCCGTCATGTAGCCTCTCTCAAGTCTTTTTCCTCTCATCCTTCCTTTAATTGAAAATGTTAAAGCTATTAAAAGGAGTTATGGATTGCCAGTGATTTTCACTTACCTTGGACTTTCCTCTGCTTGTCTGACATGTACAGCACTCACCTCACTGACTGTATTTAAGTACAGTTTTGATGTTCTTGTTTTACTTGAGTATTTCCACTGTATACTTTATCCCCTTGCAAGCTACAATAGGAACATAATTTTCAAATTACTTGTATTTTATTTATCTTTGCATGTTCTCCCTGTGCCTGCATGGGTTTTCTCCACAATCCAAAGACATGCAGGTTAGGTTAAGTGGTGACTCTAAATTGCCTGTCTCTATATGTTGACTTTGTGATTGAATGGTGACCTGTCCATGGTGTACCCTTCCCCCGCCTAATACCATCTGGGATTGATTCCAGCACCTCTGTGACCCTATGTAAAAACAAGCTGTATAGCTAATGGATGGAACATATAAAGTATCTCTATTTGCTGCAGGGTTCCAAACCAAAGGGCAGTGGCCTACACTGCCTACTGTTAAAGTCTGCCCTGAGTACTAATCATGGTTTGGGGACAAAATTCTTTCATTTGGAGGACAAAATGAGACTAAATGAGAGTTCTGTGACAGCATTTGTCATTTGTTCTAATGAGATGACCTACATAATAATAATGTTTCAATGTAAAATGCAAAATCTTGTCAGGAAGAGCACAAGGTGGAGTGTTGAGTCACCATAACTCTGTATCAAGAGACCACTTATCTCTCCCAAACCTAAGCAAGTACTTAAGTTTGTTAAAAGCTTTTGTCATGTTTAAATATAATGGTACCGACAAACAAAATCTTAAGATATTGTTTTTGGTTAAGGTCGTTAAGGTTAGTTTTAGTTTATGGTTATGGGGAGGACTAACGTTAGACATATAGCTCTTGTGGTTAATGTTAGGGTTAAGGTGTCTTTATAGTTGTTTAGTTATAGTTTTTGGTATGGTTTATGAAGTAACATAAAAGAAGCTGTTTTCTCCCCGTCAGTTAGAGAACATAGAGGGACTGCACAACAGTAATCTTCAATTCAGACATGAGACAAGGTAAACCCTCCAGCCATGACGTACAAGATGCAACATGTATAAGTATTTCATTACAATGCAAAGTAAATAAAACAGTCACTCTGGGGAATATAACTGAAGCATGATAAGATCAGATCATATTAATTTTAATCATTTAAAAAACATCATGTGTGTAACATATTTCATACAACAGTAAAAAGAGCGTTAAAGCAAAAGTAATGGTAAATAAATGACAATTTATACAGTAGGTGAAATAAAATATTGTAAAAGTTTTAGGGTAAAAACAAGACTGAAACTTACTCATCTAATGTTGCAGTGGTGTTATCAGTGGATGAAATTCCACACTGAACTATAAATCAAACCTGGGTTCCGCCCTGGGTTCCTAAGATGGCTTACTGTTAATCCCTTGTGTGTGTTGAGAATAAATCCAGATCAAGTCTCCAGGGAATGCATATATTTCAGTGCATTGTCCTTGTACATGGCAATTCTGAACAATACAGAACAATTCTGTATTTTTTTGGCTGATATCATTAAACTCCAGTCTGATGTCCCTTTGCCTAGAAAAATATTCAATAAGGCACAAATACACTGAAGAAAGATACCTCACCTCTGCTCACCTCTGCTCACTTTTGCTCACCCTTTGCTCAACCACTTTCTTACTGAATGAATAATGTCTACCACTTGGGCAAACCAGGAGATCAATATCAATTTCAGATCCATTTGGCAACAATACAGTCGCATGCCCAAATTCTGCGACCTCAGCTCAAGGTGCAGACAGATTGATCTGTGACAATCAAATTGTCCAAAAGCAGCACAGTAAATACAATGAATAGAGACTGATCAATTTCTGCTGCTGTGAGTCACAATATTTGACCTTGACTGGAGAGGAATTAGAGCAGACAGTTGCAGCCTCAGAGAGAAGATGCAGAATATGTTTCTCTTCATGCAAGCCCAATCATTTTTTATTAAAGACGGACAGACTGAATGAGAAATCACTTCATCACCTACTGCTGAGGAAAACTATGCATCACGCATTTCGATGCACAGTGAAGACTGGTCTCATAAGTCTTGTGTGTTGTCTTTTAAATATTCTTATGTATATGCCATTCTTGCCATCGGGTCTTGTTTGTCTATATGTGTGTATGTATGTGTGTGTTATGTCACTCTGAAGTTATCAACGCAAATTAACTATAATATATAATAATAATATCCGACACAGAGCTGCAGAAGTAAACTCACTCAGACATGAAGAGAGCTGCTCAAGGAACATCTGGATGATTGGCATCTTCCTTGGGGTAGCTGGGGATTCCTCTCTTGCCCAAGGGTACTTCAGCAAGAAGGGAAGTGAAATACATATTAAATTTGCTTACACAGATGTGAAGATTCAGATAAATGAATGTCAGACTGACAGGAAGACTGCTTTACTTTTTCAGAAGTTCCAAATGAGTCGTGTCTGCCATAGAGTGATGTCGAACTACAGATGGTGGTGTGTGCCTCCTGGTTCTTTCCTGTACTTTTCTGTTTGCTCATGAGAGCAGGTGACATTCCCTTCAAGGCAAACCTATGTACTGTGTGAGGAAACCGGAGCACCCTGAGGAACTCACACAGAACCTTAAAGATCCACAAAGATAAATTATTATTATTATTGTTATTATTATTACTACCAAATATTGATTAGTGGAAAGGTATGAGTATAAGTAGAAGTGTAAACTCAAAAAGATCTTGTCAAAGATAAAGAAGTGTTTTTTGGACAAACAGAAGATAACAGATATGTTTCTGACTATATCTTTCTAAGCCGACAACATATTACAAATCCATTATTCAAATCAGCAGATCTTCCATCTGAATCCACAAGGACAGCTACTGATGATAGACTCCAGTAACAGATAGGTATCAGCTGAACATTATCGGAGCTGAGGCAGAGGGCTTATCTTGGCATGGCAATACAGCATGTAGCCACATGCATCCACCCATCCACATACACACATAGAGTGAATATACAGTACACAAATCCATACAAACGCACACTCAGCGCTGATCTTGGTCATTGTCATGTGTCATAGTATGTTGCGGCTGACAGATGACCAGCATTGGACGGCAATTCAGATTCAGATTCAGATTCAGATTCAGATTCCTTTATTAGTCCCACAGTGGCGGGGAAATTTACAGCGCAACAGCAGCGAAGACACATAGTGGGAAATAGTCAATAAGAGTTTAAGACATGATGAATAAAATAAAATAAAATGAAATAAAAGGTAAAATTATCCAAGATAAATAATTATAACTATAACTGACTGTAAGTAAACCTACCTGTACATAGTACAGAGGGAGTGTGCCTGACCTGAGAGTATACATATGAGAAATATATATAATATACTCAGGGAGTGCAAAAAACAGTGAAATTGTGTTATTGTTTATTGTTCATTGTCCATTGCAGATTAGCAGGCATTTTGTGTGTTGTACAGTAGTCTGACAGCAACAGGCAGGAAGGACCTGCGGTACCTCTCCTTCACACAGCGTGGATGGAGCAGCCGCTCACTGAAGGAGCTGCCCAGAGCTGTCAGACTGTCCTGTAGAGGGTGGGACGTGTTGTTTAACAGGGATGACAACAGCTTAGCCATCATCCTCCTGTTTCCCATCCACCTCCACTGAGTCCAGGGGGCATCCCAGGACAGAGCTGGCCCTCCTCACCAGTCTGTCCATTCTCCTCCTATCTCCTGTCCGTGATGCTGCTGGCCCAGCAGACTATCCCATAAAAGATGGCTGATGCCACCACAGAGTCATAGAAAGGTCCTGAGGAGTGGTCCCTGCACTCCAAAAGACCTCAGCCTCCTGAGCAGGAACAGTCTGCTGTTGCCCTTCTTGACAAGGGACATTGGTGTTGTCCGACCAGTCCAGACTTGTCATTAAGGTGAACACCCAGGTACTTGTAGGACTTCACAGTGTCGATGTCCGTTCCCTGGATGCTCACCGGTGCAGGCGGAGAGTGGCTACGCCTGCGGAAATCCACCACCACCAGCTCCTTGGTTTTACCAGCGTTGATCTGGAGGTTGTTCCGCAGGCACCAGTCCGCATCAAAGTCTTGAATAAGTCCTCTGTACTCTCTGTCGTCCCCATCTGTGATGAGGCCAACAACAGCAGAGTCATCAGAGAACTTCTGGAGATGACAGGATGGAGTATTGTATGAAAAGTCTGCAGTGTAGAGGGTGAACAGGAAAGGAGGAGCCAGAACAGTTCCCTGTGGAGCTCCGGTGCTGCAGAGATCCGACTCAAAGCCCTGCACCCTCACCTCACAAACTGTGGTCTGTGTGTGAGGTAGTCCAAAATCCATGTAGTGAGGTGATGATCCACCCCAGCTAGCTGCAGCTTGATTGAAATGTACAGTTTATGTACTATCTGAAAGGTTGGGGAGCATTTTGTCGCCACACCTGCTGTTGTGTGTCATTCCACTTCAATGAATTTTAATCACTCCTGCAGTAGTGCAATCAATAAGCCATTTCATGGTTATCCACACTAACATGTAATTCACCACCCCCACCCCGCCCCCAACTGCACAGAATGAATCCACTGCAGCCAGACTCCACTCACATGAATGCCTGTGTGCTTACAGTGCAGAAGGAAAAAGCAGAAAAATACACCAAAAGTACATTCAAACAGTGGGTCACAGGAACTTAATAATTAGTTACAAATAGGGTGTGTTGATTATCAGGATATTTAATAATGACACATGATGAAGTAAACAAAAGAAGACCACATCTGTGTGACTCAAAAATATATTTGTGGAGATCTTTGAAAAACCCAGAAGGTTGTTTAAAAACAGAACAGTCCCATATCCAGCTGTTGATTTCTGTTTCCTGGCTCATCTTCAATATGAGAAAAAACATTGTGTTTTTATAAAAATCTAAAATATTCCATATAAAAAACGTTTTCCAAAAAAAGTCAAGTCATTTTTATTTTTTATAGCCCAATGTCACAGTTTACCTCAAAGGGCTTTACAGTCTTTACAACATACAACAAAAACTGATGCTTCACTATATAACCAGTCATCTCTGAGAAGTGCTGGACCCACCCCATCACTGTTGCACATCATCATTAAAAAAGATCACTGTGTGTAAAAAACAGAGTGGAGTATAGTAAAAAAAATGTAGGACACATGTATTTCTCATGAGACATTAGGACATCCAGAATGTGAACCAATCTGTATGTACCTACTCCTGTTTCAGTGGCAGTAATAAG
Source organism: Scortum barcoo (assembly GCA_023238725.1). Classification (NCBI taxonomy): domain Eukaryota; kingdom Metazoa; phylum Chordata; class Actinopteri; order Centrarchiformes; family Terapontidae; genus Scortum; species Scortum barcoo. The sequence continues at coordinate 24,867,884 of CM041550.1, forward strand.
ACAGGGTCAGTGATTCTAATCGATGAAAGAAATACAGTGATGTCTATCACCTGCCAGTGATTGACAGATACAATGAAATGTCCATGATACCAAGGCAGTGCTCCACTCAAGGTTAGCAACGTTGTAGCTCACATATTCTGAAACAAGTGCACCTGAGAGGTTAAATATTTCATTTGGAGCCACCAGTATTAAGCCCATGTCAGAAAAACCATCCATGCAGGAAATTCCAAATAACCTTGAGAAGCTTAGTAGAGCTTATGACTAATAGATACACAGAGTGAGACGGCAGCAAGCAGACAAATAACAGGTCAAAGCGCTGACTCAAAATACACCTCAGGTCCCTTTGTATTGTCAACACAATACTGTACATACCCACCAAATCAAAAGAAAAAAAGTGTTTTGTGTTTGTTTTTAGCCAAACTGAATTTAATCATTAGCTTTTCCACGTCTGCATGAAAAGGTTAAAAGGATGTCTGCAAGGCAGAGAGGAATGAAAAGACCGGGGTTGATGCAGGTAAGTGTGGTGCATCTGTGTCCACGTAGAAGATACTATGTGAGCCTTCAGCTGTGTCTATGGCAAATATCAAATTAGAGGATAAAGTCCACCAGGTGCAATGGAATAATATGCTGCATCCTTTCAGTAAAGGCTGTTTGATGCATTTCCTGAGTAGATCTCCAACACAGCTGGGATACTTCATTTTGTTGGAACTGCTTTTCATGTTTTGACTGTTTTCATCCACGACACTCACCTCAGTACCATAGCGAAATGCTATGATGGAAACTATTTTCTCGCAGTCTTCTGTGGGGACTGTCGGCATTCAGCGACCTAAACACTGATCAGTGAAGCCAGACCGTGCGAGCCGAGCTGTCCACAGGCGGAGCGGAGAGCAGACAATTGGGCTTGCTATTTCTGTGAGCAACGGACCATAAACATCTACACTCCTGAATGACCATAACCTATTGTATGTGCTTTGAAAGGTTGTTTTCCTGCAAGAAGCAAGATGTCAGCTGTAAGTCAAACACACAGTGCTTTCTATTCACAGCAACTAAATAAAAGTGTCTCTCTACCACAAACATGTGCATTGTGAAATGATTTATTTTTTCTGAGGCGGCCTTGAGGGTGACATTGGACAAAATAATAAGGACAATATGATATTTTGCAACATTCCAAACATTTTAGAGAATTTGACAAAAACTAGAAAATAAACCCCAACAATGATAAAAAATAAAATAAACTGGAAGAGAAAGAAGGAAGCTTCAAGTAATTTTTTAACCCCTGTGCAATGTGGACAGCTGCTGTACTAAAGAAAAAAGGCTGCTACATATGTTGATTCAAAGTTATTAATTAATTCTTGTTAGAAAACTAAATAAGGATAATGATACATTAAGGCTTCTCTTGGCTTTTATAAAGCCCTGAAGGAACAACATCCTATGGGGGATGTGTGTTAAGTATTATTTATGAACTGTAGCTGTACTGTTGGCTGAAGGAGATAATGGATACATAATTCAGACAAAGAAAAAAATAACTTGAACTGCAAAAATAACAACAGCTTTTCTCATATAAATTCTTGTAGTCTAGTGGCAGAGCATGACAAGACTTCAGGAAGAAAAATTAGTAAGGAAAGACAACTTCAGACATGTTTGCATTTAATCGCCTTTCTTCCAGGGCCTTGATGCAAGCGGCCCACACCAGCTCATTCATAAACCGAGCTGTATCCCTCTCCGAGATCAAAGCACATGGTCTCCACTGACCTTCAGCACACCCAAAATAGCTCCTTCATCTGGCTTCAGTGAAGGCGAAATGAAAGACTTTGCTAGCTCAGAATGCTCTTTTCAATTACATACTGTGAATTGGTATGGACAGGCTCAGGTTCTTTTATATACTGTGTGTATGATTCTGCTCTTAATGTATATCTGCTGGTAACTGGTGTTTAAAAGCTTCAATACCTAAAGTGCATTTTTACAGTCTATTTAAGTACTTACCCTATTAACCTTTTGCTGCTGCTAAGCTTATAGCATAAATATTGGATAACAGTTGTGCCTGTCATCACAGCAAAGCATACCCGAGGGTACTATTGATATGCTACAGTAATTAGAGTTTATCCACAGTTGATGTACATTGTTCTGCACAGCCCCATGTGTGACCTTGGCACTCCGTACACTGCATGGCTCTGTCACAACGGCTTCTCAGCACAAAACTTAAGAAGGAAATTCAAATATTTGTTTTTTTTACCACACAGTGTGAGTTCATTTATAACATTTAGATGTTAGAAAATATTTTACCCAATAAGAAAATCTGTAATACAGTATGTCACATGTCATGGTACAAGGCATGCCTTTGCATATATATTGTGGATAGGCGACTTTGATGATAAAAAGGCTTGGAGCATTAACATGAGTTTGCATTAACAGAATATGAAGTGGACAGAGGAGAAGAAGGAACATCAAGAACAATAAAACAGAGATGAAATGAAGTCACAGGCCATTTACAATGAGGTACTACATTTGAGATGTCTCCACATGTATTCACTCAGCCTCTCAACCCATATGAGTATTATATTCTGTGCCATCTGAGATGTTTGGCCAGCATGCAGCATGTTTCTGTGGGTTTGAATAAAGTCTGCTATGAGGATTTCAAAAGACAAAACATTTGAGTAAAAACAACAACAATGATTATGAGAAAACCCATTATGTGCTTATATGTGAAATGCAGTGAATACATGAGTTGACATTAAAAACCTGATGAACCTAATCTCACCTCAACATGATTTTTTTTTTTTTTAAACTCAAATGGATCTTTGTGGCAACAGCCATGCTCCAACATCAGCACTATTGCAAAATGGCTTCCAGTGAATAAGCAGCACTCACAAAGTAGGTAAGTGGCTGGCTTGTTACATAGCGGCGAAGGTGTATGTGAGGCAGCGTGTATGATGCTGAAGCAAGGACCGGTTCACCAAACCCCCCCCAGCAATACACCACCCACACAACCCGCACCACACTTTATGCAAACAAGATTACAACTGACTTTAGTGAAATAGATGTAAAATAGAACAAGTGCAACATGTTGCTCTGAGGAGAATGGCGGATGCAGGATCCTCAACCTGGAAGACTATTTGGGATAAATTGGTATAACAGTTTAATATCATAACATTAAATAAAAAATTGTGTGTTAATATACTACAGAAAGCTCTTGGTACGCCTGATGACCAGTCCACCATTGTGTTAAATAGCAGTAGGTACTGTAGATGCTGAGGTAAGACATATTGTTGAGTATATACTAGGAACTTTCAACCATAAAAAGATTTTTAAAAATTAAGTTAATATTTTTACCCTTCTTAGGAGACTTTTCTGTTTAGATTTAGCATGTGAAAAACGAGTGCACTGGTCCATTAAAGAAATGGATGATCTCTCCCTGAAACAGGTCGATTCACTCAGACAGCACTACAGGCTGTATCAGGGCTATATACTAATTTGCCTTTGTTTCAGCAGATGGCTCCAGTAACAACAGCTGCATCACTAACAGCAGAAAATACTAGTGTACTACTAGTCAATCTGTGTATCTGAAAATATCAAAGGGACACTTTCTCTCATTTTCCTGGCTAAAGTAAGGCACCATAATATATTGTTTTATCCTCTGGGGGATCGTGATTATGAGCCCCTGGTGACAGCGAGCTATTGTCAGTTGATTGAGTCAACACTCGACCTAATGACGTTGAAAACAATAGGCAATTTAAACTGCCATTAGATCTAACTGACTAAACAAATGATGTGATATGCTGTACTATAATGAATAAACCTGGGGTTTTGTTCCCATCCCCAGGCTTTCAGCACATCATTAAGGTCAGGAAGGTAAAGCTGATTGTCACAGTTTCAAAACGACATTTTGGCCTCAAAAATGTGCCCATGCCTCCTCCAAACCACCACTGAAAGGTCAAGCGCTCACAATTCCTGTGGCTTAGTACTCAATTAGTTGAAAATTGCCTTTTGTCTGCTGGGAGCAGGTGATAATTGCTGTGGGTCACAAGTGATAATTGCCAGCGAACCCCTCTGAGCCACTGCCTATTAAAAGGAGTTATTTAAATCACATCACCTTTGGGGTGCTTCTCTCTTTTATGTGTGTCTTTAATTGGGGAGCAGATTTATGAAACTTTTCCCATCACCTGATCAGCTCAGACATACAGTGCAATAGGGAAACTCAAGTCTCAAAACTTAGGAGCAGCAACACATTTTACAAACTGTCGGGACACACCGAACAAGCTGTCCCTCAAATTACAAGTCTTATATTGCATAAATACAATCGTCAGTGCTCTATTTCCAGAGTAAACCACATTTCAGAAACGTTAACTCAACTGTCACCATTCTCATTTAAAGTGGCTGCAGCTCTCCACAAACTTAAGTGGGCACGGGGAGAGTTGTTTTCTAGTCATTAACTTTGGTTTGTCAAAAGCCTTCATGTTTGTGCTGTCCTGACTTATCCTTATTAACTGCTGTGGTGTGGTACTTAAAACAAAATCCTTAGCCCACTAACTGTCAAGTAGTTCACATAGTTTATTCATATCAATTTCTTTTGTAGAGCAGTTTATACTTCGACAGAGTAGACTGTGAGAATACACTGATGAAGTTGATTACCCTTGTTCATTTTTTACTCTCTGGCTCTAGGATCCCTCAAAGTTTGCATAGCCAAGACTGTGTGCTATTGGTCAATAGTGCTAATTTGCAGAGGTGAGAAAAAGACACCCAAGGGTGTTTGAGTTTTGAGCCATCTTAAAATAGAACTAATTTCCTCTTTGCACAGTGCCCAGACAGAGGAAAGGCTGGACAAAAGTGGAGAGGCAGAGGTTGTTAAGTACAGGAGAAAAGAAAAAAGAGAGGCAAGGAACACAATGGGGATGGAGGGTGACAGGAACAGCCAGTCATCAGAGCTATTAATTGTGTGTTTAACAGCCTTGAGAGCCACATTCTGGGGACAACACCCCTGGGAAAGTGCCAAGTAAGCCTTTTTTTAATTATCACAACTGTAAAAGAGGACATCTAATCTGTGGAGGAGGATCACAAAGCCAGAACTATGGACCCTCGTAAAGTTCCTCAATATGTGGCTTATGACCCGAAAGTAAGAATAAAAGTATATCCTGCAACTTTAATTACTTAAATAGTACAGCAGAACAGCTTTAACCCGGATTACAAGAACCCCTTTAAAGATTAGGTAGTTCTTTCGTATGGTTATGCAATATCCATCTGCCATATGAGCAGATATTTAATGGTCACTTTTATTTTTGTAAGTAAAGTTCAGTCAAAGCTAATATGAGGCTTCAGCAGTCTGACTTAAGGAGCCTATAGACTGTACAAAAGTGTTTTACATGTCATACTGTGTACATGTCACAAGGCGTGTGAGATACAATGAATGCCCAGTAATCACAGTGCCATTGTATAAATGGAAAAGAGCAGATGCTGCTGTGAAAGAGAGGTCATCCACTTGTGTCATTCATGTGCACCACTTTCATGTTTTGAAATGTAGCAAACATGTAAGCCAGCTTTAGTCAGACTGCTGGCTCTTCTATGCATAGCAAAAATGAGAGCAAGGCTGAGAAGCCAGTCAGGGCCAGAGAAAAGACAAGGTTACCTCTGTATAGCTTTACAAGAATTAACTAGAAAAGAGGACACAGCTCAGATTACAAAAATGGCTGAAAATAGATAAAAAGTCAGTGGACACCACGGAGGAAGTATTAAGCCACATGAATGAAGAAGTCTGATATTTCTTAGAGGTTGAGCTTCTCTCCTTGTTCATGCTCAGTGCATAATATAACCATTGAACACAGCCTCTCTGCCCCACTGTGCTCCGAGGTTTTAACACATGGAGCTAAATGAGGCTCTACAGTCACAACATGTCAGCAGAAAGGTCTCACCGGCCTTACTCACAGGCAGACATTAATATTGCCAAGACAAAAGAAGCATTAAGGGTGTGAATCTGCGTTTTCTTTTTTTTTTGTCTGACTGTGCCGCACATATAGTTTACCCATGTATAAAGAATGAACATCAAATTCCCTGACTTCTTAATCAGATTTTGAGACAACCAATATAGCACATATTTAGGACTTCTAAACTGGCTGTTCTGAGGCTGTCTGAGCATCAGACTGAGCAGTCACACAAATCAGTCCACTACTGTAACACACACAGTCACTGTGAAACACTGTCAGTGAAAACATAAAGGTATAGACACGGGTTCCTTTTTGCATGTAGACTGGATATTTCAACAGCACAGGAATCTTATCTTCTGGTAAACTGGTCATTGTTACACAGCAGCCATCAAAATGTGAGCCATTGGGCCCCTGGCAGTAATATAACATATTTTTCATAGATTGGTGATGCAAAAGCATATAACCATGTTAACCCATGATCACATGACTCTTTCTCTGCTTCACAGTATTTCACAACATGGGCTGCTTAATGGTGCCGACATGCATCTATCTTTTCTCCGTTAACGCGTTGGAGATGCATTATGGTGGGAGACCACTGCACAGTTCTACCACTCTACAATTCAGTGACATACACACTGCAGTCAAGGAGCTCATGGAAGAAGCTGTGTCTTTATTTCAACCTAAACAATTCCTTCAGAGATGACTGCGACTGCAGGAAATGTCACAGACAGAAAGTAGAATTGGATGGCAGGGAGGGAAGCTACAATATACAATGTCATTTCAGTCAAATCAGATTGGGTATTATACAAGAAGGTTGTTACATGACTTCAGCTGTTCTTAAAGAGCAGACTCTTCAAATTATGTTTTTAGAGGTTGCTGCAAGGAACATGCACTTGACTCTCATTGACTCTCTTGAATCTCTGAATATTAGTCCTGTAATGGCATGGCGAAGTATGGTGTGGAGCATATAAATCTGGCAGCACATACCGTTAAACACAACACCTCTTCATAACACACTGTAAGCTTTAAACTGCTGTTGTAAGCACCTACAAGAACAGTTTAATAATGTTTTTGTCATATTAAGTATCCATTACTGGCAGTGGCATGCCCAGACTTTTTTGATTGTAAAGCCCAAGTAGGGCTCTGACTTATGCAGAGGTGGCATGAAGTATGCGTGTGCACACCCAAACACACACACACACACACGTCAGGATAGTTTTCTTTGCTATTTCTGTTTGCACTTGTCATATCCACTTCAATTAGTAAAATCAGTAAAAACAGTATCTTAAAGCCTTCTATATTCCTGTGTTTAGAATTCTATTGGCATCTCCATGGCAACCCCTGGACACACCTCTGATGACACAGTCACAGTCACAGTGAAGCTGTACACAGTGAGTTGCATGCTAACGTCAGCAAGCTATAGTGGTATGAAAAAAGTATTTCACCAGATACATGCAGTGTGATATCCATGTACAGATTATCACATGTACAATTATCACAATCCAAATTATCTTTGAGTACTTTAAAAGTCAGTCCTCTTCCTCTAACAAACAAATCCCCTCCTCCTTCTACCACATTTGGTTCAGCCCTTTCTTCATAAACTTTAAACAGACTTGTGTGTTTCAGGTGTGTTATTTACATGTCGTCTACTATTTCTAAAGATGTTCAAATGTTTAATCTGCATGGCGGAAGATACACAGGCCTCTCTGCAGCAGCTGAAGATGAAAGACAGTAAAACTATCAAACAGCTTAACTCAAGAAACAAACAGATTTATCTATATGGGACTAAGAAGGAAGTACAGATAGATCTGGATACTGTAAGGTTTGTGTGTGCTAAGTGTTTCATATATTAGGGCAGGGACCAGCACCATGACCGTCCCAGTGCTGGTTAGAAGTTAAAAAGGTACTAAATGCTGCTGATAACGGGAATACAAGCAGTCAGAAGCCACCTTGCGTGACTGAACACCTGCTTTGAGCATCCAAATGACTTTATCTGTGACAGCAGCCACATCTTTAGCATGTTTACAGGCAGGAGACACACTCTGCATGCACAGCGATCAGTCGGTTGTGTGCTATGGTGAGGGGATGATCAGTTTATCAAACAATTAAAAGAGGCAGCACTTATTTTAAGGCTGTGGTAGATGACTAATGGGCCCTGCTTTTGTTGTTTGACAAATTGATGAACCTTTAAATCAGACTAAATTATGTAATATCTGACAGACTTTTTAGTAGATTAGTCATGGAAAATGAGAACATAGCACATTTTCCTTTTGTATCAAGCAGCATAAAAGTTGTACTGTGACGTGCTTGAGTTAATTTGCCTTACTTGACGCTGCACATCCTGCAATGTGTAGTAGTCACATTGCACATTGTGTTGATGTTTAAGATTTAAGGTTCAACCTTGACCTTGGAAAAAGAGTCTGATCAAAAAGAAAATTATACCTTTTAGTCAAACTATATACAAACACACACATAAAGTATGAACTATGTGTTGATTGTTTAAACACTGCTTATGAATCTGGTGGGAGTAGAGGGAGTTAAAATACAGTGTCACCATGTATCTTTCGTTTGAACCTTTGCAATGATAAATTGCCCAAAGCCCGTTGGCTGCAAAGGCTGCCATGCCTTAATCACAAACCAATGCAGAGCCAAATACAGGATGTGTTCAATGTAACACTGCCCCCCTGTGCCCACACAAGGCACAGATCTCTTCCCATCACTTTCCTGTGATTTTTATTCTATGCAATGTCTCACTAAGTAAGACTGTCACCCAATCTCTCCCTCGTTCACTTTCTCTCTCTGTCTGTCAGTCAGCCGTGTCCCATTCCCTTATTCAGTCAGTGCCTCGCCTTCTCAGTCTGTCAGTCTCCCACTCATTCAGTCACTCCATCCCTCTCTCCTTATTTGCACACCTCACTTCCCCCTCACTCACTCACCTGCACTTTCCCCCTATCCATCACAGTACACTTCTTAGTTGCCGGGTTTTTAACTGTCAGCAGCACGCTTTGGTCAGCCTTTCCCTCAACCAGGGAAACTTTTTATTCTCTGAAAGCCCTTTATGTTTTGTAGAACCTTGCCTGAGCTCCCAGTACTTCAAACCTCTCTGGTGTTTTATTCTCACTGGCCTCGAGCAATTCATTTAGTTTCTGCCACTTGTCAATAATTTTTTGCTTTGTGCCACCTTCAACCCCTCTGACTCCTTCCTTGTCTTTATCCTTTATCCGCCTGTCTGTATCAGTCCTTCCCTCTCGTCCTTGCTCAGAACATTTTTCAGTAAATCCCACTAAAAATTACCGCTAGATTGAAAGAGAAGGAGCAGTGTGTTTGTGTGTGACGAGGCAGAATGTAAGAACGTGGAGGGGATGGATGGGGTAGTAGTTTGTAGTATGAGTTCCAATTAGCAGATCGGTCCCATCACAGAGGTACAAAAAATTGTTTGCATTTTTTTAGCCACACCAGCGGTTGTTTGGTCCACCACTTTGATTCAGATTGAATTATCTAGTGGCTGGACTGCCATGAAATTAGGTAGATACATTCATGTTCCCCAGAGGATGAGGCCTAGTGATTTTGTTGATCTCCTGACTCATGTGCCAGCAGCAGGTCAACATGTCCACTTAGCAAGTGAAATATCCCAACATCTCCTAGGTGGACTGGCACAAACAATGTACAGTGTGTACATTGCTGCAGACTCTTTTCTGAGTGTAGTGAAAGCAGCATGTGTAAGGTTAGGGAATGATTATGGATATTGTAAAAGAAAGCCAACTTTATATACACTGAACGTAATCTCAGGTTTTGCTGAAATATCCAACATCAACACTCTGTCTGGCAATATGTTTAAGATTCCTGCTCCCATCGACTATTTTTAACCTCCCTTTCCTTCATTCTTTCCTTATCTCCTATCCTCCGCATCTTTCCCTCGCATTCTCTTCCCCTCTTGATCCCATATCTCTCTCCACCGTCCTTCTCTAATCTCTCCCGGTGTTCATCCCCGAGGACCTATGCAGAGGGAGAATGCTGCCATAAACCTTAGCATTCAAACCAACGCACCTCATGAATTTTAATATGCCACACAAGAGTACGAGCAGGCAGGTGGGCAGGCAGGCGAGCGGCGTTCAGACTCTCAGCATGTCTTTCCCCGCTCGCAGCGAGGGGATAATAAAACCTCTCTGACGTCATGGCCCCAAGGTTGCTCTCTCACCACTCAGTCCATGGGCGCCCAGGGAATCAGGTTTTTATCACACCTGTTTGGGCTTATCTCAGCACCGAGCCTGCAGGCCAAGGTCAATTTCATGCCTGGGCAAGGGGTGCTCATTCTGCAGGGGGGAAATCGCAGTTGTGGGCAGCCCAGCTGCTTCTCTCTGGAGGCGGGTCAATAGCAGCAAAATATGAACCATAAATTGACCAAAGCAAATGGTCTACTGCCAGAACAGCGGCATTGATGCTACTGAGGTTTTGCTGCTCTGTTGTGCTTTAAGCAGCAGCATCACACTAGCAATGGGAATGAAAATGAGCTGGCATTTTCTGTCTGGCATTTAGTGTGTTTACACAGGAGGTAGAAGAAATTATAGAAGAGGATTTTGGATTAAAGGGGAGACAAAAATTAGTTTACTAATAATGAGAAGTACTATTCAGCCAGTGAAAACAGATTTTTAATGTCCGTGACTCTGAAGGGAGTTTTATTTTCTGATGATGTCATTTAAGTCATTTTGGTTTTGGTTTTAACATTGGCTCTGAGAGTACTTATTCTGCCCGCATCACAATGTAGATGTTTGGAGTTTAAAATGTGTGCATTTACCAGACTGACAGGGCCTAACAAACAGATGCTACTGAGCATTTAGGGACTAATGTATCTAAAGAACTGAGCACACCCATCAGTGAGTATGGTCTTATGTACTTCTGGGGAACTGATCCTTTAAAGTGTGAATAATTACTAGTAATTTTACACACAATACAGTGGTGGTTGATATTTGCTCAAATGTAAAAGTGATCTGGCATTTTCTTACTTTTATATGTGAGATTTCAAAGCAACATGAGATAACAATTGCAACTCCAAAGAACCCAAATCATGTCTGTCCTAAGCATCAGTCAAAAACTATGGCAGTCCTAAAAATCCTGATCTGAAGAATCATCAGTTATCATAGAGCTTTGTATGCATCACTCTGTTAGCAAATATTGCAGTGGTCATTTATCTTTGTTAAAATCCTGTTTTCTGATGTGTTCTTTCAGCCAGTAGTAAAAAAAATCGGTCCCATTTCACTCGTAACTTTCCGTCAAACTAATATGAACTCCAATAACTCAACCTTAATAAATTCTCTGTTGTACTCATCCTTTGATGTCCAGCTTTAACTACACAGTAATCTCTCCACACTCGCAAAAGCAAAGGAGCCTTTTAACAGGACCACAGGCCCCATTCTGTCATCGACCTCTCATGAATTAGATTCCCCCGGGCCACTGACGGCAAAGAAGATGAAGGGGAATCAGGTTAGGGCGCAGAAGATTAAATGAAGAGAGTGCTGGTTTCAAAAGCTTTTCCTGCGTTTTAGTCTAACTGCCGTTGTAGTGCAGTGGAGACTTAAATGTTGTTTGGGGAAGGGAGGGAATAATTTGTCATCTAGCATCACATGGGACTTACTTTAAGGGGGTAATAGTGTTATATATCATTCTTTTTTCTTTTTTTTAATTGTCTGATTCTGTGATAATATGCAAATATTAAAAATATATAACCGATGATGCTTCTATGAGGCAAATGTGACATTCAACTAATGAAATGTATTCTTTTCCTTGTTTTAATGTAGGTGTCTCAATTTCAGAGAGAATAACTGATTTAGGGAATGTGGATTTTAGCTTGCGTATGTTAAAGCAGAGAATGCAGCACACCAAAACAATATATACAGTACAAGGACAGTATAGCTATATGGTGGTAGGGTAAGTAGGGGGGATAATGCTCTAATTTCTTCTGTTCTATCTTTGAGAACAGTATGTGTGGCTAAATAGTCAAAGCTCAGTAGTCAACCTATTGCTTTACAGAGCTTTCCATACCCTGTCAGTCTTTGCCAGCAAAAGTGGGGAGATGTGCAAATTCTTATTTAGAGTATACATTTATTTAAAGTAGTTTACAAATACAAGTGTATATGTATTCAGAGAAATGCTGGCAGAATGTGAAAAATAGAAAATGGGGCCTGGGGGGGTAATGATAAGTAAAACCAAACCTTTGTATGGTGGGTTGCAGCCTGCTGCTGCTGTGAGAGTGAATCAAAACAGTAAATCTACATGGCCAGGAAATCTAAACAATGAGTTATATGAGATTTTCACAATCTGGGGATAATTATTTGTGTTTCAACACTATAAGCAACCCCCTCACATATAGACAGGTGATTTTTTGTTAATAACTCTGCAGTGTGCATCTACTAACAACATGTTGCTACGCTGCATTACAACCACCTCAACTGTGATAAGAAATACATTACAGGAAGCCAGTGGAGATAGTTCAAAGCAATTCTTCTTACCTTTCAAAACTTTTATGGGAAATCTTCTTTATTGGAACACTTCAGGCAGTCAGAAGAATTACACCCTGCCTCTATAGCTCTTTTATTTTTCCCTTCTCAAAAGTAGATTTGATTATCTGTTTCTTTGATCAGGCTATTAGTGAAACACATAACAATGTCCATATCTGATGAGGCAGTGTGCTGCACGGGTCAGATAGAGATGCTGAACGGATTGCTCAAATCAAACCTGATTGGTTCTCACTGCTGTGCGCGGGCAACCATTGCTGGTGTAATTAATTCCCCCACACATTTAATGTCTGTCTTTGATAGTTACTGTAATACAAGCTGAGAATTTCAAACAGATGAACTCTAGCATGAGGAGAAGAAAGCATATGCAGTACATGGTAATGTTGCATGTAGACAGGAATGTGTATTCTCTAGGGACAGATAAAAGAGCAACCATTCTGCTTTATAGGCACACAGCACACTTATACATTCTTATTATATATATATATATATATATATATATATATATATATATATATATATATATATATATATATATATATATATATTCACACATATATATACATAGAGCTCAACATTAAAAAAACGTGCAAAAGTGCAAAAATGTCCTGTTGTGCCAGACTATTTCTTGGCTGGGAGCAGTGACTTACTGGAGTCTTGCCGTCATCTCAAGGTTGCCAGGCAACGACTTCGTATAATGTGTTAATTAGTAAGTTTTAGAGGTGCTGGTTTTTAACACAGAGCCACATTAGCTTTCAGTCTTTGTGCTATGCTAAGCTAACAGGCTGTGGTTTCTTTTGGCAACTTTTGGTAAGAACGCACAAGTGTACTTCCCAAATTGTCAAACTATGCCTTTAAAAATGATAAAACCTTAAGACGATTTAAGAATGAAAACACATTTTCTTTATCCTCTCTTCTTTATCCTCTTCTTTATCTTCTTGCACTGACAATTGTTTGGTTGTTCTTTTTCTTCATCATGTGAAGACCAGTCACAGGCAAGGCTAGACAACACTAAGTCTGCCAGGTGGCCCCTGAAGTCTTGCTATTAGAGTCCCGGAGACAGCTGTTGTGCCACCTTCTCACCCAGACACAAACCACACTCATGCTCACACAATCAAAGACGCAGTCCCCCCCCCCGCCCCAACCATGAAATAAACTGGCCCAGTGGATTAGCTCTCCTTGTAGGCACCATGAATGGAAACCTGATGAAACCACAGGACAGTAACTTTGTAAGGATAGTGCCACGTCACACTGGACACTAGTGCCAAGCAAACTTTGGCACACTCCAAACATCAGTAAAGCTCCTCTTTAATAAATGAATGCGTGAGGCTCACTCCCAACACTGGCTGGTCATTTTGAATGCCTCACTTACTGTCTATATAATATGTTATCCCTACTGACCACAGCCGGCTTATTCTAACTGTGAACCAAACACAATGGAAGTACACTCATTATTGGTGGATGCAAACTATACATTTTTCACAGGAAAAGAATACCCATCATACTATATTTGTTTCTAGAGCTCCATGACCCATTCTATCTACAGAAGCGTCTTTCCCCAGGGTCTAAATAAATGTTTTGTAGTGAGCTAGAGTCATCCCACATTAGGTGGGAAGCTGAACCTTGAACAGCAGTGTTACTGGCAACTACACTGTCAGCACAGCAGCATCCCCGTCTTTGTACTCACACACAACAACACTGATTGCTTGCCATGTGAAGTGTGGAAACATTGTGGAGCACAATGTATAACACAGTAACACCATTAATAGTGCAGAAACTCTGTGAATGGGGGTCCATATGTCCACTTCTTGCATTTTGGGAGGCCTTCATACCTAAACCTTTTTCACATTCATCCCCACTCTTTCTCCATTATTTGTCTACATTCTTTTTACATCATTGCCCCCCGTGTTACCTCTTTTAAATTTCCCTTTTATACATATTTTGTTATGTCTGACGTCCAAAATGTGATTGCACGGGTCGCTAATGTGTTTACAGTGCACGCTTACAACCAAAAACCAAAAAAATCTCAGGACCATGACAAAAAAGATAAACATAAAAGAGCAAGTATTATTCATTCATTTTCATATTCATTCAGTCAGGTACCCAATGGAGTTGTTGAACAAAAAAGTTCCATATTCATTCAAATGTTTGCCATTAAAATATATTATCCGTATCACTGATGTCTAACAAATGTGTTGAAGTTAGCACTGTTTACATCCATGTTTACTTGCCAGCAGTCTTCTTCTTCCCCACTGTTTCTTGGCTTAATACCGCCAGTGTATGTTGTGTCATTGTGCATGAGCAAGAGTGCAAGAGATACAAATAAAATAGGGATCTGTTCATGAAAAACATTTCTCCATAGTGCCGATACTGGTCAAAAGCTACACGGGGTACCTTTTAAAGAATGAGTTATTCTATATTTTTCTCCCCTTTGTTCTCTAAAGATGTCAATGTTTAAAAAGGAGCAATAAAATACATAGTTTTTTTTGTTGTTTTTTTTAAAGGCTAAAACAGTGTGGTTTCACTCAAACAAGAGGAAATATGTTGGGGACTACATTCAGTGGCAGATTAATCCACATTTGGCACACCATTATTAGTAGTATTTACAATGTACAAAAGAATCAAAATAAACTGCAATGTGTGTTCACAGTAATAAAAAGACTTTTCACACAGTCCAACAGAATTGCTCATTGATGTGTTTTTAGAAGTTTTTGGATAACAATTGAGTTTGAAGAACTCAATAAGAAGAAGACTAAGAAACATAGGGCTCTAGATACACAGAAAATACTTGTTAGGAAGATCAGTTTATTTTTGATTTGGGTACGTCAATAGTATTTGTCAGTAAGAAAACTCACCAGCTTTATTGTTATTCTAGACTCTGCATTAAATGCACAGATCTGTCCATCTCTCACACATTATGTGGGGGCAGCTTACTAAAGCCCCCCAGATAAAACAACTATGTTAAAAGGAAGGACAAAGGAGTGAAAAATCCTGTTGTATAATTATGCACATCCATGCATCACAAGAGCCTCAGAGCATTGTTTTGTATTCATTTTCTGAGTGATTTAGTATGCCAAGGAGTCCCCACTGTTTTACTGTCAAGGCTCAGAATGTCAGCGTTGTATTTGCTGATTATACTGATATGTGAAAGATGAGAGGCGGATCTGAGCACGGGCATGCAGATAGGTACTCATTCTGAGAGATAGCCTTATATAAATTCATAACATTATGAACAATTGACTAAACACAACAGCCCAGTCAGATGGGAAGAGCTGTAAATGAAGATGGATCATCTTTATCTTGTTTTTGAGATCCAGTCAAAGGGGTCATGTAAATGTCCAAGCAGTGATGCCTGCACTAATCGCCAGAGGGGAGTGTAACTATTTTCATTCATCAAACTATACCTCACATCTTGACTCCAAACATTCCCTGTGATACTGAAGGATTACTCGCTGTGTCCTAGATCATGTAAAAGCACGGGGAAATCATTCCAGAAGGTGCTCAGTCTCACTGTGTCACAGCTTCCGGTATTGATTTTTTGGCGATAATGATGAACCCAGGAGGAGGGGTCTCTGTGTGACCTCTTGTTAGCCCGCCGTGCTGAATCCTCCACAGTGTGACACCAAAAGAAACACCTGTGCGAATGTGTCGGACCACAGGTGGGCCTGGAGGCAATACTGAACTCAAGGTGTGACCCCAAAGTGTGATTCCGTGACTACATGAGACATCTCCTATTATCACTGAATGTGCACAGTGACATTTCCTTGTTCTGGATTTGTTCCTCTCCTGCTGTCTGTAGAGCTGAACCCCACCAGCTCTCATAACTCCCACTTTGATATCATCTTCTTCCACCTTCCTCTTGTCAATTCTAGAAAACGGTGACATTGCCCTACATTGAGACAGTCAGACATCTCCAGCATATAACTTTCAGTGAATGTTGAAAACATTATATTCAACTTATATGGGTGTCTGATATGAAGAGCTCAATCTTTCTGTCAGGACAATAAAGAACCCACTGTACATGTGTAATCAGCATTTGTTCTGTAGAAATGAAGAACTAACAATGACAGGACAGGAAGGTGTCGAAGTCGATACTCAAGACACAAACTAGTCCACATGTGTGACTAACATTGAGCAGTACAACCGGACTGTGGGGGTTTAGCATCTGTTTTAATAAATCACTTCAAAACAAAGCTAAAAACCTAACTGCATTTACTGCAGGGTTGCCAACTTTAGACAAGCAGCTGTGTGTGCCTGCCTCGGTCAACTTCAGCCACACAAATAACCACAGCTCTGTGCAATGTTTATGGACCAATATTGGAGCTGAAATGTGGAGACAAAAGCCTGATGTTCAGACTGTGTGTGAGCTGAAAAGCTCTGTTCACTCCACAGAACTACAGTGGCTATAGGTGGTCTGATCAGATTTGTTTGAGTCTGAGGCCACAAAGAGACAGAAAAGCACACAGATAAAATGAAAGAGCTATATCACGTCATCAGCAGATATTTACAGCTAACCTTAGCTACAGCTAACTTCATACACTTTTGACTGCTGAGGGATTATGCTAAATGCTAAAACCAGTGCAAAAGTAGGCAAATGTGACAAAGGTGTGTCTTATTGATTCAACTTTTTATTCTATTTTTATCTAGGAATAAGTACATGATCCTATTTTAACAAAGTTGCAATGAGCTTTTTTATCATCTGACTCACACAATTGGATATGGTTGTGTTACCTTAAAACATTTAAATGTATGTTTATTACTATTTCAATTTCTTACTTTTAAAATTAATATTAATGGTGTTATATAAAGTATAATTAATCCAAATAAAGTAGTTTTACTGGACAGCTGAAAGGAGACATTTTGCTCGTGAATAAAGGATTATTGAAAATTTGTATGTATGTTATGTATGGGTTATATAATGGAAGTTACTTTTATAGGTGATATAATCAGCCCAAAAGACATTAAATGAGGGCATTCCACCCTTTCCATCTGTTACAGAGGTTGTCAGGCCAGTCTGAAAACTCTTTGTAGGACATCCCTGTACGTTGGTCTGTCATGTAGAGCAATGCTGACTTCTGCTGGCCAGCACATGGTACTACATGAGCATGAGGACACTGCAGATTCCCCAACACACCACTTCCTCACAAACAGAACAGCAGCAAAGATCCTCGGGCACCCGGTAATGAGTGAAGCCCGCAGACGTGACACACTGTTGCTCTCCGTATACGTTTCACTGTGTACATGTGCAGCAGAGCGTTCCCACCGCCCAACGCAGACTGTATTTTCCCTGTCTGAAAGGAGACCCCACCGCTGAAGGTTTGCGTATTGTGTGTGTGAAACACAGTGTCACCTTTGCTTATTTGTGCAGCTCACATAACTCATTCTAAACACAAAGATTGAATTGCACATGAGCCCATGAGTGAAAGAAAGAACTGTATATTCAAAGCATTTATTCGGAGCTTTATATCTAACACAGCTGATGTCTGCAGCAGGTTTGTTAATATGCAAAGAATGAGAGTCAGCTAAACATAATCACAGACACAGAGCCAGGTTGGATTGAATGAAGCAACACGAAGCCTCATTTCTGTCACTGAAGCAGGACACAGAACAGCTATTCTTACTGTCCCAACCATGTACCTGCTTTCTGTCTCTCCACCAGCTCAGAGCAAACTGAAGACACACATTAGTAACTCTGTCTGCTCTCTATATTCAGTTCCCTATGATTGGTAATCAGCACATCCAGAAAAAACCCGATTATTAGCGACCAATCCGTCTCTGCCTGGTTTCCATATTGACTGTCGGCCCAAGCAGCAGTGACAACAGATACAATTGACATTCAGAAAAGAGAACACGAAGGCGCACTTATTCTCAAAAGATATTGAAAAGAATCGGTTGTGCCCCTTAATGGAACTATCGCTCCATTCTTCTCACTCCTTTAAGAGACAGATTGAGGTGTTATCTGAGCTGAGGGAGGCGTTTTTATTTTCTGGCCAATATCCGTCTCTCGCCCATTGGAATTGCCCATCAGGTGTCCGTGTTTTTCCACAGGCCATTTATCAAGCTGCTTCTCTACCCCTCCCTCCCCTCTCGCCTTTTTGGTTTACCATCAGCTATCTTGAGAAAATATAAATAAATAAGTCAAAGGCTTGGCAACTATAAATCACAAAGTTGCAGGTGGGGGGTGACAGGAGGCTTCTCTTTGAGTTTTGGTTCAAGTTACAAAGTGAGAGCTTTATTCACTGTGGTTTGACGGAGTGTGAATGAGTAGGTGAGATGTGGGAGAAGTTATTATTTTTTATGGTATGAAACTGACTCACAGAAACCCCCACAATGACCAGAATCTGCTCAGTTTTACTTCAATTCTACCCAAAGTGACTGGAAATTAACATTGCTTTTGCTTCCTCTTCTATTTACCATCATATGTTGACAAAGAAACAGCTAAACAAATGTTGCCATTTGTTTTTAATAATTTTACTTATATCATCCAACATTCTCTATGCTTTTCTGACATTGTGATTTATCCTGTAGTACCCTGTAATGATTTTCCATCTACATACCATTATTTGTGCTTTCTTTATTGCCCTAGGACAAAAATGAAACAGTGTTATGTTTCCCTACAGTTCTGTGTAGGACCGTGCTCACATGAAACATTCATACATCCATTCAGCTTACCCTGTTCAGTCTGAGCAAGCTGTTCAAAAAACACTTACCACACTACAAGTCTGACATTTTCATTAAGTGCAAGTTATACCTCTGTTAGATTAGCTACAAGGGTCCACGTGATGGAAATTTCCTGCCCATGTCTGCAAGGGTCAGACCATCTGTACACAGCTTCACACCAGAGCTGATTGGCAACTGGAACAACACCGAATAAAAACCCGGCACAGAGTAACTCCATGGTTCTATCAGTACAGTAACCTCAACAGGTCAAAATGACTCTGAGAATCACAAGCAGGTACCTGTCCACGTCCATTTTTTACTATATCTATGTCTGTTCTAATTTGTAGTCTCCCAACCCTGATGACCTCAGCAGGGTTATTTACAAAACACACACCGAGTCTGACTGGTAGCACTATTACTCATGACAACTAAAATCAATGGAATGCATCTTAGATGTGTGTTAATAGATGTAGTTATCACCATGATAACTGAGGTGAGCAACACCAATCTGAAGTGGCCCTTTCATATTTTATAAAACTGAGAAATGATTATGACCCAACATAGACCTTGGAATTATAATGCTGGATAATTAACCCTCACATTGTGACTAACAGTGTGAAACCCATCTTATCTTTCATCTATAAAGCCGAGCAACCAGGGAGACTCAAGCTGGTGTTTGGAGGTCAACAAGCATTTTGACTGTCTTTCTAAACTTTTTGACATCACTGCCCTTCAGCAACCACGTGTGCACTTTCTTGCATTTTGTTGCATGAACAGTTCTGCTCTGCACGTTCCAAAAGCCTCCCACTTTTCTACAGACTGTAGGAATAAATGTTGCAGTGGAGAGTTAAATTCATAATTAGGGTTTACGCTCAAAATAATTTTTTATTTTCTTCTACATACTCATATTTCCTCACAGCTACTATGTATCCTCATTAAAGTCAATACCAAAAACTTAAGGTCAGTGTAACTGTTCAAAAGTTTGCAGCTGCATAATCAGAGCAGCCGAGCACCACAGTCTGTCAGAAAAAGAGTAAGATTTTAACCAGGTTCCTTGCAGAGTGAAGACACATGTAGCAAACAGGGGCTTATTTAAGAAGTCAAGCAAACATGACAAAATAACGAAAGTATTGTAGCACCATAAACTGGCCATGAATAATCACTGTTCTTTGCCCTTCTTCAGATGGTTTAATCATGGGTTGCGGGAGATGGGGCACAGCTTGGCACCACTACTGAACCCAGCTCAGCAGTCAGCTATTTAATCATTACAGTATCACTTCTGCACCAAAGTAGTCCCACTGTGTCTTAGCCGGAGTTAAATGTGCCGCAGCTTTGTGCTGGAGGAGAGGGTCACTTGAAGAGTTTAGCAGCACAGAGGATGCATCCTGTCCTTTTTCACCACCACAACTGAAACACAGCGTGTCAGAAAATGATCATCCCCACATACAGAGTGGTGTATACGCACAGGTCCCAGCCAGATTTCATTGTTCTTTAAGCTTAGAGGACTAAATGACAGGGGGCCTTATCAGAATCTATTATATTGATGCATACAAATTACCTACAAGACCTATAATTTAGATCAGAGTTTTCAAAATCTGACACTGTGCCCCCTACTGTAGAAAACCATGAGACAACTATGCCCCCACAACACCACCCATAATGCTTTTCTGAGCACATTTAATTTATTTAGACCTTAGGAAAACACACACCTTATGGTATGCTTTGTGTTTAGGATGCTTGCTCTAAGGCAAATAAAAAGTCATAATTAATAAATAATGAGTAGGAAATGCACATTACACATATACATACATACATACATACAGTTAGCACATCGCCCAATCCTCCCACTCAGTTTGACTCCATAGTATCATGTGTGCAAATATATGAGCAGATATATGCAAATGACATAATGTTGCTATTAATTTAAGCCTGTTTTAAGAGTTGATGACACATGCAAGCTGCTACACATAAAGATACAGTACATAGCGAGATACAGAGATACACAAGCAAACACACACATTGCATAACTTGTGTGCGTGTATGTACTACTTATGTCCTCATCCACCATTTTTTTCCCCAGCTTCTGCTTAATGCCTCTGTCGAAGCTCTGCCCTGCCACTGTGATGAAAATGCATGCTTCATCAACTTTGTCACAAAGTCTATGCATTCTATAGTACAGCAAGGCAGGCAGAGCAGCTCCAGAATACCAATGAACAACCGGTGTTGTGTCCCTGTCAGCCCGCAAAACATCCCGGAGCAGTACACTGGCAAAAACAATCCTCGGCTCAACTTACATCACCTTTCAGCGCACAGAATAATCTCTTTCCAAGTAAATAATTTCCTGTCATATCAAGTTGGGCTATGAGCATGCTAAAGGATTGTGGTCTGTTCACTGAGATTAAAGCACAACCGAAGCTTCGCATCCTATTAAACCAGATTAGAAGAAAAGCAAAGGCCCAGAAAATTGCATCACCTGTCAGCTTTTGCTGCTACAGATTATTACCACCATTAAATCCCATTGCACCATGAACTGCTTTGCTTTCTGAGGAATTTTCTTGTTTGAGCATGTGGAAGGGGAGTGATTATCTGGTGTGGAAGAGACATGAGTGAGTTTTGTCAGCTTTTAATGTTCAGTGTCTTCGGTCTAAAATGGCGATTACACAAGGGTTTTATAGTGATAAATATAAAGAACCACATAACCCAGTACAGGAGACGGCTGAATGTCAACCTAAAGGTCCAATAGCTCAGTTAGCATCCTGTACAGGCTGCTGTTTGTTACAGCAAGACCCAAGTGTCGGACAGAACAAGCACCATACTGAGGATGTTGCTATTTTTAGACATCTCAAACACCAAGTTGACCTCAAAGATCTAAAGCAGTCAAAAGCCAACCGATCGAGCACTGTGTCGTCTGCAAGTTCCACCCCAACACACCACAAAGATTCGAACAAACAGGAGGAGGTACTGCATCAATATCCAAAATCAAGACACAACAAGGAGGACTGCTGCAAGAAAATGACACGTAGTTGTAGGAAAATTTAAATCAGTTGTCTGTTTTATTGGAAAATTGAATTAAACAAAAATATAATTAAATACATTTTCTATGAAATGATCAAATCCCTCGATGGCACCAGTGGATGTCTGGCTTAGGACACTAAAATAACAAGAAACTACTTCAGTTGATTAAACAGTAAAATTTATAGGACTTATTATAGAATCTTTTTAATCTGATCAAAACGTCTCAGCTCGTTCTCTTTTTGTCTCAGATCCACAACTCATTCAACTCTGAACACACAAACATCAGACACACACTGCTGGAGTAAGAGTGACTTACATTTTCCAGTGATGTCCATCCTCATCAATGTAGTTTTTGCTTCCTAATCTTCATCTTTAGATGTTTTCCTTCAGTATCAAAAGTAATATAGGCTTCGGCTGAATATCCATGGCTACAGAGCAAACAAGCTACACAGCTGCCAGCTAACGTAGCTTCACTTCTCATGTTCATCCCAAATATCCCCTTTTTGGGGATTTGCACTATATTTGCACTATATTTGCATCTATAGATTGTTTTTGACATTACTAAGGCTCGGAGTGTCCTAACATGATTCTTATTAACGTGAAACAATGACACTCTCCTGTTTTTAATGTTATAGGCTACAGATTACGATACGTTAAAAAACATGGAAATGCAGGCAAGACACTCATCTTTTTTATTTTTATTTAACCAGGTAACTCCAGTTTTGTTTGGAAATCTCTTTTTCAAGAGAGACCAAAAGATAAAGAGTTGTAGACGATGCATAATGAGGCAATGGATTAATTCCTTTAACAAAAACACAAAAACAAGGACAAAAACAGACACTAACAACTGACTGAATGCATTCAAGTCAAATCAAACTATCCCACAACATTTTAACCACCAATCACACACATAATGATGTCATTTATAAGTAATCATATTTAGACTGAAAATAACAATATAAAACATGCCTAGCCAGGACACAGGAGTAACTAAGCCAAAAGCCTGTAAATACAGGCAGTGAATAACAGAGGGCTCAAAGCCTGCGGACAGAATAACTGAATCCAGTCCAGCTAAATGTGTCCAGGACTTGGTCACTTCCTCTGGTAACCAACAGGGGCCAGCGCCTCTCTGTCCAAACTGTATTTTTTAGCAGATTTTCTGCAACGTGTGTGTTGTGTGTGCATGTGCGCGAGCATGTTTCTGTGTACTCTCTTCTTGCAGCAACTCATTATGTGCAGCTATGTCACCACACTGGAGCAGTGAATAGAGGGACTCACAACCGTTCATTAATGTTTTGACACCTCTTCCCCTCCCCTCTGCTGTGTTACTGGGATGAGCTTTGGATTCCTCCTCAGGCACATCGGTACAACACTTTATACATACAAATGCACCGACCATACACATAACACACTTAAGCAATAACTCCTCTCTCCCCAGAGTTCTTTGGCAGCCTCGGGCCACAGCAAAGGCAATGAGGAATACATTCATTTTACAGTCCAGCCTATTTTGTTCAGAGAATATCCAGTCAGGTGCTGGAAGATGCTCTAAATGTATTCTACATTCAGGTGCCTCGAAGCACCGATAGGTCCAGTTCTTTTATCAGGTTATAAAACTGAGACAAAGGTAAAATAGTTGGTGAAACGGCTCGATTAAACTCTGAGGCGCTGCCAAAGGATAACACAGGAACAAATTGTCAAAGGTTAGCTACAATTCAGTTATTGTTAGCTCACAAATTCTGAATAGTACTGGTTCTATATAATGCAATTTAGCATTTAGAAATGACACTTGAACCTGTCGAACCGTGTAAATCTTTCAATTGTATGTGTTACTGATTAAAAAACTTTCACTTGGCACTTAGGGTAGAGCAGTCAATCTAAAACAAACTATTAATTGACCAGGTTTTCACACGTCAGTCTGAAAGTGCAGCACCAATCAACACCCTGCTTCACAGATGAACGAGAACAGAACATCACAATAGCGATGTGCAGGATTCCTAAAAGGACCAGTCTTTGTAGGAAGAACAGTCCTCAGCTGCTGAAAGACTTCTTTGTCTGAAAGCCTCCTCAACCAGGTGCAGTTTTAACAATTGTTGGGGCCAAAACAGCACTGGCTTTCCCTCTCTGTTCATTTTATATTCTGTTTAAAGAGCAACCTTTCAATAGACGGTGAGTGCGGCCGACAGATCAAATCTGTTGTTTTCAAGCCGAAAGCAGAGAGGAGCAAGACAGTCTCCCACACAGTCCCCGAGAGAGAGAGGAGAGGATCACATCAGCTTCAGCTGCAGGTTATCTGCTCTACTTTGACCAGCAGCCTGCGCTTTCAGCCCTGACTGTGGGAGGTCAGGAGTTTTCTGAGTCCATCACTAATCATCACTGAAAGTAAACCAAAAATAAATGAATAACATAACTTTGGAGCAGGTTCAGTTGATGTACGTGCTTCAGTCTGACCCACAGAAGTGAACTGGTGAACTGATTTGCTGGTTCATCTGATAATCTGTCTGAATATGACAGTGAAGATTCTGAAGCAATACATGTAATATCTATTTTATTGTGCAAGTCTGAACTCTCATCAGGAAGATTTGAAGTGACATGATGTACAGAAGCTTGTTTTCACTCGAAGTCAACAGTGTGACAGTGACATTTTACATCTCACAGTATCTTCCACTGATCCGCCTAGATCATCCATGCCAAGTGATTGCAGACAGACTCTTGAAGAAATCAGTTCCCAGTAAATCACTAATTAATCTCTGTCCAGCACATGAAATGATGGTTAGTCACCAGTGGTGGAAAACAGGTCAATGCTTGTATCACATGAGATGAAAAAGTATTGGAAATGTAATTGATGCTAACAAAATTTCAATATACGTAAGCATGAAGCACCAGCAAAGGTACTAATGCATTTGCATCAACCTATACTTTAAGCACTATAATTAAAAGGTAGGTAGGTAGGTAGGTAGGTAGATAGGTAGATAGATAAATAGAAAGTACAAAGGCAAACTAAAATGAAAATGTCACCATGTGCCTTTTAGGCCCACACTAACATTTTGAATTAAACCTCTATAAATGTCTTTTACCGCCAAGAGACAGTCATTTGAAAGCCAAGTTGGCCTTGTGGCTCCTCGCAGTAACAGTGACGCGTTAACACATGCTAATGCCTGTTTCTCTCTTTGTTCAGCTTGTTTTCCACTCCCTCCTCTCACAAAATCCTTATACAAGCTAACAGTATTCTGACTAAAGCTAATAGTGATCGTATAGTGACAGCACGGACTGTATGCAGAAGAAATACGTAAAGAAATATAACATTTACATGCTGTCACTGAATATTAAAGGATTCCCTGTACTTCTGCAACACTGATATCCACTCTAACATACAGTGTTTTAGCCACCTATAAAAAGGCCCACCTTAAAATATCAATATCACTTTTGCTATATAACAGATATTTTCATTGCTTTACCTCACCATTATACACTTCAAGCAAGCTAACTATACTTTTGATGGTTATATAAGACTTATTAGTTTCATATGTTATTGACCTGTTCAGTTGCACCATCTCTGCTTACACAAAAATTAATTCAGCCTTAATAAAAACACTGTCGCAGAGGTGAAGAAGTGCATCAGTCTGGTAATATGGGAGAGGGACACTTTTAATTAGTCACAGAAATGATGTTGTAACCAAGTAGTCTGAACACAAAAAAAACACAAAGTAAGGGGTGTTTCTTATGGTTTGCTGCAGGTGTGAACGATCATTTTTTTACCTTGACAACACTTAATATGAAACAACCTGTACCTGCTTAAGTTAGGTGTAAATGTAAATCTTGATTTAAATCTTAACCCTTTGTTGTAATCTCACTTGTATAGTGAACATATTTTAATTCATTTTTATAGTGTGATCCTCCGGTGTGACTAAGCAACGTTTTAACTCAAATATAGCTGCTGCTCCTGTTCCCTAAAAAAACATTAGAAGAGGTCTATGACTAGATTTTTTGTTAGAGTACTGAAAACAACAATACTTTTTTATGGTTAGTGTTCTTTGGGCCAGTTTGAAGCAGTGGAACAAGCTGTAAAGCTCAACACAGGCCTCTTTCACAGCCCATTTTAACTTTTGACAGTGGAAAGAAATTCTCTATTCAAGTGTCCCAGAGAGCCATGACAGTGTGACAGTGAGCCCGCATCAACTGCAACATAACCAGCACTGAAACAAAATGACTTTTATTTGCACATGTGTTGCGCTCCACCTAACAAAGGTAAGCCCTTAGGTCCTGTTTGGTATTCAACTTCTGAGAAAGATTTCTCTTTCATAGCTAAATGTTTCACTTTTCATAGAGCTCTTCAGATAAAACTGCCTACTAAAACAGCTGGAATTCAAGTTGATGAGAGCAGTGAGACTGATCCAAAACAGTAACGCTGCTGAATGTGAAACCAGAATAAAATAGCTTTAAAATGCTAAAACACTCCATAGAGTGACCATAAGACAGCCAACATGTGACTTGATGTCCTTTGAGGGGAATATGCTGCTCCCTGCTGCCAGAAATCAATCCAAACTAAAACAGCCCTGTCAATACTGTCAGCTGCTGAAAATGATGAATAGGTTTTGTTTTAATGGATGTAGTCAGCATGAGAACAACAACTGACCAGTTCTCCCCTGTGTAAACGTGTAATGAAATCCACACCTCTGTTAATTAACTCAAACTCACTGCTGGGATGATCTGTGTGTGTGATGTCATACAGGAAGAGGTCACGGTAGTCCCAGATCACCCCAAACATGCATCAAGTGTTTCCTGACAAGAAATCTTTCATCAGCTGCTGCAGGACTGACATTTTCCAGTTTGTCCTCCTCACCTTCACCTTCTACGTCTTCTGTTTGTCTAACAGCTAATAGGAGATCTCACAAACTATCTGACACATTTCATCTAACTTTGGCCACTAGCCTGAGATTAACTGTGAAACTTTAGCTCATTTTTTGTAACAGTTTTGCACAGTATTGCCAATTATAAAATATCAATAACAAAAACTTGATGAAGTCAGTGACTGAAAGATATTTCTCCATCTTTTGATGAACATCCTGCGATGCAGCTGGAAGCTCTGGGAAAAGCTAGAAAGAGGATATTGACTTAAAGTGAAACTCCACAGATTTTAGACATCAAAGTCTGATTATAGGTGTTGGAGAGTACATCTGCATGTGTGAAAAAAGTTTTATAAAGCCTCTTGTGTGTCCAGAGAGAGCTGAGAGCTCCTCTTCTCTGCTTGAGGTTTGTTCAAGGTTCCCAGCCATGACTAGCTTAACACAAGCCAGCCTTCAACCAAGCTGTCTGCAATCAGGCTGCATTGTGGGTAATGTTGTACCAGGTTTCCTCAAGTTTATAATCTTTTACTTAAAATTTGTGTGTCAGAGAATGTATGGGAGTTTAATACTAAATCAGCAGAGTTCTGTATGAGTGTACTGAACAGTTGCATATATGTGAATAAAACTCCCCCTCTTCCCTGTCTGCCTCTGTACTCTAAGCTCTTCAAAAAAGATGAGAATTCTAAAAAAATCTACAATTTCCTGGGCCAAGAATGGACCTTAACATTCATTTTACATTTTCATTTGGAACTCCTGAGCTGTGAGCCATAGAAATATTTCTCATTGTTCCTTGGTTCAACATGTAGCTATCTTTAAAGGCCACACTCATTTCCGCCTCCACACATTTTGTCATTATCACTTTTTTGCAAAAACACTTTTACCACTCTACCTACACACTACACCAAATGAGGTTCATAACATATTTGAATGAGCCCCGAAAATAGTTCTTTTGTTTTTAGATATGCCGGACAATTTTCCTACAACAGTTTGCTAAATTCTTGAAGGTGTGGCGAGACTGACGTTGAACAGTGTGGTGTGTACTTCGGATAGTTCATGCCTACAAAAACCTGACATTCACAAAAAGGATTTTTCTTCCTTCAGAAAGTGTTTTCATGTTCACGTCAGAGTATGAAAGTGTGTAGGAACAGCTAACGTGAAAGTTAAGATTACCTTTCCAAGTATATTTCTTGCAATCAGGACAAGCAGATAAGACAAAGACATATGATAAGACAAAGACATAGGATAAGACAAAGACGTATGATAAGACAAAGACATAGGATAAGACAAAGACGTATGATAAGACAAAGACATATGATAAGACAAAGACATAGGATAAGACAAAGACATATGATAAGACAAAGACATATGGCACTTCCATATGGAAACATGGACAGCAACTATGGACAGCAATAGTAAAGCAAACAGCGACACAAACAAACACCACCTGTGTAATATACACACTTACAGGCCACCTTATGGAGGGGATTTTATAAAGCACCAAACAAGAATTTAACTCCATATGGGCTTTTGTTTACATATGCCTGGATATGTGAAATTCACATCAACTTGTCAAAAACACTGATTTGCAATCCGATCACTGAATTGTTGCTGTCGCTCTGTTAAGAACCTTCTTTAGCCTTTCTCAAATTTTGTAGATGATACAAACCTAAACTAATTAAATGAACTTTTTTTTATCATTTGTTCCATAGCGAGAACCTCGAGAACCTCTGACTATATACATTACCAAAACTCCACCACAACTTTAGCCACTCTGCACGTCAAGATTCCTACTAGTACCAGTAATTTCACTGCACAGCTGGCTCTGAAGTCCATTTGGGCCTGACCTAATCTAATCTAATCTACCTACTTCATCACACAGACACAAAAACAGAACTTCTACAAAATCCCTGTGATGAATAAAGAGTTACTTCCCTCTGTTGTATAAAGAAAACACACAACTCTGTGTTTTAATTAACTGGCTAAATAGCATGTAAATGGCATCTTCTCCTGCACGGCTGTCTCATTTGCAAACACTGCAACACTACACATATACAAGAGACAAACTCAGCGTGTGAATGAACTCATCAGTCTCTGTGACCATGTTTTCAAAAGAAATAATGTTTTGTTTTTGGAATCATTAATCCTCAGCTGTATTGAGCTATTTTTGAAAAAAAAAAAAAAAGCGAATCTCCAGCTAAGATTTCGGGAAGAACTGTACTACTTACATCTTTACATACTTTTCCCTTCCCTTTAGCTTTCAAGTGAATGTTTGAGTGTTTAATTGTCTTCTCAATAAAACCAACTTCTATTATGTTCCACTTAAAGTAACTAATTTAGATCTTGAAGCGGAAAGCCATTTTGCAGCAACAAGGACTCTATAGGACCCACGAGTGCAAGTATAATATCCATGGCTTGGCAAATGACAGGTTATATCATGTTCTGTTTTTTTTTTCTTTACAGGGACAAATAAGCCTTCTTGAGAGGAAGCGCTGTTATGCAAATGAGTGGCAGATATGTCTCAACCACAAAACAAATTAGCAACACATCTATCACATATTCCTCAGTGAGGCTTGGAAATGAGAGATGTACTTGGAGAGGAGGATATATTGAGATCAGCTGGCATAGCTCTATAATTTATAGACCCAGCGGCTCAAGAGCCAATGCAATCATTCTTATGAGACTGATTCCTGCAATCTATAACTCCCAGAGCCAGCCAGTCCCGAACAGTTTTTAAAGACTGTTTATGTGATAGATCTTCGGAACAGGGGAACGCCTCGCAGGTTCAATAACCTGCTGGCTGAGTTGTCGAGCATCCAGGGTACTGAGTTACAGAGATGAGAGCTATCGGTGCTGCGTGCTGGCAGAGAGATTGCAAACAATGCTGGTCTTCCTGCCAGCGATAGAAAAAACCTCGGAGGAAAAGTGTATCTGAGCGAGCCGCCGTGTACATACAATGTGAAATATAAATGAAAGTGAAACGTTTTAGAATTCAATATTTTGTTTATCCAGACAAGTGATTCTATCACTGTTAGTGCTTATGAATATTTTTCATAGTTTGATATTCTTCTGTCTTTTTATCACACAAACACATCACGCAATACACAGCAACCAACGGTAATCTAGCCACCAACACTTGATCTGCTAAATAAATGGACTACCTGCTGGGATTTGGCTTTCCAGATTGAAGGCAAATACTGTTAAAAATGGACATGTTTCACATTAAACCATTTAATGACCCCCTTGATGCTTCAGAAGTAGACATGACAGTAGAAATTTGAATCTTTCCCAGCTCAGGATGGAGCTTGATTTCAGCTCAGTCTCCCTCTACATTGTCCTCATTATTTATCTTTAAAATCAGAGTCTCTTCCACTTCAACATCAGAACTTGTCAAAGTACTTTATCTGAAATAAGACACCCTTTGAGAAGCATCAAAGCACGTCAGTGTTTAAACTCTGACTACATCTCCAGTAACAAAAATGCTCTATTTTGAGAACAGGCGATTTTTGTGGACTACATGACAAAGAATCCAGAGCATTTTTGCTCTACTTGGTCAATGCAATGCAGAGATAATCAGTGATTATCATTTGATGAGGAGACTTTCCAATTAACGATTTTTGAGATAAGACTCACCAACGAGTACACCTCACTGTGCAACCAATAAATATTGGCAAACCAGGATGCAACTGCCTCTCAAAAATGTTATCTCACTCAATTTGCTCTCGACAACAATGATTAGCAGGGAAAAAATAGAATCAAACAGCATGATCACAGCTGAGGTCCTCGTCTTTGACTGAAGGTGTGATCGTCAATGAAATTGCCTGGAGTAAGATGCATAAACAATGTGTGTTCTGCATGCCACACATACTTCAGACCATGCTGCATACTGATTCTTCGAAGGAGCATTAATAAGGGTTGAGACAGATAGTGGTGACCAGGTCAATTCCTAATTTCACTATTTTTAGTCTACAAAGAAAAAAGGTGCATTTAATCACTCAAACTCAGCTTCATTTTTATTTTTCTTTACATTAAAACTTTCCATGCTGTTATGTACTTCATTTTGAACTCTGTTGCAACACAATATGAGTGTTGTAAACCAGATCATCCATTTGAAGTTTAATAATGATGATTGTGACATTCTTGTCCATCATAATAATGTGATGCATGTGATGAATTAATGATAATTGTCATCTTATTCATTCTATAGACTGAATGTATTGTAAGTATAATTGCGAGTATTGATGTGCAAACAACAGGTGAAGTGTCTAATTGTTACGTGCACATGAATTTATCTGTGGGAGTGGGAATATGGCTTGTTCATGTGTACTTTCAGAGGCTGAATCCAAATGTCTAGGAGTTCTCCCAGATTCACTGCCTATGAAAAAATGTGAATAAAGCCTTATGTGTCTCTTGAGGGATCTGTGTGACATCTAATGAGAAATCATCTCAAGTGATGTCACTTGAGTCAGCATTGGTTGGGGCTGAAAAAAGTTTAAAAATGGAGAAAAATATGCTCATCACTGCTTGAGAGTAGCATCTGTAAACTACATTAGCTGCTACAAGTATACCACCTGCATCTTTGCAATATTTCAGTATTCAATCTTTTGTGTCTGCAAAGAACATGGAAACTGTCCTCCATGTTTTTATTCTTTGCTGGTTAGGTTACTGAAACTCACTCACAAGATCAAACAAGAGAAAGCATCTTTAGATTTGTTAGCCTGTTTGTTTAGAACAGATTTTAATGTTAGCCCCTGTACATCTCTGACCTGCTAACCCCATGTGGGCCTGAGTGCAGCCTGAATTCCTCCATTAGGGTCTGTCAGTGGTTCCTGGGTAGATGCTCTGTCAGGCCTGTGGGATCTCGGCCCCTCCCCTCTGGAACGACTCGCCAGAGGAGATCAGGCGGGGCAGCTCTGCTTCTTTGTTTAAATCTCTCTTAAAATGCATTATTTTAGAATACAATGGTTTATGTTGTATTTTTACTGGGGTACAGATTTTATTATGAGCATAACATCCGATTTTATGACAGACACTGTTGTACCCACTGCTTAAAGACTCCATTTCACTTTAAGTTTCAGTCTTGGGCCTTTTGTCGATGAAGAACCTTAAAAGCGATGTGACTATAAATGGCTTGAAGGTAGTGGATCTCGAATACAGCTGTATGCTCACGCTCAGATGTACTTTATCTTGTCATCATGAAACAGGAGCCTAAAATTGAAATTTCAAAACAAGAGCCTCAGTCCTTTGCACTTACATAAATCACAAGCTGTCACTCTTACCCAAACTTCCTGTTGAGATCCCTACTGTGTAAATTCAGTGTAAATCCACAATGTTACAGCACAGCTCGAGAAATCTAGCACATTCTTTTACACGACCTTGTACTCCCTCTCAGTGATGTGCGCACTAGGAGAAGAGCACCGACACAGCTCCCCGCTCCTCTGACAATCCCAGTTTATAGCTGCAATCTGCATGTGGGTGGACCTGACACTTCCAAGGACCACTGATGACATGAGCCTCGGGCTCCATCCAGCCTTGTTAAACTCAGCAAGACCCCAGGAGCTAAGGCCCACGAAAAATCTGCTGCCTTGTCCTAATTGGATTTCTTATCTTGGTTTGTGGCATAAGGACACAGCTATGATATGAAGAAGGGGCATTTAAGAGGATAACAGAGAGCCGTTAAGACCAGACGATGGGGGTCAGACATGGAGAGATTAACGTTTTTTGTGCAACACAGAGGACTTTTGGAGCACTTAATCCTTACTATGATCCCTGCTTGTTTGACTGATTTCCGGGAAATGGTTAGCTGTGAGCTGAAGGCAAAGCGCATCATGCCGAGCTGCAGCAGATGCCTCAGGGTGTCAGACACTCCAAACTATTGCACACCATTGTCATAATTTGGAGAGATTTTATACAATACCAATTCTGAATGCAGCCAGCAGCCCGGCTCCAGTGCGATTTCCCTAAAAGTGAAAAGACATGCCATGAAAGAGAAAAGTGCTGCACACAGAGATTCAGAAAATGTCTTTTCGCACACGGCAGCCCTCTAGGCAACAGAATATGAGGCTGAATATTCTCAAGGAATGTAATTCAAGCTCTGTTTATCGTTAATGTGAGACAAAGCAGAGATCCTTAAACCAATTTGGCTCAGCAAGTCTGCTCTGTACAGTATTGTGTTATTTAAATTTGCCAACTGATCTGAAACTTGAATTATTATTTTTAGGAAAGTTATTCTTTTATTTGCTCATGTGTAAATATGTCATAAAGTTGTCTTGAAATAAAGTGCCTAACCTTAACCCAACCTTTTATTCATACAGTCATTTTAAAACAAATGTCATTTTAGACGCACAAATGTGACATGGTTCAATTTCCTAAACACAACAGGACATCTGAGATTCTTGTGCCTGCATGATAACAAACTTATTTCATTTCTACGCTGTCTGCTTTATTTTCTGATGCAGCTGAAGTACCTTCATTGATCCTCAATGGTTTAGAGCCAAACTCCCAGATGAGTGTCCATGCCTCTGTGACAGCTTGTAGATAATTAAAATCAAACTGATAGGATTTATTGCCTCATTCTGACTGTGAATCTCTGATTCTATAAATGGCTTCATGTCAGTATAAGGATTTGTAGGTGTAATCCATCGCAGTGACATGGCTCATTAACTATCAAGCAACCACAAAGTTGAAACCACAAAATGATGATATCAGAGGCACTGTCGACAATAACGAAAGACAATGTCGAAAGACAATGTAAAATAATAATATAAGATAAATACAAAAAAATCTACCCATACCAACTTGTCCATCCAGTATGTTTAAGGTATATGCCAGCATTCTCTAACACCGCACAAAGAGAAATCAATGGACCCTCAGAGACTTTATACGACCAAGCTTCCTTTATTTATGTCCTCTACCTGATAGACTGTTCATCATTTCCTCCTGTTTAAAGGCCCTCAAACAGATCAGTCAGCTTCTTCCTATGAATGGTGGAATCCAGCATACCCACATTATTTCTTGCCAAAGCTCCAACAGTTGTAGTTATTTCACATTAAAGATTTGTGTGTTTTTGTGTTCTTCTGGCTCATTTCAAGTGGGTGGAGCTCAGTTTCTAAATCTTGATTGGTGCATAAACATGTGCGATATCAGCGTTTTCTACTCATGAATATTTAAATATTCTACAGAAAACCTTTTAGAGTCTAAACAACTCTCATTCTCATTGGCTGGCATCGTTTTTACTTCAGTTATGATAACTTTGTACTGACCAAGTCAATGGCTGAGATCATTTTGATGATTTTTCCATGTTCCCAGATCTCAGCAATGAACTGATGAAATGATGGCCAAAGCTATGCAAACAAGACACCAGCTGAAACAGACCAGAATAATTCTAGAAAGCCAAGCCATGCTGCCACTGAAGAGCTCAAGAGTGCACAGAGCTTTACGACATCATAGGTTTTCATTGTTATTCAGTCTAAGCAGCATTAACTGACCTGAAGCACTAAAAAGGAGGAAACCCTGAAAATGAATCATTAATAATGTATCAGTTGTCTTAATGGATTCCAAAAATCACAATGAAGATTTCCAGATGAAGAAAATCTGACATTTTTGTGATATGTTTAAGATGGAGAAGGCCAGCTGGATGTATCCCACAATGCCCTGCATACAGTGTGACAGCCTCAGCCTTATTTTAAACACAGTGCCTTTCATGAGCATCCTGCGTCCTGGCTTTGGCTCCCTGTGACCATCAGCACTGCAACGACAGATGACAGGTGAAGAGTTGGCTCCAGCACAGGGGTCACCCAGAAGAACCCAGCATCAGGAGCAAACCCGGCTGAGGCTGTGAGGGACTGCTGATGATGTCTCACAGCTCAGCACCCAGAGCTGACAACCCCCAGAGGAGGAGGAGGAGGACACACCTGGCTCAGTCATTCAGATGCTTTTCTCTTTCACACAGTGTTGACACGAGCAGAGATAAAGCATCAAGGATCCTATTAACCAATTTCATATCTTCATCCACAATTATGCCAAACTGAACTCCATTAATTCTAAACATTCAGCCTTGTTGTCCAAATCTGGAGGATCGATACATTTGCCCCAAGCTAAATTTCTCTGGTGGGACTTCGAGGTTGGAAAGTGATGCAGAACCCGCGGCAAAATCGATAGCGCGCTGTGAGTCACACACACACACACACACACAGAGAGAGACAGAGAGAGAGAGACACACACACACACACACAGAGAGAGAGAGAGACGCGCGCACACACACACACACACACACTCAGCACTCAGCAGGCGAAGCAGCCGTGCATGCACACACACCAGCACTATTTCCACACTCCTTCAGTCCAGGTTCAGGTGCAAATGCGAAGACAATGCGGATGCAGAGGCGCTCCTCCATCGCGACTGGAGCAGAGAGCGGTAATTGTGTTACCTGTGCTCTCACTGCACAACATACTCTGCCCGCTGTCCCCCTGCAGCCACTTCTATATTACGATTTGTTAACAACAGGTCGAAAATGAGGATGATCTCCAGAGTTAAGGAACTGATGCGCTATCAAAGAGCCGATCCAAAGCGCTGACGTTTCACACATTTTTTCACTCTTCGTATCGCGTGAGTGTCAGTAGTGCTCAGTCTGAAGAGAGCTTCTGTGATTTCTCGTCACTGCACATTCAGACAATATAATAATAAGGAGCACGACGTGATATGAATGAAATCTCGCCACTGCGCCAGCGTGTGGCTCCTCACCCAGCACAGACAGATGGAGCTCACACCTGAGCAGAGGAATCACATCACTCACTTCAAAGTCCAAACCAAACACTTCCAAACGCGAGCAGCAACTTCGGGTGTAATGGGCATGGATATATACACGCATATCTCCAGAGCATCTCCAAAGCGTGGTGCGTCAATGCGCACAGCGGAGCACCAAACCCGCACTCAAGTTTGCCACAGAGCTGCAGCTGATTCAGAGTTAGGTGAGACAGGGAGAAGTTGATCACAGAGGAGACCAATCATCCTTTACACCTTACCTTAATGGCCTTCGTAGACTGGCATTTAACCTGATGCGATACGGTGGCGGTTTGGTTCATCTTGGGACGACGCAAACAGTGCTCCTATCCAAGTGAGACAAAACAGCGGCGCAGAGCCACAAACAGAGACCTGTGCACGACTCGGCAGCCCGGACCGATCAGAGCCTTCAGTCTTTGTTCGCCGTGGAGCGCGCAACCGCATCCGACAGCTGCTGGAGTGTACGCGGCGCGCGGCGCGGAGCTGAGGGGATGAGCGCGGAAGAGATGATTGGCTATCAGAGGAGAGGTGTCCCAGGTGGTCTCTGGTGGTCAGGGGGCAGAGGGAGATCAGGTAGGACGGGGACTGTGTCTATGCCAACGCTCCCAAGCGGCCACTTCATGCGGGGACAGAGGAGCTCTGACAGATCTCTGCAGACCACCACATGTTTCAGGAAAGGCTGCACGCAAAATGTCAATACTTCATATATTTTCACAGGATATCTGATATGAAGCATGCTGCAAAACAGTTCAGTTGAATCTGAAGACCCAGAAACACAAAAACACAAACACTCACAAGCAAATTAAAACACTTTCAAACTGGACTGAGATAACTTGCAAGGAGGCCCCAAGGGCAAAATATAACTACCCACCCCTACACACACACACACACACACACAGTTTTTACTGCCTTTAAGATCATTGTTCAGATGTTCTAGCCCATAACTTCACTGTTTTATTCAGTCTGCTCTAACCAGGCAGCTGTTTTTAGTGAAACATTCAGATAAACCCTGCCTAGCAACAACGTTTAGAGACTAATAGGGCACATGGTGAACATAGTGGGACAGTAAGTAGCTAAAGAGCCAGATAAAGAGAAAAATATGAATTCTGCTGTATATTTAAGTCAGTTTTATTTGTATAACCCTAAATCACACAATTTCCCTCAGATGGCTTTAATTTTCCATTAAGAGCGCACAGGTGAATACTACATACTGTATCTAAATCTAAACCATTGCCCATATGTTAGGAGTAACCAAAGTCAGACATAATGCGTGATGAATAAATCGGCTGTTGTACATCCATACACACATTCAACTTCCTGGATAGACAGAATGATGGCATGTTTAAAAAAATACCAAGTGGCTAATTAAGATAAGCACAAACCATGTGCTTTAACTGACACATCCAGAGCAGGAGAGCTCTGTGTTCTTGCAATGGTTTTCTTTCTGTATCTTGTGATGTTTCTTAATTTCACTCTTGCTCTTTCTCTCAGATTGAGGAGGAATTTCGTAGGATAACATTAAATCCACTACAGTCTACATTCCTGGGGAAGTTGAACCAATACACACCCAAACTATTGAACTGGTACAGGAGGAAGGGGGGAGCCACTGGGAAGAAACTTGATCAGACCCTTGACCTGTTAAATGAGGCATGTACTTACAATAGTATAGAAGTTAGTTTTATGTAGCAGAATTTTGATATCTGTACTTAACATAATGTCATATTACATATTTTTGTAGGACCACAGTATTGAGTTCTGAAGAGAGGTTGTAATCCGAGGCATCATTCTCTACTTTGGTGAAAAGGAGTTAATCAAAGACTACCAGGTAAAGAAAATATACCTTTGCATTTGCTCTTACTGATTTACTCTTTCTGTGTGAGACTATTTTGCAATTTATCTTATATAGTATAGTAGTAAATACTACTCTAGTATTAGTTAAAAGGCATACTTAAAATCTTTAGGTTCTAAACCAAAGATAAACAATTCAGACTTTTGGAAAATGAATATGTACAATACAGTAGGATGTACTAGGCAACTGCTGGAAACAAGCAAAATGAGCACTATTTTTAGATTTGTGTATTCACAAAACAGGATTAATTTTATACATTTAGATTCTGCAGATTGTAAACATACATAATGAAATTGTGTTTACACATTACCAAGCTAAGGGTCAGCAATGTCAGGCTTGGTGAGACTGGACCCCAAGATAAGTTTGATCATGAGGTACTCATCTATGAACCCCCCTCCCAGGCCTGGCTTTTGGACAAGGCCCTGGTCTCCATAATATGGGAAAGGTGCCTATATTCACATTCTACACTTACCTGGCGAAATACATATTGCAGATTAACCCAATTCCTGTAATACTCACCTGTCATATTTTAACCTCTAAAGAGAAATCAAAGAACATTCTTGTACTTGTACGTATTTTTCAGATTCTGTAGTTTAAAAAAAAGTTTTGCAATTACAGTTGCACTTGCTTTCTTGTCTAAACTGCAATGGTTATAGACTTGTCTACAAGTAGTTAACAAGGCTTTTTCTTGTCTCTTTACTGTACTGAATATACACTACTTACTTTTTATACATAGCTGCAATGCTTAAATTAATGAGAAAAGGATGTTCCAACAATAAGTCTTAAATTGTCTAAAAAATGGCATTCAGGTAATACCTGTAGGCACCCTTACTAAGCTACACTATTGCTCAAACAAAGCAACCACATAATACCAATCTGATCTTCTGTATAAAGATAGAGCAAGGATGGCTATAAGCGTCCTTTAAATTGCTATATTAGAAGCAGGTTTTATTTTCTCTGGTATATTTCACAGACTGTTGATGATGATGATGCTGCAGCAATCCAAGAGGCCCTTGCTACATTTGTCCTCAACACCTTTGTGGTCAGCAAAGCCAGGGATGATGGTCTCCACAAACAAGCTGGAATAGCTATCGAGGGAGCAGAGGTCCTTTTTGGTATTCTTGATGTGGCACATGCTTGTACCTACCTGATATGGGCCTTATCTATGCCATGGAACTAAGCCACCCTAAGAAACTGAAAAACACCTTTGAGGTCTTTCAGAAGATCTCCCAAGAGCTGGAGGATATGAACAAAAAAATGTCCTCTAAGGTTCATGATCTGAAGGTCAGATTACGTGTCTAAAAGCCATACAGACTTGGTTGAAGGCAGAGCATTTGAATGAGTTTACAGGTGTTGGTGTTAACATTGCAATGTCTCAGGTTCCAATGCACTTTCTCAGGTTCTCCCAGTGCACTTCTCAGGTTACATTTTGATATTTTTGATGCTGTTGTTGGCTTATTTGGGCTACACATTGTATTGACAGTGTATGTTGAATTCTGTCAATTCTCTGCACTTTCAATGGCATAAAATTCAGCCCTGGTCAGCTCGGACAAATCATTGTCACCTATATTTTCATATGGGGATCATGTTTGCGAGCCTGTTTTTTTAGGATTGTAAGTCCATTTGAAGGAATGTGACTGTTCAGGTGTAAGATCTTACTTTTATAGAGAAGATCCTGTACAATGTGTGATTGTATTTAACTCAATTCAAAATGTGACCTTACTTCAAGTTGTGTGTTGGGTTGAATTAAATTTCAAAATCTTTTGAAATACTAGTTAAACAAATATTTATACCCAGTGTTGGACTCGTGGGTATTGTTCAGAGTACATACTATTATTGCCCAGTTGGCAGACAGTGTCGAGACCTTGTCCATCTGTATTTTCAACACTTCAACTCCATGGCAGCATGTCTTGACACATAATGAATGGATTGTCATATAATTTAATGAACACAGTCATGATGCCTGGACAATAAATTCTTTAAATCTTACACAACATATCTTTATGTAATGGATGGATTGCCACATAATTTGCTGAGTTACTTATGTTTCCCATGGTATGATCTCTCCTAATGAAATAAACAACTATTTGAGTTGATATTTTTAGTATAGGAAATACGCAGTTGATAACTAGGAAATGTGAGTAAATTTAACTTTAAAATGACACTAACACATTTGGAAAAACAAGTAGATCCCACTTCAAGTAAGTAATATTGAAATTAAGAAAATTAAGTAGGTTTCAATTAAAAATAGATAATTCAAACTCTTAAAATTAAGTAGATAACACACTCAAAAAAATGACTAGAGAATTGCTAAAATTAAGTTGACTTTACTTGAACATTTGTCTTTTGTGTTCAAAAAATTAAGTTGTTTATACAACAAGTACCCTTGTTTGACCTACATAATAATTTGATGCAAAAAGTTGCCTTAATTTCTTTAAGTAGATCAAGCAGGAAACTTT
Organism: Scortum barcoo; assembly: GCA_023238725.1. Lineage (NCBI taxonomy): Eukaryota > Metazoa > Chordata > Actinopteri > Centrarchiformes > Terapontidae > Scortum > Scortum barcoo. The sequence continues at coordinate 24,907,916 of CM041550.1, forward strand.
TATCAGTGTATCTTTCACTGTGGGTCACAGGAGAGCATCATTTGTTTGAATCTGTCGCAGCTGAACCCAGTATTCTTTGGTGTACAATTAATTACTGTAGTTTATGAATTTCTGTCACCTTTCCAACAGCAGTCCGGTGCAAAGCAATGGACATTTGTGAAACTGGAGTGATTCCACAAGATGAACCATGCAGTGAATAATGAGGCACTTCAGAGGGATAGAAAGCTGTATAGATGCTTGAGAACGGACAGTACTTAACAAGCCCTGGGGGCAACTGTAGTCCTGTCTGTAATTAATCTTCCCACATTTCTTCATGTTGCGTTATCAGATCACGGAAAAAAATGGATATTACCTTGACAGTTTGCCCATTCCTCTTCGTGATCATTACAATTTGATCTGATGGTGGACATGACAGATAAACCTGTCACAGCAGTTAATAAAAATTTTGCAGCACATGATGGAGAGCCAGGTAAAAAATGATGCTTCGTACCCAGCTGATGTGAACTTCTGCAGTCACACACCAATACTGCACATTGCATTTCACTCTTTTTCTCAATATGACTTTTGCATCATGTCATAATATTCCCAACTTGTATCTGTGTTTTTTATATATCTATATACATACACAAAAAGACCACAAATAGAAAAAATTGCCAAATTTAACTCAATATCAGCCTGATTGATGTACCCAGCACAAAGTGACCCATCAAACCATTTTGGTTCATGATATCTCAAAACTGTACTGCAGTCTTTACATTTGTGAGGTGATAAACAGAATGACTGGAAGTCTTACGCCTCCTTCATAAAAGCTATTAGAATAGGACACCGTTAGACATCTACTCAATACCAGCACCTAAATCTCTTTTCTTGACACTGTGTGCATCAATAATGGAATTTAACATTGAAAAATACCCTAATAATGGATGGTATGGGATACAGGGACACAATCTTATTACACTGCTGAGGGAAACTCTCAGTTACAGGGGAAAGGCGCTGATATGAGGTGATTCAGCTGGCATTGGAGAAATATGTTTCTTCATGACACAGTGAGTAAATGTGTCGGCAGTGGCCTTCACAAGCTGATAAATTACACTTGCACAGCCCTCTGGTGTCATGGCGTTTCAGCTTTGCTTCTTTCTTTAAGAAAAAAAAACCCTCTTTTTGTTTTCCTCTTTTGTCTCGTTTCTGTTGTTCACATGTCTCTCTGGGTCCTGCTTTGCAGATAGTTATGGCTGAGCATGTTGAGGTATTCAGGGAGCCTCTGTACCAAAGGACTGGGGGTTAATTGAACAATTGTAGCGCATCTGTTTCCCATCATGCATTGTTATCTGGGGGGTTCATTAGAGGGATGTTGTACACCAAACCTGCCCGTTGCATCTTGACTAGCTTTTTGCCTCACAAGTGTCTGAGCCTGCATATCAATGTGTGTGGAAGAGGCCTGAGACCACATAAGATAATGCCATTCATTTATATTCATTTTTTACATGCAGTTGTGTTATACAGCAATGTATTAATAGTCCTGTCAGCACAGCAGCATATTATGTGCTTTTACACATAAAGCTTTGATATAAAACACAGGGTTGATGCTGGTGGAGGGATGCAACACTGCTAATTAAGGTCAGCTGATTATATGCAACTTAAAGAAGTTAACATGTGCAGGCAGGTGTAAATTACTGTAGGTGGTTGCTTGTACATGTTCAGACTTTCTGGTAATTACTTCCCATGTGCAGATGTGTATTGGCAGAAGAATTAATAGGCTGCACAGTGAGTTCAGTGTAAATGCGTGGGGTTGATTTCCTGCAAGGGGGCGTGTGTACGATGACTGAATCTCCAGCTTCAGGTTTACTTTAATCTGTCATGCCTGAATAGCTGATGAGAGTGTGTATAGGGCTGTACGCCGGAGTGGGTGTGTTTGAATGTGTGTCTTGTACTTAATTGTTTGTGGATTGACTTGTCTTTCTCTCTGTCTTTTTATCTGCGTATGAAAAATCTGTTTTACAATTTGTCACAAGGCATTGCTCTTCATTTTTGTTTGGATTATTTCCATGTCTCACTTCAGGACTGCATGCTTTTTAAGGGTTTTGAGACAAAGCCACCCAGGATAATCTGAACATAGTCAGGTTGAACATAGAGTTTTATTTCTTTGTTCTTTTAAATTCAACATTTGGTCAATGTTTTATCCAATAACAACTATCCAATAACACATGTATAATTTGCATTACTAAATGTGTGTTTGTCTTCAAGTTAATGTGCAAATTTGTGTACACCTGTCAACAATAAAAAGCTCTCCAGAGTGTTGTTAGTGCGTAACATTCAGCATGCAGCACTGAGATGCGTGCTCATCACTCCTCAATAACTAATATCTCATCCTTCAGATCGCCATAAGCAGAGCACTACAGGTGATGTGCATGACCGAGCATGCATGCATTGCGTAAAAAGGTCCTTTCAGTGACTTCCAGGTTTTGTTCCATCACTACAAAGCACCATTGTGTGCATAGCGCTTGATGCACAGCGTGGTGGATGAGGCTAATAGATCCGTAGTACCTGCAGGCAAAACTGGACTCAACCAACTAAATGAATGGCTGCCTGACCTCTCTGCACACTGATAGAGCTGAGCATTAGAGCAATTCTTGAGAGCTTTTCAATAAGTAAGAAACATTGAGAAAGCTTTGGCTAATGGTGGGGACACAAACAGTACAACTAATGGACATATACAGTATGTCTTTACGATTTTCAGTATTGTTGTCCATTCAACTTCAGTACTGCTAGTTCTAGCCTTTCCATTTCTACTGATATTTCACAGCCATAAAGTATAGCTGCCAATTCTGTTGATGGTATGAAAGACCCACTCAACAGAACAATAATAACTTTTATCCCAATGTGAATAGAAATCTAATTTATTCATCTCAAGTCGAGAAATTATGTCATTCATATTTGGCGAACATTTCAACTCTAGTCAAATCATGGAGCATTATATGGCAATTTGCCAAGTGTTTCTGAACTGATACAAAAACTCATAAAATTCCATTTCTGCGGAATCATACAAAATGAAATTAAAAGTCCCTGACCCATCACTTGTCCCCTTGGAACTCTGGTTTGTTCCATTGTTTCTACTGACCTTTTATACTTGAACAACTTAATTCTCTGTATGTCTATGAACACATAATGACAAAAAATCACTGCATGGGGGACCAAGTATGAGTTGTCTTTTTAATCCCATGTTTGCCTTGATATGAGTTCATATCATATGGGCGGTTTATCTGTAAATAAAAATGCCAAAATGTTCAGATTTTAGTGAGGGAAGTCATACATATGCATTGTGATCTGCACTTAACTTTAATAAGTGTACATAATGAGTCATATTAATAAACCAAAATGCTGTTTGTGGTGTAAATCATTATGCATGACAAAAACTATGGAATAAAGGATAAAAAGGGTGGACTGTGTGTGGATGATAAACTCTATTTATGAACTCAGTGGGTAATCACTGTGATTAATCATTAGCTTTAGTGGAAATTGGACTTATCCAAATTTATACATGCCCAAAGGATTTGATTGAACAGACTAATTGTCTTTTAGAGGAATGAATTAACTACACGTTCATTGGGGACTGGATCACACACAACACAGGGGATTTGGTTCGCTTCAGTAGGATGACACTGGTTACGAGGCCTTGGAGAAACATTCTCTTTGAAGCTGCACTCTCACAGAGGATGGGACCGAATCAATTCTGTTCAATTTGCTTTGAAGGGGAAATTGCTTCCTCATCTCACAGAGTCCATCACAGCTCAGTGGGACACAAAGACTTGTCCCTATTTACTCTTTGTTATGAAACCAAAAGCTGGCAATTTGCATTTTTTAAGCAGACTTAACAATGTCTGATTACCTGGCTTTTTTTGCACACGCAGAGACTAAATGAAAAAACATCCAACCCTTTCATCTGACTTCACACTGTGATTACCAGCTTTGATGATACCCCCTGACCACGTCAAGATGGTGTATTTCCTGCATATAAGTCTGAGTATACATTTTCATGGATGAATTTCCCTTCTCCTCTGTGTGGAAGCCTGTGTGACCTTTTCCTTCTTGTTTTGCAAGATGTTATAATGAGGATGGGGCCTGGTGGAGGCAGTTGTCCACACCTTGATTTCATGGGTCATTGTTCCTGGGGTTTACCCACCTCGACCATGCAATGCTGTCTAAATGAGATTTTAAGTTGTCTCGTCCTTCTGCCGTTAGCACTTAGTTGGGTTGTCTCCATTAAACGCGTGGCTGGGAAACTGGATTCTCTGTCCAAAGGAATGTGACAAAAGGGCTGATAGTGACACATGTTTTAAACTCGATTTATGATTTAGCTCAAAGCCCCCTCTTCGTACAGGAAAATCAAGACCATGAAGTGACAAGGTGTTTTCCATTTTAGCATCTGTTTATTTGCACAAGGAAGAGTGCGGTAAGGAAAATGAAAACGTGCAAACGAGGAGCCATTTCTCATGTAATGCATGTTGTCTCATTGGGCTATACTAATGAGCCACGGCCCAGTTGACTACATTTAAACATCTAAAATAAAGAGAAACCAGATGAAATTAATAACAAAATAAAGAGCACAAAAAACACCATGGTACACATCAATAAGTGAATATCAGTAAGCGAAGAATGCTTTACGTTTGGCAGATTTACAGGAATAAATGTTGTTGCTCCAGCTAACAGGACCTAACTCGTTAAATTTGGTAGCAGTTGTTGAGCTTGTTATCTTAAGAGAGGCAGGGGACATGTGATTGGCTGAATTAAAGGTTAATGAATTAAATTATCATGAAAATTATTAAATAACATCCGATAATGAGTTTGAGTGAATTTTAATAACTCCTTCATTACTTCAAAAATTGTGAATTATATGTATAGTTATATGTATTCTAATTCAATTATGATTCATTTGAATGAATTTATTTAATATCTAACACTTTGGGGTTCCAGAAACTCAGGTCCTGCAGTGTGCTAATGCAGCAGGTTACATGGGTTTTGTCATTATGAATGAGTCACAGGGTTATATGTGAGTTTGAGTTCTAATCACACCATGGGTTTCAAATGACAAGATTAACAGGGCTCATGCATTGAACTGAACTATTATCATTATGCTATATTACTATCATTTGTCATACCCGATGACTTTCATTGCTACAGGTGACGACTCCTTCATAGTAAATTAATGAGAGATATGGACATATGAGAGATAAGAACCTGCCTCTGTCTCTCATAACACTTATGAGCCAACATAATATATCAAATTGACTAATTCACCAACCCCTCAGCTCTGTTGGATGATTTCTTTTAGATTTTACATTTCAGGAACTGAGTTTGAAAATCCTATTTAAATTTTCAAACAGTAGAAATGACAAGGACGAGAGGCACAGCACTGACACAGAGAGACTGGTATAGAGAATATTATTGCTTATTATTGCTTAAACTATTTTTGTTCATTTAGACATGAAAGTTCATTGACATTGGAAACAGCTGGAAAAAAAACAACTCAAAGTCAAGGTCCACATACTAGCTTCATCCACAACATTCAAGACCACCATGTAGTCTTATTCAGTGGATGTGATTTTACTCTGAAAAACTTGAGTTGGGATTGTTTTTTTTTATTATTATATTCTTGAATTAGGCCATATTTTCACATACAGCTCAGCTGACAGGAAGCAGTGTGTCAAAATGTAATATCAAAATTCCAAATGTATCTTTTGCATCTCCATCCTCTTTAAGCAGCTGACCACCCCGCAATAACTGCAATGAACCATTTTATTTCCCACACTAAATGGTTTTCACTAACGAGCAATCAATGGAGTACTGTATGCCAAAATGTGCCATTATAAATAATAAAATAAAGCTTGTGTGCAGACTTTTTGCAGACCAAACCCCTCCCCCAAATAGCACCTGTCCAGTCCAAGCTTAGCAACTGCAAATAGGCAAGCCTGTCAAGCTTTGGATTTCTCTGCATCTGGAAGCTTTGCGTAGTAAAGGACATATTTAGTATTACAATTGTTTGGAGGCTGGGGACTTATTTTTTAGCCTTAAGAAAATCACAATAGCATAGGAGTGTAAGAGTGACTTAAACAGTGTGTTCTCTATTACACGACAGAGTGTCCAATTAACTAGATTACAACCTAAAGAAGTGAAAAAAGCGAGGATAGATATATGAGTTTAGGTTAGTACCTCTGTCTTGCACTTTTGCTCTTTATTGGTCTTTATTGGATTTGGGAAGAGTTTTTTAAACTCATACAGCTACATTAGAGGACACCTCACATTTGAAAAATTTTGTTTAAGAATACAAACACATTTGTAGGCTATTTTCAAATGAATAGTCAGGAATGCTAATTACCTAGCTATACATACAGTACAGGTGAAGGAACCACACCTCGTATTTCTCACTCTAAATAAGTAAAGGTATAATTGATCCTGTGATGTAGTCTTATGAGGATTTGTGCGGTTTGTGAGGGAAGTGAGTCTCTATCAGCCTGTACTTTTCTGTGGCTGTGGCACCATGCAGGTAATTCTCTCACACAGCTGGAATGGTACTTAAGTTACTTTAGTCAGCCATAAAGTGTCTGGATGCTCAGGCTGCAGCATAGTTACTGAAAGGTCACATGGTGTGTTCACCGCCATGGAACAGAAATAAAAAAATCTCAGAATTACAGCGTCTAGTCATAAGTGACAAGCCAGGCTGAAGTCATTTCAAATAACAGAGGTCTCCTAAATCTAAAGCCGTAGATCTGGAAAGGCAACATACGCAGGCACGTTAAACATTAATCACAGAGTCGGGCTCCCGTAACATTAACATTAGAGCAACACACTTGTTGCAAAGTAGCAACACCTCTACATGTATTGATGAAGTAGTTCAGATGACTGATTGATGTTATGTCCTATTTTCTTGATTTGATTGTGGTTACAAAACTTAAGCATTGAAGCAAGGGGTTACAAACTGCAACAGCCCAGCACAGAGCAGAGCAGGAGAGAAACATGAAATCAGCCGTGCAGAGTGAGGGACAGTGCAAAGATTAACAACCCAAACAACAACCACTCTGACAAAACACTCAACACACAATGAGAACGAAAACGAGAGACATCCTGCAGATAGACGCAAATGAAAGAGCAGGGGAGTTAATAGATAATTAGAATAAGTTCTCTTTCAATTCAAACTTCATAAGATATTTAAAGCTTTTGTTCTTACAGCTGCATTTATAACATTTCTTAGTCCAATGTAGCAAAATCATGTAATGATATGCTACCTCAATACACTTTAAGAACAAACATAAATGTATTAGACAATAACATATTGTGACCTGACCATACATGGTTCAGGTTCATACTAGGTTTTGACCCAGTCTTTTTGACAGATAAATTGCCCTTTTAGCTCATCTGGCAGGTCATCAACATTGCGACTCAAACAAGAGTATCTGGAGGCCGCTCTCTGTAGCTCTGTTCAGCCTTCACTGATCCGCTCTCCTAATTACAATAATACCCCACAGCACTGTCATTTCACAAAGCCATAATTTGCTGCATCAGGCTGACAGGCCAGCAGCATCATGCTTACTTTCTCTTGAAAATAAGATATTTGCACTCGATGATGAATACATGTGGTGTGGGGCCTGTGAGGGTGATGGGAGAGATGAGCAATCAGGTTTGGCAATTAGACCAAGAGCCAACAGGACTCTCTTGATATTAACACAAGAGAATCATCATTACGCACAATTAGAATGAGTGTATACGGAACGATGAAAAGTAGTGAAATGATTTTGATTAGAGGCACAACTGCTGTAGGTCATGCAGACTCTACACATAAAAAAAACATATTTTTAAGCTTATATCTTTTGTGTAGAATAGAAAGGAACACAATTCAATAAAATACAGTGCACAGACACAGAAGTCAAACATTGTGTGCTTGCTATGAAAATAAGAAACACACTGCAGTGCAAAACAGAAACAAGATGAAAGACAGAGATGGAGGCTTTCCAATCAAAACTTAATGAAGAATATTCATTATATCTTTCTGTCAGCTGAGATTGGTGTAGAAATGTTGAATGTTGAGAAGAGGCAGGAATAATTAGTGGGGGATTCAAGACAGCCATAAACACAGTCATGAAGCACAGCTGCAGACTCTCTCCGAATGTTAGAGACCAAAGTACCAGAGTTACGACTGGAAAAGCCTTTTAAATATACAGCAGAAGATGAAAGCATAATACCTGGAGAAAGAACAGCACATGCCAATGTTTATTGGAGGCTTGTAATTATTTTGTTTGTATTTGGTGCTAATCCTCTTAACAGGGCCTGGCTGTAGGTCTGTAGCCTTGGGATATGGCTGACAGTATGCTTGAGTATAAGATCTGACAGTCAGAGGTGCGGAAAATGGTCAAAAAATTATTTCCAGCATTGGTGCATGCATACTAACTAATAAAAATAATGATAATCTGCCATATGTTGGGTTTCCCCATTGAGTAGAATGTGTGATTAGACACGTACGGTATATGGATGCAATATTGTCCAGGCAATATAGTCCAGGGGTTGGCAACCCGGGGCCCCCCATCGGACCATGTCGTGTCATTGTATATGGACCCCGCCACACACATAGGTTTTGCGGCTCCCAGTGGGTTTCGCTCCGTGGGAAACAGGCACAAATGGCTCTTTCAATGTTAAAGGTTGCCGACCCCTGCACTAGTCAGTCACAACATTAAAACCATCGACCTAATATTGTGTAGTCCCCCTCGTGCTGTCAAAACAGCTCTGACCCATCGAGGCATAAACTCCACAAACCTCTGAGGGTGTCCTGTGGTATCTGGTACCAAGATGTTATCAGCAGATCCTGTAAGTCCCCTAAGTTGTGAGGTGGGGCCTCCATGGATCCGGCTTGTTTTTCCAGCACACAGATGTTTGATTGGATTGAGATCTGGGGAATTAGGAGGCGGACACCTCAAACTTTCAGTCATTTTCCTCAAACCCAAACTCCAGAGCTATTTTTACAGTGTGGCAAGGCACATCATCCTGCTGAAGGAGAACACTGTCATCGGGGGGTACTGTTGCCATGAATGGCTGTACTTGGTATGCTACGATTCAGAGTAACATCCACGTGAAAGCCAGCTTTCCAAACACAATATTCTCCAGAGCATCACACTGCTTCTGCCAGCTAGTGCACCCTGGTGCCATCTCGGGTAAACACTTCCTTTACTCCTTTGTCCAGTGCTAACGCTCACATGGACATTTTTGGCATTTTTGGCTATGCAGCAACATACGCTGCAAGCTGTGGTGCACTGCATGTTCTGACACCTTTCTATCATGGCCAGCATGAACCTTTTCAGCAATTTGTAGCTCTTCTTTGACCTGACATTTTTGCGATGTTTCCAGAAAATTTTAGCATGCATTGATTTGATTTTAAAAAGACAGTTTAGCCTTACTTAATCAGTGCAATAATAACTGAGTAGAGTTGTAATATAATTGGAAAAATTCAGCAGCATGGTTTGTATTTGGACACAAAAACATTTAGTCACATGAAATATATTCACAAAGAGATCTGAAACAAAAATACAGTTCACTGATTCTTGAGAGTCGGGACAAAACAGGTTTTAAAAATCATTTTTTTAAAATGCACACTATATTCATTAGAGTTATATATTTATATAGAGAAAAGTCTTGGCTATTTAACCATGTAAAAGAACAGGTTCTAAAAAAGAACATTTTTTTGACAAATAAACATGTTTACCTTTTGAGCTTGATTTTTGTCAACTCCGTCAGACACACTCAGAAGTACAATTTCAATTTTAATTCTTCTAGTCCAACAAGAATCTAAAGTTTTGAAGTATGTTGTAAAAGGGTTTAGTTATCCTGATATGTAATAAAATACAATATGTACACTGAACCCTATTCTGAAAACTCAGATTTCTAAATATCTTCATTTTCAGACTCTGTTTTTAATTTTAATATTATAAAAAACAAGACATAAGAGGATGTAGATCAGATAATCTTTTATTACAGAAACAACATAAATGGAAGAAAAAATAAACATTTTCTTTCAAAAATTAACAAAACATACATCTGATGGTGTTGAAGAAGTACTGACGGAGTTGACAAAAAAACGTGTGTACATTACTGATTAACGAACAAATGTGTCTTTAAACACTTTTCTTCTTTGTCTTTCTTGTCTGAGAGACTGTCTGCTGCATTGCATTCTTGAATATTCTGATCTTGCGGACTATCTGGGGGGTGTCTGCCTCCAGCACTGCACCTTCATTGGACCTTTTTCTTTTCTCTGTATTTCTTTTCCTTTGCCCCTTAACTGACAATTTCTCTCTAGCCATGATTTCCTACAATACAAACTGAAGTAATGAAAAATGTATTTGAATAAGACTGGAATGGAATCAGATTTCCATTTACTTGATACGATTGATTGATTGATTGATTGATTGATTGATTGATTGATTGATTGATAAAATCTTAAAGGTGCAGTGTGTAGTTTTTGGTGACATCTAGTGGTGAAAATAAATGTACTGATTTGGCAGAAATTGAATGGAGCCTTATATTCATAAGCATGTTTTGGTATAAATCCATGAACATAAGAAATGTTGCATTTTCCTGACATTAGAATTAGTGCTTTATATACACTCACCGGCCACTTTATTAGGTACACTAATCAGCCAATAACATGGCAGCAGATGGGCTACAGCAGCAGAAGACCACACTGGGTGCCACTCCTGTCATCAGCCAAGAACAGAAAACTGAGGCTACAATTTGAACGGGCTCACCAAAATTGGACAAGAGAAGATTGGAAAAACGTTGCCTGGTCTGATGAGTCTTGATTTCTGCTGCAACATTTGAATGGTCGGGTCAGGATTTGGCATAAACAACATGAGAGCATGGATCCATCCTGCCTTGTATCAATGGTTCAGGCTGGTGGTGGTGGTGTAATGGTGTGGGGAATATTTTCTTGGCACACTTTGGGCCCCTTAGGTACCAATTGATCATCGTTTAAAAGCCACAGCCTACCTGAGTATTGTTGCTGACCATGTCCATCCCTTTATGACCACACTGTACCCATCTTCTGATGGCTACGTCCAGCAGGATAACGCACCATGGCCCAAAGCTCCAATCATCTCAAACTGGTTACTTGAACATGACAATGAGTTCACTGTACCTAAATGACCTCTACAGTCACCAGATCTCAATCCAATAGAGCACTTTCGGTGCAGCAAACGCGCAATGCTATGATGTCAAAATGGACCAAAATCTCTGAGGAATGTTTCCAGCACCTTGTTGAATCTCTGCCACAAAGAATTAAGGCAGTTCTGAAGGCAAAATGGGGTCCAACCTGGTACTAGCAAGGTGTACCTAATAAAGTGGCCAGTGAGTGTATACATAGAAGTGAGTCCCTCTACAGAGGCTGCCATTCAATATTCAGTATCCATATTCAGTTTCACAACCAGATGCTGTTAAAATCTACACACTGGCTTTTTTATTTAATATATAAATGCTGGGAAAGTGACACAGTAATAAGCAGAGCAAAGCCTGCCCATGTTAGAAGTGTAGGTTGGGTTAAAAAATGTAATTCTGGCTATATATGTATATTTATGTGTAAATAAAACCTCAAAATAACATTTTAATCCTTTACTAAGTTCACAAATAATATTATATTAGCACATTAAGATATTATAGGTGAATTTGTCAACTCCATCAGACGTGTAAACTGACAGATGTCTGACGGAGCTGACGTGAGGGCAAGTATTTTCCCTCTAAAACATGTATTGTACACTGCAGCTAGTTGGTTTTTTCTTCAGTTGCTAGCTGTCTCAATAACCTCACTAAAATGCTTAAATGCAATTCACTATGCTTTAAAAAACTTTATCATAACGGAGAGACGGTGTTGACATGGTCCAGCTGTGACCACAGGAATATTAACATTGTTTGTCTAAAATGTCAAAAAGTTGAAATCTTACCAGAGTATGTGTGGTTGTGTTGCATTCAGCACAACCAGGGAGACCAAAGGGTCCTCAGTCCTCAGGGATATAGCTGACCATGGCTATTGCCTGATTTAATGAGGTTTATGAAAGAAATCTGACGGAGTTGACAGAAACTGAGGACACAACTTTGATTGACAGATTTTTATAGAAAATATTGTTTCATGTTCACTTCAGACATTGTTTTATAGATTTATAATGTTTCTTTTTAATTTGGCTATATATGTATTCACAATTTTAGAGTTTAGAGTTTTTTGGGGCTGATCAATATTGTGACCTCTTGCTGAGGACAAATACAATAACATGGACCTTCTAACCACAGACCATACATTTAAACAAAATTTCTCAAAATAGATAAAAATGTGTGCGAAAAAATAACATAGGTATACACAGTTCCTTTAGATTTAACGTTGTAAGTATGTCAATCATGGTGAATTTCTTGATTTTTAATATAAATTAGACTTTTCTATGTAGGACATGTTTTGTCCCAACTCTCAAGAATGAGTGAGTTAATATTTACTAGTAATGCAACAAAGTCTGTTGATGTAACTGTCCCTGCTGCCCTGCCCTTTGTTTTTGTGGAGTTAGCATTAAAAAACAACTACCAAGAAAAAAACAAACAGAATTTATGTTAAGTTTCTGAATGCTTTAAGTTCATCCCAAATTGCTGTCATCTCTAATGTCACAATAACTGGAGCTACTAATAGCAACATTAAATCCAGGGGTTTAAGTAAGAAATCACATTCACTCTCATTACTGTAACACAGTCAGGGCTTCTTTGTACTTTCCATCTTAGGTTTTGTACTATGCTGCATTTCCAGTTGCATTCTTCACAGAATAAGAACAAAAGTAACATTAAGAAGTCCTGTGTGAGAATGGAACAAAAGAAAAGGAGCCAAATCAGCAGCTGCAGCAGAGAAGCAGACATGAACTCGTGTGTAGCGATGTGTGTGTGTGTGTGTGTGTGTGCACTATCGTGGTGTGTAAAACCTGGGCAGGTTTTCCTTTTGCTTTTATGTGTGTGTTTGTTGGTTGTAGCCGCTGTCAGGTTTATACTGACTGATTGGTGTTCTGGCTGCTGTGGCGATGCTTTGTTTAGCTGCTGCAGTGGGAGGTTATCTAATTCATGAAGCTAAACACTGCGTATTTGGACCGGTTAGGACATAAGGGCTCTGTCGTTCCACTCATCTGTTTACACTGGCATGTTAGTGCACTTTATTTTGTTATTTTGTAGCCTAAAGGTGTTTGTCATAGGCCTAACATGATAAACCCTGCCCCACCCCCCTACCCCCTCTCACCCACCCACACACACACACATTTTAACACAGTAACAGTGCAAAATATTGTAGCATTATTTCCATCCATTTCCCATCTCGCTAATGACGCTATTAACATAACTTCAGCCAAATAGCTGCAAAGCATGGTAGCTCATTGTAAACCTTTGACCAAGTTTAACCCAAACGAAAATCTCAAAACTTCCTACTGCGCAAAATTTCATAATCTTTTCAGCTTATTTGAAATCAGTCACAGATCAGAAAGGCCTGGTACATTCACAACTTGAGCTGCTCTTGTGAATCAAAGAAAGTATTATGCAGCTACCTGCGTTGTTATATTATTATAGTCATATGCTAATTGAGTGAAAACAAGAACAAACCATGCAGCTATATAAAAATATGAAATGACATGGAGTCCATTATTTTTTACAGAAATGGGTTGTCAAACCATCTTAAGTCTTTCTAATGAAACCTACCATTACGTTCGGCTACCAGCACAAGTAACCCAAGGCAAATAACAACTAGTATTTATTGGTGATAATAAGAAGAAAGAATAAAGCTGCTCTGTGTGAGCCATGCAGCTATCTGTAAATAATGCATTGCCTCTAGCCAATTAGTTGTATATTCTTGGTGGCCATGGTACACAGTAAGCTTTAATATCTACACATAAATCTTTTTACCCATTTAAATTAACAAACATATTATATGAATAACACACAAACTCTGGAGCAAGGAACATTGTGTTTTAAATCTTTGCACTCACTGGTATATATTTAAGATATTCAAAGAATTTTATTACTAATGAACATTTTGAGCATGTTTATTTTATTCCAGGTTGGCATTTATCTAATTGTAATACGTAAGTAACGTTGAATGGTTGAATAAATACATGTTTTAACCTGCTTTGTTAATAATAACAATAATAATAATAACAATAATTAATAATAATAATAATAATAATAATAATAATAATAATAAAACTTACATAGTTAATTTCATGCAAAGATGCAGCACAAAGTGCAAACAAAACAAACAAACAAAAAAACAGTACTAACAATATGAATAAGTGAGAGAAAAACAAATAATAAACAAACATAATGTTTGACCAGGACATAGTGGAACATTTCAATGACACCAGCAAAATGAACCCAAATTAAAACAATAGGCCTTTAATTTCTTTTTTATAATTCCAGTGGTCCTCTTGGTCTAATTGCCAATTCCAGTTTGCTGTTTCAAGATCCAAGCGGAGGCTGTTCCACAGTTTTAAGGCCATAACAACACAGAGCCGCCTCACCACACTCCTTGTGGGACACTTTAGGAACTTCTAAAAGAAAGGCAGCAAAGATCTGAGAGTTCTTGTTGGGACACAAAATCAAAGACAGTAACCGATAAGTGAAGGTGCTAGATTATGTGAAGCTTTGTAAAGTGTGCAGAGGCTCTTCATTTTACGACACAAATACAACGTGAACTTGTTAGTAAAATAATCAAACACAGTTCAACAAGAATGAAACCTCACCTCTAATAAAGACACGAATATAATCAACCTCTGGCTTTCTAACATACTACATCTGTCTTCTGGCAGAGCAAAGTGCAGTGAAGTGTGTGATGTGGAGTAAACAGTCAGTATCCCCACCATCAGCTTCTATGCATTTGGGTGCATTTAGTCATTTTTAAAATAATATGTTTGAGAGCAGTGAGATTGGGCTAATCTTTATGATCTCCATGAAAGGTATTTAATTATTCAGTGCCTTTGATCAAATGCTTGATGTCTCCAAGGGTGACAGAAATTAAGCTTTAAAAGGGCTCTTCATCAAAAATGTATAATCTTTTTTGAAGTGTTTTGGTGATTTTCTCATTGAGAGTACCTTTAATCTCTTGTAGAGAATCTGCTGGGCTGTGTAAGAAGATGTCTATGGTCACTGAAAAAAAAAATCTGTTTGTGTTTTTAACTTCACAGTGCTCATCCAATTAGTTGGGTCAAACTAACAGATCTCTGTATTTTTACAATCAGATTTAGATTTTTATGCACCAAGTCAATCTGAAGGTGAGAAGTGAGCGTACCCAGTGTGAACTGTGGTAATTGGTCATGCATGTGCTACAATCGTAAGAGGCAGTCTTATGTGAGGAAGCGTGAATATCAGCGACTCTAGAAGGCGTTTGATAGATGTTAGAACTTTATATCCAGTTACTGCACTGTGCACATCGCAACTCTGAACAGCTCAGATTCCTTAATGTGATGGTTCAATAGGAATAACATAAAAGTTGGGTAGTTTCAAAGTCAGCATTTTTATTTTTATTGCTAATAAACGTTGGCTACTACCAGTCCTACTATATAGAGCCCTGCTGTTTTCATATCATGACGGCAAAAATTGCATTATGGTGAATTTACTCATATTGAGACACTGTAACATAAATCATGACAATCATGCTTTAAACAGTATTGATTTCTTAAATTCTTATTGCTGCTGCACTGAAAGCATCTTTTTAATTTTTGGAGAAACAAATCATAACTGCTACACACACACTCACACACACATCTTAAAGCGCTGGAGTGTTTATTCCTTCGGGGATTCTGTCTGAGCCACGTCTAATCTATGTAAGAGGATGGATTAGGTTATAGATTATTAATCTAAAGATGGATGGGGATGATGAGCTGCTTGAGCCTCAGGGTTTTGGCTCTTCCACTGTGAACGCTGGGAAATTGATCTGCAGGTCAATGCTTGGTTCACCCTGGTCTATAATGGAAGTGACACCGCACTGTACCTCCAGGGAGCGTCTATTCATGTCCTAGGGAATGAGAGAATAACCGCAGTGTAACGTCTACACCATTCATTTGCTGACTCGCCCGAGCTTTGCTTGCATACAGTGAATACCAGCTTCTAATTGTCACTACATGAAAGATGAGGCATCGCACGCTGATCTTTTTTTCATCTTGTTAGTCAGCATCCCCCAGTAAGCAACTTTATTGCCTTCTCAACTCGCTTTGTCTTCGGCGAATGCCATGTCACAGAGCCACTTGAAATGGGTTTTTGATGAGCAATGCTTGTCTTCATTCTAAGCACTTTTCTCACTGTGGCAGCTATATTGTCTGTGGTAAAACAAGCAAGAGAACAGTTTCATTTGCAAAATACCCCAGGTTGTTTGAAGGCAGAGTGGACTATAATGAGCTGGGACCTCACACATGGGTGGATGCGTGTGTTTGTTTGAGGCAGAGTCCTTATTTTCAGTCAAGAAAAAGTTTTTGTCCATCTGCAAATGCAAAGCAACCTTAACTATACTGAGCCCTAAAAGTGACCGGACAGTTTCAGCAAAGAGAATCTCAGCAAAGAGAGAACTAACACACAGGGTGGACATAACATAATAACTAAATGAACTACAAATAAACTCTAGATAAGCAGTTTGCCTCTAACTCAATATTCAGTTTTACTATGGTCAAAATGAAAACAAAATAATCCTAAATTAAAGTTAGTGTAAGGGCACAGTGCACATTACTATAATACAACTGATGTGTAACTCAACATTTCAACTCAGCCTTGCTCGTGAGCCATTTCTTCCTGTTGTCTTATTATTACACATAATGTTACAAGGGAATGTTGGTATCTTTAGCTTTCTCAACAAAGTTACTATTACTGAGTTACCCAATCTGTTAGTTGCAGGGTTACATGTACCCAAGGTGTACTGTTTCACCATCATCATATTACAGTTATTAATATTGCATAGCCACAAATAGATACATTACCTCATCACTATGCATCCCGCAAACAGCTGTGTTTCAAAAAGAAAAACAGAAAGAAGTTGTGTCTTTCCTTCAGTAGTCTCCAAAACAAAAGCATGAGCCAGCCACATCAAGATCTTTATGACACAAGGCGGCGTTGCTGCTGAAAGGAAAGGCGGTCATTTCGGGAAACACTACCGCTTTTATCCACTGTTCCTTGTAGTTCCATGTAGTTGCTTTAAGTGCAGAAAAGAAAGGTTCTTTCCCCAAAGCCCCCATGCAGGAGGTCTTTTACATGGTGGAGAGATCTGTCGAACCACCAGCATGTCCCGCAAAAGAAAGAAATGAAACCAATGCAATTTAAAGAACAAGGAGAATTGAGGCACTGACAGTATAAAATTAACTAACTTAACTTAATGTGCCTGTTTTGTTTTTGAGTCAACAAAAGCGTTAATAAACTGCTAATGCTAATTCAAACCACGTTGGTTGTTTACTCATGTGGAAGTTGTTTGTAGATGTGAAATTGAAAATAAACCTAAATTAGTGAAAGGGCAATTTAAGTGAAAGTGAGCCTGAGTCAAAATAGCATAACCAAGTTAACCAAGTTCTGCTGTATGTTTCAGCTCATCAACCTCACTTGTGTTTAGGTTCAGAGGGTCAAGGGAAGGATTAGGGTGATGACGTCTAACAATCCAAGCTGAGGAGTGAGTGAGTGAGTGAGTGAGTGAGTCTTGAAGACTAACTTTTAGCACTGAAATCCACTCATAATGCAGATGTTTGATAATGGTCAGAAGCTTTCTACGTTTTCTTAATACAGAAATGAATGACATCATGAATATGTGAATTACAGCATGTATCAAATTAGATAAGATATCCGTTGTTGGAGATGGTTTTACTCTATTTTTAGTATTTTCCCCTAATTTTGAGGTCTCTAATCCATGAAGCTGAACTGGGCTGAGCTTACTGCCTGGCTTCAAAAACGTTAAAAAAGCATCATTGTGTGACTGTAGGCAAAAAAGTCTTACCAGCAACAGGTTGCAAACCTTCAGTTGCAAACCTTCACACGTTCCTTCCTGGAGGGATGGAGACCTTGTTTTTTCTGCATCTGCTCAGCACTGTATGATCACACGTGTGTTAGCAGCAGCTAGAGAAGGTGTTCTGTGATAACTAACAGTCACACCTGTAGACCCCTGATCACATCTGCCCCATCGCTGAGGTTTTAATGGATTTTTCAGAGCTCAAGTAAAAAGGCTGCCTCCCATCTATTGGCCACTTTATGTGGAGACCGCTACATTATTAATCAAGGTACAGTCGCTCCAAACCACTGAGGAAAGCTCCAGCAGGGATTAGAAAGTGGTTACATGCAGAGCATTCAGAAAGTGTGTATTCACAGGGTAGCTACAGGTACATTTTAATCCTTGACTGATTTGGTCTATTCCAATCACATAGACTCATTTTGTTTGTTCTTGAAGTCATTTTGAGGATTTTTTTTAAATTTGAAATGGAGATGAGACAAAATTCCCTGGTCTCATGAAAGACAATGAAATAACTGTATCATCCCAACATGTACAGCTCACTGTGCAGAAAAACTAAGACAGCAGCAGCCCTCATGACTCTTTAGTCAGACAGTCGAAGAAATGTACTAATGTAGTAATTCTGCCAATGATATTTAAAGTAGGAAGGGATCAGTGGAGCAGCTCTGGAACTGGTCAACTTGTACATGAGACATGAATTTTTCCATTATCATATGTTTCTTTATTAATGGCATATTACTATTTCATTATACATTCAGAAATTCATTATTAACCATTTCTGGTGAACCATTTATCATAACCTCTTAATTCTTTATAAAGTATATTTTAACAGAAGGTGTGTGTTTTTATGTAGAGGATGTCCTCCTAAGAAGAAGAGCATCAATCCTTGCAGCAAGTGCCCCGAAACAACATATGTTCATTGTACATGAACATATGTTTACATTCAAGTGACACAGCCCTATAATTATACTGGGACCACAACAGGAAGTCAGGTGATGATGCTCTGGAAGGGACAAAGTCAGGGAGGAGGTCAGGGTGGATGGATGGATGAACAAACTGTTGAACAATTAATACCTAACCACAACCACCTGTTTATTAGAGTAACCATGACAACAAAGCTCCCCTAACCTTCATTTTAACCCTTGTATGGTATTCGGGTCAAATTGACCCGTTTCAAATTTTTACCAAGAAGAAAAATAGGTAGAATTATAATTTTTTTGTACCTGAAACTCAATGGCCTTAGCTTATTTTCTGTGATAAACATGTACAAACAAAAAAAATAATTTGAGCACACATGCTACTATACTACCCACACATTTACATCCTTCATATATGGTCTTCGGGTCAGTTTGACCCACATACACACATACACAGACACAAACACACACAGACATGCACACACACACACACACACAGATAATGTTACTCTATTATAATCTAGGCAGGTGGTTTGCTCTCACTTTCCCCAAGTCTTTACCCTCTGTCAGGCCAGTCCATTCCTCCTCCAACTTTATGTTCATGGCCAACATTGTCCTGGTATCTTACATACCAAAAAAAAGGAGAAAGTGCTCATGAGCACTCTACACAGGCACACTCTAACAATAAGTAGCCAGGTAGCCAGGGGGACTGTAAGCCAGAGGTCATACTTGACTTCAGCACCACCAAAGGAGGGGTAGACTTAGACAGGCTGCTGGTCTGCCACAGCTGTCAAAGAAGAACACTTCAGTCACCACTCGTGATCATTTTACAACAAGCTGGATGGCTCAGCCTGTAATACATTTACAATCTGGATGGCAATCAACCCAGACTGGAACCAAAGGAAGCTCCAAAGAAGACGACTTTTATCCTTGAGGAGCTAGGTAAGGCACTAGTGACACTGCACATCTAAAGGAGACAACATGTGCCCAGGACCCCAGCTTCTCTAGCCACAGTGAGGGAAGACACAAAAACGAGTCACACTTCCATTGTTAATTGTCTTCTAGTAGAGACTTGATTTCAATCATTAAGCATATATGTTATCTCTATTGTTTGAAATTGAGATAAGGACAATATATGTTAATGGTTTATGAAGTAAAATTTTATTTCAGAATAGTTTTTAAAACCCCAAATGTGCCCCGGGTCAATGTGACCCGAGGGATACCAGAGAAGACAATACAAGGGTTAAACTATTGGTAGCAATTGTTCAGATGTGTAGTGCACACTGCTGCTACATTAAAGTGAAAGGAATAATGCTAATGTTTTGTGATTATGTAGGCATGAATAAACATCTGCTATGGGCAGTATTGGACATATCTACAGACCCCCAAAATGCTACAGCTGACATCAGACAATATTTTTGTAAAAAGGAAGTGGGCATTCCATCTTTTTTCAAAGCTTTACATCTAACACTGTGTCTTTGGGGATAACATCTGTCTTGTTTTGGACATTTTGTTTCAGCATTTGATTTGAGCTGGTGGTTTCCTTAACTTTGATGTTTTATTCCTATTGAACTTCAGTGGTGAGGAATGAATACTTTCTGCTGCATCTTTCCATCTGTAGCTCTTTGACAGGTCCAAATCCCTGGAAACACCTCAGAGTGATCGAGCTGAGACCTGGTTACTGAAAATGGCTTTTCGTATAACCTCTAACAACAATTATACCTACATTTGGAAAAAGTGTGATATTTTAAATCTCATTCTTGAGGATTATTAGGGATGTCAGTACATGTGTCAGACAGTAAGATGCATCAACTAATTTATGTCTCAGATTCACACCGTTGACTTAGAAACTGGAAAAAATTGAAGGCTACTCATGAAATATTGGTCCTTCGTGTATCAACTCCGTGGTCATGCTGTGGCTGTCGACTATTGGCCCAATAAAAACAATTCATCATTCAGCTGACACCTGCAGTACAGTGACAGCGGATCTTCTTTCAGTTGTGGTCAATGGCAGGGGTGCCCCCTCACTCCCACAGATTTTCCATTATTTATTCAAGGTAGCCTGTTGTGAGCAGTGGACAACCTGGCAGGGCTATCTCTCACTGAGGCAGGCTGATAAATAGACCTTATCCAATGCTCCATCAGAGACCAGGTGAGCTCCCACCCCTCCCCACTTTTTCATGGGAAACCCCCTCACTGTGCACAATTTATCTTTACTGTCTCTACATGGAGATCAAACTGTAGCTCACATGAATTACACACTGCACAACTTACATTGCATATTTCTCACTGTCCACTATTATGATGTTATTATTTTTTATCAAATGGGGATACATTTATGATGCGGGTTGCAAATATTGTGCAAAATCAAAGAAACTCTCTGAGTATATCTCCTGTTTAAGAGATGTAGCTGGTGCCATGAAGTAATGTTACAACACACAGACAACTGTTAATACAGAAACTGCTGCTTTTACAGCATCTTTTCCTATTTGGCTGTGTTTGCAGTTTGTTTGTCTAAACATGGTGCAATGAAAATGTTTTCTTTACATGCTTGTGTTTTGACTTTTTCATTTTCTTAAGTCGCATTGCATTGAGTTTTCAGGGTCATCCTATGAGTGGGTATTTGAAAAGCTCTGCTATGATTGGAGCTCCAGAAGAGAACAGGCAGAGCTCTGAGAACACTTGGCCACTTGGTCTCTGTGAGAGTACGTTAGTGTTCCTTGATTTAGATTTTGTGCTGAATGAGCAGCCTTAAATTGAATTTTGAATGAGAATAGCTTACAGTAGCTTGTAAGACCCAGGTGGATCCGTGTCTTATTTCATCACTTTCTTTCTGTGTCAACTATTTTTGTCATTATAATATCATGATATGATACCATGTGAAGGGATGAGGTTAGATAAAAGCAAAGATCGACTGTCAAAGAGTCATTAGTTTAATTAAAGTCATAAACATTTTCTGTTTTTATGTCAACACCTGGACTGACAGCAATGTGTCCCAGAAAAGATAAATGACTCTTTATCAGTTGACGCTAAGAATAAAATACTGCACACATCTTGAGGAGTGAGTCACCGACAACATGTTGCCATTTTCTTGTCTCCTCAAGGCCACATGTTGTGTTAGAGCTGTGCTCCCTGCCAGCATCTGTGGAGAGCTACAGTCTGCTGCACTTATTACAACCAGTTATTTCTCCTCTGCTTGATCACCACTGCAGTATACAAGTGCAGAAATGATTTAAGGTGTACACAGTCACAGCAGTTGATGGTCAAACTCCAGCTCCAAACAGTTCCCTATCGTAAAAAACTCAGTGGCAGACACTTTAGCAGTGCACATATGATTGATGGGGGTGGTGCATTCATTTGCCCCCATTTACACCTTACAATGCTCATATTTAGTTATATTTAATCAATTAAAACTTACTTACTTACTATTCCTGGTGTGTTTGTGTTTAGAATATTTTCCACCATGAACTCTACCTGGTTAAATTGGAAGTACCGATCAAGTTCAGCTTTTCTTTATTGATTTATTCATCCTTGGTTTCTTGAGTTAGGTGTTAGCTTTCTTTGTTAGGTTGAGCCTTTCATATCTACATGGGGAATAGATCCTCTTCCACAGAAGCCCTCCATGTTGCACCACCATGTTTCTACAGTAGTCCAGAACTGATTCAAGCGAGGGCTTTTCGTGTTTTTACCTTGAAATGCCAGCTAGGCAATGGCTGTTTCTCTTATTTCAACCAATCATGCTTATTTGAGATCTCCAGGTTGTAATTTGATTTACTGAAATGGGGGAACATTTTATTTAAATATATCTAAACATGAAAAAAAAATTTTATAGCTATATTCAAATGAAGCCCCCACAAGGAGGAGCTGAAGAGAGTCTGAGAGGGAGCCAACAGGAGCACAAGTGGAGCAGGTGTGTGAAGGGACAACACCCTACATGTCAGATTCATGGAGGAGAGAGAGAAAACTGGTTTGTAATGAAGGACTTAACATTCACTTGAGAGTCATGTTAACATGGCTGAGTGGGCGGACATGACACTCCACCAGAAACATCCCTAAATGCACAGTAGGGTGCAGATTCCACAGATTATTTTTGATCGACTGTCCTCCACCTCCTCTTTGCGGCTCCTGTTCCTGTTTTGTGGCCTGGGTGGTTTATCTGCCAAAGTGAGTATTCGCAGGCGGGCAGCGCTCAGCTTGGGGATCTCTGTATCACCCACATGTGTGCACCATAAGAGTAGTTAACATTATGAATATAACTTGGATTGTGATATTAAAGATAAGATAATAATGAAAATAATGAATAATAAAGAATAATAATAAAGAACTGACCATGTGACACTGTAACGTTACTTTGCCTCTCTTGGTCAGAACAATCTTGAAAAAGATTTTTAAGAGACTGGGACTCCTGGTTAAATAAAGGTTGAACAAAATGTTTAACATTGTTGACATCATAGTTAGTTAAACACAGTAAGTTAGTTAAAACCTGAAGGCCACCATAGTTTCTCCTACAGTTTGGGAAGGAAGAGGTAGATGTTCAGTGGGTTATATCTGCTATAACTGTTAGATGCCACTAAATCTTTCATGCTGGACCTTTAAGTCATTGTTTGGCATACTGCACATGCTCATTAGAGTTTTTCTCTCTGGCCTCTCCTGTGCTGTCCCACTCAGCCTGTAGACTTTACATCGTGATAATGTCATATACAAAAAATCCCTTTTATTGGCTCTGTTGGATTGGATGTTCTATAAATATAAAACTTTCATTGCTTGACTAAAGTGAAAGATGTATATAAGGTTTTGTTTTTTTTTCCCTTCTAGAGAGGGATGGTCGTGACTTCTTGTATAAAGATGGCCAACTTAAAGAACAATTCTTTATCCATCCTTTGTTGAGTCAGTTTTCTGTTTTTTTCAGTCATGGTTTGTTGATTTTAAGAGACAGAAAAGTCTTTGCCCATATCCCTGAACAGGTCAGTGAGATCATAAGGGCAAATGCTGCAAGTCTGTCAGAGCGTGGTGACAGACATGCTCTGCACAAGGTTCAGCATATTTTTTTACTTTGACCAGATATGCATAAAGATTTTTCTTACTTTCCACCCCTATCTGCTACTGCGTATCCAAGATAAGCTTTGTATGGTTTATAGCTATATTTTCATACAAAAAGTATATTTTTCTCTGCAACCCTAACCCTAACCCTAACCCTAACCCTTTCTCTGATTGGAAAATGTAACCGTTTTAATGTAATGGGGAATGTAATGCCTATGACATAGAGTTGAATGATTAGACTTATTTCTGTCAGTTAAATTTAACCTCCAATCTGGAGTTGGCTGTCTTACAGCACCAACTATTGCTGCCCTGTGCTTAAAACCATTTACTCGTGATTTATAATATCCATTAAGCCAGTTGCATTGTGACAGACATGACATATTAAGCTCACTAAAAGTAAGTGAAGTTGTATCCTGGCTATTGACACTGGGTGGGATGAAGATGGCTGGGAATAATGCGTTCGCACTTCCTCAGAGATCAATGATAGTGATTCAATGAGAAGCGTTGAGGTTGTGAGGAAGAATTATTGCCTTGGATTATGGTAAAGTCACACAATGAAATGTATGTACATAATAATCAGGAAACCATAAGGTTAATTACCAGAGACATTCTCATCATCCCTGTAGGTAGATGAGAGCCAGTATTTGGTATATATATAGTTCACATACAGTGTCTACAGACATGTATGTCTTTGCCCTGGGTAACGCACATCATTTCAGAATCACTGAACATCTTTGCACAGTGCAAAAGCTGAAAGAAATTCTACAAACATATCCTGAGGGCCAAATAAATGTTCCAGTGTGGCAATAAGAACAGTTTCTGTGGTGGAATACCATCAATGTAAGGCTCACTTCTATGGTCAGTGTTAATGCTGTAAATATGCAGTGATCCATTGCACCACCTATACAGAAGTTCTCTCTTAAATTAGGGTGTAAAATCAACACTAAATGATACATTAAAACTAATTAGTAAATACTAAAGCTGTATCCATACCAAATGTTGTCGCAGAAAGTGACGTTTTCACTTACTGTGGCCAATACCGTGTCGTCCCCATAGACATATTATTACATTCATGGCTGTCTCCTTTGCTACATGATGGCTAAGAGGCTAAGTAAGATACATAAGCCAGGACAGTAAACAGGTTAACAAAGTCTGCTTGCTGCTTTGAATAAATGTGCACTTTGCCTATGGCTGTCAGGCTGGACATTTTATAGAGGTCAAAGTTTATGCTGTTTGGTATTTTACTGAAGTACTAACAGTGTTGCTCTAGTGCCCACTTCACTTTACTGCAAACAAAACTTCAGATGAAGTTATGATGTGAATGTTCAACAATGTTGACTCTAATCATATAACATCCCTCTATCAGGTATTGTGTAATGTCAATGAACCATTGTATACTCAGCTAGCTAAACATTTATGTTTTTAACATAGCTGGTATAATTTGCTCCTTCTCATCTTCCAAATTATCCCAACTTTCAAAACACTGAGCCACGCCAACAGTTATTTTACACTTTACTCTTACGACGTTGCCTGTACATCTGCCTATGTTGGGCATATTTGTGTGACCTTTAAAATTCAAGTAGCATGCAAACTCTGACCTAAGTTAGAAATTATGTTCAAACAGGGCTGTGTTTGAACATATACATCTATGATGCAACCCCGTGCAGTTGTCGTTTTTGTTGGCATAAGTTTGCAGACACATAGGCAGCTTAGTATTTTCCCTAACAACTACAAAATATAAAATAATGGCAGGGTAATAGCTCATGCCCAGTGAGCTGTCTGGAATCAACATCTGATATTATAGTCATGAAAGAATCGGATGACTAACAAGGCTGCGACAATATTCATTTTGTTGCTATATTTACATGGATTTTCAGCATGTGTAGGCAATGGTTTTCTAAACAAGGCTTTGCTTCCACAGTGAGTGTCCACCAAATGGATCCAAGCAGCAGCTTGGAATGAAAGTGTGATCTACCATAAATAGATTCATATGGACATTCATTAGATTCCCCGCAGCCCATTAGGAGCTCTTTATGAGCTATTTGAGACAGCTCAAGGCACTGAGGCACGGATGTCATAGTTGGAGAATGCATGTATATGTAATGTCAATTCGTGTGTGTGTTTCCCAGGAGGAAAACTGTGTTAAAGGGAAGCAAATGGGAAACATGACAAATGGTAGAGGCCAAATTTTCTCCCCTTACACACTGAGGCAAGTCTTACCTCGGTTAAGAGACGGTCCAGACAAACCCCTTCTCTCCCTGTGTGTCCTTCTCACTATGTTCCTGTTTGTCTCTTCTTGCTCTTGCTCTCCCTCTCTTTCTCCCTCACAGCCACACACGCTCACACAAATCTGTTATTATTAGGAACATGTAGTTGCACTGTAGAAGGAGCACTCTGGGGACAATCTCTTAGATTCTGCATCAGCCTACTCATTTAGTGGTAAAATAGAACAGCATTGATGAATGCAGAGAAATAACTGGGCTTGTCTGCCTGTCTGTGTGTGTGGGTGTGTGACTGAGGAGAGATGCATTTGTATGTCAGCTTTGTATTTGTAATGTCCATCCATGCTAGACATTTATATGTAGAGCTCACAAGCTCTTTAATCATCTATTTTTTTACATATTATTTACATCCTGTATGCTTTCAAACAGATGTTCAAACAGAAGGCAAATGTTTGTGTGGAAATATATTTGGAGTGTGTCTGTTCCTTCAGTTGGAGTCAACTTTCTGTCAGAGACAAGCAGCAACTACCACAGGAGGTTTGAGGCTGATGTGGAAGTACCTTAAAGTACAATGGTCTTATAGCCCCTTTAATACATGTGCTTGTGGTAATTTCAGAATTTGTGCACTGTTAATAAGATGTTAAGGCCTTCAGAAAGCTTTGATGTGGGCCGTTTGGGCCTTGGTTGACAGCTGTGATGTGACCATGCCCTGGGCTGCTGCTCGCTCTGACTCCGATTTTTGAGTATCCTGTTAAAATAATAAACGGCACTTTTTCTCCAGACACAGTAGTTCTACTAGTTAAAGGAGTTACATTATCAAGACCCACAAAGGATGCTGTCAAACAATATCATAGCATTATAGTTTTATTATAGTTCAGCGGTTCGAGGGTCTAAGGACAGAGTACATAACTGTACAGAGTGTAAAGCCCTCCGAGGCAAATAATAACTTTGAATAAATACATTTGGAAAAAGAGGCTATGGTCAGCCAGCTAGCCTGCTAACCAGAAGCCTGATTCTGGATATGGATGAAATAACAGAGAGGGCATTTCATAAATGTAAAAGCTTCCTGTATTAGCTGTTTTGTGGCTGCAAAGGGTCGACTCATGTTTCTAATGTTTGTATCGACACCTTTCTAACACAGTTCCAACGAAGACAAAATATTTTAAACTCTAAATGTTGTAGAGCTGTTGTCTTTATACAAGAAGAATTACTGTAACTCTATAATTACTTCTACAAAGATGGGCAACAAAACTACATTACTGTACTACAATACTAATGTTTTAGTATTTTGCACTTTCAGTGTCTCCATGTAAATCTTTGTTTAATAATACACTGTTTCATTAAGTGATGGCACATGCACTGCAGGTGGATGATAGACTTTCTCTCACTTCCTGGAGGCAGCATGTCAAGCTGGGGACACATGAACATCACCTCCCTCCCTAAAGAAGCCCAGCGGAGGATATATTTTCTGCAGAATCTGAGGAAGTTCAGCCTGTCAAAGATGATGAGGGTGCAGCTCTACACTGCCATCATTGAGTCCATTCTTACCTTCTCCATCACCATCTGGTCAACTGCTGCCATTGCTAACGACAAGAATTGCAGGAGGGAGGTGCAGAGGGAGAGACATGAGATACTTGATGAGCTGAAAGAGACAGGCGCAGGAGGATTTCATTATCTCAGCTATCAAATTTCCACAGGTCTGCTTAGAAACCATAAAAAAGGCTTTTCTTAGTTTTCTTCAATGTCAAAGTAATGCATTGATAGATAGATATCTGTTCATCCTTTAGTACACTGCAAACAAAACTAATAGTAACATTTCCTGTTTACATCTTCCAAAGCCTTTCTAACAATAAGTCATAATCGTACACCAAATACAAGCAAGGAGTGACAAAATCCAGTAATATTAAGTTTCTACAGTACAGGTGGCCAGTAGTTAGCTAGTTTTAGGTACATCAGTTCACGTTTTATCACCTAGCAGTTCGACTAATGCCCTCAGCTATCATGGCTGCCGGCAAATTACCTTCTACACATCCAGTAAACACAGAGAAATATCTGTGTCCCATTGGAGTAATTTTTCGGTCTACCTGATTAATGTAAGTATTTGTATCTGTATTTATTTATTTATCATGGGCAGTGCATATTCATCAACATTAATTAAAATGTAAATGTGCCTGACTCATTTTTCATCTGCAGTCTCTTACCAGAATGTTAAAATGGCCTTATCTGCAAAGACGACGCATCCATTTAAAGTAGGCACATAAGATTTACACGGGATGTTGAATGTTAAAAAAAAAGAACCTACGATTAGTTAACTCAGTCCGACTTCATCAGCTGAGATGCACTGTTGTAAAGCTCATTACCCAACATCACCAAATATAAAGTTACACCAAACACCAACCGCATTTAAAAAAATGTACAGTTAAGTGTTATTACTATAAAGAAGGTCTAGTATTCCTTCCTAAAAGTCCAATTTTTAATTGTCATTTATTGTCATTGGTTTCCAGAAAACCTTGTGAAAAATATTTTGGTCTTTAGTTTTCTAGAGGCTCAAATGTCACCAGCGACCATTTTGAGTTTTACAAGAGGCCATGACAGAGTGATGAGACTCAATCAGAGTATAAGCAAAACCAAACAGAGCAGAAATCATAACCATCCCTTTCACATTGTGTTTGCATTAATTTTGTATAGTTATTGCTGTAGATTTAACTGGCCGAACAGCGCTGTCACCTGCAATATTTAAACCACTTGACCAATATTTAAACCACTTGACCAAATACATGACATGAGGCAATGTAACCTTAAATCACAACACATTAAATAAAGTCACAAAGACTGGAATCTTTTTGCCATTCACTGGAATTTTCAAGCTTGCGTTTTGAGAAAGCACAAGGTCAATTTGGCCCTCAAGTAGATTCACTCATGAGAGCACACTAAATTGGCTCAAAATGTCTCATCATGAAGAAAAAAGAAAAAGAGTAGATGAAAATTCTAAAAAGAAATAACACTATCTAGCATAAAAAGCACCCAAATCACATCACACCCTCTCAACTAAGACCAGACCACCAGCACTCATTATGTAAAGTGTACAGAAACAAGCCATTTTTTACGATTTTGTGTGAACTTTCTGTCTCATCTCAAGCTGCTGTACTTACATCAGAGACAAAGGGTCCGTGTACGTTCAGACATTTTGTTTTTACATTTTAAACCAAAATTGAAAAACAGAAGTTCCATCGTTTTTCCGCTTTTTCATTTACAAAAAACTTTTACCGGAAAAAAACAGAAAAACTGAGCCAATATTCCTTTCCTATTTCCATAATCCAAAAACAAAAAACAATAAAAACAAAGTCTATTTTTTGGATTCTTGGCAATTCTTTTTATTATTTTTCCTTCAGACTTGAAAGATGTAGACAGGTGACTCAGAAGATAGAGTAAATATGTCAAAATAAAAGCCAGGATAAATGTTTAACATTATGCAAGCACATTGTATACAAGAATAATGTTAAAATATACATACAAAAATAACTGCGTTGACTCATATAAAACTACATTAATACGTTCTGTCTTTCTTTTCGTATTGTTCACTGTTTCAGTAATCAAAGTGCTGCGAACTTTTTATAGCTATTATTCCTTGTTGGCTAAGTTACATTAAACCTCTGGAATGTATCTGTACTAAACCACCATATTACATGGTAGACGAGTCAATCTGCCAACGCGTATTCATGACTTTCATACTGATTTTCCAGTGGGTATGTAACAGATTTGCTCAGAACAGGGTACCCAAATGCAAGACACTCACGCGAAAATCAGTCATTTAAAGGTTTTAATTTGAAATCAGGCAGGATCTCTTGAATGCAAGCTAGACATGAAGACACATGACATGGACTCACAACAAGACAGGAAGACACAGACTATATATACATGACGTAATGGGGAACAGGTGGAAACAATCAGGGCGGGGCGGGGAGGGCAGACAATCACACTGGTGGGAAACACACAAGGACAGGAAGTCAAAGGAACGAGAGGAGGGTTAGAAACTTCAAAATAAAACAGGAAGTGACAAAAGCGACAAAAAAAGACTCGTGAAGACAAGGCAGAACAGACACTTAGCAAACCCGACAAGACATGACAGGGTAGGCTTTTTACGCAGTCTCAATAATAATTATTGGTAAATGAAATGTAGGGATTTTTGCGCATTAGTAGTCTAAATGGTAGAGTTTACAGAAGGAGTTTCATCAGTACAACACAAGGGCAGCTTCTAATATTCTATTTCCTTACACAACTGCTGTTACCGAATCCCCACAAGGTGGTGAGGTGAGTACATGAGGGAAAATGGACAGGACTTTGGCAGGCCGACTGATACTGGAGTCCTTATTCCACATAGGACTGCCAAAGAATGAACATTATACCATACATACACTCCAATGTGCAAAGGAAGTTGTTGCAACAGTTTCCATAACAGGGCCTGATATTGAGCATCAGTGAAATTAGAGTGGAATCAAGACCTGTTTCTGTGTTTATATCTCAGTGGAATAGGAATATTCATCATTTCAGTATTGCTGAACATTAAAAAAGTCCATTTTAATAATTTACTACATACTAGAATAAATCCTGATTAAATCAATACTTACATTTCCTGGATTTCAACGTCTGGAATGCATAGTTTAATAACCAAAAACACACTTTATTCATGAATGCTCTGACACAGTAATGATAGATTCAAAATGTAGTGTGTAGCAGTTATAGTTACTGGTATCAGTGCCAGGCTCGTGTTGGCAACAACATAAAGGAAGAGACCACAACCAGTTTGAAAAGAAATAACTAAATTTTTAATTTCTATATACACAAATTCATTAAACCAGCTCAACAACTTTAACTTGATAGACTGAATGGAAAATGAATATCCAAACACCAGCCCAATCATCTAAGCCCTGATGACAGGGTGGAGGATGTCTATGAAGTCCTCCAATCCGGTCAACCTGAAGTGCAGGTCCCCAAAGCCATCGTCCCTGCATTTTGGTCAGCTGGGTGAATTCATCACCTCAATTCATCATGACATGCAGGCTGCGACAGCAGGGTGAAACTGAAAGTAATACATCTCTTATCATTATGAACAGAGGTGGTTATCTTCATGGCATTTTCAATCATGTTATTATTCTATAAACTGCTAGATAGCCCAGAAAAGAGCAACACACGGTCCATTGATTGATTGAACATAAAAAAGAATGACTTGTATTTACTATTGTGTTATTCACTTCAATCTTCCACAGCAGTTTGGTCAATTATGGTTGTTTTTAAACATGATTAGATTAGATTTTATTATGATTTGGTTAATTTAATTATCTGCTACATTTGGTTAATTAAAACATAATAAATATGCACAATATTTGCTTATGTTTAATTCCATTTGTAATGTCCCTTTCCAAATCAAAACTTTGGAATACAGCTCCAACTTCTTCGACCCCTAATGTTGATAATGACTTATAATAATGACTTATTATTGTTCTGTGATTGGATAAAAGAGACTCTGAAATCAAAGTGGCCCAAAAGGATTATCTTGATCAGTCTGTTACCAACCTGAATATTGCTGTGTGAATATAACTG
Source organism: Scortum barcoo (assembly GCA_023238725.1). NCBI lineage: Eukaryota > Metazoa > Chordata > Actinopteri > Centrarchiformes > Terapontidae > Scortum > Scortum barcoo. The sequence goes on from CM041550.1 coordinate 24,939,712, forward strand.
TACTGTATCTGAAATTAGATTTCACCTACAAACCTCTACAAATAATGCATTTAAATGTGTCCTGGACAGAGGTGGCTTGGGCTGCAGTCTAAGCCACGGTGGATATTTTGTTGGCCATGGCATATTTGGCCAGCACTGGTTATGATAATGATATATAAATATTTATATTTATAATATAAAATGTAACATAATGCGGTTTTCGTCCCGGTCACTGGACCAGCTCTATACCCTCCACAAGGGTGCTTGAGGGTTTATGGGAGTTTGCCCAACCAGTCCACATGTGCTTTGTGGATCTGGAGAAGGCATTCGACCGTGTCCCTCGTGGTATTCTGTGGGGAGTGCTCCATGAGTATGGGGTCCGGGGCCTTTGCTTTGCTAAGGGCTGTTCGGTCTCTGTACATGACCGGAGCAGGAGCTTGGTTTGCGCATTGCCGGCAGTAAGTCAGACCTGTTCCCAGTGCATGTTGGACTCCGGCAGGGCTGCCCTTTGTCACTGGTCCTGTTGATAATCTTTATGGACAGGATTTCTAGGCGTAGCCAGGGGCCGGAGGTAGTCCGGTTTGGGAACCACAGGATTTCATCTCTGCTACTTTTTGCAGATGATGTTGTCCTGTTGGCTTCATCATCAAGCCAGGACCTTCAGCATGTACTGGAGCAGTTTGCAGCCGAGTGTGAAGCGGCTGGGATGAGAATCAGCACCTCCAAATCCAAGGCCATGGTTCTCGACCGGAAAAGGGTGGCGTGCCCTCTCTGGGTGGGTGGAGAGAGGTCCTGCCTCAAGTGGAGGAGTTCAAGTATCTTGGGATCTTGTTCACAAGTGAGGGAAAGATGGAGCGTGTGAGATTGACAGGCGGATTGGTGCAGCGTCCGCTGAGTTATGCGGTGTCGGTGTACCGGACCGTCTTAAAGTGGTGAAGAAGGAGCTGAGCCGAAAGGCTAAGCTCTCGATTTACCGGTCAATCTACGCTTCCCACCCTCACCTATGGTCATGAACTTTGGGTAATGACCGAAAGGACAAGATCGTGGATACAAGCGGCCGAAATGAGTTTCCTCCAGCAGGGTGGCTGGGAGCTCCCTTAGAGATAGGGTGAGAGACACCTCCCTAGGGAGGTGTTCCAGGCATGTCCCACCGGGAGGAGGCCTCTGGGGAAGACCCAGGACACGCTGGAGAGACTATGTCTCTCAGCTGGCCTGGGAACGCCTCAGGGTCCCCCTGGAAGAGCTGGAGGAAGTGTCTGGGGTGAGGAAAGTCTGGGCATCTCTGCTCAGACTGCTGCCTCTGCGACCCGGTCCCTGGATCAAGCGGATGAAGATGGATGGATGGATGGAAAATGTAACATTTATGATGACAATGACAAACGTTTAAAAAAGCTATATCCTGTCCTAGACCACGTTAGACTAATAATGAAATGTATGTGTTTTTATTTTATTATCTTACTTGTGTTGCACTGTAAAGATCCATATCTCTACGTTGTGAACATACCTTGTCTATGGCCTCCACAATAGCCACCTCCAGATCCATACAGAACTGTCTCACGCTTTTTTCTGAAGCTCCCCTCTGCACTCCCATCTCCATGATAAGGTGGTTTGAAATTTGCATGTCTGAAATTTGCCATATGGTCTCCTCATGGGGGCACCAGACTTGCCATTTTGAGGTCTGGGCATACACCCACCTAAATTCACACTGTTAGCGGTAAGTGTTCTTATTACGCTGATTTTATGGTATTATAAGGTGCATACTGCCACCTGCCGTTACAGAATAGACATAGAGATAATTTGTCAAGGAGTCCAAATTCCCCTTCAGGCAATGAAATCGAGGACATCTTAATGGTATCTGCTGCACATCGACACGTTTTCTAAAGAGCCTCATGATATTTTGATAATAATATATTTAATTTGTATACCATACAAGGAATTCAGCAAAGTGCTTCACAATAAGAAAACACAGTAAAACAACAAGATGCAGAGCAAAAGGCAAATATAAATAAGTTCAACAATGAAAATCATTTCAGTTCAATATTATTATTATTATTGTGGGTTGTCATCATTATGCTGTACACAGACCCGTGTACGTTCAGTTTTGTTTGTTTTTTTCGTTTTAAACCAAAATCTGGAAATACCAATGATTTTCAATTTTTTCAGTTAAAAACAGAAAAACGGTCAAACAGAGATGATTTTCCTTTTTTCTGTTTTCAGAATCAAAATCAAAAAACGGGAAAACCTAATTTAAAAAACAGCCTGTTTTTGGATTCTTGGCCATTCCCTTTATTATTTTTCCTTCTGAATTTAAAGACGAGGACAGGTAGACAGGTGACCCAGAAGTTAGAGTAAATATATTAAAATAAAAGCCAGGATAAATTTGTAACATTATACAAGTACACTGTATACAAGGACAACGTTAAAAGATACATAAAGAAATAACTGCGTTGACTCATATAAAAATACATTTCTTTACATTTCTTTCTTTCTACAGTTCTTTGAGGCAGACAGTGACCCGGATGTTAAAATGTCAAAATAAAAGACTTGGAGGATGAAGCATAATCAAGGTGATTTAAAATTTTCATAGCTATTGTTTGTTGTTGGCTAGATTACATTGAACCCCTGTGACCTAAGCTGTCACATTACATGGTGAACGGGTCAATCTGCCAAAGCAGTTTTTGGGCTGTTTTCTTAATAATAATTATAAGTACATAAAATGTAGGTATTTTTGCTCATTGGTAGTCTCTATGGTAGAGTCTACAGAAGGAGATCATCAGTACAACAGCAGCCTCTAATACATTTCCATATGTAACTGCTGTTGTTTGTTTGTACCAAATCCCCACAAGGATAGGATGGCAGGATAAGTAGAGCAAATGCGGGAGAATGGTCTTGGCAAGCATTAAATCAATACTTTAGTTAAATTGCCTGACTATCTATGTCTGGAATGCATGCTTTGAAATTCTGTAACTTTTCAAATTTTCCCAATGATTTTAGAAACCCAAAAATGGGCTTTTTTTTAAATTTGGTTTTCTTGATTTTTGTTTGTGATTCTGAAAATAGAAAAGGAAAACCGTCTCTAATCTCCATTTTAACAGTAACACCCATCGTTTTTCCATTTTTTCATTTAAAACTAAAAACAGAAAAATGGAAAAAAAATGGGATTTCCTATTTTTCAATTTTGGTTTAAAATAAAAAACAAACTGCCTGAACGTACACGGGCTGACACAGACCAAAAAGCTGCTCTGGAGATAGAAAGCATTTCATTAGTTGGGTTAAAAAAACTGCTGTAATTAATAATTAATCAGTGAATTAATAACATATATGACTTTTCTGAAAAATCAACCTTAACATCTAAATATACTGCATGAGTTTTCGATCACGCAGGCTCTATATTTTTGAAAGAATTATGACATGTTGTAATGCTTATTTAATACCCAACCATAAGAAAATATTTAACATGAAATAGGTAAAAATACAGCACACACTAAACCCCAGTCTTACTGGTCTGTGCTAAGTTATTTAAAGTGTCCTAGCTAACATGTCAGAATGAGGCATATAACTAAATATAAGAGCAGAAAACATGATATTTTGATGACTCTTTAGACACTGTGTAATATACGCTGCAGGCTTATGTCATATTGAGAAGTTCTTCTGCAGGGTTTACCTGTGAGTGTCCCAGCTGGTGGTTGACTCCATGTGTGATGACAGCATGACATGTCGTGAGCTCTTTCACAGGTTCCCGTCTGTTATGTTAATTCACTGAATAACATTCACAGACACTTGATGTTGCACTTGATCATACAAAACTTTGCAAAGAAGTAAGTAAAAAATAAAGTGACTACTGTGCCGACAGTTGCCTGTTCTTTCTCACACTGTTTATATGCAGTCCATTCCCTGTCTCTCTTCAACAATGTCTACACATTTACCCATCATGTGTACTGCTATTATACATTATATTATAATATTACTTAAAATGTTTTTGCTTTGTCACAGTCTGCTGGTTACTGAGCCCAACACATCATTGGCACATTTTTGCTCACATTTAATGGGCCATCACTGTGGGCAGTCCAGGTCTCCCAGCCACCTCAGTGTACACTCTGCCTCTTCTGAGTTCTGAGTTCCATAAAAAAAGTGTCATCTCAGTGTGTTCTGCACTCTGTTTATCTGTAAACAAGGATTGTGTTTCTGAGTAAATGGAATCTTATTGGTTAGGCTACCTGTGGCAAACCACTAAGTTTAGACACCTAAGTCACTTGCTTGTGTGTATAGACCAGCTCCTGGAATCACCAAGCTGCTGATTACCACATTCATCTGGTTTCACACTGCACTTGTGCAATAAACATATTACCTGCTAAACTCTGGTCAGCCTGAATAACAGTAAGGTAATCAGCAGGCTATTCAGCTGTCTTAATGAGTTGTCCAGTGAGTTGTGTTTTGTGAATGGAGCATGAAAATTGCTCACTGTTAGTACAGTTTGAATTAGAAATGTGAACACACACACAGAGGGGTTTCCTCAAAAGTCATGTTTTGTACACAGAGAACAAAATGCTCTACTGTGGTTCAACCAGACTGACAACTGACAGGGCAGAGAAACACCAGAGTAACAGTAAAATATGAATATAAGGAATCAGCAGTCACTGATAAAAGAAACTGGAGGCTTCACTTTAGAATCTGGCGTTGGTTTGGCACTATTTAAACTATATGAGGGACTATCAGCTGAACATACTCTGGACTGACAAACACAGTTTAAACCTGTCCAATCTAACTGCTGAGTATTTAAGGCCACAATGATTGAAGGTCACATTTTTGTGGACTGGAAGACAAATTCGCAATTGAAGAGGACTGAGAGGGTTGAATGGTTACAACAGTATTCTTCTGTCAGGCAAAATTGTGGGGACATGGATGTTTTAATAATTAAATTATTTTTTCTTTTTAAAATAAAAAAAATACATGGGTAATACATGCCGTGTGCATTGTACTGTTCATCCTTAACATTGACACATTTATATATTCATAGAGAACTTTAACTCCACAGTGATAGCAGCGGGGACGGTAGTATAGCTACAACTATAGCTCATAGTTTTATAGTTATGTTTAAAGGCAAACTTATTCATTTCAGATGTTTTGTAGGTGATACAGGCTAGTCATAAAGAAGCCAGGACAGCTTCAGAAAGGCAGGGAGAGGAAGGGCAAGAGAATGACAGAGCTTCCACACTTGTGCACGGCGCACATATTGTCAGCTCTTTTCAAGTGATCAGCTTGATCGGAGGTAGAGAACAAAATGTTTATATCAGTTGCTTATTCAGCTGCCTCAATGAGGAGCCCAAACAGATGCAAACACAAGCCCACTGAAAAGTAATTCCACAAATTCCATAAGTGTTCTCTGAGTGGTGCATACAAAGCGAATTCATGGCCACTGTTAATACCATAAAAATGAGAACGGTATGGGTAGTTGGAAATAACATATTTTTAAGATGAACATCTGAGGTAAAGCTTGCATTTTTAACATATTGCCACAATATGTCAAGGCGAACTGGTCAGATTGGTGTTTTAGTGGTTAAAACACTGGACATAAAAAAACACATGGAGAGCTTCGGGGGGCAAGAGAAAGAGAACGCTTCCTCATTAAATGTCCTGCCTATTCTGAAATAAGAGATGAATTTCTTCCCAAAGCCAGTCTCATTTGTCCACCACATGGGGGGAAAGGCTACTAATACTTAAGAAAAAAAAAAAATCATGTTGGTTCATTTTGACACTCGCATAACTGTAAGACATTTTTATGTGGCCACATACAGTTTAACCCTATACTTATTTTTATGTAGGTTCTTGGGTTGGGGCACAAATATTTTCAGTGCTCCAGCCTCTGAGAATCCACAGACGTTTTGCTTGTCCCGGGCAAATTCCCTGGGAGGTGAATATAAAATGATGCATTAAGAATACTTCTATTTGATGAAATGGTGCAGCCAGAAAACATAGAGTATTTGGTTTAAATATTTCACTGAGTGTGTTAAATATCCTAACGTCAATTAATTGCTTTAACAAGTTTATAGACAGAATATATGAGACACTGTCAGAAAGAATTTATTCCGGTAAAATGTGAGGGTAAAATTACATTTTAGGGGGCAAACATTACTGAAGATCCAGCAACTACTGTGAGAAAATAAAGAAACATGACTCTGCAGTGTACGACGGGCCATCACACTTTGGTTTATCTGTGAATGTGTTTTGTGAAGGTAGTGCCATATCATGTGGACATGCCTCAAGTTAATGAATGACGCATGAAGTGACATATTTACTGAAGTCTTGACACACGTTGTCAAGCAACAGGGGGAGCTGGATAATAGCTGGAAACTGTATCTCAGCCGGCTGGCAGCCAGAGAGCCTCCGACTGGAAGCAGCCATTCTATGAGGCTGTACTGAACTGACGACAGTCCAAATCAGCTCTGCACAGTGTTAATGGTATCATGTTCGCCTACTATCGACATGCTGATGTGCCTTTTAACAGTAATGTGAGCTTCGAAAAAAAGTGAACTACATAATTGATGATTCAAGAGAACTGAGCTAAGTGATTCAGAAAAAATATTTGTGAGTTCCATCTCTAGTGTCTACTGTCACTACTGTTCCACATTGTCAGAAAGATCTTACACTATCTACAAAACATCATTTTTGCAAAACAGCTATTACAACAACTCAGGTATTGTGAGGAGGACCTTGCTGAAAAATGCATGGGTGGTTTGGTGAGGTTACAGAAACTGCCTTAATCCACGTTTATTTCACGCATTGATAAAATAGCATAGATTTTGTACAACACATCATGTGGCAGTGAATCAGTATGTCTGTCTCAGATGTGCACTGCTTCATGTTAGGCCTGTAAAAAAGACACATTTAGACACAGTGAATTAAGCTTAGAAAGCAAACTGAATTGGTTAGATAATTTAAAATCGCTCCCATTTTTAATTGACAGAATGTTATTCAAAGTTGTTGGGGTTTTTTTTGGTTTCGCTTTTTTCCACTCAAACACAATCCTCCTTTACACTACAAAGTACTCAGCTATAAGCTGTAAAAGGTTTGAAAAGGCAGAAAGTTTATTTTCATAGCACCACCAGAACAGACGTCGCAGTGCTTCACAATAAAAGACTCCAGAATAAAAAGACAACAAAGACAATAAGATACAAAGCAACAGATATTAAAAAAGACCTCCAGCTAAAAAGTGAAGCAAAATAAAACTAACAATAAAACAAACCAAACAAAAGCAAATCCAAACAAATGGGACAAGCGGAGGTTTTCATATTACTAACCAGCTTGGTTAGCTCTTGTAATGAGATGGGAACAATTCTCAGTTGTTTGCAGTGAAGAGCAAGGTATTGAGGGGGGAAAAGAGGGACTGATGTTTGCCCATATGTTATTTATCTTGCAACAATGAAGGTGAGGAAGTTGTTGGATTCATGAACCAAAGAAATCGAGATAGCTGCTTCAACTTGTGTGTAGTCCACACTTCTAATCCGAAACACTTTTAGTCAAAATCAGTGAATATCTCCTCATGGTGCTTTAGCTGTCTGTATGGAGCCAACAGAAAGATATAGCTCAGCAGCAAGGGCAACATAAACTGTTACATCATGAGCCAGTTGTATTACAATAATGTCCATTATTATTATTTATATGTAGATCAAGAATCAAGAATCAAGAATCTTTATTGTCATCATGTTTTCACATAACGAAATTAAGATTGGTGACTTCCAGCTTTAAACATAAATATATGTAAAAATATGTAATATGTACATAAATATCTAAAGATTTAAAGTTATAGCAGCAATGTACATGGAGGGGGGGGTTTGGGGAAAACTGCCTTTAACTCGACGTGGTTAAAGTCTCCGGCCACGATCACAGCTGCCTCTGGATTGTTGTTCATCTGCAGACTGATCATGCAGTACAGCTCCTCCAGTGCTAATTTAGCATTAGCTCGCGATGGCGATATGTAGACGGCTCCGCCTCTCTGTTTCTCTGAGGCTGCAGTTCTGTCCGCCCGGAGGAGCTCCACTGTCGCGTCTGGGATGTTGTTATCCAGCCAGGTCTCGGTAACGATCGCCACACAGCTGTCGATCTTTGCAGAGACGATCCTCAGCTTCATCTCGTCCATTTTGTTGACGAGTGATCTGGCCGGTGAAGAGCCGGTCTGTATGGGTTAGCTTGTAGCCTAGCACGCAGGCCGCCCTCTCCTGCCCCGCTTTTGTTTACGATGCCTCCTCCGTCTCCTTGGCAACAGAGGGATCGTGAAAGCTATTTACACGGCGGTCTGCTGAATCTCCAGCGGTACAAAATCCAGCCCCGGAAACGCTCGCAGGTGTGCACTCTCCCAATCTCCAACAGTCCAGCCCCACCACACACAACTGCTGCTGCAGGCGACCGAAAGATCACCAGAAACACAGACAAACAAAGAAAAGCCGGGAGCACCAAGCCGCTGCGTGTACACGCGCTGCCATGCCATGTTGTTGCCAAACAACCTGTCCTGCTTTTAGCTTTACTTTGTTCCTCCATCGGTTCTTTTCTTTTTCTCTTTGCTGATCCTGTTCCAGTATTCTGGGAGGAAGCTGGAGTAGCCACAGAAAAGCCATGCAGGTACAGGGAGAACATGCAAAGACTAGCCAGACAGTGAGTTTGAATCCAGAACCTTCTTGCTGTAAGGTGACAGGGCACTTCTGGGGAAGCATCAGTTTTAAACTGACTGTTTCTTAACTAGCTAAGAACCCAATACTTAACAGAGTATTTTTGACTGAAACTTAAACGTCTTGAATTTATTTTTGCTTACTGCTAAGAATCGTATCTAGGAGAACGAAGGTGATCCCGGTGTTGCAGTGTGGATAGACAGCAATGGCCATGTAGCAGAGAGCTCATTATAGAAAATATCCATCCATCCATCCATTTTCATCCGCTTGGTCCGGGATCCGGGACCGGGACCGGGTCGCGGAGGCAGCAGTCTGAGCAGAGAGATGCCCAGACTTCCCTCACCCCAGACACTTCCTCCAGCTCTTCCGGGGGGGGGGGACCCCGAGGAGTTCCCAGGCCAGCTGAGAGACATAGTCTCTCTCAGCATGTCCTGGGTCTTCCCCGAGGGCCTCCTCCCGGTGGGACGTGCCTGGAACACCTCCCTAGGAGGGCGTCCAGGTGGGCATCCGAAACAGATGCCCAAGCCACCTCAGCTGACTCCTCTCGATCGATGCGAAGGAGCAGCGGCTCTACTCCGAGCTCCCAGCCGAGTGACTGAGCTTCTCACCCTATCTCTAAGGGACCGCCCAACCACCCCATGGAGGAAACTCATTACGACCGCTTGTATCCGCGATCTTGTCCTTTTCGGTCATTACCCAAAGTTCATGACCATAGGTGAGGTGTGGAGGCACGTAGATTGACCAGTGGTAAATCGAGAGCTTCAGCCTTTCGACTCAGCTCCTTCCGGACGCTGATGGAGTCAATCTTACGCTCCATCTTTCCCTCACTCGTGAACAAGACCCCGAGATACTTGAACTCCTCCACCTTGAGGCAGGACCTCTCCACCCACCCAGAGAGGGCACGCCACCCTTTTCCGGTTCTGGCGTAGACCTTCCTGGGGAGGCTGAGAAGTGTGATCCCCTGTAGTTGGAACACACTCTCCGGTCCCCCTTTTTAAAAAGAGGGACCACCACCCCAGTTTGCCACTCCAGAGGCACTGTCCCCAACCTCCATGCAATGTTGCAGAGGCGTGTCAGCCAAGACAGCCCCACAACATCCAGAGACTTGAGGTACTCAGGGCGGATCTCATCCACCCCCGGCGCCTTGCCACTGAGGAGCTTGCGAACTACCTCAGTGACTTCGGCTTGGGTGATGGACGAGTCCACCTCAGAGTCCCCAGCCTCCACTTCCTCATTGGAAGGCAAGTCGGTGGGATTGAGGAGATCCTTCAAGTATTTCTTCCACCGTCCATTCGACAATGTCCCCAGTTGAGGTCAACAGCTCCCACCCCAAGCACTGTAAACAGTGTTGGCAGAGTACTGCTTCCCCTTCCCCCTTCTGAGGCGCCGGACGGTTTGGTTTGCCAGAATCTCTTCGAGGCCGACCGATAGTCCTCCTCCATGGCCTCACCGAACTCCTCCCAGACCCGAGTTTTTGCCTCCAGGACCGTCCGGGCTGCGAGCTTGCTTGGCCTGCCGGTACCTGTCAACTGCAGCGCCCCACAGGCCAATACATGGTCCGATACGACTCCTTCTTCAGCCTGATGGCATCCCTTACTTCCGGTGTCCACCACCGGGTTCGGGGGTTGCCGCCACGACAGGCACCAGAGACCTTGCGTCCACAACTTCGAACTGTCACGCGTCGACAATGGAGGCAGAGAACATGGTCCACTCGGACTCACTCATGTTTCCAGCCTCCCTCGGAATCTGTGAGAAATTATAGAAAATATTATTGCTGTAATAGATTCATGGATGTGGAAAGTATGAGGCCTTATTCATACTCGAAACCATGAAAACTTCAGTGAAAAATGTGAGCCTGTCTGCTACAAAGGAAAAAATATTTTCTGCAGGAGTTCAGAACATTGGACACACTGGTCAAAACCAGCCGGTCAAATTTTTGACAATTCACTGCTAGGCCACTCTGAATTTAAAAAATGACACTGAATAACAAGGCAAATAGAGGTGAACAAACTGTAGAGTTCACCACCACTGAGAAAATAGCTAGTGTGCGTAAAGTGTGTTCAGAATTCAAAAGCCTGCAGGAAGTGGCAGGGTGAGGAACAGAGGAAACATATCTGTGCCATTCTATAATCACAGCTTTGGCATTTACCGTGGTTGACCCTCTTACCAAGAGCAAATTGTGATTCATTCCTAACATTTCCATTATTATAGCCTGAATAAGTCATTCTGACTATGCACCACCAAGCTATCATTGTTCATACAGCTGAACTGCTGGGGTACATTATCACTATAAATCACCACAAATGACTTTTAAACCTTAGTGTTCAATTTATCTCCAGATCAGATACAAATCACATTATACAAAGCCAAAATAGGTTTCATCTCTTGAATACTGTGGTCACCTGCAGATGATCAGTTTTGCTGTATTCTTCATTTCAATTAGTTGCACATCACATGAAGGAACAAAAGATGCACTTCACAGCACTGTAGACCTGTAACCACAGAGCCCAAACAAATTACCTTCATCATAATTGAATTTCTTTAACATTTTTATACTCAGATTCCAAGGCCCCGCAAGTGATTACAGGTATTATGATTTTCCTAAACTAATTTTCATGATAATTTATTGAATTAGAAAGTATTTCATGAATAGGCAGATGAATTATGAATAGAAGGGCAACCTTGCCCAGTGTGAAGCATGATGATGAATTGCCAATCAGCCGAATGCATCCAAATGTCAAACAAGCATGTCTTTGATCCTCTGCAGGCTGTTTACGGGAGCTAATAAAATGTTTATTAAGTATGTCCCCAGGTGACAAGACATTTATCAGTGTGTCAGGTCTCTAGTAACAAAATGCCAATGCAAAGCAGTGCAGCGATTTCCCCAGGGAGCTGAATGATTGTAAAGACACTGTGCTGCTGTCCCCACTGGATCAATAGTAGATAGATCAATCTGTCTCTTCACTATTGGCTCTGCTGCTCATATTGCTCCTACTGCTAACACGACTGCTCCAGTGGCCTCAGTGACTCAGTTTAATGTGTTATTAGGCATTTAGTCTTTCTGAAAATGTGAAATATGTTTCTGTGGTGTACTATCCCTATTGGAAAAAAGTGTTCAAAGATAGAAAGTCAAACTCATTTTATTAACAAAGTTAAACCAAGATTAATTTGTTCATAGCCCCTCTGAAAAATATACCAATGTGTGCAAACTCTCATCATGTTGACACACTTGATATCCACCAACGCAATGTACTCCAGAATAAACATCCACAGTCCTTTGTCCTGGTATTGTTACAGACATGTCTGAGCCAGCCACAGACACTGGACATGGACCACTACTTGCTCTTATTTTGTAGAAGTAAATCTACTATCTTTATCTACTAAAAATAATTGAATCATAGACATCCTTTAAGTCTCTATGGTACAGCTACCACTACTGTTTTTACTCTTTGGCTTCATTTTTTACTGTTTTCTGCAGTTCTGCAACATTCATGTATTCATTCATCCAATAAAATTATGATAACATTGCTGATCACCATTATTTTTATTATGACAGCACTTTTTACTGTAGGTTTTATCTCCCAGATGACTTTTTTTCTGACTTCTTTCCAATTTTATTATTACTATTTTCATTGATTTATTTAATATCAATCAAAAGACTATGACAGTATAGTCCCTTTAAAATGAATGAAATAAGTGGTGAGAGGTTTATCAAACAGAAGGAGACAATGCTTCTGCCAGATGAAAAAAAGTGTTGAATGTGTGAAATCTGATGAATGCTGCACAGTTTTCTTTGGTGACCTTGGGAGTGGGATTTGTTAGTGGTGAATATTAAATTTATTGTGAGAGTGCCTCATCGCTCTTTTTAGCTGTGTTAGCATTGTGATGGCAGTGTTCAAGGATTCAAGGATTCTTTATTGTCATTCCAACACATGTTAAACATGGGATGGATGGAATGAGATTAGCTTACCCTGGTCCCGGTGCAAAAGCCCAATAAGTAAAGGATAAGGATAAGAAGAAGTAGAATAAGAAGTATAAAAAGCAGAATAGTACAAAATAAACAAGATAGAATAAGCAAATTTAAGCTAGTAGATAAATATAAATAAACAGAATAAATATGATGAACTGCAAATGAAAATAGAGGTATGACAATGGTACAACAGTCATATACAACATATGACAAATTACACAACAGTCAGTATCCCTTGAGGTAGTGTGCAATAGAAGATTTTAAAAGTGACGTTATTATGTGATTGTGCAATGTTCAGGCATTGTGCAAAACAAAAGCAACTGCATTCTGTGCAAGTGTTGCAGTGTGCAGATGTGTATTGTCTTTGGGTGGCTGTCAGGAGAGGGAGAGGGAGAGGGGGAGCATGGGAAGGGGAGGGGGGGCAGCAGGGGGGCTACAGGGGTCCTCCAAAGTTCAACAGTCTCACAGCTTCCGGGAAGAAGCTGTTCCTCAGTCTGGTGGTCCTGCTCTTAATGCTCCGCAGCCTCCTGCCTGAGGGGAGGGGGACAAACAGTGCGTGTGCAGGTGTGAGTGGGGTCCTTCATGATGCAGGAGGCCCGTTTTTTCCTGCATCTGGAGGTGTAGATGTCCATGTGGTGGTGGATAGACTGCGTCCCACAGTCCTCTGTGCAGCCTTCACCACCCTCTGCAGAGCCTTCTTCTCTGCCGCCGAGCAGCTGCTGTGCGTGCCACACGATGATGCAGGAGGACAGTACGCTCTCCACCACACATCTGTAGAATGTCAGTTGGTTGTCCAGTCTAGACCAACATCTACTGAACTGGCACGAAATTTTGGATATTTATTTTTTTATTTTTATATATTTGGATATGCAAAAGGCATTTTTATTAAAATGAATGCAAGTGGGAGAGAAATACCTACAGATAAAAAAAGAGACAGAATTGGGGAGGAAAATGTATTTGTGGTGCCACAACTAATGGATGCATTTGCTGTTTGTGTAGTGCAGCCATATTTCAACTCTATGTTGAAAGGAGAAAGAGTGAAGGAGTGAACAAAATGAAATATCATGGCATAAAATGGGACAAAAAGACATACAGTACATACTCTAGTGATCAGGAGAAGTAAAAGCCACCATGTTTGTGGCTTTTCTGCCACTGCTGATTCAAATGAAACCCTTTCAGTAACTGCACATGTGGAGAAATGCATGAGTGTACAAATGCAATTTTAATTTCCTGGACAGATCAGCCTCCTCAGAGTTTTATATTTTATAGACCCAAAAGCAACCAGTGAGCCAAGATGTTTCAAGTTAGCTTTTGATTTGACAAACCGTGGTTTTGTGAAACTAAAGCAAGCAACAGCAAAGTAAGTACAGAAAATGGATGGCTGGTTTGATCTCAAACAATCACACCCTAAAAACTCCTTTCTTGTTGTAACCTTCTCGTTATCTGTTATCTACATAGATAGATACAGATTCTCAAAATTTCTTCTGGACTAAAATCCAGCCTGTGAGCAGAGCATGAACTCACAGAGGAATCTGAAGGCTTTCCATCTGAATTCCATCCTCAGTATCAAATATTTAAAATAAAAAGAAAAAAACTTTTTCATCAGAGAAATAATTAATTGTGGTCTGAGTGTATTCCAACACCACATAATGTAAAGTGCTGGGTCATCACTGAAAGCACTCATTACTCAGGAATCCGCTGCACTCCCAATATTTCTCTCCCGCATATTTTCTCACACACATCAAAATACAGAGCATTTTTCCTTTTAATCACATCTGCACAATTCATGAATAATACAAAAAAATATTAAATTCTTCACAGGGTACATCCACCCAACAAAGATGTTGCACAATTGGTCTCTATCATCTGTGGAGTTTTTTAGAACTTCTGCAGCACTTTGTGTATCAGGGAAGCAGGAAACAGACAGTGAAGTAACACACCGTGATGGCTCAGGCTGAGAGATCAGCTTGTGTAAATGAGCAGATGTCGAACATCCATCAGAAAGCTCTAAAAATGTGCCAATCCAAATCAGTTTGACTAACAGACTGGGTTAATAGAAGAGTCCATGGCTCGTACATCGTGTTATAACAGACCAGTGACAGGCATACATAGACTACACAGGGAGGAACTTCTGCGCATTCACATCTGTGAGTTTACATCCCATCCCACATTCCCTGGAGGTTATTACCCCTGAGTACAACTGCATAGGTCTCATCATCACCCTCCCTTCATCTATACTGCCAGCTCTCAACCACACTAGAGATATTGAATTGCTAAAGTAGGCCATATCGCTGCTGCAGATGGAAGCACTATCTCAACCCCCCGCCTCTCCCTGTGCCCGTTCCATATTGAAATCTATGCAAATTTATAATAAATCTGAAAAAGCACCATCAATCCCGCTGACATTCTCTGTGTCGGTAGGTCCCCTGGGGAATCCCATGCTCGGCGACCGTGAAGCGGTTAAGAAACTCCCACAGGGATGCTAGGGAACACTGGCTCACACGTAATTACCACAGTGACCAGAGCTGAGGAAGGTGGTTGTCATGATCAGGAAGTGCTGCTTAAGTGAGGTCATTTTAGCCCCAGTAAGCAGAAGACATGTTGTTTTTTACAGTTGTTCAATCAAAATAGTCATGTTGTAGTCAAATACTTTCTGAGAGAATGAATAATGCATAAAACTATGTCAAGCCCACATGGGATTACAAGACACCACAAATTCATCTAAGTCACATCCAGGATGCAGCACATGCATTTTTAAATAAGGCAACACAATTTCCAAAAATAAAGAAAATCAATGCAATGTTCCCTTTCCCCAACACTTACCCGTATTCTTCACTGTCAACATTCATAAATCAGTGACAACAATTTATTTAATGTTACTGGATTCCACCTTTCCCTCTTTTCCAGCTTTACTGTATGAGACAGACAGTAAAACACATCACAGTGCTAACATGTTGGCATTCACCACAAATGACTTTTAAACCTTAGCGTTCAGTTTGTCTCCAGATCATGTACAAATCACATTATACAAAGCTAACATAGGTTTCACCTCTTGAATACTGCGTAATGCTTACCATGTTCGCCATCTTTGTTTGCACGCTATACCATTTCCTAATTAGTCGGCTGAAGCTGATGGGAATTAGTAAAGCAGGTATTTGTTCATGAACCAAGGTATTGGACAGATTTAAATTTTGACCTCATGGGGTTGCTCGATTAAATTGGCAGAGCAGTATGACCACTCATAGAGCTGCACTATTAGCATGCTAATAACCAAGGTCACTACATCAATTCAATTAGTTAACATTTGAGCTTAGACCTCTCACAGGGGACCCAGTTACAACCTCACAAGCCAAAGATTCATCAAGAAAAATCCCAAGTATATGCACCAACATATTGTAAAATGATTAACGCAAATTGAATATATTAACTTACTAACTCAGCTACACTCAAAGCTCTGAGACCTGTGCTTACAACACTTATTTGTTAGTGTCCTATTGTAAGTGTCTGAAGCACCTCTGTTTTCTTTGCTGCTTTGAAGTCACTTAGCAAACTGTACAGTTGAATAACTTTGTTTAGCCAAAAGCCAAATTTTACCATTGTTGTGTTTAGCAGCAATCTCATTCTCATTCCCTCCAACACAGCTCATATTACAGAGCTGGAGTTTTTGCCTGAATTAAAAAATATCTGAATTTGAAAATGAAGGCTGCATTCTGTTTTTCTGTTTTAAATGTAATTTGCACTTATATCTCTCCTTAGCTTCCCTTTAATACTGAGGCAGAGACTCTCATCACGCCTGCAACACTTTGTGCTTTCCCACAGACACAGATGGGCACTGTAGGGGGAGATTTCCAACAGTGAGGGAGCGAGCTCAACAGACCAGGTGTGACATGAACACTACAACCTCCTTGCCTTTGGGTTGTGTCTCTGATTGAAACTCTCTCTTGTTGTGGGAGTGCCATGAAGCGGTGCGACGCAGACACCGCTTAGTCTGAAAAATTAGTGCCATCAGCATCGCAGCTTCCGGATTAATGAGAACCCGCGGTGCTGAGCCAGGCAAAGGCTGCTCATTTGTTTGGGTACCCATCTCCATTAAACAGCAATAAGGGGAATTCATGGAGCTCCATCAGAGCGTGGGGGTGCGTTGGAGAAGCCCGCATGGAGGGATTTGTAACACGACTAAGCTCATCATGCTCAGTAATCTCAGATGAAATTAAAAAGCCATGGACAGCTGCAGGAAAAAATCTCTCTCACGCACTTTCTTTTTTTAATCTTTTCCCACTCCTTTCATCTTGCAAGCATTGTTTCTAGGCACTGTTTCTTGGCGCTGCTGCTGTCTTGTGTCTGTGCCAACAAGGCAAGTGATAAAAGATAATGTCACACACTATGTGGAGATATGGAGCAGTTACAATGTGCCATATGGAGCTGGGATGTACTGTAGAAAAATCATAAACTGAATAACAAAGCAAACAACTGTTACTGTGTTTCATGTTCGGATTCATTCATTGTCCTCCACCTGATGTGCTGTGGCGAAGGAGGAAACAAATAACTGTGCCTTCTGTTCTATTTGGCACGTAACATAACGTCAGCGTTGTAATTTTGCATGGAGGATCACTGAAGTTTTTGGACTGTGAACTGAGCACATTGCAGAACCAATATTAGAATAGTTTCTTTGTTCTCACTATTTCATGTAGAGGCTGGGAAAAGAAAGCCCCCAGCACCTCGAGTAACCCTGCAATTGTATTTAGATCTATTGATTCTTACGTCTGACCAGGCTCTGTGAATTTTTGGTTTTTCATGGTCCAGCGGATATAATAGAATTGAAGGGAGAGAAGGTGCTGCAGCACAAAAAACCCATTTAAAAACAATTAGCATGTATCATTAGGCAGAAGGAGAGAAAAAACACCTGAAAGAGGAACAGGAGGAGGAGAGCGAGAGATGTTTGGAAAAATGGAGAGAGACAATGAGGATAATAGTCCAAGGACATTTGTGTCAAGGAGGCCAAGTCCCCTGCTGGTCTGATTGTCTTTGTAATACACTGATCTAACTGCTCTTTATATTATAATGCTTTTAAATGATTTCATGATCCACTGTCATTACTGTAATGCTCTAATTGCCACCACTTCATTACTGTCCTAGGTAGCAATAAAATTTGCATTTGAAAAGGCAGAATGCACCACTTTCTAGCCTAAAACCATGATCTAATTAAAGCTGCAATTAAAAAGTTACCCTAAACATATCTGACTGAGATTAGCTTAAAGCTCCACCAAGTAACAAAGTAAAATATAATAATGGCAGCAAGAGCAAACTGCTTCCATGCAAAGTGACAATTTAACATGACCTCAGTAAACTGCACATTACATACTCATGTTTACCAGCCCAGGCCCAGGCATGGCTATTTGTGGTCATAGTTGGTCATCTCGATGGAGGGCCAAAACCAATGATTGCTCACGCTCACGCTGCACGCTGCTGATGCTAACAAGAGTCTACTGAGAGTACTGGCTGCTGCTTATTTTGCAGCCCTTTCATTGATTTGCACAAACCACTTCATGAGAATCATGTATAAATAAGTAGGTTACAATGTTCCATAAAAAAAATCATCATGTGATAAGCGAATAAGAACTAAGATTCACATAGTAATAATAATACAGATAATATGCAGTTTCCAGGGGAATACTCCAGCTCTACTTCAGCTCCCACCCACAATCCAAAGACATGCAGGTTAGGTTAATCTGTGATTTTAAATTGCCGGTAGGTGTGAATGTGAGTGTGACTGCTTGTCTGTCTCTATGTGTCAGCACTGTGATTGATTTAGAGGTGTACCCCGCCTCACGCTCCAATGACAGCTGGGATAGGCTCCAGCACCCACCACGACACTGTGTGTCAGGATAAGCAGTATAGATAATGGAGAGCAGAGCAGAGCGTCTACTTCAGTGATAGTTTTCAGGTGAACCACACCTTTAAAGTTCTCCTCATCTGTTAGTGCTGAGCTGAGTGTGTGTTGCAACCCTGTCCTGTCCTGCAACAGATCTACATTTACATCCTCCCTCTGCAGAAATAATAGAGCATCAACATTAGACGTGTATTTTCTAAGCTGGAGGATCAGTGAAATCTTTTAAATCACTTTTCAAAACATGTCTTTTTAATAAAGATGTTTATTATTTCTTTTATTTCCAACACATGTTGTTTGTTTTATTGTTATTGTTTTTATCTCATGTCATTGTTGAGTATTTTAGATTTTATATATTATCCATATCACCTCAGACAAACCCATATCTCATTCACAGGCACGCAGGCTGCACCATTAACAAGGATATCACCATTACAATCATATTACCTTAGCAGACATGTCTTTTAATTGGTGTAGAATATAGGAGAAAATGATATTGTTCTACACCATTCAGTATAAAACAAAAGAGAAGTGCTTATTTGGCTCTTTGAGTAACCACTAACTCCCTGATACTGAAATATTAACTACAGTTGGAAATCAAGACCTTGGAAAAAATCAAGCAGAGCAAGAGAAAGGTCCTTACCACCATGTACAATGTCCTGTCTAATCAGTGCAGATTACTTTGGAACAGTCTGGCTCTGGTGTGATCAGACCAGATTCATCAGAAGAGGTGCACATCTCATGACAAGCCACATTGCAAGACCATATAACATCTCTGGGTCTGCAGCCTTTCAGATGTAAACTGAATACAAGACACTGGTGCATTTGATCTACAGACTGGTCTACTACTGTTTGAAATGGTCTTATTTGATATCATCATTGTTTGTGTTTGATATATGTACTTGGGACTCCATGGAAAGTGATATGATACTGTGTGCATTATCCTAAAGAAATGTATTAAACTGAATTAAATTGATAACATGCTAAATTATTATTATGAGGTCCTATCACATAATTGAAGAAAAATTACAACAAATAAAAATAAGGTAGTGGAAAAACACAATTTCTTTTAACTAAATCAACACAAATTGGTTTCCTTAAAAAAAGGGATAAGTCACGTTATTGAATGTTGTATTTCTACATTGAGATCCTGTCCTTTTATGATCGCAGCTGTAATTCTCATTTTGTTGCAGGTAGCACCCACCTGCAACATCACAGCATATATTTAAATGGTCATTACCTGGCAGCGTGCCTGACACAGCTGTAAATGGTTACGAGTCACCATAGTGCTGCTGCTTTGAATCCTGGAAATTGTGAGCAGGGGAAGTAAGCGCCACATGAATCCAGTCATCATTCAGCAGATCTTGGGTAACTTGACCCCCAGCTGTGCATATTCATGTTACCTTCTACCCCTGCAACTGCACCTATCCGGGCTGCTGCCTGAATGACTGTTCACTGTCAACCTGTCGGGTTGACTGTGGCTGAATCAAATGAACTGAGCTGCATTCATAAGTCCATCTCCTCGGTTATGTGACTCCCCTATATGACCTATGAGACACATTTGTTTAGCTAACTGCTTAGACTGTGGCACTGAATAAAAGATAACTTCGTTTGGGAATATTGTAACAGGGACGTACACACACATGCACACACACTATGATTAATTATGATTCTTTAATGAGAAGTTCACCAGGACACACACCACTGGAGTGTCAAATTAAACCTATAATGAACAGCCATTTCTTGTGGATTTATGAATTCTGAACCTTGATAAGGTCAATTTTGATACATTACAGTAAATTGGCATTTTCACCTGTCAAGTCATTATACCCCAGCTCATTTCTCCAACACATGTCAATGACACAAATCCATAAAAACCTCATTAGACTTCATGCTTATCCAAAACAGGAAATAATCTAACTTTTATAATTAACACAGAGCAAAATATATACTGTTACTTTGTAACCCCCAGTCAGGATATAATGATGCCCACTATATGCAAACAAGTACAGTATGCAGTACATTGTTGCCCCACACAGACACACACAGACAAAGCACACAGACAGCTACACACCTTTCTATTAACAGGAAATCATCATGGGAGTTAGAGGTAATAGTATTAAGGCAATAACAGTTTCAGCTAATGTAATCAGCATTCTTTATGGTGTTTTGAGCTCGTGTGGAGTCCTGTGAACAAAATCATTTTCTTTGGCTGAAAATAGACGCTAGATTAAATTGTGTAAAATGTGATTTTCTGTTTTTTTGGAATGATGTAAAATGAATGCAAGATCATTACATCAAATGTTTGCTGAATGACACTGCTGTAGAAACACTGTACGGGTGTTGCAGTGCTGCTCTGTAAGGTGCACCATGGGAGAAGTTACCAACAGCCCTTGTCAAAAACATAATGGGGTCCGATAAATCCATTTTTGTTCAGCCTCTGTACATCATATCCACAAAGCAGCACTCACTGACACACTGAGTTTCAACTCAAATGACTGCATAACGTTCAAATTCATTACACTGGTGGGAATATTGCCCTAAAATAATCAGTGTTGTGTTAAATTAAATATATAATTATTCCAGGCCAATGGCCCTTCATATGGTAGATTAAATTAGCTACATATTGATAACCAGAATTACTTTGGCTGTGCTCACACATGCTGTATCAACTGCTGGAAAAATTTTCTTCTTCTTCATGTTCTTGGTGATCTTTGTGAGGAAAATATCCATCACTATAGTCCCCAATTGTACATACATAATAGTACTGACCTGTTCAGTCTGTATTTCAAGGATTTCACTGAAGAAAGAAAATGCGTAAATATTGTTTTTACTGTAGTGGCCAGGTCACAAAAATGCTCCTGCTTCTAACCACAACTGAAATTTTTCATTTTCCAGCATGACCTCAGTGGTTCCTGACCTTAACCACATGGTTGTGATTGTAACCATGATGACAGTGGCCCACTAACTCTAACAAAGTCTTCATTTTAATCCCAACCATCACATTTCTCCAGACTTCACTCATTCATTTTTTGTGCCCAAGCCAAAATCTTAAACGTAGCCTTGTCACACCATAAAACTAATGGTGCAGTGATGTTTACAGGTTTTGAAAGGCAGACAAATTGTGTTTTTCTGCCAATCGCAGGCTGAGACAATAAAATGCTCCTATGTGTCATTCTACAGAGGCACAGACAAACAATGCATTTTTTTGTTTAATGTGAAAGATGTTTTATCATCAATGTTCAGGACAAAAGCTGAACCTGGCTCTACTTTCCCACAGTGCCATATTTTTCAGTAAAGCCCTGAATCAATCAATCAAATATGTTCCAACAGTTTCTCATGACAGATTATTGAAAGATAGAATAAAGTTTTTTCTTTAGGTCACACTTATGTCACATTGCTGCTGTGAAACTTTCCAGAGTTGTAAAATCTTGTATTTCATATTATAATCTTCTTACTGTCCTATTGTCTGATAATCCTTCATTCTTATGGATCTATCATACAGACCAGCCGATCTGGGTTCTCTTGCCAGTACCTGAAACAATACACCCCTTCCATCCCTTCCATGTATTCCTTGTATTTTCTGAGTAAGTTTTGACAGCCTGGTGCTGAACGGCTTGTTAACAGCAGCTGAAGCAGCATGTCGGCAGCTCACCAGCAGCAGCTTCAGTCTTTCATCAGTGTCACTGGATGTGGTAATGCACAGTATTGCTGTGTGCTCAGAAGTGTCTTGCCACAGCGTAGCAGCCCAAAACAAAATCAATGACGTTAAGCGCTTAAGTTGGAAGAAAATAGACTTAGAGCCAAAAAAGGTGCTTTGGTGGCAAAAACATGCGAAAATGTCAGCCACAGGTGTAAGCAACTCTGTTGATTAAAATTGAAGCACATTGGCTCTACACATGAAATGGATGACTGAAAAAAGTGCCCTGTCCACTGGAAAGAGCCTGCTCTGGCAGTGCTGTGGCCCTGTCACGTCTCTGCTGTGGCTCACATCTGCACTACAAGTGTCTTCTCTCTCCCTCGTAAACAGAGCAGAAAGGAGTCCGCTGTCTTATAGCCTTCCTAGTTTATATTCCATATTCAGCCGTCTTAATAACTTGACCGTGGCTGTACAGGTACTTTTCATGTACAGGTGGTGAAGTCACAAAGCAGTGTTTGCCTCAGGAAACAGGTCCTTGAGGCACGTCAGCTCAACTTATATTGCTCTGACTATACATAAACAGTAACAATTCAGTTAATATAACACAAAAATAAGGCCAGTAGATGTTATTAAAGAAATAAATCAAGGTGAATTCAGACTCGCATGCAACTAAATACTTACATCGATGTCTGTCTAATATATTCAGCAACAGCTCTCTGGCTTCATTGTGATTCAAGTGGTTGCATTCAGACACAAAACTGATTTCTATTCCATAGCGGCTGATTGAAAGAAATGGTGTTGATTATCAACATTTGACCATTCTAAGGAGTGGTTTGTACACAGCCTCAGTAATCAGGGAACGGGAGCTTTCTTTGGAATGGATTTAAGAGAGGAAGATTTTTTTTCTACAGTGATTATTCTTAAAAAACGCAGTGAAGGTAAACTGGATGTTAATACTGAACTTCAGGATGGTATCTGGCACTGCCCCTGGCCTGGGACGTGTGCAGGAAATGTAATAAATGTCATTTTAACTTGTGACCTTTGTCGTGTATCATCCACTGTCTCTAATGATCTTCACAGCAAGTCAAAAGATCCGCATAGTACACTTTTTATTTAAATTGGAGAGCATAAAAACATAAAAGACGAGAAGATTATTTGGACTTCCAGACAGTTTGTTAAAATATACTATTGCATCCTTTGTGATACGGAATGAGTTGCCTTTTGTGAGATGTCTTTTCCAAGTGACCATGGATTGCAGATACTCTTCAAAGAAACTCAACATCACACATTAATTCTTTTCCATTAGCTGCTAAATCTCAAAAGTGGCCTTTAAAATCAAGGCCTCGAGTCTGGCAGCACAGAGATCATTATAAGAATCACTGCATATTCTATCTTCACAAGTGTGTGTGCTCTATTTAAGTTTTCACAGTTCAACTTCAAAAGGATCTCTACAGCCACTGAAGGCCTTGATTTCAGAATGGTGCATTGCTTTAGAGAGAGGGAATCAAAAACTCTTTTTCTGTTCCAGTTTTGCCAACAATAAGCTTTTTGTTTTTGCTAATCAGACAACATGTCTCGTCATCAGCTAATTAACTAATGGATGTATGGTGGCTCAGTTTTTAGTGCTGCCACAATTATCTGATCTGTGTACAATCTGTTGTATTTCCGTATGTTTTCTGTATTTTCACTTTTTTTTTTGTCTTTCTACGTTTCATATGTGTTGTCAGTGCTTTACTGAGCTGTGTTCATTAGCATGTGTACATGGCCAATTTCAGTGCAATTAGTGAGAAGGATGAAAAATTTGTAGTTTGTGTCACAGCTTTTCCTCAGAGCTGCAGTTATGCTTGAACATTTTCAGAAGCCTAAAGTGCTGGTATGCTGTGGCATTTGTCATATCATGATACCAACTCCTTATATCTAAACAGAAATATGGGTCACATGTTAGTGTCTTTGAAAAGATTTCAAGATTTTACACAACAATTTACATCAAGAAATCATTGGCAATGAAATTCTTGAATTTCAGGCTCCCTAAAACAATGCTCAAAAATATGAACAAGAATAGAACCGCTCAAGAAAAAAATAATTAAAGACATTAAAATCTAAAAATAAAAAACAGTACTGGAGAAAAAAGAAAAAGACCCATGTGCCTGTTCATGTCAGTGTTTTCACTGCCTGTGATTTGAAATCAAATCACAGGCCATCAGACATGCACAAAGTATGCATCACCTTATTTTTCTGACTGTAATACAATACTTAATGAGTCTGTAAAACATATACTCAGCAGTTATGGTGATAGAAGGTCTTTCATGGTCCCAGCTTTATTTTGGAGTCAGGAAGAGGTGATGAGAGGAGATCAGGCAGCATCATATGGATGAAAAGCTGTAGGGAGGAATCTTATATTAAGGCCAGTAATGACTTTTTGTTCTCTTTTATATGTTTCCTTTTCTTTTTTTCTTTTCATAAATTGAAAGCTACATCCACAGTAAAATAATCACAGCCGAAATGAAGCCCATCCAAATCAGCCTGATTGGATAAGCAAAGATGGTTCAAGCTAATATTATCAGACTGAGCCTTTAAAAACCGTCATCAAACCTGTTTTCTTGCTTAAAAAGAATGGACACATGGCAGAAATAACATCTGCCTGGAGGTTCAATAAAATATGTTCTGCTTACAGACTTCATCATTCTGCAAGATATAGAACTACATAATGACATCAAATGGGCTTGGCTGTAGCTCTCAAGCACATCCTAGAGCACCACAGTGTTCGCATCCCTTTGTTCATGGCACTTTGGATACTTTAAATCATTATTCTAATACAGCATGAAAGAGGGAATGCAGTAGATGACAAGCTCTGATATGAGAGACACCCCAACTGAGTGGTATGGACAATGCTTTATTAGAGTTAGAGCTCCACAGACGCACATGTAAGAGATGCAGCCCTTTTTTAGTTAATGGGATGCAGTTTTTTATGTTTTTGCAGGACTTATTTTTCTGTTGGAATATGGGGCTCATTTCTCTTCTTAAGAAAAAAAACAGTGTTTCAGCTTTTATGTGATGATTAGCCAGGGCTAATGAAAACAAGACATTTTACTTTCTGTCTAGTTGCTGTGAGACTGCTGCAGAAAGTATCTGTGCATACAATTTTGAAAGGTTGGTGCTGGTTTGTTTATCAAAGTATCCTTGAACAAGATACTGATGGTTAGAGCAGCACCAAGCATCATGCTCACTGCTAACAGTGTGTGTGTGTGTAAATGACACAAATTGTAAAGCTTTGGATAAAAGCGCTATGTAAATGCAGCCATTTACCATTTGAATATACATCAAAGCATAAAGGAAATACCCACTGCATCCCCCGACTCAAATAATCTCTGGTAAATACAAAGTTCATTGTTCCGTGCACACCCAACAGACAATTTGGATTGTTCATATTTAATGTATTCAGTCAATTTTTCTGTTCTACCTGATGTACGTTTTATTTCCCACATGAACGTCCTAATGCTTTTTCAAAGGCATGTTCCATACTGCCATGTATTCAAAGTCCCTTGAAGAAATGCAGAACCATGTGTTCATTCATTATTTTGTTGTTTTTGTGTTAGAATTTTAACACATCACAGACACACTTTATATTTTGTAGTTGTGTGTATGTAAAGGTTTTGGGTATAGGTCTGTCCAGCTTTAGTGTTCTCCACAAACAAAAAGAAAACAAGAGCTAAAGTGCAATGAGTGGATTAAACCATGTGTCTGTGTGCTTTAACATCAGCTGGAAACATCAGCCAAGCGAACCCACAGTACCTCCCAAACCA
Organism: Scortum barcoo; assembly: GCA_023238725.1. NCBI lineage: Eukaryota > Metazoa > Chordata > Actinopteri > Centrarchiformes > Terapontidae > Scortum > Scortum barcoo. The sequence continues at coordinate 24,965,654 of CM041550.1, forward strand.
AGGGGCATATCAAACAAATTCCTATAACTCCGACAGCCTTTCTATCTGAACATACACACTCTAACCAACTACACCACCTGCTGCATAACAACAATTTATGTGAGTACCTGAGGAAAGCATGAATAGACTGTTCTTCTTAGAGGTTAGGGGTTAGTTTCTTAAAGAAACAGCACATAATTATTGTGCACAACAGCATTACCTACTGCAGCAGCAATGTTACAATGGTAGTGAAATCTAAATCACCAAAGAAGAACAAACATGTATTTTCTGATAAATGGGCCATCAGAGCAATGGGAGTGTGTTTTCAGCATAACAGGCTGTCAGACAGATGGGCTTTCCATCCAATGGGACATTTTTCATACTGTTGGTGTGTCGGACTAATGGGCAACCGGAACAATGGCATGTCACCTTTAGCAGCTCTGATCTGCAATTTATTTGATTCAGGAAGTGAACACAGATCCAGCCAGACAGCATCACATTAATTGTTAATGCATCATGGGACAATCAGCTGTAGCCTCTGTCTTTTAGTATGATATCATGTCTGTAGGCATCAAGTGCATACTTAATATCCTATAGAGCTAATTCTGTTTCAAAACAAGTCAGCTGGAATGGCTTTTCAACCAACCCACAGAGTTCATTTTTAGTAATTACCTAATGCTAGCTAAACAGAGTGAATGAAATCTAGTAATCTCCATTTTAGCAGACAGGTTTGACGGTCATTGACTAGAAATGACTGAATCCTTTTTTCACGTCAGTGTGAAAATGACGAGATATTGTTTAAAAGATGACTTGTAAGTGGTAAATCTCACGCTGTTATCATCGTAAACTGCACACTGTGTATGGAAGGGCATGGTAACAACAACTAAAGAGAGCAGGGTTAGCAAACGGTCAATGTTGTCTTATTTATTTGTTTAGTGACATTTTAAGAGGTGTCGCCATGGTAACTGACATCAAAATCAGTATTCAGTGCTGCATGTTTTTTTTTATTATATATATATATATATATATATATATATATATATATATATATATATATATGCATGCAAATAGCCCCTTAAATATAGGCCTAGATATGAACACATCTATTTTCATGGGCTATGGCGGTCAAAGGTGTCACTTTGAAATTTAAGGTGTGCTGATAGATTTGTTATGGCAGCTCACACATTTCTGGTAGCTGCCGGTGTAGTCTTTGAATGAATGAGTGAGTTAAATATTTTTTCCCCAGTGTACAGCTAGCCATTGTTAACTAGTGAAGATAAAAGGCAGCAAGGTAAAAGTTTACGCACCCATCCCAGCTTCAAATATTCAGGGTAATTCTCACCGAATCCTTGACGCCTGAAAAAATAGCATTCTGGACAGCCCTAATGTTATGCTCTCTGATATGCTCTTCTTCCCGCTCTAGGTACTCCTGGGAAACCCTTATGTGTTTCCACTGGCTTTGTGTGTGTATGAAAATATGTGATTGAAAGTGTGTGATTTCTCATGCAAGAGCAGGTAACAGCTTGGCTCAGTTTGGGACGGACTTCACTCTGTGCATAACTGACTACAAACAATTCTCAGCCTATAAATATTGATACGTATAGTATGTATCTTGGATATTCAAGTTTCTATCATGCCCTGTTGCCAACATGTGGAACTCTACCCAGTGCTAATGAGAACAGTTTTAGGCAACAGCACTAGGCAATGAGTATGCTGGTAACATCCAAAACTTGATTTTAGTTGCAATACTGTTCCTGGAAGTGGAAGCACATGAGTCTAATTATGAGATATTCAACTAAGCTGTTTATGAGTGGAAAATAACACAATGCCAACATTTTTGTATAATCCCACATTTTGTGATCTTAGATTAAATATCACCACTTTCTTCTCTATTGGCCCTCCTGTTATGAATTATGGTTTTATTGCTCCCATGATATTTCTATTGCTCCCATTTGATTTTTCCAAATGCCAAGCTAATACTGAGAAATGAGGAAAAGCTCCATTTTCACAGCAATAACAGTTTCACACAGGCAATAATAGTCTAACTACAGGCTTGCCATATTTGCATATGTACTTTCATTGACTCCTGCTGTCTTTATTTGAATCATTTTTTCAGTTCTACAACAGCAATAGGAACAAACCAATTTCTTGCTATCAAGCAATTTTGCATAGCTGAAGTGTAAGCGTCATCTTGTCTGTTGTGTGTTTTGTGTCTGTTTCTCTGGGAGTATATCTCAGACTACTTCCTTTTCCAAAGTAATGGGATCACACAGATGGTTTTCTAAACCTGAAACCTGGCTCCAGGTTATTTTAGAAAGTATAAAAGTTACATTATTATCCTAACATATTGCTCCCATGAAATTTTGTGAAACTCAAACAGAAACCCTCATAAAAAATATATTAGATTTACCTGGATGTATTAATAAATGAAAATCCAAATACAAGTTTACATTACATTTAAGGTGTTTACTTTGACAGTTTTAGTGTAATTGCATTCCTCTTACCCTGACAGGACATGCAGGCACATAAATGCTGCTGACACACTGTAAAGCAAACAAGATGCTCTGAGAACACGTAAACACTGCAGCCTGCCATGACCTGCTGGGGTTAGAGGGAACGCTCAGGATGATCAGAGGCTGGTCCCACTGAACATGAACCAAAACCCCACTGGAGACCTGCTGGACATTTTGCTTTGTGTTTGTCTCTGAGAAATCAGAGCCAGACTCCTGTTGACTGTGTAAGCAATGTTGGCAAGCTAACAGGGCATGAGACAGGAACTTTTCCATCCTCGTCTAAAGCTGTAATCTTACATAAACTACATATAGAGGGAATCTATAATGTATACCGTACAACAGGGTGATTTTTGATTGATACCATTTATAACAGCATATACCAGCAAGAAAATGGGGCTAATTTCTCATGGGATTCTTTTTGTTGTTCTACAGCAGGAAATTGCTTTCTTAATGTCTCCCACATGACTGGCTTGAGGGTTTTTATTAATTTGAAAAACCAAAGAGTTTGACCACCCGATGCAATTTATATAATTGTGCTTCAGCAGTACAATTTGATTATCTTGTGCTTGCTCTGCTCTCTCAATTTTTTTCAGCTGTTTCAGGTGCCTCTGTGCTCTTTTGCAATCACAAGACATCTGGTGATCCAACAGATCCCTTTAAAGTCATACACGTAAGTTGGATTTGCACCACATGTATTCTGAAAAGGATGTCATTGCCATTCTAAAGGTAGCCACGGCCCATAATAATTGTATCATTTTTATTTGAACCATTAGAATTTAATCCTACATGAAGTTAGATTAGATCACAGTAAACTACATATTCCATGTCAGGCTAATTATTTTTTCTGAAAGGATTATCTACTGGGAGGTTCTAAAATGTTTCTTCTAAAATTATTCAGAAAAACATCTAAAATAGAAGTAAGAAAAACCTACATCTGGGCTGGGAAACTATTTGAAAATCACCTTTGTTTAACTCAATATTTAAGAAGAGAAAACACATTGCAGAGTCAGGTCAAAGCCACCGGCTTAAAGGCTTTTTCTGAAAAAAGGTACCTCGTATGGAAATGTGGGTAAAATCTGATTACCTCAGAGTGTTTTTGTGTCTCCTTCAGCCTATCTCGAGACCTATCTTATTTCCCCTCTCTCTGAATAAACAGCCCATATCTCTGGCAAGAAGCCACAATTGATTGTCCCTTCTTTCTCGAAAACCACGGTGCCTTTCTGCTCTGTCCCCTGTGACAAGATTCAATCCACCTCTCAGCCCAGAACAGTTCATTCACATTTAGCTGACAGATTCATCTGACCAGGAGAAAATTGGAACTGAGATGAGGATTCTGTCTTTTTTGTGTTCGAACTACAAAAAAGCCAGCAGCTTTAACAAGATTACTGAGGTCACTGAGGATCAATTACTCCAAAACTGCAGCTATGGAGGAATAATCTCTCCACTTGTTGTTAGAATCAGATTAATTAATTAAATATATTTTTGGCAAACTCAAACCAATTTAGGTAGAATTAAAAAAAGACCCTGCATTTGTACGTGTCAAAGTATCAATGAAAAATTCATAATCTGGTATATTTTGGGAATGCTAATCATTATATAAAGGCCACTGCTTTACCACTGACTACAAATGACAACTTTCACATTAGACATTAGTCATTTTACTCACTGTTAATATTAAAATATGAATCAGTGTAGCTTTAGTGATGTTTTTTTTTGGGGGGGGGGTGTTGGGCTATTTTCAGTGCATTGGTTTGATTGTGAAGCCTGTTAAATAGTGTCAGTAAATAAATCCTGTAACCTAATGGCTAGTATAATATATTAATGATACTTTATGTTGCACAAACAATAAGGACAGCTGCAGGAAGCCAAAAGTAAAGTGTCAGATGTCCTTCGAATGTACAATAACATCTGTCAGCACCGTAAAATTCTGGCATTGAAATGACATCACATCCAGCAAAAAGTAATCCTTCAAACTGTGAGCAGCCTCTTTTCATCTGAGCACTACTCATTTTTGTTCAATCCTTGTCCAAAGATCTCATTTACCACAATCTGTGCGAGATGATACTCATGGAGGAAAGTTGAGATTAGACCTGAATGGGAAAAGGGCAATCCAGCCTGACCTGTTTGGATGGAACAAGGTGGGCGAACTGTGTTCAGTTTCCCATTCCTTTCAAGATATGGGTTACAGCAGGTAGCATCAATCACGCTCTTCATGTTCCATCAATGTCATGCTTGTGTGTGTGCATGGTTGCCAGCAGGCACATATGTGCAGCTGGAGTACGTATGAATGTGTCTAACCATTTGTACACGTTCCTCTACATTGGTTCTCTCTGATTACACTGACTGCAAAAGTCCCACTGTGTGTGCAAACATATTTGCTCTTTCTATCAGCAAGCTCACATGTGGTCCCTCTCGCAGGCTGAGAATAGATTCATAGTTGGGTAACTTCGGTACAGGAACATTTGAAGTAACCAATAACCACTGACAACAGCTTCTGTATTACTTCCAAACTCCTTCCAGTCCCATTTGCAGTTTAATAAAGGTTTCCTCAATCCACATCACTTCTTGCCTAACATCACATCAGCACACTCAGATGTTACAGTGTCTCCCCACATGTCTAGGTGGTGCTCCAGTGGATGTGAGCTGTCCAACAAAGTTTCTATGAACTTCCATAAATTGCATCAGCAATCAGATAAAATGCTTCCAGCTTTCAGTGTCAAAAGTTATCTGATTGTGACAAAGTCACAGAGTTCAGGCTGTGTCTTAAGTCGAGAAACGTTCTTGTGAGCACGCAGTGAGTTAATGGAGGGGTCATTGACCTTATCATCTTTTATTGGTTGATGATACTGTCAGGTATATTTCGTGTTTTCAGTAAAACACTGTTGTTCTGCCCTTGTTCTCTTTAGGTGACGCTGAAGTTAGCTTCATATTCACAGTTTCCAATGTGGCAGTTTAGGGGAAAGTTATAATTAAATTAAGCGAATACGCTGACTGACTGTTTAGCAGTGTGATTGATTGTCTGTTTTTTTGTACCTCTTATTGATGTGAAATCATTTTGGGCATTTTAGGTCAAACATTAACTTTATCTGAGACCCACTATTAGTTTTGTATAACCTTTATTCAAATCGGAAGCTGTGAATCTGAAACTAACTTCAGCGTCATCATCTCCAGCTCTCGAAACTGAAACCAGCCCACCTGAAATTTTATCTCGTGCTCACGAGATATGTGCAGTTTTTTTTTTTTTTTTGCACATTTCCCTTTAGGGGCTCCGTACAATAAGCACAATAATGAAATGTTAAATTATGTTTATGCAACCCTTTCTCCCTTCTCTTCTTTTGCCACATACAATTTGGGGGGAACCTAATCATGACAAGGCACTCATGTTCAAATCCTGGTATCTTAACCAGCTATTTGTGTTCAAAAAGTACTACACTCTTGTACCCCACAAGAGGTGGAGATGGTGGGTGTCCAAAGCACAGGACTTAGACGAGGAGGTTCACGCTTTGTGTCGACCGACAGTCCCAAACACAAAGCAATTCAATTTATAATTATATCAAGCAGAGAAAAGCAATGATTCTACACATTTGAAAATTAATAATAATAATAATAATAATAATAATAAACACAGCTCATGTAGCTCAGAGGTTGAGCTGCACAGCTTTTCCTCCCACCAGCCACTCACAGTCCCATCAACAAGGCTCCTCAGAGAAGATAGCTCATCAGGCCTGCAGACCTGCTGTCGTCTCTCTGGTCACAATAACAGCCTTTGAACCAATGACACTTGTATCACAACCCTGTGACACACACGGGCTGTAAAATCCACCTCCAAATACCAAGCCTGACATTGCTCTTTCTGCTGCCCTGATAGCAACACCACAGCTCTCCTCACACCTTATTAACTGTAAGCAGCATCCTCCGAGGAATCCTCAGGGTCACAGACAGGGTTATTTACCACACCTGTCACCTGGCTCAAAGGCTTTTGTTGTGGATGCGACATATTTGATCTGCCAGGTAACAATGGAGCAGCAACGTGCTTTTGCCGGGCAAGGCCATGTTTCATTAGATTGCCCAGTAACCCTTTAATAGTAGAAATACATGTGGAAGACACAATAATGTGAAACAAAAAATGGGAAAGTCAATACAGCACCACTGTAAACACTGCAAGGTGAGCCACACAATTATGTCCATGTATGTGCTGTTGATGCTGTCTCTGCCTGGAATATGTCACCGTAGCTTTTCAGATGGTTACTCTTACTCTTTTTTTGTGCCTAATTGGATCTGTGTTGCTGTATGTTGCTTTACATCCTTACATATCAAAGTTCTGATCACCTTCACTGCTGAAAATGTTGCTAATCAAAATTCATCCTGTTTGGACTTATCTTTGGAGCCGTGTGTTACTTCAGACTTTTCCATGATATGGTTAGAAAGTTGTGTCTGCCACAGCACCTAACAACCTGCTGTGAGACAGGATAGGTAGATTATGTATTAATACAGCCATCTCTTTTTGCATGTGCCATGAAACAGTTAAGCAGTGATAAGAGTGAGACAAAAACATTGAAAAAACAGTGAAGTTTCCTCATATGTTAAACCAAAGACCTGAGAAGAACTGTAGTATAGTGATAATTCTATTGGTCACTGTATGTAGTCATTAGATTTATTACTAATATAAAAATATGAATTAATGCAGCTTTTCTAATCTGTATTTCAGTAGGAACCCCTGGGCTTGGGGCTCAGTACCACAGACAGTGTGGTTAAGTCGGAAAGTTCAGAGGAACGGACAAATGCAGTGCTGCATTTGATCTTTTTATGAGATCGGTTTGCACTGAATAACATCAGCTCTATCCTTTAATGTTTTGAGTGCATTATATTAGTGTCAGATAATGATTAGTTCTGTGACAAATAATCCTATTTGGCCTGGGTGCTGTTGAAATGTGACATCCCATAATGCCCTTTGTTTGGAAAACACAGCTATAGCTTTTGGAATCACTCACTAAGGTCAGCTTGACCATCTGCTCCTCCATGTCCTAAATGTGTACATTTGCCAACTGAGCGAGGCTGACACTCTACCTCCTGGAGACATTCAGAAACTCCCTCCACTCCACCCTATCTACAGGCATTAGCCAGACATATTAACATCCTCATGCAAACACGTCCCTCTGCCAAGGATGTTACCTTGGCCATTCTGCACAGGTTGTGGAGAATAATTATATATAATAGTGCAAAATATAAAACAGCTATTTACGTTCACCTTTGCCGTTTATATTTACACTATTCTCTTCCTTTCTACACAGTTTTGGGCTAGTTAGCAGCAGTACCATTAGGGGTCACATTAACATTCAAATGCTATGTTGAATCTGTGCTTATCTTGTTTCTATAGCGCCCGCATCAGCATTATCTACAACTCTGTACAAAGGCGATAATCTTGACAAAGATGAAAGAGGCAGTGATGAAGAGAAAATGACAGATATGCTCTGAGTCCTCTCTTTTCTTCCCTTTTCCTGATTGCTCTCAGCCGTAAGAGGAGAGGATCCGTCCCTCCTTCAAACTCCTATCACCCTCCACATCTCTGCCTGTCTCCTTGATACGTCCTCCTGGACTCTATCTTGTCCACTTCTATACAACCCTCAGACTTCAGCCGCTTTTATCTCCACTCTCCTCCCCTGACTCTATCTTTCCTGACTCCTCCAAGTTCAGGCCACAAATGATAAAAAAAAAAAACAAACAACCTTGATGTCCTCCTTCCACTCCTCAGTTTGACCATGCTCTTTGTAGTTCACTGAAAGCAAATCGACATAAAGTAAGATCAGACTGGAGCAAGGCCTTTGTGGTGTGACAACTTTAATTTTGACGGGTATCATTCCTGTAAAAACCCTTTAAATCCAAACAAGGAGGCTCTGCTGTGGGTAGTTAATAATGTAAATTCAGTGTGTAAGGATGATTTCTGCATTCACATCTAATACAGGAACAAAATATTTGTCTTTGAGTCAAAGCCTGAAAATGCAGAAATGCTAAAAATGATTATTTGCCTCAAGCATTCTGCTCTTAATCTTGAAATTCCCTTCATCAAATCTATCAACCATAACCCAGGATGAGATAAACATAAAACATGTAATTATTTATGCATTTTTTAAAAATGAAAGCACAGGTCCTTTGAAGATTTCAAGGACACTTGGGAGGGACACTGCTGCTAAGGTTCAACAACAACAACCTCTAAATTAAGACTCGATGAGGATGTAGTTCCCTTTTACAAGGAAACCAAAGAGCCTGCATCGGTGCTTAAACAGCGTACAGACCATACTACTTGACTATGAATATTAATCAAGATGAACTATGAATAATTTATTACAAGTTGGGTGTCATTTTTGCGTAAATCACAGTCAAACATATTTGTTCACCCAAACCATCCATTATAAACAACCAATCCATCAGTTTACAGATGACTTCCTGTCCAACCTTGACCCACTGTACTTCTGTATACACATTTATAATCATTATCATTATCATTACTATTACTATTCCTCTCTAATAAGGAATTTTTGCAGGCATTTTGAAGGAGCTCACTATTTGTTTTAGTCCATATAAAGTAGTTTAGTCAGTCTAGCTAAACTGTTAGTTTAATGATGTGTTTTCAACCTGTCTGACTGCTCATGCCCTTTGCCCTGTCAGCCCTGTCAGACTTGGTATGATGGATATGACAGCAATATCGATCTTCTCATCTTACCCTGCACCGCAAACAAATAAGCGCTTCTCCCAAAATGTTGAACTTTTGCTTTGACATATATGGCAGCAAGCAATGAAACAAAACAGAATTACTTGAAATGCCATTTGGTCCATAACATAAGCATGAAATATTCAACAGATAGTCATGATGAATACAACCAAAGCACTGCTCTATTCTGCCTGCTCAACGCCGAGGTTTTTAAGATCATCTTGAGTGCTGAATACTGAGAACAGCAAGAACCGCTGGCAACAGTTCCCTGGAAACATTATGTCTGCTCACTCTGCTGGACAGAAAGGCTCCAATTTTCTCTTTCTACTTTCCTACATTTTGGGATAGGTAGTTTAGAAGAGAGTTTAGAGATGTCTGGCAGAAGAATAAAACTTTTCAATGGACTAAAATCCATTAGGGTACATCCAGATTGGATCTGTACTGGAATGGAGCCTGGTGTATGTGGCACATGGTAAGAAGTTTTAGCTGATTTTTAATGAAGGGAGAGGAACTTTCTGATTCCACCAAATAACTCTCTGACTTTGGTGCAGTTTAAGTCAAACAGATGGTGGCCAGGAGAGTTTCTTCAATTCTATTTTTTAAAACTTTGTGTTGGGCAACAAAATATTTCATACGTTATAAAGGATTTGCATTATTACCCATAATGATGTGAAATAATAATAAAGTGAATTACTAATCAGCAGATTGCAGATCTGATGGCAGTTTTGTTTTGACTGACTTGGATTCTTTGTTGATTCTTTGTTGTTCATGTAAGGGGAGAGGAGCACACCCCCCCAGGGGCACCAGTGCTGACTGTGTTTGTGCTGGGTGTGCTGTGCTCCCCAGCATCACCTGCTGCCTCCTGTCTGTGAAGAAGATGTTAGCCGCTGCATATCCAGAGTGTTGGTTGAGTGGTCCTTAAAAATGAATTTTACACGTCTCTAAGGAACACTTGGATGTGTAGGTCAGCAGCAGACTGAGGAAACAACGACAATACTGCTGAAAATGTGACTAATAGCCTGTGGTTCCACTGCCACTTTTTCTGCCTTGATCTTAACAATACATTATCAATACTGTATGGTTTCTTTTTGATTCTTTACTAATTTCCTTGAAAGTTTCCTGGAAATTGATGGCTTGCAGAACCCGTAAAGTCCTTAACTCAGTATACAGCAGGTCAGTTTTTCTCATTGGCTTCGGTACTGACATTCTCAAAATGACTCATTCAACCTCCACAGCATCACTTTTGCATATCATAAAAGCAGTTTGTCATTCTTCTGATCAAACTGCAAATGCTTTGGCACATTGATGCAAATGATTATGTGGAATAGTCTGCTGTCTCCTACATCATCAACTTTTTATGTCATGTTGATGAAAATGTATTATACTGGTTCTCTGCTGAATAGCTTGACCCCCCCAAAAAATGTCTCCATTAGTTTGTTGCATCAATTCATCAATGCAGAAAGTCATTACATGAAAAATGGTTAAACCATAATCTGTCAAGCATCTTCATTCTTTTTTTTTTTTTTTTTTGTAAACATGTCTTGAATTGATGAATTGCTCTCAGGTAAATCTTGACTTTCACTTATGAAGGGAGGATCTCTGTTGTGTGGTGGATGAGAATCTGTGGTCCAACCGACAGGAGTGTTGGGGTGTGTAGAGGACAGCACTGCCTACATCCTAAAGGACGTTTCCTGTTTACATTTCTATTTATTATTTTTTCCTCTATAAAACAGTCTTTTCCTTTTCTGTATCACAATGACATGGTCTATCAACAAATTACAGTACAAACAATAAAGGAGTAAATGTGTGTGTCTTTTCCACATACAGTAATATATATCTATGTGCTGAAACTTAGAACAGAGAAGACACTGTTGTACACTGTGATACTGACACAAAGCTAAACATTGTGACTGCCCTGTTTGTGAACACTCATGCAGGAACTGTCATTCTGATGGCTTAAATATGTACTTTTAGAGATAAACTGAAGATTTTGAGCAAGTTAATGGCTTTTGCAGGTAATCCATGATGTGGCTCGGCCTGTATGAATTGTCTTGAGAAATGCGTTTTCTGTTTTGCAAATGATGTTATGAATGATTCCAGAAATGTACCAAAGGCACTGAGAAAGAAAATGTATTAAAAAATGACAGACCTGTTCAGCACTACCAATATATGACAGCTAGTAGCCTCCTCGGATGTCAACAATGTGTTTATGTTGTGTTGAATCACCAGTTCTCAGGTAAGATATTCTCCTGAGGGCTACGATTTGGCCCTTATCTGACACAGCAGTGGCCTTTATGCTGCAGCTGACTGTCCATGCATTGGTGAAAATGAAATATATAATGTACGAGAAACCACCAGACTGAAAACTAACAAGGTAAAAAGATCAGTTTCCACCTTTGTGACTTTGTGGGTGACATCTACTACTGCTACTTTTCTTTTTTTTTTTTTTTTTTTTTTTTTAGGTATAGTAACTTAACATAAAACAAATAATCATAACATTTACAATAAAACAATAGAAACAGAGGGGAAAAGTAAAACTGCATTAAAACAGCAGGATGAGACAGGATAAAACAACCAGCAGGTAAACACACTTTAGGACAAATTGATGGTAAAGAGAGATCTTGAGATTTCATTTCAAAACATCAAAAGATTTAGAGCCCCTACGATCTTCAAGTTCACCCTGTTTCAGAGTTTTGGGGTGTAATTAACAAAGGCTGCATCTCTTTACCTCTGAGTTCTGACCTCAGGAACAAACAAGAGGTTTGACTCAGAGGATCTGAGGGACCTAACAGGCACATATGTCTTAAACCAAAAAGGAAAACCAAGAAAAGAACTGTACAATTAGCTCTGTGACAGACAAGTAAGCAGTGTAAAGATGTGAAGATTGGAGAAATGTGGGCTCTCTGTCTGGTTTTCATCAGAACACTGCTGTACCAGCTGTAATTGGCCAATAGTTTTCTTAGATACAGCAGACAGAAGAACATTACAATAATCCAGCCTGCTGGAGATAAAGACACGTATTAGCTTTTCTCTGCCTGCCTGGGAGAGAACTGTTCTGACTCTGGCAATATTTCTCTAGTGGTAAAAGAGACACTTCAGACACATTTCTAATGTAATGTTTAGAATTTGGGTCAATAATAAAAGCAACGTTTTTCACCTGTTCTTTGGTGCTTAGTGTGAATAATTTTAGGTGGCCAGACAGTTTTTCTCTCTCAGCTTTTGCTCCAATAGTCCTAAACTCTCCGTCTGAACGACTACCACCCAGTAGCACTCTCCTCCACCATCATGAAGTGCTTTGAGCGGTTAGTCAAATTATTCATCACTTGCTCCCTCCTGAACTCACTGGACCCACTTCAGTTTGCCTACAGCAGGCCCAATTAGGTCAACTGAAGATACCATCTCCCTAACCCTCCACACTGCCCTCTCCCACCTGGACCAGAGGACCAGACACATGTGAGAATGCTGTTCATCGACAACAGTTCAGAATTCAGCACCACTGTACCCAATGGATGTCTCAAAATGTCTCATCTCAATTCTAACAAAACTGAGTGACTGAACCCTGGTGATGGGCCCTGATTGTTTTACCAAGGAGACCACTCACTATAATGGCCCTTTCACTGGTAATAGGACTGCCTCTAAAAATTTCCAGATTGTTTTTGTCCAACATGTGAACTTTGAAACTGATATTACCACACTCATTCAGTCTTGTTTCTTTCAGTTAAGAAAAATTGCAAAAATCAAACCTATACTATAGTGCTTACTATAGTGTAGTATAGTAGTGATGCAAAAACATTGGTCCCACATCACTCCAGTTCTTTCCTCTCTTCATCAGCTTCCAGGAAAATACAGAATCAATAATAAGATTTTACTTTTATTTTACATCCAAGTCCTTGGATGGCCTGGGCCCTGCATATTTAGCAGAGTTGCTGAGCCCCTACTCCAGGCACCAGCTACTTCAATCATTTCATCAAGACCTTCTACTTGTCTCCTGTCCCAGAGGTGACCCTGTTTTTGCGGTTGTAGCTCCTCGACTGCGGAACAGCCTTCCCCAGTCCATCAGATCTGCTGAATCTGTGTTTGATTTTAGTCAGCGGTTGAAAACCCATTACTATAGGATATATGATATCCTGTGTTGCCTTCAGTTCATTCTGACCATGTGATGCTTGTCCAAGCATCATGCGTATGTATATTTGTATGGCTGTTGTGTAGTGTATTCAAAAATTGTGTATTTTTAATCTGTTTGTGAATTCACTTTGTAACTGACTGTTTTAAAAATAGCAATATTAATAAAATTATATAGATAATTGTGTGTGTGTGTGTGTGTGTGCAAATATATATATATATATATGTATATATAGATAGATCGATAGATTTCTGTATTACCACCTGGTATGGTCGTTGCACTGCCCTCAATCATAAGACTCTAAAAAGGGTGGTGTAAACTCAGAGTGGATGAAACAGCAGATAAACACCAGCCGAACTACCAAAAAACAAGAAAACAAGAGTTTACACAAAAGATAACTAAACAGAAGAGGAGTGATGAAGAAAGGGGAGGGGCTCTGGAGGTGATCTGGTGCGCACGGTAGTTGGAGGAGCAGGGAGCTGAACCATATGCCTGGAACCTAGAAGCTTTCTGATTTTCAAAATAAGACCATTTTAAGTCTTAAGTAGCAGGATAAAGACTCTATCTCTTAATTATTAACACTATTATTATATCTCTGTGTTACCACTGCACATCTTTCTTAACAGTATTATATTTCTGTTTATATTATATCTCTATTTATGTTCTATCATTTATATTTTTATATTTTATATTAGAGTTATATTTTATTTTATATGTTATATTCTATACCTACATCTTGAACTTTTAGTCATTTTTACTTACTTCATAGTTTTGAGCATTGTTAGTCTGTGACTTAAGAATGTCATTGCCACAAACTGCTCCATGTAATTGTTGTTCTCATAACAAATACAATCTTCAATCCAAATCTTGAAACTTGATCTCAGTTTTGTCCTGAGTTATCCACAGACTTACAGAGATACATGCAATGATAGACGTGTAGTCATCAGAGCTTACTGAGATATGCAGCTGGGCGGTAACACGTACGCGCTGAAAGGAATTTAACCGAAGACAGAGCCCATGTCAGGTCTGTCTTATCAGAGGAGTGCTCATCCATGGCCATGGAGAATTGTTAACCAGTTAAGTAAGACCTGAACCATTTAAGAACTGTGCCGGAGAAACTGACCCAGCATTGGAGTCTGTCCAGCAGATTCAGATTCAGATTCATAGATTCAGATTTCCTTTTATTAGTCCCACAGCATCGGGGAAATTTACAGCGCAACAGCAGAGAAAACACACAGTAGAAAATAAACAGTAAGAAATGCAAGACATCGAATAAAATAAGAAATAATAATAAAATATAGAATACAAAAAATACAAATAAAAAATAATACAAATAAAAAATAAAATAATCCAAGATAAATAATTATAACTATAACTGTTAGTATACCTGTACATAGTACAGAGGGAGTGTGCCTGAGAATATACATATAAGAATATATAGTATCTCAGGTATAAATGAGTATAAATGAGTGCAAAACAGTAAAACAGTGAAATGAACAGTGAACAGAAGTGTAGTTGTTATTGCACAGAGTCCAGTTATAAGTCAGTTATTTGTTGTTTATTTAACAGTGAGATTTTAACAGGTTTTCTAAAATCTCACTCAGAAAAGGCAGGTTGGAGATTGGTCTGTAGTTAAAGATGACAGAACAATGTTTGCTGTGTTTTTAAGCAGCAGTTAAAGTAAAGCAGTTATAAAAGTGAGTGATTAATTATTGCTAAATCTTCCTGTGCAAAACAGTTAAAAAAAAATGTTTAATGTAGTAGAGCTACTATATTATGAAAATATATTTTTTATTGTTCAATCCACTGGCCTATTGGCTAGTGATGAAATATGTGATGAAAAGCCTTTATTTTACTCATTGTCACCCATGTTACATGAAAATATTATTCATATTACATTAAACAAGTCTGCCATCTTTAGCTTGATGTATGTCTCAATATCACAGCAGCCAACATGTACAAAGTGTTGGCCTCCACCCTGTGATTGGCACTCACTCAAGTGAGCCAATGTCTGATTTCTTTTTTTTTTTTTTTGAAGATAAAAATATATTGCTTTCTTCTATGAAGCACAGTAACCAGCAATCACTGCAGTGTATGTGTCATTAACCCTCAAATGAATCAGGACATTGGCTGTGTGGAATGAAAGTGGCAGCAATTTAAGTTCCAAAAGGAAATGCCCTGTCAAATCGATCAGCCCGCTGTGACACGTCAGTATTTAACCTTCCTGCGCTCTCTTAGGATGGTGCCTGCACATCAGTTTGCACACTGTGCTGGACATTAATGCCTCCCCCACATGAGACCTTTCACCTCCACTGCTGTAAAAAAAAAGATCAGCTTATAAAAACATACAGTGTGAAAACACTCAGTGGGTGTCTTCACAGTCACTGAGCCATGTGTGCATCTCGTAGCTTATAGACCCAACTCAATTGCAATGACAGTCAAGAAGGACAAGAAATATCCAAAGATGCAGAGACAGTGACACCTGTTGGGCAAATGAAGAACTTCATTCATCAAGTACTTTTAAAACAGAAATGCAATTAAAATGTAGAAAAATATGACACTCACCTACAGAGAGACGATTTTAAAGGACATTTTAACCTGGCACTATTCAAAAAGTCTGTGAAGACATTTTCCCATGGCCAAACATTGTAAATATATTTCTGCACAAAAGAATTCATTTCCAACCACTTACAAGATCACATTGTAGTTTTATGGTGTATCAATCCAACAGCTGTTGCTCTTAAGTACTGCAACACTTTGCAATATATTTCCCTTCTTTTCTCCTCATTGTGTATGTTCCAGGTCTGGGCTTTTGTTAGCCTGTCTGCCACCCACTGTCTCAGAGGGACAACTTCATTTGAAATTCTACATGTACAACAAGGACATGGAGTCTCATAAACAACAAGTTTGCAGTAGTTGTGAAAAGTTTTGTCTGCAGTGCACTGAATTGGCAATGCTTTGTAAAAGTATTTGACAGTGAATTATTTGGAGCTTGCATACGTTGATAAAGGTAAAGATAAAGGTTTTTTTTTCTCTCAACAATTCCTCCAGTAGCACACAAAGCCAAAACACACTAACTGTGTAAATTGAGATTCTGCCATTCTGCCATTTGCTCTGCCATATTAAAATCATTCTACTATATATGTAACAATAATAAAAGTATAGTAATAATAATAATAATAAAATCAAGTTTGCATAATGAAATGTAGCTATACACTGCCATGCTTCCTCCAGCTCTCTGTGCTCTAACCACAGCTCCACGGTGCCGCCCTCTGCTGTGATTAGCACCATGTCCTGTCTGATAAACTGAAATATTGTGCTGTGTTTACTTTATCTTTTTTGCTTCTTCACCCACCGTTCTGTTGGCCCCACCACCTCCAAACCACTCCAGATACGAAGGTCAGCTTTTAACGCTGAGCTCATTTTCAAGGCTAGTAATTCTGAAGTGACATTTTCCACCAATGTGATATTTGTGCTCTGTGTCACAGCCCTTTTTTCCACCCTGTACTGACATTAGATACTAATAAAATCCTGAAGTCCAGAGGTGGTTATGTTTCTGCGAGACAGTGTTACTTTTTTTTTCTCAGTATTTTTGCCAGTCCTGTGCATACTTGGAAGTGTGAGTGCTCTTTTGTGTCTTTTATGTTGAACATTTTAATGTGTTCAGTTGTGCTTGTAACTTAACAAGCACTTGTTAAGGTTTTATTTCTCTTTGGAGGAGCTTTTTTTTTATCTGAATGTAAATAGTGTGATTATTTCAGGTCAACGAGAGTTTGCAAGTATGCTTTTAATCATTTGTATTAACTGTGCTTTTATTGTGACACGTCTGTATTTCATGCAAATTGCTTTAATTTAAAAGGCAATTTTCTTTTAGAGGGAAAAAAAGAACTTTTGGCATTTAAATGCAGTTTAAGCAAAACACTGGTAATGAAAAGAAAAGGAACTTGATCCCAGTGTCATATTTCTGTTTAACACAGCCATGACTGGAGGGGGCAAAGTTCCACACCAGGAGAAGCTCCAGTCTGTGGCTAACATGTTGGCAAACAGAGAAAAATAGAAAAAAATGTCTCCTGTGCTACTCAGTGCTCCACTGTGTTCATCAGCTCGAAACAGCTTTAACTTTGACTGTCTGCCATTTGGTGCTGGGCAGGTCGTGAACAGTGAGCGACACTAACTCATCTCCTGAGATGTTGTGCCTCTTCAGAGACTCTTGAGAAACACTCGCTCCATCAGTCTCACCTCTCTTAGCTCCAGCTCTGGCAGAAATGAGGCAGCTGGGGTCCGGATCCCCCAGAGGACTCCAACAGTAAGAGCTCTTCAGCAAGTCTTTCCATCATCGCCCTTGCTGTCTCATGTGCAGACAGCTGTGGTGGCAGCTCGTTCTCTCAAAATGCTCAGCATACCTCACTCCTCAGCGATGCAAGAGGGCACTCCTGCTTATTGGACAGAAGTTCGGGGATGCAGAGGTAATGTGAGAGAGTTTGGCCTTCCCCATGAAGTTACAGTCCAGACCACCCAGGGGGAGGACGTGCTCGTCTAAGGGGAGGCTTTCAGTCGGACTGCTAAATGTTTTTCAGTGCTGCTAAATAGCAAGAGAGAGGTGACAGCACAGTTTCAGTTTTAAAAAATGAATCAGTGAAGGCTTCGAGAATCAAACTTCAACACAATTTACGATTTACATATGGGCTTTTCCACTTAACATGCACTGCATTTCAGCTTTCCTTAACCCTTTATGACTTCCTGTCTTCATGCCACATTTCAGGGTATTTATTCCTGAGCTCATAAATTTGTGTATGTACCCGTTTAGTTTATTTCACCGCGAGTTATTTCTCCAGAACCGTCCCACAAGCTGGTGCACATCTCAGTGGTAGATTGCACATCAATTTCCAACAGCACAGCCGGAAACTCTTCGGGATTAGATGAGTAGTTTTCACCACAGTGCTCATCATAGCACCCATGGCAGCTCTCAGCGTGCTTCATGTTCCCAAACAGTGATAATGACCCCTGGCTTTCCCGATGGGAACAGAAAATATCATAAAATATACTTAAATTCATGAATAAAATGGTGTCTAGTCAAGGAGGGATATAAAATAGTATCTAAAAGTATCTAAAATCCTTGCTATATGGTGCTGATAGCTGAGAAAACGTGAACAATTAAATCAAGACAAAACACAACACACACACACACACACACACACACACAGGATATAGCCCTAATGAAGATTAAAAAGAAGTAAGGAACAGGACTCAAGCACTTAGAAACAAATTTGAGCCTTTATTGGAATGTTGCAAGGCATTAAATACACAAATCCCATTCTTTTAATAATTTGGTATTTAATAATAAAAAAAAACTTCTAGTCTAACAATACTGGTCTGACAGTTGTTCTTATTCAGTTTTATCTTTACAACCTCAGTAAGTCCTCTCTCTTTTCTTTCACTGCAACAGAGGTGGAATCCTGACACTGTTTGAGGTCAAAGTAGATGTGAATTAAATGTACTGTATGAAGAATTACAGGGTAGATGATACGTTGGGAATAACAGAACACTTATTCAAGCTCAAGAAAATACTGCGTATCAAAGCTGAATTGTGGGTTAAAACAGTCTCTTGTTCATACTGGATATCCATTCTTTTTTTTTTTTTACCCCTGATTTCCCAAGTTTTACATATAAAAAACTTTTGTATGAAATATAAACAAGCTCTTACCGTGATACACAGACAAGTGCATTTGAAGGTGAAAAAAAAATGCAGAAAATAAAAGGAGACAATAATATGTTCTTAACTTGTCAATGATCTCAAGAGTCCTCTGATCTTGCCTGGACTTGTGTTTTATTAACATAAATAATATGTTCTGGTGTCAGGAAATTACAACTATGTTTTTGTCATCCTCGGCCTCCATCAACACCATCTTTATAATCATCATCATAATCTTTATCATCACTCACTGCATGTTGCTCAACAGATCCAGAATCTTATTAAAATTGTTTTGGCTTACAAACCATTTCCCTCATTTTAAAAAGAAAAAAAAACAGAGACAGAAAAAAGGAAGAAAAAGGAACATTCACAATAAATTTTCCAGCCGCTCTCTGTTTGGTCTGGCCTCTTTTCTTTTTTTTTTTTTTTTTTCTCTTTTTTTTATATTCTGGATCGCCTTCTCGTCCCACACATCCATTGCTGAACAAGAAATCAAAAAGCACAGAAGCACCACCGTCCTCCACCTCCTGAGCCTGTCCTTTACACAGCCTAACATCACTGCCCCCTACTGCAGCCCCCACCCACCACTCTTAGACTCTGGAGGTCCAAAGTTAAGACATGACTCCGAACACGGGGTTGTGGCGACAGATGCTCGGCCCGATCTCTTCGTAATCCTTTTTGGTGTGGCAAACCTGGTAGAACTCCGGCTGTGGAAGCACAAGTGAAGATGA
This sequence comes from Scortum barcoo, assembly GCA_023238725.1. Lineage (NCBI taxonomy): Eukaryota > Metazoa > Chordata > Actinopteri > Centrarchiformes > Terapontidae > Scortum > Scortum barcoo. The sequence continues at coordinate 24,985,401 of CM041550.1, forward strand.
AGGTTAGTATGAACTTAGGTCTACATAAGAACATTAAAGAAATGGAAAGGAAAAAAAGTTGCATATATTTGCATCTCTATTTTTAGGTGAAGTTGTTTTCTTTGTTCATGCATGATGCATATTTAATGTGTTTGAAACAAACTGCAGTTGCTGCTGCTGAGAAAAGTGGCACTTTCTTTGCATCAGAGAACCTTTCTCAAACAGAGCAGATGGCACAGGTTTGGAAAGCAAACGTAAAAGCTCTCCGAGTCTATCTGAAATTTGAAATTTTAATTGTATGTTTTTTCTACAGGTCTGCACATGTACTGTGCACCTCTTGAAAAAAGTACAGAGAAGGAAGAAATGAGAAGGAAGACCAACACTTTGAATCATTTAGACTTTGTTTCTGAGAAACCATGTTTGTTAAGACAGGTGGTATAAAATATTCCAACATTCCTGCAGCAAGGACAAACAGCATTTCTATTTTTTCATATAAATATAGTAAAAAAAGATTTAAGAAATCTTAAAATCACATTGACATGATTGTTGATTAGTAAAATCACTCTTTTATTTCCTGATTGAAGTTGAACTTGAAATAATGACACAGCTGTGTTGTAACAAGTGGTAATAAATGAATAATAAACGAGTTTGAAATAATGATGTATATTTTTACAAAAATGTTAAAGACAATTTCTCTGGGTTCTTTGATATTTATCTGCTGACATATTGGTGGAATTATCTACAGATCACATGATGATGACGACGTGGATTTCTATAAAGAACATAATTTTGGAAGCTGATAATGAAGAGCATCAGGGTTTCACTGAGAAACCCAAGACATTAAAAAAAAACAGCAATTATTCTTATCAGGAAGCTTCCTATTAAAATTTAACATCAATTAGCCTATTGTGGATCAGCTGTCAGAGACCGTCGCTCAGTCAAATTTCCTGCTGGTAAAATTATCTTCACTCACATAAAATAACTCATCATGGGAGAAAAGAGGAATATTGAAATGTCACCACCCACAGCATTCACTTCCACTCAGTTAGACAGAAATAAACTGAAACAAAGCAGTGTTGAACTAAAGTACTGCATGCCCTTCAATGTCACACAGGATAAAAGCCATAAAGCAGGTGACTCTGAAAATAGATGTCCTGCTGTTAAAACGTACAGGTAGTGTCTGGAATACTTACAGTTGATGCTAACATTGATCCACCAAACCACACTGCATATCTCTGCATATGATGCGTGATGACTTGGACATCGATTGGTTTGGGCTGTGGAGAGAGTGACAGAGAGAAGATTCAGGGCTCAGCACAGGGTACAAAATTAATAATACGGGACAGAATGAGGTGGATTAACTGGAAGGTTTTTAAGAATAATGACATTTGGAAATGGTCATTGTTTCACAGATATTTTCAACATGTTCTGTACAGCAGAGCAAAATCTCTCTTCACAATGCAGTAGTAATTCACAGTCACAGTAAACCTCAGTTTAAAGATGTAATCCAAGTACAAAAATACCACAGAAAATCTCTGATGACTATTTGTTAGAAGGGTTTTAAATGTCACACTTGTTATTTCAGGACTGATCCCACTTGTTGCAGACAAAACCTGCACTCTCGCTTGTGAAATTTAGCACATTTTCCATTTATTTTCTGGACTCTGATTAGCTGCGTTCACCATCTGCTTCTTCCATGCCTGAGGTGGACTTACAGATGCCAGTCAGCTCAGCCTCGGGCTGGATGACATTTAACATGTCTTCTAAATGAGTCATAGGAATTGGATTCATAGCTTGACAAACTAAGGCAGAGGCAGGAGAGATTAACTATATACTTCTTCCCTGAAGGTGAAACTATTAAATTGTAGATTTTCTTAGGTTTATACTTGACACATTTGCTATTGAAATCAACTAATCTACATTCAATGGACATCTGTTCCAACGATCATTGCAGTGGGAAAGGACATAAACATAAAGACAATCTATCTCAGTTCAACTCCTGACGCAGTAATTGTGTTTTTGTCGACCAGTATCGATCTTTGCAGCGTATAAATTAATGTGCACTCTCACCTTGAGCTTGCCTCCACTCAGCTCCTCACTCATCTTCAGTCGGGCATCAACTGTTCTCTTTAAATCTCTTTGCAGACGCCGCCCAAAGTCCCTGAACATGGTGGAGCCTCCTGACAGAACAATGTTCTGTGAAAAAAAAGGTGATGGGGAATACACAGCTGAAGAATAAGAAGCACTTAACACAGGTGACCTGCTACAGACCAGTCTGAGAAAACACTGTACCACTTGATCAACACAGTGACGTTACAATCTCACTCACTCCTTTTCATCATTGCAGTCTCTGCTCAGTCAGGAAAATCGTGCAGAAAGCTGGTCAGTGTCACAAAATACGTGTCAACAGTTGAGAATGACACAAAATCTGCACCCGACTAATTATTAGAAATAATGCTATTCATTTCTTTAAACAAACTGCTTAACCTAACCCAACCATGTGATACTAGCTGGCACATCGAATGTTCCACTAGATATAATGCAGCAAGACTGCTGGTTGTAACCATGCTAACCTGCTTTGAAATGAATCAAAGAAAAAAAGCTCTTCGCTGAACATCACACTGAAGAGCTCTGAATCATTCACTGTCAGAATATTGAATAATAAACCGTGTAATAACTCTAGATATACTCAGACCAGGTCTTTTTGAATGGTGAAATGTATTTCAGAAAGCTCACCTTATAGAGAGGACGCCTGACATCAATGGGGCAGTTCTGAATGACTTCGTCCACAACTTCAGAGATGGGCTGGGTGAAGTCAGGGTTGGCAAACTGGGATTGTAAGTGAACAAAGAAGACGTGTTATACTGTGCTGTGTGTGTGTGTGTGTGTGTGTGTGTACCAAAGCCACGACAGTAGTTAACACACACCAAAGTGTGCCCTGAGTTATCTGAAGTGGAATGTCCAGGATCTCTCCCCTCTGTCAGAGACTCTGTGTATAAAGCTTGCAGCACTGCAGAGGATACTCATTATGACTGTTCAGAAGATGTACTATGACCTGCATGACTGGACCAAGCGGGACCAAGTCTGTTTCAAGTCTGGACCAGCTGGTGCTGACAGTCAGACAGAACAATGTGTTTGAGCATTCTGATGACCAGTCTCCTGATCCAGTCTCTGCCATTGTTCTCATTAGGATTATTATTTTAAACAGGCTTGAGTGTTATGGCTTGAATCAAAAATGTCAACATCACACAGGTTGGACTAATAAACTGTCTCTCTAGCCTCCCCTTTTGCCCTTTTTAAAACAAAAATATAGCATAACTTAGCAAGGCAAATGGAATGTTTAGAGGCTGCCTATCATGGAAAGTCTAATCATCTATCTGATTCCCCCTAAACTGACTCACCTTTGAGGCTGTGGTTTCTCTCTATGTGGGCTGTCTATTCTTTGTAGGCTTCAATAACACAATTCAGTGAAGAAAGTTGTGCTCCCTGCTTTGATTCACACTGACCTCTGGGTGGAAGAAGATCTCAGGCCCCAGGAAGCGCTCGTAGCCCACATCGATGGTGAACTCCTTCTTGCTGATGGCGTTGATGCCGGTGTACTGCTTGATCCACTTGGAGCCATCCGTGTCGTACTTGCTGAACTCTTTGACTAAATCTGGGCACACATAGCTGAACCGCTCCTGATGGGGGAGAGCACAAGTAAAGTTGTATAATCAGCTTCAGCACAGCACAAAAAACAACAATGTTACCTTGGTGCTAATGATTCCCTGTAAGTGTAGCTGAGTAAGTGTTAGTGAGGCTTGGAAAACATGGTTGCAGTATCTCCTGCCTTATGTTTAAGGTCAACAGCTCACATTGACACATCACTGTGTGTCCAAGGCTGTTTAGTGAAGAGTGTCAGTTAATGCTTTGGAGTTTTATGGTGCTATCTGGTGCAAACCTGCCAACTTTGAATGGCTTTAGATCGGTAATAGGTCACAATGTTATGTTTATCAGCAGGAATTTCATATATTCTGCCTGCTGATGGGGCACCCATAATTTATTCCTCACCACCCGTACAGCTGACTGTGTAGTCAGTGGTATCATTATCACTGCTGCTAGCTGCGGGCCTGTGATGAGTTGAATCTTTTAAAGCTTTGAAGGTGGGGATGGAACAGACAGTGGGTGATGCTTCCTCTCCTTAGATTGGTCACTTTCTACACCCACAGTAAAGTTAATCCATTCAAAGTGTGCATGAAATGTATTTTGACGGTTTGTTCTCTCACTGGTTTGTAGTCCCTCTAATCAGGCTAAGTTATAAGTTAGTCATGAGAGCAGGGACTGCTTTTTATTGGTGGTATATTACACTGCTATTCAGGGAGTTAAGACACATAGAATTTGAAAACTTGCACATTTGGAGTGCAACTGATTTGGCTTCTGTAACAATGAATATGAATGAGCAGAACATAGCAGTATACTGCATTCAGAGATGTCATTAGTTTGACTGGCAGGGAATGTGGTCCATACTGCAGGCCACACAGCTGCAGAATTAACATTTCCAGATATGACTGGATATATCCACCATGTGCATCCCCTCAATGCTAATGCTAATTATTTCAATTCACATGATTTCTTGTTTGTCTCAGGATAATGAAGAATGGTCCTTGACATTGAGGACAAAGTCCTGGATAACAAGCTATTTAATAAACATGGAGGAATTGTGGAGAACTGAGGTGAATCAATAAGATGTGCTGACTGACAGAGGGAGCAACAGTAAGGGAAAAGAAATGACATTAACATAAAGTCATATCTCTCTGTAAAAAGTAACTGCTATAGTTTGAGTCTGTACTGCTGTCATTATTCATCCACAGCATGGGTTGATCTCAGTATTCATTATGAGAAATTGAAGAAACAAAAACAGAAGCAGTTTTCAAAAGCAGGCCTATAGTGCCACCAGGTGTCCTCATAAAAAAATCTGAAAATCTCAAATTATAATTTTCCATCTGGTTTTCCAAACTGAAGAATAGAATCATCACTGTCATTATGGAGCTAAAGTTAGAAGAAACACCACCTTGTGAATATGGGATGGGTAAAAATAATGAGCTATGTTGACTGTCCCTCTACCAGCATGTCAGTTACAGACATCATACACCTCATCACAGTTAAACAGATCACTTCACCACTGCTCCTCAGCCTCCTGATAAACAAAGGTTAACCTACACCCTCAAAGGAATCTGACAACTAATTGTTTTCTTTTTCCAGTAGCTCATTCAATCAATTCCAATTCTGTGTCCAAAAAATGAGAAAGTTTAAATATAAAATGTGTTTATGATTATGTGATGATGCCAAATATATATCATCAAGACAGGTGATGTGTTATTATTCAGCAGAACAACATAAACATGAAACACTAATATGAATTTCACTTTTATTTTCACTGTTATGTGAGAAGATGAAATGTCCATCTGATGTTTTATTATTCATTAAAAGATGGTTTAATGATTTAATCATGACTTCTTTGTAACAAAGGCTCTCTACATAATAGAAGAGATTTATTCGCTAACTGTCACGATGCCACAGTGTAAGCCAAATCTTCAAAACGTACTCAGAGCAGAACAGCCACAGCCAGCAGGGTGCTGTGTGCCTGTTACCAACACTTTAACTGCTGTGAAACTAGAGGCCTGTGTGTTGTATCCCACTGACGGACTAACGTATGTGTCCACAGTCATCATCATTGTCTTCTTAGCAGAGAGGCTGGCTGACGGGAATTACCCACCTTCACTGCCTTGGCTGTCTCCAGCGACTGCTCCGGTGGGATGCCCACCTCCCTCTCCCTCAGGAGCTGCTGGGTGAAGTAGGTGATGTCTCGTCCTGCGATGGGAATGTGCTTTATACAGCTGCCAATAACATAACCTTCAGCCTGACAGAGACAGAAGAATAAATAAAGGGGCAGATAGGAAGAGAAGAAAACACTATGTTAGATAATAGAAGTACAAATTTTTCAAAAATACAAGACACCAAGTCCTCTGTTGTTGTGGGCTGATGTTTTTCCACCAGATATGCATACTGCGAGGCCTTCTCCATATCCCCACGGTGTTGTGTTTGGCTTGTTTTTTGCACATGTTCAGCCGTGGCTACAGATATGCTGATTCAGTCACCCAGCCCCTAAATAGATTCTGCAAGCACATTTCCTAAAATTGAGTAATTCCTTCCAGCCTCTCGAATGCTGTGGCCTACTTTTAAACATCAACACTATCCCGTTACTGAGCTATGACACAGGTGGAAATATGTTTTTTTTAAAGGGAAGAAATTCTTCAGTTTTGTCTACATAGTGTATAAAACCTCAATATAAGACTTCTTTACACACAGCTGCCTATAACCATGGCTAAATGAGTCATCAGTGTTTACATTTACAGTAAGAAATGAATGGAATGAGCACATATACTTAAGAAAGCAGACCACAAACATAAATACTGATGTAAGAACTAGGAAGTGTGTCTGTGTGTGCGTCTAAGAGCAATCACGTGGACTGTGTCTTTTGGTGAGCGTGTGCCTGTTGATCTACAAACTCACCACAGGGATGACGTGGGTGACACCATCTCCGCTGTCGATAACAGTGCCAGTCAGCGTCCTCTCTCCCACCTGTCTGGACGTCCAGGAGGCTGCTAGAGCAAGCACAGCCTAGCACACACACACACACACACACACACACACACACACACACAGAGAAATATCATAGTGATAATCTGACTGTGCTCACATGTAAATAGGCTACAGTTATGGTCCAACATAATCCTATGTACTACTACTGTATAGACGACAGTGACATTAGGAAGCAGCACACATGTAAAAAGATTAATTAAAAAGTTTTGAGTGCATATTAGAATAAAAAGATAATAAATCACATGGGAGAAATATCTTAAGTATTAAGTGCATTTTCATTCACAAACTAGATAACCCAGCAGGTCTCACCTGCACAGCGATGTACAGCCCGGGTACGTTGAAGGACTCAAACATGATCTCGGCTGTGTACTCTCGGTTTTCTGGTGTGTTCAGAGGAGGCTCTGTCTGCAAACAGAGAAGTTGCACACAAACACAGCGCAGTTATTGAAAGCCTGCAAACAATCTTGGCTGCGAAGAGCTTGTTGTAGTTTAGTCACCCTTGGCCAGTGAACTGAAATGTTTATTTTACACTGAGAGAAGACAGCAGAAGAAATAAACGTCCATCAGGAGCATGAATCTGTTCTGGGCTGACCACGTTTTAAGCCTCTTACCAGGAGGAAGTAGTGGTCCTCAGGCTCAGCCCTCAGGTACTTGAAGATGATCTGCTCCATGAAGCGCTCCATCAGGTCCCAGTCCTCTACGATCCCATGACGGATTGGCCACTGTTGGCATAATGGTTGAGCTAATTAGAACACTGCGTGCTAGATATGATGGCAGAAAAAACACATTAATATAACCTACAAAGGTAGCACTCCCTCTCGGTGATTCGAATGGTCTTATAAAATATTATAATCTTGTCTTCTGGATTATTAGTCTTTGGATTAAACATCCTCTCTATATGGTTGCTCTAGCTCCACATTTTTGTGAAATCACAACACACCTCTATTTCAGTGAAGCTGAATAACTGTACTGCTCTTCAACATACAGCTGTATTCATGCTCAAATAACCTCCAAAATGTTGTATGTGTGGATACTGTATGTGAGCAGCAGCCTTTACTAAGGCATAATAGGACTTTCATAAAGAAATACGACAACAGGTCAGCAGATAAGTCCAACAACAACATCTAAAATACAGCACTTAAGTTGTTCTGCCAGGGTCAGCAGGTGCAGCTTTATATATAAAAGTAAGTAAAATGTAAGTAAGTCAGTCAGTCAGTCTAATGACCATCATTAAGGCTGCATTCTATTGAGGTGTTCCAGTTCCCTTAGCTGTGTCCCAATGCCACATTACATATGAAAAATCATATATGTGCTGTGGCTGTACTTTTATTACACATTTCTTATTTATGTCCCAGATAAACAGAAATAATGGCATCTGACCTAATTTTAAGATTTTCTGAATCATTTCTAACCTCTGAACAACTAACGCATAAATGCAAATCAACATCCTTTGAGTGGGCCATATAGTTAAAGAAATAAATTAAATGTATCCTGCAAATGTTTCAGTTATCTTGAGAGTTGTTTCCTACACTGCTTTTGGCCCTGGTAAAGTCTCTCTCCTCGTTCACATCGCTCACCACTGCAACAGTGTGGTGTGAAAGTCTCTCCTTTGACCTGCTTCTTGTTTCCGAATCATTAAATGCATTACACATAGGATCACATAGGATGTATCAGTTCTCTAAAAAAACTGAAACATATTTTTTTCTGTGGGTGTGTTGAGCTGTCAGGGTCAGGTACCTTAGTGGAATATGTGGGCTTGTCTACTGCTTCATCTCCGATGTAGAAATCCAAGTCATCCACCCCCTTCATCATCCTCCGCTGGGCCTGGTCTCCGACCTTGGCTGACTCTTTGATGGCGATACCTGACAAGAAAACACAGAATTCACTAAAGAGCAGAGAGGACAAACTCAGACACTTACAAAGTTGTCTACATTTTACTGGTAAATAAAGTTCAAAAGATTTGATTTCATTTATTGAACATTTAAAAATATAGTGCATAGCATATAAAAACTAAAGCTTTAAAGACCCTAAAGGATTTGAACAATGATGCATGTTACAGGGATGGTCTCAGGTAATAGGAAGGAGGATAAATTCTTATTGGAACTGATTTAAAAAACAAACAAATAAATGTTAAAACAGAACATTTTCCTCATATCAAAGATGCTTCATGGTCATTGTTGCCATGGACAATGGCATGCTTGGCTGATGTGAGGGGAATTCAATGCACAGTGAAATACTCACATGATGGAACGATAAACTGTGGCTCTGTGTTCCCTGCATACCCCAGCTTGGTGTAGCTGCAAAAGAAAAGCATCACATGTCATTATATTAAAGATGCATGTTGTGGACAAAACCAACCACCTGCTGTACTGCTGGCACACTATTTGCATATGTGAAAGTTTATTTCAGTAAAGATTATTTTTGGCTGTGGTCACCAACGCTATCGTTTTGATCAATGCCATCACTGTCCTTTGGCGGATTGGTTGGGTGCCAAAAGCAGCAGCAGCTCTGCAGTTTGCTAATGGGAGGCCATTAAAAGAGCCATTCATGTCGCATTGGGAAACTGAAGACTATTCATATTTGTCTATTGAAAAAAAAAAAATCACTTCTGCATAAACTGACCATCTTTCATATAAACTAGCTGTGACCTCAACACTGCTGTTTTATTGCTAACTCCTCTATGCAATAAAACAGCAAGCAAAGAGGGAAGTAGTATAAATAGATAAATGACGTAAAGATTTTTAAAAATCATTATGACTCGGACGCACATGCAAAATTTCAACTTCATGCTCATATAACAGTCAGTAAGACACCTTCAGCCTTAGCACCAAAGACTTTACAGCCTTCTGTGTCTCTGCTCTGGACAAATGGTGTTTTGCAGGGCACATGTTAACCAGATGTAGTCCTGACTGCAGTAGGCCCAGACTCCAATACTTCCTGCACACAGGGCCCAAGGGACTGATAGAGGACACTGCTGACGACTGCCAAAGCACTGTGGGCATAATAAGCAACATCCTGGTCATAATAGTGGCTCCTTTGAATTCAGCTTTATAGAAAAGAAGCAAGAAGGGCCACACCAGCAGTCTTTCAATGAAATGACCTAGGAATGTGCTAAAATGTACTAAAAAGTCTGAAATATGAGTTATAACATTAAAAACTGATTGTCTTTGGTTTATTCATATACATAAGTACAACCATGTTTATGATTTATTTTTAAAGTCAGACGTTCAATCAAAAATGTCTTTTTCCTTGATAAAAGTCTTTCTATTGCAACTGAACTTGTGCGTTTCATTTTTATGTAGAAAACAACAGACATTTGTGTAAAACAAATACAGAAAGGAAGTAGAAATATAAGACAAAGACACACTCTACAATGACTACTGCTGCATGGTTGACTGCTACCACTTCAGTGCAAAACATCACAGCAACAACAGTTTGTATAATACAAAAAATATAGGCTGACCTTCATAATCCCTGCTGAACATCACCCCCTGAGCACATAAGTGATACTACACTTGTTTTAATGTATGCAACAAAAAGATGCTATTTCAATGTGAAACATTTGAATGACGCAGGTGCCTTAGTTACTATCCAAGTCTAAAAAAAATGGAGAGAAAATACTTTCCTCATAAACATGGGATCAAAAGCTCCTGTGTGGTGTACATGTGTGTGTGTTTAGCTAGAAGACTAAACAAAAGTCTGCTTCCCAGCTGAAAACAGATGGACTGAGATTTATGTCCTTCTTTTGTCAAATAACATCACCCTCCTCCAACACGAACTGACAGTACCTGACAGGCGACAGTGAGCCACCATTTTTTCTACTTAGGAGCTAAAAACATGGTGTGGTGTGTGAATAAAGTTAGATAATCTGATAAGGCAACTTCCCCTACCTGTCATGTACACAGAAGAACAAACAGAGCTGCCCATGTGGATTCTCTGAAGGTAGAGCCAGTAGAAGCACAATGGGAACACGCAGCTGATCATGTTTAAATATAGTAGAAAACTGTGGGAAATGCTTTGTAGGACCAATATATGCAGTATTAATAAAAATAATAGTACAATTTCTTTTTAAACTTTACACTGCCTTGTAATCCAGGGACTGATAATCCTTCACTACCTGTAGTCAAAGCTGACTGCCAAAGCCTGAAAGATTCGTACTGTTCGATTATATACTAGATCAGACTGACAATGGTTGTCATGAAAAATCTTGTGCAACTTATTTATTGGTTTCAACATAAAATGTACCAGTGTGTCACTATAATCACTCATGAATGGTGTGTCCCATGGTCTGACTGCTTTTTTACACTCAACATGACATCACCCCTTTGTAGCTTTCAACCAAAAAAAAAAAAGAAAAAAGCACAGATTGCTGTTCAGAGATACAGCTGCCTCATGACAGTAACACCAACATGGGCTGACAGACACAAAAAGCAGCAGCACTCTGAACACCTTCATACCACAGAACAGCCCCAGCTTGTCTACCTCAACCTGCCTCAACAAGCCTCAAATACAGCTCGCGTCGACGTGTGGACGGTGGACATCAACGCACTGGACAGCTGGAGCAGAACCAAACCAGCTCAACTACTGAAGCAATGCGTATTAGCCTCGTTATTCTAAGTTTGAAACTTTTTGGGGAATCTTACACATGGTTATCTTTAGCTTGATAAAGCATCTACTTTTAGAAAATGACATGAGAAAGCCTGTCATCTATAACATAGGTCTACTTTACCTGACTGAGGCTCAGGACTGATTGTAGCCTCATGTTAGGAAATTTCAGCTGTTTGCTTAAGACAGATGAAGAATGACTCCTCCCAGCCAGTCGACCGCACCAAGCTGCAACACCTGAGCTTTCTTCCTGCTACAGGAGTGCTAGTTTTGCACAGAAGACAACCTAAGTCAAAGTAAACCCAAATCTAGATCTGACTGTGGTTCTTTCACTGCATGGTCAAGCAGTAAAACCTAATAATAGCAGACAGACATTCTAAGAGGTTGATGTGTGAAAGGAAGTTAAGTTGTCAATGTTGGGACATGGCGAGCATGACTCAGAGACAGCTGTTGAACTCCCCCAGCACTTAACAACATCTGCCGATAGCTGGTACTCTCTGACAAAGCTGCAAAGCCAGAGCGCACCAGTTAGTTTCCACTTAAAAAGGACTAACGATGACGTAAATGTCAAGGCTTATTTCTGCAGATAAAAACAGTAAGTCCGGTAGTCACTGATATCAGAACATATGTGCTATGACTGTAAGGCTTGGCTAGAAAGTGGAAGCCATCTGCCTGATGAGCACAGACTAGCAGCCTAACCTAATTCTGCACTTTCCTTTGCTGTCCCAGCGCAGAGCAGAGGCAGCAGACTGGTTAATGGCCCAAAGGAAGGAGGGGTATGAGCGGGGAGGTATGCAGTGTGAGGAGTGACTAGTTCAAGCCTCTACATGCAGGCAATGCAAACCACTTTTAGCCCCCTAAAGCAAGTGAGCATACATACCACACTGAGCACTGTGATTCTGCACGTCTGCATCCATTAAAAGACATTCCCCTCCTCTAAGTGACAATCATTCATAAAACCAATCAGCGAGTGTGTGGCTTCATGTGGACACCATCAAAAAAATGACATCTATCAGCTGTTAATCATTGTTTAAATGTTCATATAGGAGGAAATAATTCAGTTTTCTGATGGCACAAGCAGGAGAGGCTGTGTGCACACTGATCAATACAATCAGGGCTGCAGGAGCCTCTCTGCATTATTCTGTCTTTCCTTTAAAACAACCTCCGCTGCTGAGGAGGATTCTTACCGGGTCAACACTAATGAGACAGTCCAGTTAGGAAAATAATCGGTGGCCCGACAAAGAAAAGAAATTAGAGAAGTTAATGAAAAAAGCATGCTCGGATGCCGAGAAACGACCATATATGGACTAAAAAGCGTGAATGAGGAAGTGTAGGCTGAGTAGGAAGTAGTACTGCGCCTGCTCACATCCAGACTACAGAGCTGAGGGAGTCCTGAATTTGACGAGCTCAAGTCACAGCTGTGTTCACGGTTCACCGTGGAAAACCGTGGAAATGAACAAAGAGCGCTCCACCACACAGACGGCCTGTCAGCTGCAAATGAATGAAAGCAGCTGTGAGGGGAAACACACACGTACACACAGAGAGAGGCTGGCTTCTTGCAGAAATCCCTCCGACAGGAAGAAAACACACTGTGGTGATGAAAGCTCGCTAATGATGAAACCGGTGACCGAGCAGCAGAGCGAGCATCAACCATAAACGGTGTGTGTGTGCAGCTCAGCGGCTTTATCTGCGGAGACTATCAGTGTCAGTGTCAGTTAGCATGTTAGCTAGCTGGCTAGCTGTCTACACACACACACACACACACACACACACACACACACACACACACACACACACACACACACACACACACACACACACACACACACACACACACAGTCTGACACTGACAGTCTCTCTGGCCGTACTCAGCCCCTCGGTAACACCGGAGCTCCCCCGGTCTGCACCGCGACCATGCGGTCCGGTCTGAACAGCTCACCCCGTGCCGCAGTCGACAACACACGCCGGTAACCGTCCAGCCATCTCTCCCCGGGTCTCTGCTGTCTCGGAGCGGTGAAATGTGGCGGATTATCGGGCTGTGTCGGCTGGAGGATCTGAAGAGCCGTCCACAGGCGGAACCCTGAGCCCGCACACTGCCGCGTCCACTTCCGCACTCGGCTGCTGGCAGGCAGGGAGAGGCAAGATGGCGGAGACCGGGCAGAGCGGAGCAGGCGGGGCGGAGCGGCTGTCAATCACCGAGAGAGAGAGAGAGAGAGAGAGAGAGAGCATCACTCTACATCACGTCATCCATTAACCAAAGGAGGATGTAGTGTTCGAACCTCCACAGTATTATAACACACTGTTATATATTATATATGTAGTATATCTTTTTTTATCTGTTGATGTGATGTGTCCGTCCCTTTTACAACAGAGAAAATACACAGTAATATTTTGTAAGTGAAACGTGAAGACACGAAAATAAAATACAGGTTATTTATGATGTGTGACGTCATGTATGTAATTTGCCTTAATTTACTTTAAAAAAACAACAACAAAAAAAAACAAAAATCAAGTGTTTATATTATATTATATTTTACTATATAATTGCACATAATACACATGATTAAAAATAGCATACTATAGCACACATAAATAGCTATATCGTCACCAAATAACAAAAGCTGTATAATAATAATAATAATAATAATATAAACTATCTAACATAACGTGTATGTGAATTGTGTTTATTGTGTTTATTTAAACGTGCACTAATCTTTGTGCACCAAATGAATGAATACATGAGTAAATAAAATGAAACTGTAAAAAGCCATAATATCCAGTTAAATCGCATATCCGCACTCCAGATCAGTTGGTGGCAGTAATCGTCCTGTAAATCTTCTCTCTGCTGAGGGGAAACTACAGAACATGTGATCAGAGGGAGCAGCCGGTACAGGGGGGGCGGGTCTGTTATGAGGAATATCGGAGTGTCCTCTGCAGGTTATGACACACTTTCGAGGTCAGATTCGGGGGCCACATTGGGGCCCCACAATGGACAACATGCTGATAGATTTCTGGCGCAGACATGACTGCCTTTTTAACTCCTCGGTCGATTCATACTACGACAAGGAGCTGAAGACGAAGCTGTGGACGGAGTTTGCTCTGTCCATCGGAAAGCCAGGTAAGACTGGTAGATGAGCAGTGCTGATGCTGCCTGTACATGAAGCGATGTGTGATCACTGGGGATAGTGGTGGAGGTATGAACCTGGTGAACTCACTTTATTCAAGTTAGTATTTATGAGAGGAAAAACATCTACAGTGTGCAGATATCAGAAGAAGAACACCCTTTATTAGTCCCTCAAATGGGGAAATTTACATTTACACTCTGTTGTGTGTGTTTTTTTTTTAAAAAACAAGGAACAAGGAACAAGGAAACAAGGAACAAGACATCTTAAAAAAAAAAAAAAAATTTAAATTTAAAAATTTACACTCTGTTGTGTGTGTTTTTTTTTTAAACATTTTTACATATATATAGGAATACACACACACACACACACACGCTGGTGAGAGAGATGCCAGAGTGAGGGGGCTGCCCTCTCAGTGCACCTGAGCAGGTTTGGGGTTTGGTGGCTTGCTCAAGGACACCTCAGCAGTGCTTAGGAGGTGAACTGGCACCTCTCCAGCTACCAGTCCACACTCCATGAAGACTGGTCCGTGAGGGACTTGAACCAGTGACCCTCTGGTTCCCAAGTCCAAGTCCCCACAGACTGAGCTACTGCTGCCCCAAAATCTTGGAGCGATCAGCTGCCTTGTGCCCCGGTGCCGCTGCTGCAGAGCGAGCCAGGCACAAAAAAAAATCAGAGTATCCTTTCACTTTTTACAGAAGTAGAATTAACCTTGCATCCTCTTTAATACTGAATGACTAATGTTCAGTCACAATGAAGCATTATTGCATTGAGCATTTTTTTTCACCTTTTCTTGCAGTATCTGATGTTGAGAGAAGATCAAGATCACTCCGGACTCAGTACGGCAGGGTGCTGTGGCACCCGGAGAGGGTCAGCACTGTCCAGCAAAAAATGCTTCGGGAGAAACTTGATTTCTTGAGGCCTTATATAGTTCGCAGGAGAGGTGATTTGTATTTGGTAAGCTGAAAAACCTGCAGATGCTTCCCTGCATGGCATGGCAGGTTTTTAAGTTTCTGCTTCCTCTTTTTGCAGGAGGATAAGTTTGATGATCAGGAGGAGGATGATGAGGAGCTGGAAACTGAAGCGAGTGTTGACCAGGAGATGGGAAGCTCATTGGGTAGCCCGTTGGATGCTGATGTGACTGGACAAGATCTGGATGATGAAGGCCAGCCCGTCGCCTCCACCCCTGGTCTCCTGCACTGTCCAGACCCACAGCCTCAAGTCACAGACGTCGAGTCCTTGAACTGCCCACACTGTCACACTGACAAGGGTTCTACTGATCAGTCTGATCAAGCTGCTGGAGCAAACACGTCCAAGCATGATGTACTAAACCAGTTTGCAGAGGTTATGTTAGCAGATATGCGTCAGATCAAGGACCCTATAGTGCTAATGAGACTTCGCCGAGATGTCACCGACCTGGTGTTCAAAGCGGTGGAGGAGGACATGCAGAGACGATGTGTTCGAGTGCCATCCATGCCCATGCTGGGGGAGAGCACACAGTTCCAGAGCTGCTCCAGGACCAAGCAGGCGTGTTCACAAGTAAACCGCTCCTGGAGGCAAAGGTTTTTGAAGAGAAAGAACAGAGGGTGTGAGACTGGAAGGAGGATGCAGAGATGGGAGGAGACAAAGCACGTGAGGAGAATGTCCAGGAGTGAGTTACTGCAGCCCTCCCAGCAAGGCCAAGTACTGGAAAGGACAAGTGAAAACAGCCCTCAGGTTATTATTCAGGCTCCTGACATCAAAAGAGAGCCAGAGCCACACATGGTTAAAATCGAGGAGGAGACACTTCCAGTGACTTGATATTGTAGATACAGTTTGCCACTATGCTTCCTGATGACAGTCATCTCAGTCAGTATGTGTACGTTAGAAAGACCTAACTCAGTTATTCAGCAGAAAACGATAACAGCAGAAAACAGATACTATTAATTATCAATCATGAAAATTTCCCTCTTTGCCACACAGAAGTCCTGACATTTTTACCACTTTGAAGCGGATCTAAGAAGTTATCCTTATTAACACTAGTACAATTTATGGGACAGGATACAGAAGTATTGGAGGACTTAAGGACAATACTAAGCAGCACATCTAACATCAGAAATCACAGAAGAGACTTTCCCACCCTTTAAAACATAAGATGTCTTGTTCCTAATGAATCTATGAGAAATACTTCAGACCAACAGACACTTGGAAGGTACCTGAAGTGTGGCATTCAACCTTGAGTGTCACTTTTGGATGTCTGTCAACTGGAAAACTCTCAACCATACAAGTTTAACAAGGATATGGTTGACTGAGCTGTAAGTTCAGGGCCGTGGACGCTCTGTGAGCCAACCCTGATAGATGGGCAGTTTGATGCTCTGCTCCTGTTAA
This sequence comes from Scortum barcoo, assembly GCA_023238725.1. Taxonomy (NCBI): domain Eukaryota; kingdom Metazoa; phylum Chordata; class Actinopteri; order Centrarchiformes; family Terapontidae; genus Scortum; species Scortum barcoo. The sequence goes on from CM041550.1 coordinate 25,002,116, forward strand.
AGAGAAAATACCTCTTTTCACCCCTGTCTCTGTGTTCCTTTGGTGTGTGTGGATAGGTGCTTATCCAAGATGAGTACTTACTTGATAGACAATGTTTTCTTTTTTCAGTAGTGTCTGTAACCTGTGCTGGACTGTGTTGTATCATAGACTGTATATAAAGATATATAAATATCCTTAAATACAGTCAGTGTGTCGTATTAATGAGCCATCAGCTCAAGTGAACAGTTGACCAGCAGATGGTGGTGTGTGTGTATCCTGTCAGTCAGAGCTTCTGTTGCACTTAATGTGGGATTACTGCTTATTCTTATTGTTTTGATTAAGATCGATTGATTAAAAGCTCAAACGCAGACCTAGATCAGAGGCTGATACTTTTAGGAACACTAGGAGCGCTTTTCAGTACCTTTAAAATTCAACAATAAAAAGTTCAAAGGTCAACTGGTCTGAATTCATTTGATTCACAGGAGCGGTGTGTGAATGTTTGTTATCTGTCATTTTCTACATTGACAGAGCTGACAATACTCCATGTAGACCATTCATGTTGGTAACTTCACATTTGAATTTAAAGCAGGACTAGTATTCATTGAAATGATTCACCGACTGTCGTCAAACTATTTCATGACTGATCATGATTTATAACTGCTGCACATTTTAACAGGCAGTGTTCATGAGAGCCAACTAGGTATCCTGTTTAAAGAGTTTAATCACTCCACAGTTTAAAGGAAACACTTGTAGATATGATTTTCATTCAGAGATAATTAAACCATTATGTCTGTCCTGGGTCTGTGCAGGTGTGTTCTTTGTGAACAACAGATATACACAGATACACTAAACCAACAACACCACCATCATCTTTAGGAGCCACACAGCAGTCTAATGACAATGTACTTAAAAACACACAAATGACAGTTGTCAATGGTCTTGACATTAGATAAGCCTAAACAGTTTTAGTATCATAGTGTAACATATAGGCACTGTCACTTTCTACGACTTTATCTTATTGGAAACATTTGATATTAATATTAATTTATATTAATTCCATTCATGCTCAGGTTGCTCCAGCAATCCAGCTTTTTTATTCTGTCGTTCCTATTTCATTCATCTTTATTTCTTTATGGAGAAAAATCTTTCATTTTAGTTGCAAAGTACTTGGTTGTTTTTTTCACTTTTTTCTTTTCTCTGATCAATCAATCAATCAATCGGATCAAAAGTCTTTCGTCTTTTACATGCCTGTGCGTCGTTTGAGGTCCTTCGTATTTTCACTCAGGCACCGCAGACTGCTATCCCGAGGGGTCCTGAATGTGCGCACACACACACACACACACGTGTTACCATGGCGGACCTTCAGATGAAGCTGCTCCGCAAGAAAATTCAGAAAAGAAACGAAAAGAACAAAGAGCGCAAACTAGCGAAGCAGCAGGCGGAGGATGAGGACGGTGTGTTGTTTGTTCCTCGGTGTTTGTTTGTTTGTTTTCCGTGTTAGTGTTTCCGAACTTCACCTGCAGAGCGAGCTAACGTTAGCTCTGTTAGCTGCTCACGGCAACATGTTTCACCGTCTTTGGTCGTGTCAGGAGTTACATTTGGTTTCCTCTGACAGACGCAGCGTTAGCTCACCTCCCAGTGTAACTGCTGACTTATCTGTGTATGTCAGCGCCATTTGTTACCGACTGCTGTGAAGTCTCAACGTGCTTCTTAAACATTTAGCTAGCTAGCACTGCAACACATGTTGATCTCCAAAGTTGTTCTTCAAGGTGTCAGCAGCAGTAAATCTCTACTGAGGCACAGGAACATGAGTGGGAACGTTTTAAACTTGCTCTTTGTCTTTAAATGATGTCCACCTGTGTTGTGTTTGACAGGAAATGTAAACGGGCTGACAGAAGGATGCTGTGAGGAGCCTGCCTGTGCAACAGAAAAGAAGAGCAAGAAGAAGCAGACAGAGGAGGAGAACACAGCAGAGGACACCCCTCTGAAGAAGAAGACGAAGAAGAAAAGAAAGCTGGCTGACACTGCTGAATCACCAGGTAACAGCCAGAGCAGTTCACCAACATGAACTACAGCATCATCAACTACAGCTCATTATCTAACATGTCATGATCCTCGTTCCAGCTGGGAAGAAGACCAAAACTGTGACAGAAGCAGGTGGTGATGGAGAAGAAGAAGAGGAGGAGACTGAGGAAGCAGCAGCACCAGTAGCAGCTGATGAAGATGGTGAACAGGCTACTGGCAAACCAGAGATAGCTGCAGATGATGAAGAGGATGAGGATGAGGAGGACAAAATTGGAGAGGGAGATGATGAAGAGGAAGATCAACCTGAATTACCATCTGGATTAACAGGTATGGATGAAACTTGTACTGTAGACCTGACTGGATCTTGATCAGCTTTATTACCTGTGAGCAGGGTCCATAAGCTGAGTCCAGGAGATAATGAGGGTTTCCTTCATGTGTTGGACCTTTATTCACAATAAAGATGAAAACAAGTTTGTCAGATTTCAAATATGAACGAAAAAATGAAAATGAAAAAAAATCTGACTAGATATTGCTTCTAAAACTGCCTGAGTTTGAATCCAATCAAATGGAAAAACTCATTTTATCAAATATAGGCTGTTATTGTTGAAGCACTCAGGATTAATAGATAAATATGAATCCAAACAAATATCCATCTACTAATACATCTTCTCAACAAATCAAGTCTACCTCTTGAAATGTAGTTCTTGTTGCCTCTGCACACCAGGTGTGAAATTACATTAACATTACAAATGTGTCAGCAAAGGACCAGTCATGTATGAATAGACAATTATGCAACAATAATATGATGTCAAAAGGCTCTTACTGACAAAGAAATTCAGTAGTGCCACATATCCCATGTATGTTCATTTTAACTTTCTGTTGAATTATTTTCGATTCACTGACACTCAGCTACGCTGCTGCTGCTTTCATTAACCAGAAAAGATAGTTTTCCATTACATTATGTAAAGCTCTTCACTGTTCGGCCTTACACACATTCACTAAAATCTAAAAGTTAAGAAGAAGAGTCAGCAGTGTTGCCTTTATGTGTTGCCCTTTCAGTGTGTCTGTCATGAAATGGGTGTCAACTAAGGCATACAGAGACTCTTGCAGTTGTCTTTGGGAGGAGTCACCAGTGATTCTCCTGACAGGAGCAACTGCAAGGACACATTGAAATTAGCAGGTTTCCTGTTGTTGATTATCTCACTCTTTTTCTTTACATGCTGTTTTCTCATGTTTCACCATGGCCCTGTCAGGTTAAACATGACATGCAATCTGTTCTTGTCAAAGCGCCCCCTCATTATTAACTGTGCTCATGTTTCAGGAGCGTTTGAGGACACGTCCTTTGCCTCTCTTGCTGAACTGGTGAGTGAGAGCACGCTGAAAGCAGTGAAGGAGATGGGCTTTGAACACATGACTGAAATCCAGCACAAAAGTATCCGTCCCCTGCTGGAGGGAAGGTAAGTCTGATCAGTTCAGTACTCTAGAGGCCAGTTTGTTTCCTTCAGCACGGTCACACATTTTGAAATGGTTTGAAATGGTCAGAAAAAAAGCATTATAATTAGCTTTAGAGCAGAATCTTATTGTGACTGTGGATGCTTAAACAGTGTTTGTGTTTGCTTTGCTTCCCTGCAGGGATGTTCTGGCTGCTGCAAAGACTGGGAGTGGTAAAACCTTGGCCTTCCTCATCCCGTCTATAGAGCTCATCTATAAACTCAAGTTCATGCCCAGGAATGGTAATACTCCTGTTAATGTCTCCTGCCTCCTCATTCTTCTGTGGCTTTAGCTCTTTCTTGTTTGGTGATAGAGAGTGGAAAATGTTGCTTTGAGCTAATGAGTCCTGAACTAACCTCCTCTTCCTCCCAGGCACTGGTGTAGTGATCCTTTCACCTACACGCGAGTTGGCCATGCAGACTTATGGTGTGCTGAAGGAGCTGATGGCGCACCATGTGCATACCTACGGTCTGATCATGGGGGGCAGCAACCGCTCCGCTGAGGCCCAAAAACTGGCCAACGGTGTCAACATCCTGGTGGCCACTCCTGGCCGTCTGCTAGACCACCTCCAGGTGAGTAGGGGGAGTCCTGACACACAAACGTTATTACAGTGTCAGCCATTCTGGGACCAGGACATGTGCTGAGTACCTTATTAAAATAATGAAACTATCAATTATCCATTCTTATTATTAGAAGTCATTATACTTCTTCAAAGTGATATCAGGGTGGTAGAGACTCATTCATCAAACACTGGTCATTGTTTTGATGCCTGTAACTGCTCTGTTTGTTTTTAATACTTTTGAAAAGAATATTAAAAATGACTTCTGTGTCTTCAGAACACGTCCGGGTTCATGTACAAGAACCTACAGTGTCTTATTATTGATGAGGCTGACCGCATATTAGAGGTGGGCTTCGAGGAGGAACTGAAGCAGATCATCAAACTCCTGCCAAGTACGTACCTGTTGTCGTCGGCATGCTCTTGTTCCTTTTGAATTAAACAGCTTTTGTTTACTTGAGCAATTTATTATTGCCAGCACTCCATAAAGTCAAGGGTCAAATGCGATCCAGCAAAGGCAGATATATGTTGTCTTTTAGTCTATAATATACAGAAACACACACTCTTATAATGCAACTTTTGTGTTGTAGTCTTCAGTCAGTTTACTTCCTAAACAGAATTTCTACAGTCTACAACAAAAGCACTCAAAGCTCTGATCCTCTACACTCCCTCTAAGTCACTGTGTTGTGTCTGCCTTCAGAGAGGAGACAGACCATGCTGTTTTCAGCCACTCAGACCCGTAAGGTGGAGGACCTAGCTCGCATCTCCCTGAAGAAAGAGCCTCTGTATGTCGGTGTGGATGACAACAAAGACAATGCCACTGTTGATGGCCTGGAGCAGGTACTGTCAGCTATACTTCTGTTGAGTCAGTGTTATACTGAAGGCCGTGGAGGTCTTTCGCACAGTACACTGATGAAAAGTGATCTCTCTTGTGTTTCAGGGTTATGTGGTGTGTCCATCAGAGAAGCGCTTCCTGCTGCTCTTCACCTTCCTGAAGAAGAACCGCAAGAAGAAGCTGATGGTCTTCTTCTCCTCCTGTATGTCTGTGAAATTCCACTATGAACTTCTCAACTACATTGACCTTCCTGTCATGGCCATCCATGTAAGACCCTTCACTTACCTCCAGCTGGCAAATCTCCATCTGCAAAGCCAGCTGTTGTAAAATATGTTTCTCCTCATCATTCTGTTTGCAGGGCAAGCAGAAGCAGACCAAACGTACCACCACCTTCTTCCAGTTCTGTAACGCTGACTCAGGCATCCTGCTGTGTACTGACGTGGCAGCTCGAGGCCTGGACATCCCTGAGGTGGACTGGATTGTCCAGTACGACCCCCCAGATGACCCCAAGGTATCAAAACTACTACAACATAAAACAACATAATATTTTACCATTGTTTAGTTTTTTTTATTACATTTTTATTTTTCTATATATTCTGGTGAAAATCTGGGAGGGGAAATGAGCCTTAAATTTTTACTTAAATCGTGACATTTCATATACTTTGTGAAGGCTATCTTTTGTTTAGTTTGTTGAGTTTAGAGTCATGTCACAGATTAGAACTTGTGTATCGTTACTTTCCGTTCACAGGAGTACATCCACAGGGTGGGCAGAACAGCCAGAGGCATCAATGGCAGAGGCCACGCTCTGTTGATCCTTCGGCCAGAGGAGCTCGGCTTCCTCCGCTTCCTGAAACAGGCCAAGGTAACAGTGTCAAAGTCTACTTTTAATTCCTGATTTTAATTTTTTGCAGCACATAGTCCAGAATTGCAGTTTTCCAGTTAATTTTGCAGCCTTTACTACTACAGTTCTTGACCTCAACAAGGTGACCACGTGTCATACCTCTGAATGAGATTGGCATCTATTTGTTACTCTGCGTTGTCCAGGTTCCACTGAGTGAGTTTGAGTTTTCTTGGAGTAAAATCTCTGATATCCAGTCACAGGTAAGAAATCTACATCTATACTTGGTGATGTTTAGATGTGATGATGCATCAGTGGCTTCAACATGTCTTTCAATGCTAGTAATAATTATCTACAGTGATAAAAAGTCATACATAGACTGACACTGAATCCCAAATTCCCTCTTTCTCCTTAGCTGGAGAAGCTGATTGAGAAGAACTACTACCTCCACAAGTCAGCGCAAGAGGCCTACAAGTCCTACGTGAGGGCTTATGACTCCCACTCACTCAAACAGATCTACAGCGTCAACACCCTCAACCTCCCCATGGTGGCGCTGTCGTTCGGCTTCAAAGTTCCCCCATACGTCGATCTGAGTATCCTTTGCTGTGATTCTACAAACTATGTAGTGTGTGCTGTTTGTTTGGTGTGTTGGAGTGTGTGGTCAAAACAGTGTTAGTTTCCTTAACAGCTGTCTCCAGAAGTCCACAGCAGTAAAGGTGCAAAGTTACAGAAGCGTGGCAGCGGCGGCGGCTTTGGGTACCAGAAGTCCAGCAACGTGCACAAATCCAAAATCTTTAAGCACGTCAACAAAGGAAAGAGTGACAGGCGTCAGTTCTCCCGCTGAACTACGTGTGCTCCTGGAGCGACTCCTCCTCTGTGGATTTAAAGAACTGTCCTTTTTTCCTGCATGAACTTCCTGCTTTGAACAGGGTGACATGTAGTGTGTCAGGCACGTGTTCCCTCAGACATCATATAGGTGCAGTTTGTCCTCCTATCAATTGTGCACAAGTATTTTGTAAATGTGAATGAACATCAGTGTAGGATGTCGTGTTGAAGAGGCTGCTGATTCCTGTGTGCCTCTGGACTTCCTCTTCTGCACAAATGCTAACTTTTCTAACAGTTCTACATGTCAGGCTGGAATATTAAATCTTTATGGAAATAGAACATATTCATTCATTTTCTGTAGACTTCCTTTGATATAAACCATGCAAGGTGCTGATGTACTCGTTTTTATTACACAAGTCAGGTTTTCATGTTTATCCAAGCATCTATACATTCCTGCAGAGGTCTTGCTTTGCATCTGGTCAAACAAATTACAGGAAAAACAAAGCAACTGACAGGCGTGCAAATAGGATCGGTGATCATTAGGTACACATTACAAAATTGGACACATCCCTTTCAGTAAATCACAAATCACCTTTCAGTCACCAGAAATAACCAAATGTTCCCCTTCAATGATGAAAAATCTGAATAAAACCTTTTTAAAAATGTAACTATCTTGAGGTGTCTTCATTCTCAATTAAAATGAGCTTCAAGATTATCAATGGATTTGTATGATGGCTGTAATCTAAAAAGATTGTTTACACAATTCACTGTAAAATAGAATCATAATGTACTGTATTCCTTTGTTCTCATTGATTACATGTATACACACAAGAGGGGCTCCTCTGTAGTCTCAGCACTGACATAAATCAAATTTTCAAATCACTTCCCTCAAAATAATTAGGATAAAAACAAGTTCCCTTAAAAAATCTTCATGGCTCCAAAAATTATCCAAACACAGGATAAATTATAAAGTGCTGTTGGGAATTGCAAAGTGTCAGTTTGACATCAGTTCTGAATCATGGGGAACCTGTCAAAAAGTCTGAGCAGGAAGGAAGTAAATGTCTCAAACCATTTAACCCCAGGAATAACATTTCATTCCTCCTGAGGTCCTCCAAGAACACACTCCACTTTAACTGGACAAGCGCATTAGTAACCACTTTCAATAACTCAATCAGTCACACTCAGTATGTGAAACGTCACAATTGTGTTTGGATCTCGTACATACCAAAGTTAAAAAAGTACAAACAACAACTATGTACAGAACTAACAGGGGTATAAACTGTACAGTGTTCTGTTTTGTTACAGTGTTGAGGTACAGCGTGGCTTTTTACTTCAGCCCACAGACACTTGATTTCCCCTGTGTTTTACTGTACAACAAGTAGAAGGCAAATTCATGGGTCTTAAAGGACGGTTTAAGAACAGCTTCCCTTTTTCTGGAAAGGAAGACAAAAGAAATTCCATCAAAAAATCTTCCATAGTGGCTTTAAAAAGCTCCACAGGCTGTGTCACTGTTCTTTCCAGCTGGCACTTGAGGTTGAGCAGTTTTCAGTCATGTCACGGCCATGGGATACTAAGTCTAGCAGGCTACAAGTCACCAGAAATGACAGCATATCGTGTCATGCAGAAGTCAAGTCCTTTCAGTCACTGTGAGCACATTTCTTCTTCCAATCTTGCCCCGTCGTGGACTTCAGTGTTCCCATGAAGCTCGAGCACCAGTTACTGCTGGTGACCTGCAGGGTGAGAACAGACATTTCTTAAAGAGCTCAGTACATCTGGACTGATAGTCCACCTGATTGACTGACTGACTGACTGACTGACCGGATCACATTGGTTGAATATGGAGCTGCTCACATATTAAAAACAGGCACAGATTCAGCAGAACTGTAGCAGAACTGTAACAAGTTACCTTAAGATCCACCCAGTGCAGTTGTTTGAGAGGACACAACATCACAATGGTCTATGTAACTGCCTCATTTTCATTTTTCACTAAGCTGTACATTGTACCAAAACCTGAAGCAACAACCTACAGAGACCATGTGTCCTGAATCCTGTGTCCCATTCCCTCTAGCAAACATTTGATATATATTTGATGGTTTGTCTCTGTTATTATTTGTGATCTTTAAAGACCTCATTCTGCACCAAGTCTCCTCAGCTCTGATAACAAAAGATTGTTCAGAGTTCAATTTCTGTCCATTTTTATAATTTAGTGTATGTCTCAAATAGTTTTATGTCGACAACTCTAAATAAATAAAATAAAATAAAATGTAATTAAAGTCTCTGATATCATACTGTTACAAACCAAAGATCAGAGTCATGGAAACAGACCTTTTTCCACATCTGCAGTATGTTTAAGTTAGATCTCAAATACATTGTCCTCTAATGTTGTGTAAGTGATCAGGACAGCGACAGAAGTGAAACTAAACCATAGGTGCAGTTTCAACTTAAGGCTAAAATAGCAGCTAATGACAGACCAACAGCCCTTTTATGTCAGCAGGAAAAAAGGTGGGAAAAAGTAAGAAATATAACAACATGCACACTCATGCAACATGAGACCAGGACTGGACCGATACAGAGCCGATTCATTTGACTGTAACATCATCAGGACCTGATGTGATGTAGGGTCCTCTGTTATTATAGCTAACTGTTTTCTTTCACATTTACTGAGTGATTTATGCAAATGTGTTCTGTAAAATCCGAATTAATCTCCAATCAACTGCTAAGGTAGATCCCTGTGTCTTAAAAAGCTGGTTAATCACTGATCATTAGAAAGTTAATGTCCAATGATAGCTGAGCTCCAGACTTTTCAGAGGATTTTCTTTTAACTTTTAAAGCTCTGTGTCGGTCGAACCCTTCAACACACTGTGTTAGTAATGCTGCCTGGAAATGTGACCATGCCCCCCGAGCCCCCTCTGTAGCACTTCACACTGTAACATATGGCATGCAGCAGCAGTAAACGTCGGACCTTAGGGGTCTGCTCTGGTGGGGGGAGGGGTAGGAGGGACCCCCCAGGGGGTGCCGTTCATCTTCTTTCCTAAACCTGTTGTCAGTGGATAAGAAAAGACAGCATCCAAAATGGATCACAGTCAGACTGCTGTGCTCACTTCACCACTCAAACACAATGTTCAGGAAACATTATTGCACAAAAACACAATCCCGTGTGTCACAGATTCATACACCTGCTGTGATAACTTCTTCCTTCAGTCATACATTTCTTAAATAAGACTCATGGGTACCGTTGGCATTGCAGCAAGGCTCTGTGGTCTCCCAGTTCATGGCTCTCTGGACAGCTTTCTTCCAGCGAGCAAAGCGGTACTCACTCTCTGAGCAGAACAGACAGACAGATGAGGTAAGGTGAGGTGAGAGTGACAATTTTTCAAAGACACACTGTCGTGATAGTAACATCCACTAGATGGCAGCAGTTAGTGTTATATGTTTGAGGAGCTTCGCATAAGAATCAAGTACAACCGGTGCAAGTAGCTTTGAAAGGCTCTTTGCTCTCTCACCTTCAGGGTTGATCTGAGGTTCAAATTCCTCAGATGTGACGTGTGGGAGGTGATTGGGGCTCAGGTTCCACACTCCCACCCCCTCTGCTGCCCCCGCTGCCATGGCTGCACCCAGAGCTGTGGTCTCTGACATGGTGGGTCGCACTGGACCAACACACACAGGTGGAACCACATAAAAGATCAGAAATGAGGAACAATCCCTCCTATCAACAAATTCCTTATCCTCACAAGTAGAAATGTCAAACTGTACAATTTAATCATTTTATGTACTAGAATGCAAAAAATGTCTTTAAGTGGCAGATAATGAGAGAGGGACAATATTTAACCTGTGGTTGAAACTTCATGTAAATGTACTTGACAGGTGACACAGAATCTTCCATGTTGGCGCTGTAATAATCATCCAAGCATGGTAAGCATGCAGGTAAGTATGTATGAAGCTGTTCAGAGCAATGGTGTGGTGTTATGTACACACCTGTAAATATGTGCTCTGTACATCAAAGTCAAGGTTAGGGTGTGTGTGTGTTTTTTTTTTTTTTTTAAATGGGACAAAAGTCAGGATGACAGAAAGAGTACAAAGTCCAGTGTCAGACTCATGTCAATGGTTACTCATATTAACTAAACACATCTCTAAACTTTGTTTTCTGAAGGGGGAGAGACTAATTTAATGAAGCGGTTCATGCTCTATTACACTGGACAGATATTCATGCAGAAGCAGAGGTGTCATCTTTTCTTCTTGGTCAACATTATAGCATAACATGTCCACATTACCCACAATGCAACTCGAGCGTGCTATGCTCGTAGCGGCTAATGTAGCCTTGAGCAGCTAACCTCAAACAGTTGTGGAGCGCGTTACAAGATGTCTGCTCAGCTCACTTCTTTCTACCGCCCCCAGATTCTTTTCAAACTCGTCTTCACTTCGTCGCCACTGATGCTGAATCAAGTGATACCTTGAGGTAGTTTGATTAGATTAGATCTCACACAGCTCCCTCTGAGCCCCAAAAGGCTCTGAACAACTGTTTCTACATTTACCATAGTACTGCCCCACACCTTGATGTGTAAAATCAGTTCCTCTTTAAGTGCTGACTTTGACTTCTGCTTTCAGAGATTTTACACTGTACATGGATGCACTTTGGGTTGCATCTTTGCATCAGTAGTGGTAGTTCATATACACTCAATCATAAATACACATGTATTCGTCACATATTTTACATGTGAGTACATACTACCTGTGTGTGTTACGAGTCCTCTTACCTACGGGTATGCAGAGGATGTCGGCCTGCAGCTGCATCAGTAACCTGTTGGACGTCATGCCTCCATCCACCTGCAGCTGCATCAGAGGGATGCCGCTGTCCTGGTTCATGGCATCGAGGATCTGATACACACAAAGTACCACTCACTTACACACAAATCTTTGCAAGATCTTTTTAACAATATAACTGTTACTGTTGCTGAAATTGAGTCACTGCTTTAGAGATTTCCATTGTTTTTCTTTCTTGTAAAGGGATGACGTGCCTATCAGTTGGCTGAAACACACAAACGCTTTCGCTGCATCAATTAAAAAAGGAGGTATATTTTATCCTGGTGTGTTTCCCATATATGTGGCCAGTGCATTCACACTGATGGGAAACACACCAGGCTGAAATAAAACAAAAAACAACATAATAAATCTGTAATGTATCTGCAGTCAGATGTCACACATGACTGAGTGTTGCTGTGTTATGTCTTTGTTGTGCTCACTGGGACAGGTGCAGTGCTTTTCTCTTTCACTTCCATCAGCAGGAATAAAAAACAATAAATAAACAGAAGAAGACACTGCTCACCTCTCTGGTCTGAAAGCAGACTGCCTCGAGGGCAGCAAAGGCCAAGTGGCTCCTGTTGGTGAACTGAGTGAGTCCACAGATGATGCTGGAAGACAAACAACGGAAACAAGTTAAATATATAAACTATAAAATATTATGTATATGATAAGATGTTTCTCCTTCTTGTCTGTTGAGGTTCTCAGTCATCCAGGACATAGGTAATTCTTCAGAGACTTGACTAAAGTCAACTGGACTTGCTTGAAGGTCTTGAAGGACAAGTGGTCAGAGTTACTCTCCAGTGACCTGAGCAACTTACATGATTGCCGGGTGGGGTAATGAGCCACATATGATCCTAATGACTCTCAGGGTCAACTACTAGAGGTTATAAATTCCCACACTCTCCACCAGGCAGTCAGAACTGAAGAGGCATTCTGAGGAACTGAGGAAGCAAGTCCAGTTGACTCTTGTCAAATCTCTTTAGAGTTTCTCCTTCTCTCTTCACATGAAGATGAATTGACAGCTGATAGAGTGTGTGTTTGAACAGCTGACTGTCTCACCCTCTTGCACTGGGCTCCCAATAGGGGGCATAGAGCCCGGAGAAAGCCGGCACAAAATAACAGCCATATGACGAACCTACTGCAGCTGCTAGTTTCTCTGAAATGAGCCGGTGAGAGGATAAGAGGAAGAGTTACTTCAAAAAACACACAGGGGCTCATTTTTCTACATTATGTAAGCAAAAAGCTGCCATGTTTCTAAAGACAGACCTGAAATAATTTGTTAATGACTGTTATGAATTTCACATTAGGTGAGATGCTACAGTGCACGTACCTATCTCTGAGGAAGATCGCACAATGCCCATGTTATCCTTCAGCCACCGTACCACTGCCCCTGCAATGGCCACTGAGCCCTGAGGGGAGGAAAGAAAAACATCGGAGCCAGATCACATCAGAGCACCAGGAAGGTAGAAACAGCAGGTCCACTGTGGAGGACATCATTTATTATCTGAAATGTACTTTGAAATGAAAGAGTAATGAAAGCTTTCCCACACCTCCAGTGCATAGCAGGCAGGCTCGTCTTTTCCCAGTTTGTAGGCAACAGTGGTCAGCAGGCCGTGGTCTGACATCACAGGCTGACAGCAGGGGAGGAAGAAAACGTTGTAGAGCGAGAGCAGTAACAACAGAGCGAAGACATGAATGTCATTTAACAGTGTCAGTTCCTTGAATTATTGTCTTACCTTGGTCCCTGTATTTCTGAGCAGGAAACAACCAGTCCCATACCTTTATATGACAGAAACAGAAAAAGAGTGAGGAGGGTTAGAGACCCACGATTGAAAGATTGATGTCATTATCTAAAGACTCAAAGAATAAAAACTAACATCACTCACTTTAAGTTTCTCTGTGTCTGAATGATGGAGATAATCACAACTCTATGTGCTTATTTCTGCCTGATGTGGTTTTGAAATCAATTTGAAGGATATCAGAGAAATGTGGGTGGAAATATGGAACTCTTTATTTTCCTGTTTTCTACAGTCATAAAAACTTTAAGCCATCTTTATTCGTTTCTGTCTCAGTAAATGTTCACACTGAGGCCATCTCCCAGTTTCTTTGTTTTTATTCCAAATGATTTAGTTTTGCTACTTGAGCTTTAGTCCACTCTTCACTCTATTCATGATATCTCTCTTCCACAGTGTATACAACAGCCTTCATACAAACGCTGAGAAAAGTTCCCACTGGAAATACTCGTCATCATGTTTTACATGCACGAAGCAGTCCTGTAATGTTGGCATCTTGTTTCAGCAGCAGCATGCTGAGGACGTAACACTGAGCCAGTCTAAAACTTAAGCAGCACATGTCAGTGCAGACACTACTGTAGTTTGATCACTGGAGCTAAGAAGTAAGATAAAGACGGCTCACGTGTTTTTGGCCTGGCCCTCCTTGAAGCACATCTGACCCACCAGGGCTGCCGACTGGTCGCCAAGACACTGAGAGAGACGAGGTCGCTGTTAGAGGGCTGTGACAGTCATACACAAACACAATCCAACTTGTTCTGAAACTAGAGCCTGACTACTGCTTTTCTAACACCAATGTTGATATTTAATGATTTTTTTAAAAATCCAGCGCCAACATACCAGCAGCATTAAACTATATACAACAAACAAAAAACAATAAATAAATATCAGAGTAAGATTCAAACATATACAAATAGAGCCAATAAATTAAAAAATTGGACTGAGCTACATTAAACTAAATAGTAATTACAAAATGTAGTGTGTGGTGAGGATTTAATTCATTTGACCTTTGCAGTGTGTAAATGCCTGCAGATCAGTGTCTTGTTTCTTATATGCTGACGCATGCACTGACACAATATACCACTGATAGGCTAATATTGGCCTGGGCAGAACATGGGGTGGGCTCTAGTGGAAAATCTGTCACTCAAATGTAACACACACCACAACACTACCACAACCACAACCTCCACACACAGAGACAGATGTCACTGTTCTGACACAGTTACATAACAGACAACAGTCCTTACCCCGGAGATGGGAACTCCTGTAAGAGAGCCGGATTTCTGGTTAGGAAAAAAAAAAAAAAAAAAAACACACACACACACGCACACGTTTAGAGTTTGAATAAATGACTGCACTTGAAGCCTGTTGTTTCATCACAAAACACAAGTGAGTCTACACTGAAAACCTTTGGATCAAACAACAAGCTGCTCACTGTCACACTTGGCTAATGATATCAATGAATCCAATGCAGCAAGACATTCATGACATAAGTTAAGCAGTTTACATAACAGGACCCTTTAAAATGATAACGATTCATCACCAAAAATATCATTATTAGCACTGTGATAATCCCAGCCAACATGACATGATTCAGAACATTATCTATGCAAATTTCCAGAATGATGTAATAAATCCCAGTGATGAAATACATTATGCAGAAACAGGAAATGAGTCACAATCTATCAACATTTTTATCTTAATAGGGAATTGAGTAGCACTAAGGTTATCACCTTATCAGTATGCAACCCTTTTGCCCATTGCCCGTTTAACAGCAGCTCTGCAGGTACGGTTTGTTTACATGTGGAGCTCAATTTGATTGGATTTTTCAGTATCAGATCAGGGAGTGAAATGTGCTGTTGTACACGTCAAAGTAGTAACAGTGTCTCCTCTCGTTTAAGTATTACTTATGCGTTTCTTTCTTTCTTTTCGTTGAGTTATATGAGAAACCTCTCATCCCAAAATGAGTTCAATTCACATTTAGGTCTGGCGGGATGTGGGAAGAGGCGTCCCATTGCTAAATAACAACTGAATCTGAGGTGGAAAAAAAAAACAAAAACAAAACTTCTGACCCATAAAAGTAAGAAAAAAAAAAAGAACTGCCACGTAGCTGACCTCTGATCTGCAGGACAAGGTGCATGTTGCATAAAGCAGTTTTTATACACAAGACCATATTGGGAGAGGCGAGCACAGACGCAGCATGTTTTTGAGCCCAGTGTCTGAGCACACACAGGAGAGGCAGCGTGACAGCTCTTTGAGTGACACACCGTCATCACTGCTTTAAGTCAAGATGTTTTACACAAGCAGGGATGTGGACTCTTCTACCAGTGCAGCCTGTGTGTCTACTATCTGTATAAACCATCTGCCAGTGAGACAAAACAACACACAGGCTTATCAGGGCAGGACCACAATAAAGATTTCTATTTAACCAGAACTAGATGGATTAATGGGTTACTGAATCCATAAACAGTGAAATGCTCACTCATGCAAAATCCAAACACTTTTTGTAGCATGTGAAACAACACAGCTAAATATACAAACTGTTCTCTGTACGAGTAGAGCCTTCCAAGAGAAAGCTGGGCCTGCTGGTGCTTCAAACTGTGAGGAATACGGTATTACCTCTGACATTTGTACATGCTGCCCTCTCTGAGACCTCATCAATATGAATTCCTCACTCATGGTGAATGATGGATCATTCTGTTCATCAGAAATTCAAAAGGCCAATAATCTTTAAGCTTCAAACCTTTTACTGCTTCCCTATGAACACTATCAGTACATTACCTGCTTAGTCTTATCGCGTTAACCATAAGTTAGCTGGATTTTACAGGTCCAGAGAAAAACACATTCAGGTCAGATCTTATCTCATCGTGTTCATCTCCAAACACAAATGGTATCAGTGAAACGTTCAGCAGACACAGTGCTTTTGAAAACTTGGACACACACACACAAACAGACAGGTCTGAGGGTTAACTGAGCTTACCATCCAGCCATATATTTCTGAGGAGCTTCTGACTTTGGGCAGGATTTCCACTGGGACATCAAAGTACCTACAGGCAGCACAACAGCAATCAGTCATAACCATACAGGTTTATAATATACCAAACAGGATACGATAGAGACTCTACTGTATACACGTGTGCAAGAATTAGCAGCTACAACACAGAACAAACAAGAAAGAGGACAGTGTGTATGCTGACAATAGTTTGAAGTGGATCTAGAAAGGAAACAGACGGATTTATGAAAAGCGGTGACTCTGTTTTAAGGGAACTTAACATCATCATCATTTTAAAGCTGTGAGTGTCTAAAGTAACCGAGCTGTGAGCTTTTCTTTCAAACCTTTATGTTTATGCATGCATGTTTGAGGTCTGCGTGTTAATAACAGCTCTTCACATGCTCATCTAGTGGTCCACTGTCTGTGTGTGTGTGTGTGCTTGCATGTGTTTGTTTACCTGCAGAGTTCAGGATCCCAGTCCATGGTGTGAATGTTAAAGAGCATGGTGCGACTGGCGTTTGAGACATCTGTACAGTGGACCCCTCCATTCCTGCCCCCCGTCAGACACTGAGGAAGAACAACACTGGACTCAGCGTGCATCACATGTGGGGAATAAAAGGGGGCTGTGCACACAGATTCAGTGAATCTCAGCCATTAGCATAGAAAAGTAAACTTTAATTTGTTCTCCGTAGCTCGACTTTAATATTGTCATGTCGGGAAAAAGGTTCTTTTCTTGTGCTCCCTCGCTTTTACAGGCTAACTCTAAGGAACATTTTCCAGGTTGTAAATAGACTTCATTCAGTGCAGGTGGTCAAGTAAAAGAAAAGTCTGTTAAGTCTCTCTGTCTGAAGTTCTCTCAAGTTCAGTCACCATCTGACCCAGGGCTGGTGCACAGTCGATGCTCTGAGCAGCTCTTACCCAGATGATCCAGGAGTCCACCGTGCCAAACATGGCGCGCTCACTCAGCACTGCCTGGCGCACTTCATCCACGTTATCCAGCAGCCAACGGAGCTTCACCGCACTGAAGTAGGTACTGATGGGAAGGCCTGTCTTGTGCTGGAGAGAGAACAATGGAAACAGATTACAGATTATGTTTGGTATAAAAAGGAGTGATGGGTCAAACTGCGAAAGATACTCAAATATCAGAAAATCAAATGGAAAAGACGTCCACCCACATTGTTTGATTTTAGTATCAACAGTAGACAATAGACTACACTACCAAGTGACTGTCATGTATGTAAAGCTTAAGTTCCATCCATTGATCCATTTTCTACACCTGCTTATCCTCATCACATTTCATCTGTCTAGTCTGTAAACACTGCAGCCTGAATGTAAAATCTCAAATAAGCTAAAAACTAAAATGATTCCTCTCACCTTGAGGTGGTTCTTGTTTTTTTCCGGAGTTTTGTTGATGAGCCTCTCCACGGTTGACTGCGTGCGCAGGTCCAGCCAAACTAGAGACGAAGCAGAGGACAGCTCACACATACGGTAGGAACTGAAAATATTCAGGAGGAGAGTGAGGGATGACATAAAATGTTCTTCTGCCACCCTCAGCATATTTCAGCTTTTCTCCAAAGCGCTGTTTCCCCAACAATTTTGGTTTATGGGATGAATGAAGTAATTCCAATGGTCAAAGCAAAGCAACTTCAACATCTTGGCACAGGTCACATGGCTGTGTAGCAGAACTGTTTTTTTTATTTCTTGTACATGAATGGTCTTCTGACCCCTCTTTTTCTTGTAATATTTCATTTTTAAATTCAGCAAATATAGTTTATGGACTGAAGTTAAAATCATGGCCTTCATACTTCTTAAAAGCTTTTTTATCCACTTCCATTCAAAGACCTAAAAATAAAAATACACCATCATTTATATTATCCTATAAAGTATTACACTTCAGCATCAAATAGAAACTGTAGCCAGCTTTACCGTGTGGACAGAGAGGGTATTGTTGAAAGCAACACACACATTTCACCAATCACACAACATGTCATGATGAAAGTTGAAGTTTTTACACATGGTGGCTTTAGACCAGACACCAGGACGTTCTTTCCTGTTGTAGAATTGCTGTCCACAGCAGGCTGACCCACCCCCAACACATCCCTCACATTCCACATGAATAGCAACCACAGGGCGGCCTGACAAACTAGCCTTTCAAGCTGTAACTAAAGGCCTCGGGGGTAGGAAAGAAAGCTCCTCTTTGCTAGGAGTATTAGCATTCAGGCTTTGAGAGGGCAGTGATTGCATGTGCTCAGCTCCTACACTGAAGCATTGCCTCATGGGATAGTGGGCGGCAGGGCAGGAACAGACATGACACGGGACACTACAATCTGATGCAACCTAGTCTTGCGCTGTGCTGCTTCCCAGATGACATAATCTTCTTATTTGCTCAATTAAAGACATTACAGCTAAGGCGTATGCAGTGTTAAGTCTCACACTTCATGAGTGTGGAACCAAACATTTGGTAACAAATCTTACAAAAACACTTCAAAATGCTGCTTGAATTGAAGGAGGATGTTTAAATTTGTTGCATGTCCATCTATATACAGTTACTTTTAATTGAACTTCCTGCTGTTAATATCTTTTACCCATATGAAGTACTTTGTCACATAGTGGGTGTGATGGGTCTTAATTGAAAGTATTATTTACTACATTTATATATGTAAAAAGGAATATTTGTCATGGTTTGATCCAGATGTATGATGCACCCACCAATGGCGTTGTAGAGAGGCTCTCCAGTCTCCCTGTCCCAAACCAGGGTCGTCTCTCTCTGGTTGGTCACCCCCACCGCTGAGAAAACAACAACATAAATGTCAATAAGACCCCAACATCAGCCCATTCCTCCCTGGTGGGTGCGGTCAGTGTTTAATCTGTCAGTGTTTAATCTGTCAGTGTTCTCTCATCCACCCAGTTAGACACAGTCTGCATCAACCAATTAGAGGAATCCGTGTCGCGCAGACACAGTGTCCCACCTTTAATGTTGGAGACGTCAATGTTGAGCTGGCAGAGTTTCTCACAGGTCCTCTCCATGCACTCATACACAGACTGCATTATCTCCTTGGGGTCCTCCTCCACCCAGCTGATCCACACACAAACACAGGCATGTAAACACACAAAAAACCAGAAAGACACAAAGCTGTAAACAAAGCCATCAGCATAGAGTGTAGTTGTGTGTGACTGCTGCTTGCTGCCTGTTGCTAATCACAAGGCCGGTCTGTATCAGTGAATCTGGGGTTACAGGGTGAAAGGTCTTTTACGTGAACCATGTAGAGGAAGAGTTACTTTAAGTAAACACTCCTGGCTGATGAAACCCTGATCTGAATGAATCACTGAGTGCTTCAGGATGTGTGCTTTCAGGTATGAATATCAAAGATTTACACTTACACTATTTCTATGAATATACACAGAGTAAAGATTTCAATTTTACATAAAAAAAATATGTTATTAACACAGTCTACAATGTGTCAGACCTGGACCTGGCCTCTGGTACAGTGCGTTCATCAGCCAGACTTTATATGGAGTAGATAAAAACATCTGGAAGTGTATCAATCAACCAGCTATTGCGTGCACAATAAAAGAAGAGTTGGACCTTAGACTCAATTATGTTACACACTTCAAATAAAGTAAGAGATCATCTAAAATGCAGTTAAATTGTAACCTCAGTAATCCAGTAAACAGTCAAAGGAAGTAGGAAGGTGCAGTTGATACAATGTAAGACTTGCCCCTTTTAGGCGTACACAGAATGGATTTATTTGTATATATTTGCATATTTTAGCACAAGACGTGCCGTTCCTAGATTCTGAAATTTGAGTATCTTTTCTTAATCAAATATACAAAGTAAATGTCTTTGTGCTTTGGACTGTTGATCAGAAGATTCAAAGAGGTCGCCTTGGTCTGTGGGGAATTATAATGTTCTCACTTCTCTCTGGCATGTTATAGTCAGATGAGTAGTTGGTTCATTGAAAAGTAACTGATGAGTTCATTTCTAATGAAAACAGTTTGTTTATATTGGCCTTGTTATAAAATTCAATATACTCACCCCTCTTTGGGGAAGCTCTGGTTGATCTCTACTTGGTGGTGACTAATCAGTTCTGCTGTTTTTGCATTGAACACCTGTGGAGAGAATGAATTCATAAGACACAAAGAACATTAATAGAACAAAGGGCGCAGGGAGGTTCTTACAAAAAGGGGAAAATGGTTAAAGTTATCTTTGTGAGACGACACATGATTTGGCACAACAGAGGGTTGGACTGGTGATGGGAAGTTTTATTATTCCAGGGACGTATTGCAACACAGCATGCAGTGTGGAGTGACAAAGGGACAAAACAGAGAGTGAGCCAATGATGGTTAGCATTGGCTGGATTTCAACCTGCCACACTGCAGGCACAGCACCCGACATTGATGTCACCCCAACAAAGAATGGCTCCCTATCACAGAGGGGGAAGGGTTTAACATGAGGCAGCACATTAGTTGTAGCCTCAAACAGAAGTCAGCATTTCTCCTAATAAGGTAATAGGATAAACCCATGTAGCATTACCCTCCTGTCAACGCAGCAGTACAGACCTATAATTCAGCTACCCACAGTAGTCCAAATGCTGGGTCACATGAGGTCAACACAGTGATATACGACACCAGGAAAAAGTGGGAAACATACAACCTAACCTTGAGGAGCATTTGACCCACAAACAGTTTCCACTCATACTGCAACCTTGAACTATTTGAACTTCATGGTTCTCTCATAGCTACAGAGACTGGACAGACACACAGACAGACTCTGGCTACAAGCTGACCCCTCTGACACTGAAAGGAAGGAGGTGACATTCGGTTGAAGTCACACAGTTGGACAGCAAACAGGAACATCTTCATCGCGTCATAAAAGAGCAGCCCGCATGACCGGGCCAGATAAAAAGGTACCTCTGATGTCACTACAGTCCAACCTTGCACCACAAATATTCAAAGTCTAAAAATCTGACAAAGAAGACTGTTTAATTCACCCAGTCTCTCCCCTGATTTAGGGCTTCATCAACCCGACACCCCCAAAAGTTGACCCAGAATACACATTATTTGTCCTCATAGAGTGTTACAATACATCAAGAAAACTTCCATATGGTCACTGTTAAGCTTTGTCGCTCATCCTAGGTGGCATTTAGTTCATGGTGACATTTTGTAAAACTCAACACAAAGTCCAACATCACTTTCCAAACGTCATGACACACATACTGCAGCCAATCCACAGAGCTCAGTCTGAACCGTGTGACTGACAAACCATCTGTGTGTTCTGGCACAGAGTGCAGATTATCTCCAAACCTCAGCAAATGACTCGGAAATGCATTAGGAGTGCACAGAGGGGAGTCGTATTAACATTTGAGGTCTCAGAGTTCTCTGCTCATGGACTGTGACAGGTCTAAACCACGAGACCACACAGTTTACTGCCATCACCTTACAAGACCCTTCACAATGCTCTCAGAATCAGCTACAACAACAAAAACAGCTACATCTGGCTGCTGCCAACATCAACCCTCCACAGACATCCGTTCCCTAAAACAAATACAACCTCTAAACATAATGTTCATTATTTCTTGAGACTGCGATTTATCTCTAGCATCATTTTATGATCAAAGTTTGTGTTGGCATTTCTCATTATGTCTGTAATAAGTTATTGCAGCGATCCAATGAAATTTCTATAAAAAAGGTAACAAATGTTATGCGACAGAAAGGCTCACGTCTTCTGTGGTAGTTGTGAAATAAGATAAGTCACTGGTGGGAGAACATTGGAAATATCCAAAAGTATATGTCTGAGTCAGTGGTATTCCTCTGGGTGAGATCAAATAAATGATGACGTCAAATACAGCCGTACACACTGGATAAATCAATATAAATAATATAATATCTAAGTATTGCCTGACAATCACATACTTTGACTAAAACCAAAGACAAGATCTTCTTCATGACACTATGAAATGTGTGTATGAAACTTTGGATAGGTTCATAAATGAGCAGGCAATCTGCTGCAAAGCTCAGTGGATGAAGGGTGGAGCCTCAGTTATGTTGAGGATTCATCTTCATATTGCAAAGGGCTTGATCATCATCATCATCATCAATGACTGGAGACATGTTTGCTCATCGTCATTTGACTCTTTGCAATTACCTAAAAACAGCCTTCTAGGTTAAAGTTTAACTTCTGAACCTTTTCTGTTCCTGACCTAAGTGTCATCAGCCAGGCAGCCAGAGATCTCACAAAGGATCCAAGGCCTTTTGAGAGAGCTGATAGAAAAAATATCCAGAGCAGTGTTATGTCACCTGTGGACATTTTTCACCACTTAAAATGAAGATTCATTGTGAGGTGAATGAAAGAGGGGTTTTTGTATGTATCACTTACAAACAGCACTCATGTAAACTCATAATAACACCTTCACTTCTATTGTATATATTTTTCTACTGTATATATTTTATTGTATATGTCTGTTAGTTGTATAATACTTAATTTATATTTTATTTGTATAACTTATATTTAAGGTCTCTTAATTTATTTTATTACTCTAGTTTATCATTTATCTTAACATTTATTTTATATTTTTATTTCTTAATCTATTTTTTTCTTCTTGTTGAGTGTCTCTATTCTGTTAATATTTTTTTAGCATTGTTTGGGGAGCCTGCCTGGGATTTAAGAATTTCATTACCAATGATTGCTGATGTAAATTGTTGTAATGTAATGTGTAATGACAATAAATTCTTGAAATCTTGAAATCATCTTTAGTCTGAGATATAATGGCTTAGATTGTGCTGTTCACGGGTTTTAGTCTCCTATTAAAATCGTGTCAATCAATTTAAAATTAAAAGCAGGTTTCAGGCTGGTGTTTTGACTGAGATACCACTTACCTAAAAGAGAAAAAAAATCTGTCAGATCTCAAATGTGTAGCAGGTCTACTCAGAATCAAAAATCCTGGAAGTGTAACAACAAGTTGAGCCTCTCTCTATCCACAGAGCTCCATACTGCTGGCACACTGATGCTCAGGTCTCACTTCATCACATAGATTCTTCTCATTTCTACACATAGAAATGGATAAACCAACTCAACACGTGTCGGTAAACATCACACACACACATCAAACACAGCTGCTCATCACTGCACCTCCACTTTCTCACCTAATGTTTATCACACTGCAGTACACCAATGTGATGGAGCAGTGAACAGCAGCATACATACATTACATTACCTTCTACTGTTCTGCAGTGTAAAGCTGTGCTGGTTGTCTATCTGTACAGTGACACAGTATTTACTTTACATAAGACAACATGGTCACTATAGTTGAATATGGATGTTTGAATCAGTGTAATCTGTAGCCGTTTTCTGTTTTCTCAGATGTAGCACAGCCCTCAGTGAAACCGATGACAGAGTCAGAGCTGGACTAACCTGCAGCTCCGCCTCATTCATCAGCAGGGCGCTCTGTGCTTAGTTTCATTAGCCCAGAAAGACACGACTTTATTCGACTTTAAGAGAAGAAACACGAAGGCTGCCAGCTTACAGAGACCACGGGTCATCCTCCCCCTGTAGCCTGTATCTAATTAACCCGTCTTACTTCTCAGTAGTGCGTGCGGAGGTCTGCCCTCCTTCACTGTCTGCTACAGTCTTGAAATGAACGCAGGGACGTGAACGCACCGCCTGCTGAATGGAGACCACCGTGTGTGCGCGTGGCCGCCCGGCCGACCCTCACACCTCCACGTCACTCACCAGAAACCTCGTGGAGCTCGTGCCCTGGTCGACGGCAGCCACGAGCGGCTCCATGGCTCAGCTGGTCCTCTCGGCGGCCACACCTGGACGGTAACGAGCTGCTGCACGCGCCTCTGCGGCTGCTCCGGTGGACCGACACGGAGGATCAACCGGAACCGACCGCGACGCTGCTCAGCGATTGGCTGGTCTGCTGAAGGCGTCGGTCACGCTCCGTCCAATCAGGTTTGGGGGCACATTCGCGGGCTCCGACCAATCCGGGGTGACGACACGTGACGCAGTGTGGATACTGTTGACCTCAGTGCCCTCTTTATTTAGTGCACACATAAACCTGACACACGTCTGTCAGTGTGACTATTACCACATTCAGATGTATTTATTTAGAGCCCAAAATCACAAACATTGTTTGCCTCGGAGGGCTTTACAATCTGTACAGTTGTGACACCCTCTGTCCTTAGACCCTCGAACTGAGTCAGGAAAAACTTTTATGGGAAAAAGAAGAAACCTGAGGAAGAGCCACAGATGAAGGATCCCTCTCCCTGGGACGGACAGACGTGCAATAGATGATGCCACATGTACAGAGAACATCATCATCAATCATATAATCATCATATAATCATTTCCTACATGACAAGTCAAAATACTAACCATGAAACTAACCACGCAATCTACAACCTTAAATATGGACTTAAAATGAGGGACAACCGCTCAGTGTAACACCTTATTACACAATAAACCATTCGGTGAAACAAACTTTTTTATGGTATAAGAACACATTACAGGTTTTTCTACACCTTCTTGAAGACTAAATGCAATGGTGGTGTGTTCAGGCTGTTGGAGCAGCCCCCTCTCCCTCAGTCAGATGGGGCTCCTCTGCTGGTGATAATAGGAGCCTGAAGCCTAAAAATAGTACAGATCTTTATTTGGCTTTGTGAGGAATGTCTTTCTTAGCCGCACCGGACCGTAGAAGCAGACTGATGATCTTTCCACTGTAAACCTGTCGGGGCTGGAGGACAGCATTTTGGGCTATCTGGCCTGCTGACATTAACATTGTTGGCTGACTTTTTTTAGAAGAAATAATGAGACCCCCACAGCTACAGTACCAGCCAGTGCTCACTAGTCAGACAAGAGCTGAGGGCACCGATTTCTGACAGGAAACCATAAACCCAGCTGTCCCTCGTGCTCCCGAGGAACAACAGCCCCCTGTTCAAGTTACTGTAGCCCCTCTCTCTGTTTTTTAAAATGTCACCCTTAACTTTTTCTGTGTTTTTGTCTCTATAGGACTGTTTACCATGAGATATTTTTGTCTAGTGTAGAGTTACTTCTTTCAAGTGAAAATTACTGTCACTTACTACAACCACTTATGGAATAATATCATTTATAAAGATTTCTAAAATTAAAATAGATCTAGAGCTAATATCTGACACTGCTGACTGGACACAGCTTTGGCAGGTTTTAGGAAACAGTGAAATAGTTAGTGGGACTAGACCTAACAGGCTTGTTAGTCTTAAGCCACAAGAACCTATTTGTGACAACTAATATTCTACTTTGAACCTGCTGAAACATTACACAGGGTTATGTGTCAGTATTAGATAAAGTCGACGTTTGCTACTCTTGCTGTAATTCTATTATTTATGGTAGTCCAAGAAATGTGGGCTGAGGTTCAGGTGGCTGTTAGGAGTCATATCACAGGACCAATGGTGACACCTACAGTCCAGCAATGTACTCTACACCTGCTGACATTCAGACTGTCAACCCTACAGTCAGACAAGACTTTCAAACATGGTCCTTTTTGATGTATATTATGAAGTGCAATTATTTGATTTTAAAAACAAGGAAGAATTAAAGTCTGACTCCCATTTCACATATTAGCTAAAGGCTCCTTTTGAACTTCTTGTTGCTATTGCCAAACCAAAGTGCAACATCAGTACATTTTGCATTTAGCAAAAACTTTATTCAAATACATTTTGTTTTCCTGTATAAATTACATTATCAAACTAATTGAATGTAAAAGTCACTGACTTTCGCTGACTTAAATGACAGAACACACAGAATGTTTTATTACCTGCACATTATGAAGAGTTTATTCATCCCCAAACAAACAACATTGGTGATTTCATAAGAAATACATTTGTGTCTGGACTACCACAGCAACAGAATTATGCAATGCTTCTGATGTGTAATCTAACATACTTTACATGTACATATCTATCTAATCCTTTTGCACAGGTTCCTTTTTTTAATATAAAAACATAAAAATATAATTCAGGCAAATACTAATTTCCTTTACTGTACTGTGGAAATACTTTATAATATACCAGTTTTGAGAATTTGTATTGAACTCATAAAGTGAAAATCAGATTCTCATCAAATCACGTTGAATACTGCACATACCACACACACTACAACAAGAGCTACTTAGAGCAGCATACAGTATATGTGCTCTACTAGGTGAACTTAGTAAAAGTTCACCTAAAAGTGTGGTTTTTCGTTACAAATAATGCTATCTTCTAAGTTGGGTATCAGATCCAGATATAAATACTTGGAAACAAAAGCTGAAATGTTGATCTCTTGCCTCACTGTTCCAATACTTTTGGAGGGGAGTGTACATTTAAGTTAACATAAAGTCATACAGTCTTTAGATAAGATGCCTAAGATGGGCACTGTCCAGTTCTTATATGTGCTGCTCTCTATATCTCACAGTACATCTGCTTTCAAGGCTTCAGGCCCAACATCTGTCTGGCTGTCAGCTGTGCTCTGTGTGCCCACAGCTGTCTCCTTACTGTGAGCCCGGTTCTGTTTCTCCCTCTCCAGTGCTTTCTCCATCTCTGTGTAGTAATCAAGAGCCTTCCGCACTGGGTCTATAATGTGTTGCTACAAAATAAAGGAAGAATTAATAAAATCTCCCCCACTCTTAATTTAGTAAGTAATGTAATTATATCTATATTTTCAGAGTAACTCAAAACCACAAAGGTCTATTTTTTGCATATTTCAATATTTGTGAATCTTTTGAAAGAAATTACCTCCAAGCAGGGGAAGAGGTTGGCCAGCTCAATGAAGAGAGGCAAAAGGACAAATCTGATGAAGCCTGTTTGAGATGAAGGCTTGGTTACTTTGTCCCGATCCATGAAGGGGGTGACTGGAAGACCCTCTAACTTCTCCATATCACTCTGAGGGCAGATGGATGATACAGTTGGAATGAATGATAATGCACATAGGACTAACTTTTCCTTTCATCTTTTATTAAGATTAACTTAGTTAATCAGGGTGTTTCAGGTTACACATTTTATTGTTTTAAATTAGTAAGACAACATATATATTTCAGTTTTTGGTATGAATAACAGCACCAAGAAGGTTAGATCATGTGAGGAAAAATGGAAACAATCCTCTATTGCTCTGAAACATACATTCAAGTGTTGCCACAGTATGAGATGTCTTTACATACAGCAGGACTCAGATACCTGGTTGTAGAATTCCTGCAGAAGACAGTCGAGCCAAGGCTCAGCCACCTCCATGGGCCGGGCCTCGTTGGATATGTCGCTCACTTTAATCAGAATCATCATCAGCTGCACACACAACAGTAAAAAAAATCAGATAGCAGACAGTGACACAAGAGAGGTTTGTGTTGTGTGTGGCCAGAGTAAAAAAAAAAGTTTCATCAGCAATTATAATATTTATAATCCTAATGCCAATGTCAAAATCCTGAAAAACAATAAATACGTATAGTAAACATATTTATATCTAGCGGGGTAATACTATTGCAATAAAAGTGCTGCATAACACTGTACCTTCCTTAAAGTCTTAACTTTGGTCAGTTTTCACATTCATTTTGAATTTCTGCTTATTTCAAAGGATATGGTCATGCACTGGTCTACTTGACAAGCTTGAATTTATTTGAAATGTGTGAAGGTCAGTGAGGTGAAGTGAGGCAGCTGTTAGCTTTTACATTTTATATGGATAAGGCTGTAAAGATGTGTTATTTTAATGCCAACAGCTGTTGAAACAGTCTGCCCAAGGACATGAGACAGCTCAAAGTATAGCTTTAAATTTAAACCTTAAAAACTACATCTTTTGCCAGACTTTTGATTAGAATGTTTTATGGTCAATATTGA
The DNA here is from genome assembly GCA_023238725.1 of Scortum barcoo. Taxonomy (NCBI): domain Eukaryota; kingdom Metazoa; phylum Chordata; class Actinopteri; order Centrarchiformes; family Terapontidae; genus Scortum; species Scortum barcoo. Next base: position 25,030,085 of record CM041550.1, read on the forward strand.
TTTTTTAAATGTAGCTGTTTATGTAATTTAATTCATGTTTCAAAATGTTATTTCTGTATTATCTTGTGATCATTTTGTCATCCACCTGTAATGCATTTGGACTAATCTGTATGAGAGCTACAATACAAATAAAGTTTGATTTGACTTGATATGATCTGGATGTGTGACTGGTGCACCAAGCACAACTTGATAAAAAACCTAAAAATCCCACACACTGTCTCACTGCTGTTTTATGTCACATTTAATATGTAAAGAGCAACATACAGAAGATTTCACTTTCATTCAAGCATGGCTTATTCAATAATAAATGTCCTTTTTTGCCTCTGAAATACAACACACAAAAAATCTACATTAGACAATAATACTCACAGAGCATGAAGTTACATGAATGTCTTTGTGAATCTGTCCTACTGAGCATGTTGCCACAGTGGCCTGTTCCTCTTACCACATCTCTGTGGTCCTTGTTGGTGAAGTCAAATGCTGACAGGATGGACTTGAACTTGTTGAGGATCTCATTGTGCCTTGTCATGTCAGTGGCCAGAATGCATCTGCACTTACAACAGAACAAAAACATACTTTATGCTGTTTGTGTTATGACTAACATGAGAAGAGTGCATTTTAAGAGAATTAGAAAGATGATCTCACTTGATGATCCCTTCTCTTATCCGTTTGTACTGATCCATGGATACATTTCTGAAGATGTTGCTCTCTGTCTGCAAAACAGGAAGTCATCTGTTCATTGTCACCTCCAACTTATGCTGATTGCTTCTGCACTAATCCAGGTTTGATTCATATCCCTAAACTAAGATGTATCATAGAGCTGCTGGTTTTGAACAAACAGCCGGCTGTCATCCTTACCTTCTCCAGTATCTCAAAAGCTACAGCACAGTGATGGTTCTCCAGTGGGGAGATGTCATTGTAACGAAGAGCAAGTTCAGTCCGAGCATTTATCTGAAGGAAGGTCAGACATTAGTTTAGAGTTGCAGACTAGCAGTGTAAAAAGACACTCTAATGACTGAGCTGAGCTTATATGAGGATTCAGTAGTCTGTTAGATAAAATGGGCATCTTTCAGTTTTATTAGTACTAAATTCATGCTTTGTGTTGTGGCAAGGAAACACTGTCTGCAGAAGCACAATGAGAGAATTTCATATGAACCTGATAGGCATTGTTGTATCCTGTGTGGTCGAGGTCGTGGCAGACAGCAGAGGTCAGCATGATCAGCAGGTCAATGCTGTCCATCTTACTCCTCAGGTCAGTCAACCAGATCAAACCGTACATCTGCTGAGAGACAGAGAAACAGTGAGTGCAGGATGGCAGCTGGATGTTCTCTTGATACTGTTACGAAAGATTAAAGCTGCATCCACTGATTTATATTGTTGTCTCTGGGACAATAGAGAAAGCCATGAACACTGACACATCATTACCTTATACCTCATCACCTAACCAGCTAATGGACAAGTGACCACTTTGCACATTCCACTTTATTTGATCCATTTTTATATGAAATAGAGCTTTAACTAGTTTCTTTTTAAAGTATAGTGAGTCAACATGTTGCCTCACATGATTACTGACAGAAAGTTGACAGAAATTGACATGACTAACATGTTAGCGAACAAATGCTTACTTACATCTCCAGCAGTCATTGACCAACAATAGCATTCATTTATCGTCATGTTTCTTCTCACCTGACCTGAATCTGAGCCTAATATTCACTCTCCTTTAGCTCCTGTTTTGGAGTCTCCTGAGAAAAATATCTGTCGCTTTAACCTCTCATATTTTACTTGGACATTGACTGTATGCCAGTAGGGCAGATGGTGTAGTGTATAATGGGTTTATCAGTTTTTGCTAGAAAAGGCTGTTTACAGCGAGAGTTCGTCAAACTAAACCATCCTCTGTTCTTATTCTCTGTAATATTGTTAGTATGAGCGAACCCTTTTACCTTCTCCACAGTCATTTGATTTAATGACCAAACATACTGATTAAAGCAGGCTCAGAGAATGAATCCTTTATGTATATTTTACAAAATATTAAAGGCAAGAATTCAAACTATCAAGTGTCCTCCTTCATGGATGTGTTGAGCTAACTGCCTGACCTGCAGAGTGTCCAGTGATTGGAGTCACCTTCTACCAGAGGGCCAGCTCTTCTTTAGCCATCAAGGTGAAGGCATAATTGCACAATTTCATGATTATAGACACAAACAATTGTGTCTGTCTGTGGCTCTCCATGATTTTTCCTGATATAACCCCATCTAACACACACTCACCATCTGGGTAACACAGAAGCAGTGTTTGAAGTTGTGGAAAGGGATGTTGTTGTATCTTCGGTAGACTTCAAACAGGAACTGTTGCAGTACTTCAGGCTCAATGTTGAAGGTTGCTATGAAATCTAAATCTGTGTACATGACCTGCAGGAGCACCATGATCTCTGCATCCTCCCACTGCCTGCACACACACATAGACACACAGAATACACAATACCATGAGAGGGAACTGAACAGTGATGGAGGAAAGCTAAACTTGAGCAGCTCCTCAGGTTGTAACATCCTGATGACAATGATAATAAAGTCTAAAGTTGAAACGGAGCCTCTGATGACATATTTGCAGTCTTAAGTTTTAATATTTATTTTTTGAAAACAATAAAACACAATATATTCATGGATAAAATGGATACCAGTTGTAAAGCTGATGTGATTAAAACAACAACAGCAATAACAACAACAGATTGGTTTATGAAGGCATCTCATCCCAGAATTGTCAAATTCATATTTTCACAGCCACAGTTAAGTAGCTGCTGTGTTTCAAGAAAAGCATCTACACAACGCTAACCACAGCTGTTCAGGCATTATACTTGGGGCTGTCTTCCAAACAAGTCCCAGAAAAAAGCTTAGGGAAGTGGTTGTGTCCTGCACTTAAACTTTGGAGTCACCAAACTAAATTTCGCTATGTGAAAACATAGTTACAATAAAAGATTCTTGCCATTCCAGCCACCTGAGACTGGAGGGTGGAAGAGAAAGGTACTTGATGGCTGGGGAGAGCTGTAGTTGTAGGGTTTTTTTCTCCCAGCCGCCACAAAGGGCAACGATGAAAACAAACTTTGACAAGCAACTTAGATAACTCCAGCGAGCCACACTGTTGCAATGGTTAACGAGTTCCTTCATTACCACAAACACACACACTGCACTTTTTCTCCCGCATACTCACCCATACAATGTGTACTAATCTGCTGCTGAAAATAGTCTGCTGCTGAAAATAGTCCCCAACAATTAAGACACAAAATGTACCACAGACACAGTAGGGAAGACACAAAATGTAAAAAATAACTGACTCATGACATTTGTTGTAGAGACAAAATGTAGGATAATGCCAGGCTTTATAATACCACTATGCCCACATAGCAGGATGCAAAGACAGTCACATTTTGTCATGGTTTTAACAGAATCCTGTAGTTCAGTTCTCCTTCTGTAGGCTGTGCGTTACTGTACGTCTATTCCTCACCGTCACTGTGGTTTGCTTTAAAAGCTTTTGATGAGATGAAATGGTGAACAGGCTCAACTGAATGCAGCATGCACTTCCTCCCTATAAAGCCCACTTCAAACATGGTTTGTTGATTAATCCTTTTATGAAGACCTTCTTTTGATTTGTGAGCCCTCTGCAGCCCTATTCATATTGAGATGAGTGTGTCAATCAGAAGAAAAGGGTGACGGCTACTGGCCTCTTCAGAAATGCGTCAGAGGTGCTTGTTGGGCACGACTGTCATTAGCCAACCATCCGCCTCATTCTGAGTAAACAGGTGCACTAGCTGTTTATTCGTGATCACACAAGCACAAAGACACCACAGCAGCACATCATGGTGATGAACACTGATGCTTCAGGTCACATTAAAACATCTCCTGATTCACATTGGACGAGTCAAAACCTACCAGTTATCAAAGGTTGGGGTCTTTAAGTACTGCCTCACTTCATCTGACACCTCCAGGGAGCTGCAAGTATGACAACATAAGCACTGTTGACCACTATATATTCAAACATAAAATACATGGAGGGCACTATTTTCATTGTCAGTGAGTCTTGCATGTGAACATGCCTCATTTGAAGAAACTTTTCCCGTACATGCTCACACTCCGTCTTGGTTTTATGCAGAGTTCTCTTGTGGTAGAATGGGGAGGGCTTGTGTGTTCCCTCTGACAGATCTTTAAACAATCCCAGCCAGCTCAGATGCTCCACGCTCTGAAAAGGAATAAATCCAGTCAGCTGAGGCTGGAGAACAGAGAAACACACTGTTCATCACCAAGAGCCGACCCACATTTCCATACCCAGACCCATACTGATAACACAGTTAAAAATGTGATACTAACATCAAAAGTGTCAACAAATTGCACATATAAGTCTGTTTTAAAAAACATAACTGCACCATGTTTCTTTGTTTAATTAAGTAGCATGTGAGATGGTGGAACAAGCTGTAAATGCATCAACATATTATCACCCAATGAAGTCCAGTAGACACAACAGAACAGCATTAACAGTAGCACTCTTAAACATCTGCACCAACTTGTGTGGTAAACATTGGTCTCTTTAGCTGCTAAATGCTCCTCAATGTTCAGCTGGTAGCTGCAAGCTGTTTGCTGCTGCAGGGCAGGTCATGTTCTGTGTCTTTCAGAGCTGTTCCACATTCTTTTCACAAGCAACCCTAAAAGCCTTGAGGGCTTGGTCCACACCTCTAGTTTCTCCCGGAATGAATCCACCTGTTTCTTCATCTCGTACACGACTGCAGGGGTCTCACCGGCCTCGATCAGGATTTTCTTCTCCAGGCCCTGCAGTCTGAGATCACACACCATCAGCAGGACATTTATCTTTGGACTGTGTTGAACAGAGTATCAGATTATTGGTCCTGTGCTCTCTGTTTGGTGTATAATGCTCTTGAATTCAAGACTTTTCCACCTTTTACATTGAATATAAGTCATATTTCCCCTCAAAAAATATTTTAGTACATTCTTTTTCTCTTATATGCTTACCTCTTCTCCATAGATAAGAGATCAAATCCTAGTGCACCGGCAAGCTCCACACCTGAAATGACATGAATGGAGAGAGATACTGTCAATGGTTTTCAAATAAAGCCAAGCACTGTGATTCCCATGGTGCTAAGTTAAAGATACCTAACGGCTCACTGTTGCAGTCGGCGGCCACCACCTCCAGCTTGTAGCAGGAGTTTGGGCTGTTTGGCTCCAGACTGGGGGAGATGTTGATGATGTTGCCTTTGGGGTTGTACAGCTTCAGGATGTCATGGGGTCCTGCCTCAGCTGCAGAGCGGAACAGATCTGGAAAGAACGACTCACGTTTCATTTCACATAATCTGAAAAATTAAGTTACTGTTTTTATAGAACACACCTGGATGACTGAGGAAGATGGGCTGTGGTTGAACATTCTGGAAAAAATCAATAAATGGTCATTGAGTTATGATTTACTTGCTTTATTAGTTGTTAACAATTCATTTACTAAGCTCTGTATATTAAGTATACTATTATTATAATCAAACCAGTAAGACTGTACGAGCATTTACCTTCTGGAAAAGGCCTAGGTTCTGGACCACAATTCATTACAAGTTACTAAGCATTATTCATTATTACCAAATAGAAAGGATAAACATAGACCTACTTAAGGTAGTGGTACCACCTTAATATAAGAGTACCACAGAGGTATGTAGACTCCATAGTTAGATGAACAATAATCCAAACTCTAAACAAAGTAACAGACAGCTGTTTCCGAAAAACATCACATATGAGATCTTCAATAAAGTGCTTCCTTTTGCCTTCCTTTCCACTTGAAACACAGCATAAATAAGGAACATGTGAAGCCGATGTGACAAGTGAGGAGCTGTCAGTGGCAGCTGTATCACCGTCAGTAGCTTAGACAACCTTCGGAACAGTTATACAACTCTTTTTCTTTGCTTGTGTAATGACCGATCTGTGCATATGATCCACACACTTATCAAGCTTGTTTACATGACTGATTTACAAAAAGCTGTGAGATTATTTGTCTGACAATTAACTAGGTTAAATAGGTTCTATAATGACAGGTAAGCTATTTACAATATATTTACCTTCTCTCAATGAGTGCAAAGTCATTATTGTTGACTTTGACAAACATTGTAATCTAAACCAGATTACATTAATGATGCAGGTATTGATTTAACTGCACATGTGAACGTGTGTAGGCACTCAGACATACCACACATACCACGAAATACATTTCTTATATTAGTAAGTGAATTTTGAAATAATTATCTATTTTTTTTTACCTTTGACATCCTGGGCTGGGCAGTCCACTGGAAACTCAGCCTGCTCTGGTCTCCCATTCACTGTGAAGTAGATGATTTTTGTTGCCATGTCATGAAATCAGAGCCACTGATGTTGCTGTGTGCACTGCTGGTCTCTATCTAATGTCTGTCTCACCTCATTACTTTACTGGTAAACACTCCACCCCCTTGTTGTTATCCTCTCCACCTCCTCTTCTGCTCCGCCTTCCCTACCTTCTTTTGTACTGTAACATTTTTTTCCAAGAAACAGCAGGAGAAAATAACCCCCAGTGTTTATTCTGTGTATGGGTGTGTACTCCTGTATTTGCTATGTATTTAATTTGTTGATCTTTTTATGAAAGCCCATTTTTGCCACTTGAAGAAAATAAATCCACCACTCAAATATCATCTCATTGAAAAGTGCCTATTTTAAATGATAATAATGAACTACCATCTAGTAGATTGTGATATGATCTTATAGCTACGTGTTATTAATTCATACTTATTAGGAGATAATAAGTCACAAAGATTTAATAAAAGTCTTGAGCAGAAATTAGATGTCCTACTATCTATTAATGATATATCTGACAATTATGAGATAATGAGTCATATAGAATAATAAGATGAGCAAATTAAGATAAGACTATACCTATTTAAGGAACAATTGAAATAAAAAAGAAAAAATAAGAAATTCAAGAAATTTAGTTCAGAGAATATTTACATATTATGTACTGCAATACCTTAGTTCATATGCATGATTTGTGCATTGTGTAAATATTCTAAGAGAGTATAGGCTACAGTTTATGCAGAAAATAATATGAGTTACCATTTCATAATTAGAAGATATTAAGTCATAATATCATAACCATAATACGTTATAATCCGGAGGAAAAACACGGTATATTGCTAAAAACACATTTTAGTGCTGATGTTTTATTTCCAAGTGGCAGTAATGGGCTTTCACATGTTGTCTGTTCTCTCTAGTCTCACTGATTGCGGTCAGAGCAAAGGGGGTCCTCCGTGCCTGCAGGTGGCGCTGTGCTGAGGACACCTCGGTGTACAGCAGCTCAGAAACCTTCCGTCTCAACTTCCTCTGCTGTCTGCACGTGGACAACCGGAACGAGAGAGCGGCGTGCTGCGTGGAGAGTCGGTCCACCGTGCTGTGTTCACTCTCCGGTTCATGTGTGCTGTCGGTAAAACGCCGAAATGACCGAAACTAAAGCGGAAACGGCCCCTAAAGCGGCCAAAGAGTTGCTGGCTCTGAACCCCAAACAGGAGTCCGAGTTCAAGAAGAAGGTGCAGGAGGCCAAGAAGAACAAGAGCAGCAGGGTGAGTCCGACTGAAGCTCAGACAGACACAAGGGCCCTCAGGTACCCAACACTGGCTCTGAAAACACACACGGGTTCTAATTTATTCTTTAACCAGAGACACTCTGACCTCCGAGCTGTCGTGAACGCAGCTGTCTGTAACAGCTCTGGTGGATAGAGTGGGGCAATGTGTACCTGCACAGCGTGGACAGTTGTTAATCCAGTAAAATGATCTCTCTACAGTATCATAGTTTGGTTGAGAAACTCTTCCAGTTGGCTTGGTGTGCTGCTGTGTCTCAGCACACACTTTGACCTCAAGGTATCTTTTTCTCCACTGATGGATAAATGTGTTATTGTGTATTTAAAGATCAGCAAGTAATAAATGATTTACTAGAAGCAAAGCATGAAATTACATTAAACGTATCTTTAACAACAGCAGCACAAAAATGTAAGCAGCATAATATTAAACTAAAAAGTTCTGATTGTTCCACAGTCACGTACATGTGTTTCTACTGTTGTTAACCATTTGTACAGCAGGCATTTGAACTTGTTATATGTGGAAAGCTCAGGTTTTAAGATTGTTCACGTGTGCCAGTGAGCCAGCATGAACAATACCAGGACCTTCAAACTGTGACTTTATCTTTTTTGATTCTTGTATTTCATTTGGTTTTCCAGGGGAACCCTCTGACTCCTGGAGTGATTTATGTGGGCCACCTGCCACCCGGGCTGTTCGAACCTCAGCTCAAAACTTACTTTCAGCAGTTTGGGACGGTCTTGAGGCTGCGGCTGTCCAGGAGCAAAAAGGTAACACAGATGATAACTAAACGCACCGTACAGAGCTTCATTCAGTTGGCCTCCACCACACAGTAACATGTTCTCACAAGATGGAAATAAATGCTTCATTTGATCATTCTGAGATGATTTAACCTCCATGTCTTTCTTATTTTTTCCTCTTCTGTGCACTCCAAATTCAGCAAGAACAAATATTTAAATGATCATGTCCTGTATGAGATTTTAGATAACCAGTTTGACTGCAGGTTGTAGAAGTGATCCTGCAGAGGTTCGGCTCAGACTGAAAATGACCCCAGATGTAACAGTGATCTGAGGTCAGATAACTGAGCCCAAAGTATAGTGGCACGTAAAGCTTATCACCTGCTCACCTTTTGGCAGAGCGATAAAACCCATGTGCCAACAGATGCTTAAGGAAAGTGCAAACAAGTTATTTGAATCAGCGGAACAGTGAAGAAGCATCAATTTAAAATGGGAGCCAGATTAGCCTTAATCAGATGCGGATGTGCGGTATGAAAGAGGTGTTATTCATCTGTCCATCATTGACCCATGTGTTTGACTTGCAGACAGGGGGAAGCAAAGGCTACGCATTTGTGGAGTTTGATTGTGATGAAGTAGCCAAAATAGTTGCAGAGACCATGAACAATTACCTCATGGGAGAGAGACTCATCAAATGTGAGTATTGTTCACGTACAAGTCTGTTAACTATGATGCATGATGACATCACCAGTACACAAGTTTAGATACCAACTGACTTCACAGGTCCCACCAGTGCCATGATAGCAACATGTCTCCTGTATTGAGTTATAGAATTAATGTTAACTGAATTTTTAAGATGAGTTATCGCATTGAAAATATTTTTGTAGTCCTTTTTTGTACACTTTTTGCCCACACCTTTGTTAAGAAAGGATTTGTATCTATTTCATCAGCCCTGCTTCTCGTTTCTCAGGTCATGTGATTCCACCAGAGAAGGTTCACGAGAAACTGTTTGTCGGCTCCCAAAGGGAGTTCAAAAAACCCTCACATCCGGCCGTAGCACGCTACAACAAGAAACGCACGGCAGAGCAGATTACCAAGATGAAAGAGAAACTCGTGCAGAAAGAATCAAAGCTTCGCAAAAGACTGGCTGCACAGGGCATCGACTATGACTTCCCTGGTTTTGTAAGTATTGTGAATTAGTAATAGTAACTTTAAATGCAGCCAGCTTTTATGTGTTTGTTTATCTTGAGAATACCCAGACTGGAAAATACAAGCAAACATATGCTAATATTGTTCCATAACTTTATTCATGCGAGCCTCGGATTGCGAAGAGAAGTGTCCTTAAAATGTAGAAATATTAAGTTGAACGGTGATGACTGGCATCCTCTTCCAACTGTAACCTGGAGTTTCACGGATATATAACAAAGTACAGCTACTCTGCCAGTATTGTTACTTTGTTTTGTTGGTATCATGTTAACCTTTAGTGCTGTCTTTGCTTTTCCAGGCTGCCCAGGTGCCTCAGAAGAAAAAGTCTTCTGATCCCATGAATGCTTCTACATGTAGCGATGTAAGGCCAACATTAACATTATACTGAGTCTTGGCACAGACTGAAAATGACCCCAGGTGTATCAGTGATCTGTGGTCAGATAACTGTGCCTATAGTACTGTGGTGCGTAAAGCTTATTACGCGTGTTTCTTGATGGCTGCGTGATAAAACCCATGTACCAACATACTGTATTAACTCTATGGAAAATCTAAACTGCAAAGGCTTGAGGGGAAGCTTAAACAAATCAGCATGCACTTTTTTTGTACCAGAATGACCATGTGTGTCTAATGAGCTCCTCTCTTCCCCCTCAGACCACCCCAGTCTGCACCCCCTCTCTCCTGGAGAGGAGGAAGTCCATGGTTGTTGACGATGACGCTGATGATGAAATTGTCATTAAGATGCCGGCTGCAGAGAAAGATGAAGAGTGCTCCTCCTCCTCAGAGGAAGATGCTGACAAAGATGAGGATGATGAATCGGAGAGCGAGGAACCCTCTGAAGAGGACGCAGAGGCAGAGTGATGACCCTCCCTGTTTTTTTGTGGACTTTGTTCTCTGGCTGTCGGAGTACAGCCATAGACATTAGGATCGTGTATGGTCTTTGATTTGTTTTGAGAGTCACATGACAACTTGGAACTGTGTTTAGAAATCCCAGTGTGTGGCTATCACATCACATTACATTTGAGAAAGAAGCTCTTATGAAAGATCCCATCCTACATGTGGGTGTATTACCTAAGTGAGTACTTTGGACGATGCCTGCAGAATCATCACACTGAGCCTGATTTATGGGCTGCAGTTGTGCCTGGACTGCTTCAACAGCGGCCAATGTGCATCTCAGTGTTGGAGCAGGCAGTTTTCCTTACATGGCTGAGATGTTGATTCAAAACACGACATTGTTTTTGCTTTATAAACACTTGTCTTAAAGTGTAAAGTGTTAATTTTGTACAGTGTAATCTATGGTCTTTAAAAATAAATGATGTGAGAACATTCTTTTGAGCACCTTCTTTTAACACACTGGATGTGTGTTTTTCAGATGAATGAGCAACCAGAAAGAGACACACACACACACAGAGCCAGAGCAATAAGCCTCTGTGCTGGTACTGGAGAGACATTTTGACATGTCCCAGGAAGAGAAGCACAGGAGTAAATAGACTTTATGATGGCTGAATTCCTTTTAACAGCTTTCAAGGTCCTGGCTTTGTCCACGCTGGCTCACTGTCACACTGTCTGGACTGGACTGATGTGGACACTCGGACACTGAACATTATTATAACCACTGTGGTCCTGCTGTGTTGAGTTATAATTTGAAAAAGCTGTGAAAAAGGCCATCAGTGACACAGCAATGATACTGAGGAGTGACATGTTTCCACAGTCACAAAGTTCATTATATTAGCTTTGACTCCCACTGAATTATATTGTCTAATACTCTTTATTAACACTTCACATATGTCATAAGAATGGATACTTCCTTGTTTTTAGAGTCTGTTAGATGGATAATTCATTTACATGAACAGTATTTGACACTTGGGTTCATTTGCAGAGTAGATCCTATATAAGACCTGAATGTAATGTAATCAGATTACAGTCTGGTTGTAAATGGTGAGAATTAGGTTATGTTGTGGGCCGTTAGTGAATCTTTTATCTTTTTGAGTTTGTCATTTTGATTTGACAGATAATTGAATGGAAATGAACAGAACAAACTACTTGATGTACAGAACAGGTTTTTGTTGTGAACCGCCATTTTGTCTTGAACCACACAGCGAAAGCCCAAATCTTCAGACTTATCTGTCTGTGTGCAGCACTTGGAATAAACATGTAAATACTGTACATCAAGCACAACCCCCGTGTGTCCGGTAGATGTCGCTAGACGGCGACTTGTACACACACCGACAGCCTTTTTTTTTTTGCTTTTTTTGCTTTGCCATGCGACAGTTTTCCAGGTGCCAACATCATCCCTGGGCCGACTGCGCATGCGCACGACGATCCCATTCTTGTCCCGCAGGCAGCATTCCGGGTAGAGAGAGTGAGAGAAAGAGACAGACGGCGGAGCTGTAAGGCCGACTCTACACATTTACAGAGACTAACACGGGCTGTGTGTCCAGAGCAGCCGCGGCGCCTCCACACGATATGGTGAGTGTTATCGTGAATGATGCGGGACCCCCCCACCCCCACCCTCTGCCTCACTGTCACATTTTCCTCTTTGTGCTGCCTGCCTGCCTGTCTGTCTGTCTGTCTGTGCACTGACGCTTCATTGAAAGGAAGGGCTAGGGGCTAGCTTTAGCTTTAACCCCACCCCCTCCACACACACACACACACCCACACCGTGGAGAGGTGAAGGGCTGTGTTAGAGAAACGAGCGAATGAATGTTTGCTCTCCGGGGGGGTGAAATAGAGAGGGGGGTGTGTGTTTCATGGTAGCAGTGTGTAGAGGCTGTCAGGGCGCTCCTGCGTTTGTTAGCAGTGATGTGAGGCTCTGAGCTAACTGCAGCTCTGCTAACGCGGAGAGAGAGAGAGAGCAGGAGGGCAGGTGTATGTGTGTGTGTGTGTGTGTGTGACAAACAGACACCAAGCTAATCCGTGTGACAGGGATGAGTGGCCTGTCAGAGGTGAGAGTATGGACTGAACAAAGGATGGTAACAGTATAATCAGTGTATAGTCCTATAACAAAGTTCAGTCTTTCGTGGCTTCAGAGATTATAGATCTAGTACATTGTCATTAAAATGTATTACACCGAGACCAGTGCAGCATGTTCAGATTTACTCACACACATACACATACACACTCTCATATCTAAAAGTAAGTGCATACACTGTCATGTACAATACATGCACATGCACACACAGCAGTTTTAACCAGAACTGAAAAGTCTCGTCAGGGACACCTTATGTACGTTTCATCACTTCTCTCCAAGTAACAGTGTGCATCTGTATCATCCATGCTAATTAAATTAGAGAAGAAATATATTTAGCATACAGCCACTGTAGCCACTGCAAATAAAACAGGAAACTTCTCACACCACGTGTCGTTTCAACAACATGGCTGCACGATTAGAAGAAAGTCATTCACAGGTTATGACACCAATAAGGTCACAGTCCAGTGAGAGTCTCGCTGCTTCAAGACTCGCAGGTTTGATTTTCACTTCCCAGAACAAAGGCCCACGTCTGATAGGAGTTGTTTAAGCATTCCTTTCACGCAGATAATCTTGTCACACCAGAAGCCTGGGGCTGTTTTGAAGGGAGGAGGCTCGGTCAGCATATGATCGAGCAGTTTGGAATCAGAGCAAATAAACAGCACTGTGAGGTCCTTGTGTCTTATTCATGTGGAGCTTCTAATGAAGCTCGGCCGATGTGTTTCCACAGCAAGGCAGCTGTGATGCTGAGCACTTGAAGCTGTCAGAAATGGGGGATGTATGTGTTCATGGCAGGGGTTCAGTCATTGATTCAACTGTGTCGTCATTGTGTTTTTGATTATATCATAAATATTGATTATATTCTAGAAAGTCTATTTGTTGTTGAAGCAGTGCTGCTAAAACTCTCTATAACCTGGCTGCAGAGATCTGATCTCATACAGCCACAAGAGTGTTAGTGAGGCTGCCCACTGATACAGGGCCGTCAGGTCTGGCTTACTGTGGGTCTTCCAGTTCATCGTAAAGGTGTTGGATGTGGTTGAGGTCGGGGCTCTTTGCAGGCCAGTCAAGTTCTTCCTTAACAAACTGTTTCCACAAAGTTTTACACCTTGGTCTAGAACTAAAACTATTAATCAATGAACTGATTTCTTGATACACAGAAAAATAATCTATTTTGATAAGTGTTTAAGCACGTGTCAAAAATCTGGTTTCAGCTTCCCAAATTTGCTGTTTGTCTTTGGTTTATGCGTTAGTAAACTGAAGATCTTTCAGTTTCAGACATCACTGTAGTATAATGTATTGGCATTCTTCAGTAATCATCAAAAATAATCAGCAGATGAATCCATAAAGAAGATAATTGTCATGTGCAGATGGACTGCTGTATAAAATATTTTTGTATTCTGTAGCAGGATAATATAGTGTTAGCATAAGTAAACCACCCCCTTTTTACTGTGAGTAAAAAACCTGCAGTTAATTAGGTGATGAATTTTCATGTACCAGGAGGAATAAGTAATGATGTTTCTCATTTAAACTGAGCGATTTGATCATGAATCGACTGTTCTGTGTCCTCTCTGCTCCTCTAGGGCTCTCCAGGGCAGATCCCAGGACAAGACATGCAGCTCTAAGCTAGCCCTCTCCATCCATCTCCATTTGCTGCCTTGCGTGCCACTCGCCAAAACCAAAACCGCCTCTTCTACCCCGGCTATAGTGGTTTGGCTCAGACTCCTCTCAGAGAAGGAGAGGGGGGAAAAAACCCAAGTGGGAGGGAGTAGTAAACTTTACCCAGCTGCTGTCCAGACACACACATGCTGCATTGCTGCCATTCCCCAAGCCCTGCTCCATCATCCCTAGGGCACAGCCACTAGCTTGCTAGCTAGCTAGCGGTTCACAAAAGACGAGGCCTGCCCTCTGGGATAAAAATACAAGCAGACTGTGTACACTTGCCTCATTCTTTTTTCTCCCTTTTCCGGGTCACCCAGCCACACACTCATTAACTGGGGCTGCTTTTGTTTAGCTGTCATTCCCGCTGCTTTGAGCAGTGGAGGATTGCTAGTAAGAAGTCACTGAGGCAGGCAGACTGAGGAAGCCAGAGGGTTTCTTATCAGAGACCAGGATGATGGAGCCAAGCATGGAGAACTGCCTGGCCCAGGTCCTGCAGAAGGACATGGGCCGACGTCTGCAAGTGGGGCAAGAGATCATCGATTACATTATGGATAAGGAGAAGTCCCACGACCTGGAGCAGGATCAAACAGCACTGGATAAGATGGTCGATGGCATCGCCAGCTCTTGGGTCAACTCCAGCAACTTTAAGGTAAACTCCACTGATGGGCCAGTGAAAAATGACATTGTAGATCTTCTACCACTGAAATTTTCTGTGAGTCATGAACTGACCATGACTGTTATCAACTAAGACCTTATGTTTTGTTATAAATGCTGTTTTCCCTCTGTTTATCTGTTATGGCTCTTTCAACTGTGAGTTATGCTCATGTTGGAAATAAAGTTTTGAGAGGAACTTTATGGTTTTAATCTCTGATTTAAAAGGCATTTAGATACGTTTTGTTTTCAAGTGTACAGCCATGGCTAAACACTGACAATTTCCCTTACACACTTAATAGATCATACTGGCCTTAGAAAGCCAATATAACTGAGAACTTGTTTCAGAATTCTGTTTCTTTTCTGTGTTTAGTTCTGTGTTTTGTTCTTTCAGTGCCCAACCACAGGTTGCTTTTTCTGCCATAACTGTAAGAACATGTTGTTTACTAAAGCTCTGATTTCAAGTCGGGATATGCTCTCGCTCTATGTAGGCCTAAAAATGTCAGAGATATCTGCCTGAACAAAGCCAAGCCTGCCCTTGATGCTCCTACATACTGCAGCTCAGCGAGGACAGGGAGGGCTTGGAGTTGTATTTTTTTCTCCTTGTGTCTCTGTAGTCTCAGTGCTGTGATGCTACGTTGTGCTGGGATGGTAGTTCTGTGTGCAACACACTGTTGCACTGCTGTGTTTTTAGAATGAGCAGTCTGGGACTTGCCTGAGAGAAATGGTGATTAGAGGCCGGGAAGAGTTTGGGTTACAGCTCAGGGTCCTAAACGCCCAAGCCAGGAGATACTTCACAAAGAGGCGTCGAGACTTTGGGCGGCAGACAACCTTTTTTACATTGTGCCAAACAAAATAGTTTCGGTGTGTGTTGTATAATTCTTTGCAATTTATCAAAAATGCATCAAATCATCTTACCTGTTGTGAGAACTGCTTAAGAGATGCAAGGTTATTAAAACTGAGCAGTATTCTCTGAGTGTTTCTCCTGTATTTCCTGAAAAGCTTGTATCAAAAGCAGGTGATGACGTTTCCTTTTTTAAGGTCCGATGGGACTGGTAGAAAAACACATCTCTACTTTTTCAGTGGTACCCCTTGTGTTTCATAGTAAGTCCAACACAGGCAGTATCCTCAGCACAGGCCTAACTGATCGCTTGGCAACTAATGTGGAAACTATTTAGTTTGAGAGAGAGAGAGGGGCTGATGGATTCATTCACCATAAATGGAGCTCTGGGTGGATGCCTCTAATACCAAGCAACTGTTTAAAGAAAGAGCTTTACCCTCTCCTTACCTAAACCTCAGTATACCATTCAGTCATTCAGCGTTTTCTATGCTGTACATACCTTTTGTGTTTAGATAACAAACATTAGATTGTACTGTCATGCTGGTTAGCTGTCGAGTCAAGTTTAGCAGAGGAGCAGAATGGCTCGGTGTACTCTTTGTGGTATAGCTCTGACTAGAGGGAATTGAACACCATATAAACATATTTTATATTTGCTTGAATGAAATGAAATAAGTTCTACAGCAATGCTGGTATTGTGTGTCAGTTTTCAATCAAACAAGGATCTCACTAAGGTTACTGAAAGATAAATATACTTTGTCCCCTTTTTAGCCATACATGCACATTTTGCATTTGCAGTTTGTTACAGCAACATTTTTGGCAGAGTGTAACCTTTGTGAGATTCAGCTCGCTTCAAATAGTTACTTTAGCATTACAGTATGTTTGCATATGTTAACTCACAGTTTACTTTAAAGAACCTTTATTTGGTTAATCTCAGGTGTGCCCTCTGTCACAGTACTGTTCCAGCCCAGCTGCTATGATGTCACCTAGAAGAGAGGATTCTAACCATTATATATTGAGTCATTTATGTGGCACTAAGAAAAACAACAACAGCAACAACAGAAAAGCCTTCTGGTATGGGATTGATAATACACTTCAAAATAATACATACCACAGTAGATTTGTTCACCTTGGGAAAGTCAAATGCTACAGGTATTTCTAAATCTAGGGAGCAGTTCCATGGAAAGCCAGCTTAGTATCTCACAGAGGTAACAGTATTTAAGTTCTTTAAAACTCCTCTGAAAGACTCTGTATATAATGTGCTACCACTTCACCAGCTCTTCCCTATAGTTCCCAATACTTTCAAATTACTGTGATGTGACAGTGACATTGAGCACACTTGTATGAGTCTTAGAAATGCCCTTCTTAAAGAAGCACAAAGCATGAACATCACTGGTTGCTGCTGTCAGCCCGCTCTGACTGTTTCTAAATAGAGTGAGTTAATGATTCATGCACATGCAATTTCAAACGAAAAGAGCCATGTGTGCAGTGGATGGACACCTCTTGATGCAGTTGTCATTTTCCACAGCGATCTCCGTCTGTGTGGCCTTCTCTGGGTGTGTCAAGTCAGCAGCCACATCCCAGCCTTGGTTTCAGCTGCTAAAACGACTCTAAACAAGTCTGTGTGCACCTGATGATTGGTGAAATGCAGAGGTGTGGCACTGTTAAGGAAGGAATAGTGAGTGCTAGGGGGGAGCAGGATGTTTGTCAGAAGCACGCTGAATTCACTATTAGTTCATAGATAATCATGGGTCTGTAGATAAGGTTAAATTTAGTCTGCTGGATGTCTGAGTGTATTTCTGGGCGTATCTGCTCATGCTGTATGAACAACCCTGCTTGACATGTCAAGTGTTCCCTGTTTGCTCCATAATTGGTGGTTCATCCTGTACTGTGCCATGAGGAGACCACGCCTACCTCAAGATCCTGACATTTGCAGTATCCCATGAACACTTGTCTGATCACATTCAGCACACCCCTGAGTCACGTTATATTAATTTCACTTCCATTTCATCAAAGTTACGAAGCTAGCTGACCCTAATACAGAAATCACAGCACTAAAATAAGCAGTCAATCACTGCGCATACTGCACTGACTGACTGCAGTGCTTTAGGATTTAATTTAACAAAATGATCTCATACTTTTAGTTTACCATTCAGTAATGGCAAACTAACAGAAGAATTAAGGCTTCCTCTTATTCTCATTCAAGTTCATGGTTTGATTTAAACAGAATCTGACTCTGGGGTCAGAATTTTAATTCATGAGTTTAAGAAGAGGCTCACAGCAAGAAAAGACAAAGAAGAAAGGCATTTGATGGAGACCCTCCTGTTCCACAGTTGCATCTATTTACTTTCCCAGACGTAGATTTAGTGCCATGTTTGCCTCTGCAGACCACAGACCTGCAGTGAACAAGGATGTGATTTGTACTTCACTCCTTTTTTTTCACACCTTTACTGTCTCGAGGAGACCAGTTAGGCTCTTGTGAGTAACCATCCATCACGTCACCTCTCCCTCCCATCATTTTCATCTCTCCCTCTCCCTGTGCAGAGCTGAGCCTGGGAGCTGGGCTGCTTTACCGACTAAATCGATGAAGGCTGGCAGGACCGGTTTCCGGGTTGATGAGCCTTCAAGTGATCGCTCAGACAACCTGGTGCCACCTGTAATGTTGTTTGTTAGCCATGTCTGTGCCAAGTGACCCAAGCAGACCACAGACGAGACATTTACAGGATCATTACTGATGTATTTTGTCTTTTAGAACACCAGTAGGAAACTGTTAAACTGCCTTCAAGGGCTGTGCATCATTTGGGAGACAACATATTCCCTCTAATTCAAAGCTATGTTTGATCCAGCACTGAAAATGAGCTTAAAAAAACCTCTAGACTTGCATTTGTACCTCTGATCCTGACTACCAACAGATTATTTATATTCATTTTGCTTGAGAACACTTAGTAGCAGACCTGTGTTCAGTTTCTCTCTTAATTTCAGATCCACAGATGCCTTAGGAATCTAGCACAACCACCATGGTCTGCACTGTGACAGGGTTGTTCAGCAGAGTCAGTGAGCCCAGTTATAAGTGTTAGTGAAATGTGTCCAAGCTTGTGTTTCTCATGTTCAGGGTAGAGCACTGGTGCTGTCTTGGGGATCTACTGAGAGGTTTATTTTCTGGTACAGAAAGGCCTTTTCTTTAATGCTTTTTGTTATTTGGTTTTATATAGGATAGGGATGCCATTTCTTCTCACTTCCCTCTGTTATCTGCTCTCTGTGACCAAAAGCTTTGAGATACACAGCGTTTTCCATGTGTATCAGCACAACAATGGCTTCACCCGTTATGATCCTATAAGAAGTGTGATTCTGCAAACTGGACAGTTCTAACACAGGAGAAACTATCGCATAAAAATGAGAATGGACAGGAAAGTCATAGCCTTTTGTTTAGTGTGAGGCTATAATCTGTGGCTTTAGGGAGAACTGACCAGCTGACATCATCAAAGACCGGACAGATGGATAGTTGTCTGGTACTCAAACACTCAGGCAGCTAAATGCTCCAGGGTGCAGCTGAATGACATCACTTTGAAGTTGTACTCAAAGGCTGTGTCAGTTGCCCTTCAGGGGAATATGATGTCTCAACAGGATATTGTAGTGCAAATAATGTGGCCTATTAAGGCAGGAGACCCACCTCCTCCAATGACATTTTAAGAGCGTACCATGGTTAACTTCAGTCTGAGACTACAACACTGCTAAATGTGAGACTGCTACCTGCAGCAAAAAAAACACAAATACTGGAGGTTGCAAAATATATAAATTAATCAGTCACTGTTATTGAGATGATATGAATGAAAGTTTCACTGGAAGAGTGCGATCCTGGAAAGGACGTGAGGTGATTTGCCTGAAAGAAGATATATCACTCTGTTGGAGTTGTTGGAACTAGAGAAACACTCAGTCCACTCTGATCATACAGAGGTGTTACAGAGGAGGGTTCTTCCCTCATAAACTGTCTTTAATGAGGAAAGACACCAGCTAATAAGGAGCACTTTGACCAGATCACAGAGAATAATAATTCATTTTTGGCTGTCATCAAGTCATTCACAAAATCAGTGTTAATTAGTCACAGTTGATGTGACCTGCTGTCAGTGATGATTATCATTTTAACCCAGTCATAGTCAGCGTCGCCTAAGAATGAGGAGGTCAGCTAAATGTTTTTTGCACAGCTCTCTGAACAGCTGCTCTGATCCACTGCCATGAACAGCATAATGTTAGGGTACAATAAAGAAATGATAGGAATGTGATTGCTTTTTTATTTTAGTGGATGCGATCAATTAAAATCTGTTCAGCTCTACCCTGACATCTCTATATAAATGTACAAATTAAATGAACTAGTCTATTGATTGTAGTGGCCTTCAATCTGAAACTGACCTATGGACCAGACAGTGGCATGCATAAATTAAGTGATAAGAAATAAGAGACCTGATCTGAAAAGGACCTGACAGACCCTATAATGACTGTAGTTGACCTCATGGAGACCAGTAGCACTGGCAGTAGCAGGATGCACCACCAATTATTAAGCAACCATGGCAGGCAGTGTCAGATCCAGTCCAGTATTCTGCATACTGGCCCACAGACTGAAGACCTGTGGCTCAAGTCTCTGGTGCGTCCTGTGAAGACCTCCATATGCCTTTGAGTAGGCCCTGGTTTGGCTGCCCTATCTGTCTCTGTGACTTGGTCTCTCTCCCTTATAGGCTCCCTTGATCAATAGCATTTCTCTTTCATTTACTGCATGTTGTGGAGGTGGGAATAGAGTGTGTGTATATCTCAAGCCAGTTTGAATGGCAGAAGCAAGCCCCTGTAACCTTTGTCCATAAGTTGCACTAATACTTTGGATTAATCAACCTTGGACAGCCAAGTGTGCATACACACTAACACACACACACTCTTAGAGATACAAAAACACACCGCTCCTGTTGTGTAGTTAATTCTCTTCACTCTTTATGGAAAACTTTACGGAAGTGACTTATTGCACACATTATCTGTATATGTTAACAGTGTGAGCCCATGAGCATTGAGTATGTTCGTACACCAGGTAAACCTCAAGGTCCATCTCCCCAGTCAACTGACCATTTCAGCTTGAAGGGGGACTTTGGAGCCTTGGCATAGCCCCACGTTAAAAGTTAATCCTAAACCATGTTAACTTTGTGAACCCTGGGAGAGCAGTGATTTGTGCAGAGCTCAGAGGAAAAGCTGTGACACACAGTGCTCTGCTGTACTGATGAAAGACAGCCTTCAAGATGATGCAGCGCTGGTGTGTTCTGCCATGATATTTGGCTGATTTACAAAGCACAAAAGGTGTGTGTGTGTGTGTGTGTGTGTGAAAAAGAGAGAGAAAGAGATAAAAGTCTGGGGGAGGGGTTGTTATGTGAGGATTTCTGGGTAACGTGTAAAGTCATGAGGTTTCTGTGTGTGTATGCAGTGTGTTATGAATGAAGCAGCCACACATGTTTTGTGTGGGGATTTACTGTTGTGTAATATACTGATTAATACTGTTTGTAAAATAAAACTGGATCATCTGTGATTTTTTTTTCTGGTGGGGTTGCGTTCTAGTTTAATTTTTGATCTGGTTTTAAGTGAATAAATACCTGTTGTCAAAGCGCAATGTACAAAATGCTCAAGTTTGCATCTGGAATTTCAATCTTTGAACATTAGTTCTTAAATATTAAAGTATGTTTGACTAATCTAAACCTAAATACATTCTGATCCTAACCCCAGAGATTCTTGACAAAAGCTGGGACACATATTATGACTTCGTGTGGTTGGACCAGGTTCTGCCCTGGTCTGGTCCGGTCTGAGGGAATTGGTGTTGACAGCTGGATGATAAAATCATAGCGTGTGTGAAATATAAAACTTCTGATCTTTAGCCTTCAGATCTTTTTTTTTTTTGGCTTTTTCAACCCAAATTGCACCACAAATCAGGTGTTGAAGCTGATGACTGTCCAGTTGGCGAGGCTGTCTACCAATGAATAAGTAAATGATGTAGCTGAGTCAAATTAGTTACTGCTACTGACTCCATATGGGACCTGAAGGCACCATTCGTTATTTTCAACATATTGTCACATTATTATTATTGTTAATATTATTGTTCTAAATTCTGTCAATATCTCCCAGTACTGTGTGTTTAATTTGTTATGGAGCACATGGGTTTAGTCTGGGATTAATGGGTGGAATTAGTCCTTTATATGATATTTGCTGCAGTGGCAGGATTGGCGTAATTGGGTTAAGCTGCAAAATTCAAGATAGGTCAGCACAGCATTGCATGACCACCAGTTTTAGTGTTGCTAAATTCTGTTTACTGAAGACAAAGTTGTTGAATTGATCTAGTTTCCAAGTACATGTATGTAAGGAGGGGCTGTTGGCTGAATTTCTACTCCTTTTTTTACTTTTTTAACCATAATAGTGTTTTAATGAAGTCACAAGCTAGCCTGCATTTAACGTTTTGGGTCTATAACCTGTCCAGCATGCAACTTATATGCAAATTGATTCTTTTTTTATTGAAAACATGCCCAACCCACACATGGAAACACTTCAGAGACAAGCGAAAACCAAACTCCAGACAGGAAATATGATTTATTCCATCTTCATCTTCATCATTGAAAACTGAAAGGGCTAAAATTCTACATTGTCTAAACTTCATGACAGCATCAAAGCTAATTTTGGTTGAACACTCTTAAACTGAGGATGTGATGACGAGTTAGCTGTGTGATGTGTAGTGAACCTCCCTGCCTGCCTGTGCAGGGCTGCAGGAGCAGAATTGCAGAGTAAAGCTAAACATGTTTGTGTGTGTACGTCCAACGAGAGCTGAGCTGTGCCATGATGTAAATGATGCAGCAGTGGATAGAGAGGGAGCAGCAGACAGGAGGAGGGGGAGGAGTGCAGTGTAGTGATGGATTCTTGGAGAGTCTGTGTTAAAGCACCCAGCACCTGGAACCATACCAACAGGCTCTTTATTTGTTTTCTGTCATGCACCACTCGGTCTTTTGTCTTTCTGTTTATGCTCCTTTTTTGTTTTTTACCTGTTCATATTATCTGTCTCTTTCCCACACATGTACAGTCCTTTGCTTTCTCCTCTTCTCACTCTCTATAGTTCTTCACATCCATCTCTATTTCTAACCCTGTGAAACCTCCCACCTCCTTTATCTCTCCCACTGAATGTAATCTCTGCTTTCCTGGCCTATTTAGAGATTGCACTGTGTAAAAAATGATCCCTTTGTGTGTCACCGTCCTTGTCACCAACAGCAGCAGCGGCTGTAAATCCCCAGTCCCGATGACCCCTCCATCACTGCCAGTAAAAATCTGTCCAGTGGTGGGACCCTTTGTGGCGCCGACCCCATAGTCATAATCTGCTCTCTTATTTAATCTGCTCAAGTCAAGGATTTTTCCTGTTTTTCTGAGCTGAGCTAGCAGTTCCGCGTGTGTTGCAATCCTCCATTTCAGCAGGTCCCTGCATGCCAATTGATGCATGTGAGCTGTGCTGGGATTGAATTTTCCAGAATATTTATTACAAATTATTGTGATAAATTTGTATACAAATGAGCATTTTTGTTGAGAAGTGGGACGTGCTGTCCCTTTTGGTCTGTCTACATGCTGTGGAGGGTAAATTGAATTTGAAATTCCACTTAGCAATCAGTTGGCAATTAATGAACACAACTGTCTGGCAGATGGAGAGATAGACCACTGCGTCTGTTGAGGCTGGGTTTGTCTGCCTCTACTTGTCGACTCTCATTACAGCACACTAAGATGAATGAGGGGCCAATAAATCTTATCAGCTCTACACTGGGGCCATAGCCTGCAAACAGTTTCACCAGTCACCTCAGGATGTGATGCTGCTGTGTGTTGCCTGCTTTGGGTGATGCCTAAACCCTCTCACAAGCTGTTGAGGTGAATGTATGACTGACAGCTTGTCTTTGTGGTTGTGCAAGCATATCTTTGTGTGTTGTACTTTGTGTTGTACATAGGAAGCATTTACAGATGAGTGTGTGGGATAGAATCTTAACACTAAGTGACTCGACCGAGGTCAGAAAATGTGTTTCCAGACATTTCTTTTGAAGATAAAAAGATCTTTCCCAAAGAGGAATCCCCTCTTGGTTGACTGAAAAGAACAAACAGGACAATCAACAATGCAGATCACACAAAAACACAAAGTTCTGTTGATATTCAAAGTGTAGGTTTTGTATCTAAATATGGATTATTTACAACAGTGAGTGTTTGGTTTTGTCATCCATGTTCTGTAAGTAGGTCCAGTGGAGGTCAAAGGGATGCTGACCCAGGCTGAATAAACTAAACTCAGTGATTGTAACACTGGTTCTAGTAAAAATGAAAACCAGTGGAGCCTGGAGAGGGTTGTTTGAAGTTCTTATTGAGCCGGAGGTCCACAACTGGAATGAACTTGCACACCTTACCTCCCTACAGTTCTGTTGTTACATGCAAGGGAATTAAAGCACTAAAGTGTCTATGAAGGGAAGGGAAGGGGAGAATGAAATGAATGTGCAAAAATGGGACAGAGGTTAGTTTGTTGTCCAGAAAGAAGTCACAGCACATTACTGTGAGAACAGAGGCCTTTTTTCACCACTCACATTGGTGTCTTTTTGGTGAGTTTGTGTGTATGTGCCTGTAAAAAGAACCTGCAGGCATCGATCAGCTGAGCATCAGTGTGTGAGCCTGTGCTGTGTTCTTGTCAGAAGTCTGTTCCCAAATGTGTGTGTGATCAAAGTGTTAAATGGACAAATGTCAAAACCAAACACTCCTGTGTGAGGACATGTGGTTTTATAGTTCCTGTTACTGTATGTTCTCCAGTGATTAGTCCACATATTGACAGACCAAGAAGGTTCATCACAGACACACCTGACCTGAACTATCTCTTCATCTCTTGCTTTCTGTCTGTCTCTGTGTTGAGCTCTCTTATCTTCAGCCTTTTCTCTGCCTGAGCAGTACTGCATCATTCTGTGTAGATTGTAAATCCCTCTCATGATTTATCCAAATTGGACAACACACAGCTTGTATTTTGTCTGATTATTTTCTGAAAAGTCTAATGGGTTAAAGACCAAGCATCAGTGAGAGTCCTTAGTTAGCTACATGGTAGGTTGTAAGAGATTAACATCTACAGCTTAACTGTGAAAGATGAATTTAAATTGGACTTGCCCTCAACATTATAACACACATTACAAATTATTGTAAGGGGAAAGGGTATGTATCCTCCACTGTCTTTATCCCTCACCCACAGAAGGCCTCCTTTTCATACTGAATGCGTTATTTCAGCAATCTGTCAGTTCATCTGGACTTTGATGTTGTCAACTCTGCCTCTTTTCTTTTGCTGTTGTACAGTGCAACACAGACTCCCTTGTGTTAGAACAAGGCACGTGGCATTGTCCTTCAGGGCAGATAACAGCACAGCCTCTCCTTAAGCAACTTGATGACATCATGAGTAGTGCAGCCAGTGCACCCAGTCCTGCCCTGCCAGAGGTGACGCTGGCTAGTCCCTACCGCAACAATGACGTTGACAGTCAACTCTCAACACAGCAATGACTAGTCCTGCTAGAATGAACGAGCAGAGCTACTAAACTGACGGTCCTGATTGTGGGTGAGAATACAAACCAAAGCCTATACCCTAGATTATTGGTAAAATGTCTGGATATCAGGCTATATGAGGAATAACACATCACCCGAATGTAGGCATGTATAACCCAAAGTATAAACCAAAGCACAGTGACAGGGCTGATAGATTTCAGTATTTCCATTGCTTTCACTACACACTCAACAATACATCTGGTTTAAGAATCATAAATCTTTAATTGTAGGAGGTAGGCTGAACTAACAGATGGGCAGACTGATAATGAATGAATGTGTGAGTTTTGTTAGAAGGTGTGAAGGTTATACTTGGCTATTTCAATCGATTTGAATAATGAAAGTTTAACTAAATGAGATAAATGTAATAAAATATAGTCCACAGTGGCCTACAGAAGTGAATAACAGTGCTTTTGTAATGCGGAGCCCCCTACTCCTGAGTGACTCAGGCAGGTGGGACAAGCCAGTAGTGTACAGAATCTATGTTAATCTCCTGTGTCCTAGCTTTAAAGGCTCATATGCTTGAGCATCAATCAGTAAAGGTGGGAACTGCACACACATACATTCATACGTGTTGCTCAGAGGAATGTGTGATGAGACAACAATGCTGTAAGGCATGGTGTAGTCCTCCGAGTATACTCTTAAAAGTTTGAGGAGGATTTTCATCTAGTCAGTTTTCCTTTGATCTGCTCTCGTTCATGTCATTTCCCATGTCAGCCCACTGGAGCTCTAACACCCGTATCATGTTATCAGTTTGGCCATTTGTTCTGCAGAGTTAGCAGAACCCAGGAAGGAAGCCTCTGAGTGGATCTTACAGCTAATGTGCTCTGTCATGGTCCAAAATGAGCTTTGTGGAAGAGTGCTGTGTCATGGACAAAAGAGTGTTCATATTCATATTGCGTTCAGCTGAATGTGCTGTGAGGCTGATGAAAGACTGTTTATCTTCAGTATGTAGAATGTCTGGGAGGTCAGTAGGAGCAACATAGCATAGAAATGCTGTCTCTCACACACACACACAAACAAGCAACAAAACAACAGTTAGCTGGCATTCCAGCTAGTTTCACAGTAAAATAAAAAGGTGCTATACATATTGTAGCAATTGTAATTAGGATGTGTAATTATGTCGCTTGTCTGGGAAGATTCTCACTCGTCAGAGTTAGAAGAACCTCAAGAACTCAAGTAAGTCCAGTTGTCTTTGTTCTAATTCTTAGAACTTTTGCCACTAATGGGTCCCTCTGTGTTCTGAGCCTCTGAAATATTTTACTACAGCTCTACAGAATCACATTTGTAGACGTGTGGGCTAAATAAAGGTTATTCGATTTTTTTCAACCCTAATTTGTTTCTATCACAGATCTACTGGTCTGACACCTGGATTAATATTTACCATTTTAGATCATTGATTTGACACGACAGTGTGCTGATGAGTGGACAGTAAGAGAACATCGAGATAACACAAGCACCCGTGTTAACATTAGTGGTGGAAGTGCTGAATTATGTGTACACTTGTTACTGTAACTCAGTTGTAATTTGTACTCTTTTGTGTATTTACTTTTTAATTACGTTTATTACAAGTATTGTATTTCACTACATCACCACAGACACAAGCAAAAGTAGTGCAAAAAGATGAGCCGAATTATTTGCAAAAATGAAGAAAGATCTCCTCCTATTTGATATGATCATGTTTAGGATGTCTAGTTTGACTCCCTGCTCAAAGGTTAAACAAGTTGTGAACAACACCGGGTTGTAATAACACTAATACCGCTGATGGCTAAGTTGAGTTTGTAACTTTTGCTGCCCTACTGCAGATGTTGTAAGTAGTCGGTTTGAACAGCTTAATGGCTTATTGGGTGCAGTTATGTACTTATATTCATTAATTTGTGTTTAAATTCTCCTTGTATCTGTGGCTAAGCATAAAAATATGACTGAGCACGCATGATGGCAACATGATACTTGACACTGACAACGGCTCCCGCTTATTCACTTTCACAACTCACACTGTCAACCTTGAACTGGCAACCTTCTCACCACAAGCACTGTTTTAAAACACCTGAATACAATAGAACAGAATTAAAGCAAGCTTGTGAAACGTGATTCAGTTTCACCCGACTTGACCCCTCTCACCTCATTTTAAATATAGTGTACAATGGTTGCCATGGTCTCTGAAATGCTAGTAGTCAACACAGACTATCCTCATCTTAGTTAGAGTATGTCCTCCATGCACTGCTGAAGGTTTTCCCTTGGAAACTGTCCACATAACACCAGCATGTTGCCACAACACCTCCTTACAATAAGGATTGTGTTTGTTCATGATTAGGCTGGATTTGTTGCTCAGACTTAAGATAATTGCCCTAATTTACTCTGAGTTATGCAGGGTTACCTACACGCAGGTGAACTGAAGTGGCATTAAAAAAGAGAGAAGATCACTATATGATGTACATGAGACAAAAATGTTCAGATATAAAACAAAAATCTTAACAAAATTTGTAAGATAATAAATAGCTATAGTGACTTGGTACTTTGGTACAAAGTGCTTTACAAATTGCAGTCGCACGCCAACCCTGTGATTAGTGGACGACTCGTGCTACTTCACGCAACACAAACTAATATTACCTTGGATACACTGATATTATCCTGATACACTGGTAAACAGGTTAATAATACACTTTCTGTCACTGACCACTTCTCTGACACAGTCATCAGTACACATCAGTATGGTTAGTCCATATCCATCAGACTATCCATCATTATCTCTGTGTAATGACTGGTAACCTGTTCAGTGTAACCAGTGTCTTGCTTCTGTGTGACCTTCATCAGTCCCAAACAAACTACCATCCTGCACTTGCTGTGCGTGAGCAGTCTCACCATTACCTCCTAAGTCAGCTGTCTCTCTTCCTTCATGTCTGAGTTATTTTTTGGTGGCCTTGTTAGTTTGCTGCCACTTTGATTAGGACTGTTGTCGGCCCACAGAGTGACGGCCTTTGCTATCCTGTCTGTCAGGTGCCATGGCAGCGTATGTATGGCACCATCACACCCTAACTTTGTGTTAGAGGCTCAAATATTGCAATTCAGTGCGACAAAAACAAACAAAAACACAAACAACTAAAATTCACTTCAGTTCAGGATCTTTAGTTTGAGGTCACTGGAACCTGCTTTAGTCTTTATTTTAGTTTTTTTTTTATTTAAGTATCCTTGGATGTGTATTGTCCTTGTAGTCCTGCTGTTATATTTGAATATTATGTAAATGTGTATTAAGTGCATTCAGATAAAGCTTTTGATGTGTGCGTGTGCGCACATACAAATGTTTGTTTGTGTATGAGAGACAGTGACAGATAAATCCATGTGGTCACAGTGTCCTCGCTGGCCCAGGCTCCCTCTGCTCTCTACACTCCCCCCCATTAGTAAGTGCGCGTGTGCTCTTTAAAGCACAGCAAAGTTCAGTCACAACAGCATCACAATAACAAACTCAGAAGTGCCGACCTGTCGACTTGGGTCAGAGTGTGGTTGTTTCACCTCTCACAGCTGATACAGTGCTGTTTTTAGTCATCTGCCCAGGGCAAATGGGACTCATGAGCGCCTCAGCTCATGTCACTGGCCGTCCCGTGGTTGCTGTCTGATCTCTACCTCTAGGACACTGGTGGATTTGGCTGCATCTCACAAACACACACTTAAATCAGACTTAATTGCACTGAGATTAGCTTTCTTGTTCTAATGGATGTTGACTTCTTCTCTATTTTATACCAGTCTGAAAGACTCTAGCTAGAATTGGGTAGCTTTGGTGCAAGTTATGACTACTGAAAGTACACGATCTCTCCAGAGTCTCACAACTAAGACTGGAGTCAGCTGTGTTTACAGTCACACAGGAGCTAGTCTGTACTAATAATGCATGTTGTATGAAGAAATATCCATGTTAATGGGAAAGGTTGAGCACTGGGAGTAAGAGTTTTCAGTTGGACATCAATCAGTGAATTAGGCTTAACTGCCAAGTCCAAGAACTTTGAATGTGTGACTGTGACTATTCAGAAAGAGTACTGTAAGCTTTTTGGCAGAAGGACATATGAACACAGACTTGCTGCTGTCATAACTTCACCTGTAACATGGACGTGTTATCATGTATATGAATGCCTCCATCTGAACTGATATGCTTTTCTCCCTGTTTGAGAGTGTAAGCCTCCCATTGGACAAAGTGAAAGTGAAGGTCCTCTGAATCTTTCTGACTCTTAATAACTCTGTTTCTCAACAGTCTAGCATAAAACTGCACAGAGGCTGCCAATATCTCACTGACTTCCAGAGAAATCTTGTAACAGTTCTGGCAGTTCTTGGAGGTCTGTCTACTTGTCTTCCTGTCACTTTAGGAGGAAAGTTTTTCAATGTTCAGGGTCAGATTTCTTGTTGCTCTCTCCATGTACACCACTCAGTAAACAGAGGATTCAAAATGTTTGTCAGTGCTGTGGTGTACACAATAAGAACAGATGCAGAAAAAATACACAAAACAGGTACAAAGACTTGTGCACATTTTATAGACACTGTAATAGTCATGTTCGAATCATCCAACCACTGACGTGACAGTTTAAACAGTCTCTTAGTTATTCTGAAGAGGTTTATGCAGACTCTTTGTTATTATATAAGCTCACTTTCCACCGTTTTCCTGCTGTCTGTCTTCACATTACTGCACACCCTTCCTCCTTCCCTCTTCTGCATTCTGTCTCATCTCTTACTCTCGCCCCTCCTCTGTCTCCTCTTGTCTGTCCTGCGTGTCTCGTCAGCTATGTGCCGTAGCTGAAGTGTTCCTTTACTACTGTTATCAGATGGAACTAATGATAGGGCAGTCATTGTGCTTGGTGTGTGTGTGTGTGTCGAACTGTGTGTACACAGATGTGTGTGTGTGTGTTATTCTCTTCAAACCATTACGCAGCTTGAGAGACATTACCCTCAGCTCTGTTGTGTTGAGACATCTGGAGAGACTGTTGGGTCTATACATGTGTTCTAATGAAACCTGTAGCTCCACATGATTCTGAGCCGGTGATATCCTAAAACACTGTTGAATCTGTTTCACTTTTTGCTCTGGAGTTTTGGTTTTGGAAAGGTGAAGAAAAGACAGAAGGCAAACCCGTGATTTTGGGCTGTATTTCCTGCACTTGTTTAGCGAGATTGGAGATCTGGAGTGGAGATTATGAAACATCAAAACACCAATAAGGGAGTACATATTAGAAGAGTGGTGTTCACCCTTTCCTCATTCTGTTTTTGCTGACCTTTTTTCCCAATTTACTTTGGTGCTTCTTTCGTGCTAATAAAACTTAAAATAATCTGACTAAAATGTATTTGAACTTGGACAGAGAGAGGCAGACGTGTATTAGTATCAGTAACAGTATGTCCGGAGGAGGATGCTCTCGTCTCAGTGTTTTCACTGCAGGAAGTCAAGCATGAAGTGGCATCTCTGGAGGAAGTGAGCTGGAACAGACTGATGTGTTTGTGTGTGTACTCGTGTGCAGCTCTGCTCTCTGTGTGTGCTCCGTTCGTCTCTGTATCTATCTGTGTCTTTATGTGCTCCGTGTCAGCGCTATCGGGTGTTTTCCCGTAACTAGTGTTTACTGTACATTCCATCGTCTAGCTGCCACCGTGCCTGAGGTCCTGAGCTGTGCTGAATGCAGCTGAGTCACTGTGTGGTCACTGCTGGATAATCACACCTCAGGAATGTAACACCATTGCTGCTCCTCTCCAAATGCTGGCATTACGTTAAAATAGTCATGCAGCTGTAGGTGACTGTGGGTAAATGTGACACGGGAGTTGCAGCAAAAAGTGTGCATGGTTACTTTTTATACCTTTTTAAATAAATGTTAGCTAAAATGATCTAAGATGAACAGAAATTAAATGGTAGAATTTTTAACAACAGTATGTTAATGCCCTTTGCCAAGTAAGTATAAATGTAGTATAGAAGTTTATAGTATATGTGATATTTTTTGGTATCGTCTGTGCAATAACCGGACTAACCCTAACCATTATTACGTTTGCCTAGACAGAGAAACAATTTGCATACTAGCAATTATCTTCTTCTTCATCTTCTTCTTCTTCATCCGCTTGGTCCGGGACCGGGTCGCGGAGGCAGCAGTCTGAGCAGAGATGCCCAGACTTCCCTCACCCCAGACACTTCCTCCAGCTCTTCCGGGGGGACCCCGAGGCGTTCCCAGGCCAGCCGAGAGACATAGTTTCTCCAGCGTGTCCTGGGTCTTCCCCGAGGCCTCCTCCTGGTGGGACATGCCTGGAACACCTCCCTAGGGAGGCGTCCAGGGGGCATCCAAACAGATGCCCAAGCCACCTCAGCTGACTCCTCTCGATGCGAAGGAGCAGCGGCTCTACCAGCTCCTCCCGAGTGACCGAGCTTCTCACCCTATCTCTAAGGGAGCCCCAGCCACCCTCATGGAGGAAACTCATTTCGGCCGCTTGTATCCGCGATCTTGTCCTTTCGGTCATTACCCAAAGTTCATGACCATAGGTGAGGGTGGGAACGTAGATTGACCGGTACAATCGAGAGCTTCGCCTTTCGACTCAGCTCCTTCTTCACCACGACGGTCCGGTACACCGACCGCATAACTGCGGACGCTGCACCAATCCGCCTGTCAATCTCACGCTCGATCTTTCCCTCACTCGTGAACAAGACCCCGAGATACTTGAACTCCTCCACTTGAGGCAGGACCTCTCCACCCACCTGGAGAGGGCATGCCACCCTTTTCCGGTCGAGAACCATGGCCTCGGATTTGGAGGTGCTGATTCTCATCCCAGCCGCTTCACACTCGGCTGCAAACCGCTCCAGTACATGCTGAAGGTCCTGGCCTGATGAAGCCATCAGGACAACATCATCCGCAAAAAGCAGAGATGAAATCCTGTGGTTCCCAAACCGGACTCCCTCCGGCCCCTGGCTACGCCTAGAAATCCTGTCCATAAAGATTATGAACAGGACCGGTGACAAAGGGCAGCCCTGCCGGAGTCCAACATGCACTGGGAACAGGTCTGACTTACTGCCAGGCAATGCGAACCAAGCTCCTGCTCCGGTCGTACAGAGACCGAACAGCCCTTAGCAAAGGCTCCCCGGACCCCATACTCAGCGGAGCACTCCCCACAGAATACCACGAGGGACACGGTCGAATGCCTTCTCCAGATCCACAAAGCACATGTGGACTGGTTGGGCAAACTCCCATAAACCCTCAAGCACCCTGTGGAGGGTATAGAGCTGGTCCAGTGTTCCACGACCAGGACGAAAACCGCATTGTTCCT
Organism: Scortum barcoo; assembly: GCA_023238725.1. Classification (NCBI taxonomy): domain Eukaryota; kingdom Metazoa; phylum Chordata; class Actinopteri; order Centrarchiformes; family Terapontidae; genus Scortum; species Scortum barcoo. The sequence goes on from CM041550.1 coordinate 25,062,643, forward strand.
CCTGAATCCGAGGGTCGACTATCGGCCGAATTCTCCTCTCCAGTACCCTGGCGTAGACCTTCCCGGGGGAGGCTGAGAAGTGTGATCCCCCTGTAGTTGGAACACACTCTCCGGTCCCCCTTTTTAAAAAGAGGGACCACCACCCCAGTTTGCCACTCCAGAGGCACTGTCCCCAACCTCCATGCAATGTTGCAAAGCGTGTCGTGTCAGCCAAGACAGCCCCACAACATCCAGAGATTTGAGGTACTCAGGGCGGATCTCATCCACCCCCGGCGCCTTGCCACCGAGGAGCTTGCGAACTACCTCAGTGACTTCGGCTTGGGTGATGGACGAGTCCACCTCAGAGACCCCAGCCTCCGCTTCCTCATTGGAAGGCAAGTCGGTGGGATTGAGGAGATCCTCGAAGTGAGTTTTCCACCGTCCCTGACAATGTCCCCAGTCGAGGTCAACAGCTCCCCACCTGCACTGTAAACAGTGTTGGCAGAGTACTGCTTCCCCCTTCTGAGGCGCCGGACGGTTTGCCAGAATCTCTTCGAGGCCGACCGATAGTCCTCCTCCATGGCCTCACCGAACTCCTCCCAGACCCGAGTTTTTGCCTCCAGGACCGTCTGGGCTGCGGCTTGCTTGGCCTGCCGGTACCTGTCAACTGCGTCAGGAGTCCCACAGGCCAACATGGTCCGATAGGACTCCTTCTTCAGCCTGACGGCATCCCTTACTTCCGGTGTCCACCACCGGGTTCGGGGTTGCCGCCACGACAGGCACCAGAGACCTTGCATCCACAACTTCGAACTGCCGCATGTCGACAATGGAGGCAGAGAACATGGTCCACTCGGACTCAATGTCTCCAGCCTCCCTCGGAATCTGTGAGAAGCTCTTCCGGAGGTGGGAGTTGAAGACCTCCCTGACAGAGGGCTCGGCCAGACGTTCCCAACAGACCCTCACAATACGTTTGGGTCTGCCAGGTCTGTCCAACTTCCTCCTCTGCCAGCGGATCCAACTCACCACCAGGTGGTGATCGGTTGACAACTCAGCCCCTCTCTTTACCCGAGTGTCCAAGACATACGGCCGGAGATCAGATGAAACGACAACAAAGTCGATCATCGACCTTCCGGCCTAGGGTGTCCTGGTGCCACGTGCACTGATGGACACCCTTATGCTTGAACATGGTGTTCGTTATGGACAAACTGTGACTAGCACAGAAGTCCAATAACAGAACACCGCTCGGGTTCAGATCGGGGAGGCTGTTCCTCCCGATCACGCCTCCTCCAGGTATCACTGTTGCTTGCCCACGTGAGCGTTGAAGTCCCCCAGTAGAACAATGGAGTCCCCAGTTGGAGCACTATCAAGTACCCCTCCCAGGGACTCCAAGAAGGCCGGGTACTCTGTACTGCTGTTCGGCCCGTAGGCACAAACAACAGCAAGAGACCTATCCCCAACCCGAAGGCGCAGGGAAGCGACCCTCTCGTTCACCGGAGGTGAACTCCAACACATGGCGGCTGAGCTGGGAGCTATAAGCAAGCCCACACCAGCTCGCCGCCGCTCACCCTGGGCAACTCCAGAGTAGTGGAGGGTCATCAGCCCCTCTCAAGGAGCTGGGTTCCAGAGCCCAAGCTTGTGCGTGGAGGTGAGCCCGACTATCTCTAGCCGGTACCTCTCAACCTCCCGCACGAGCTCAGGCTCCTTCCCCCCAGCGAGGTGACATTCCATGTCCCTATTGCCAGAGTTTTGGTCCAGGGATTGGGTCGTCGAGGCCCCCCGCCACGACTGCTACCCAAACCACATTGCACCGGCCCCTCATGGACCTTCCTGCGGGTGGTAGGTGGTGAGCCTACTGGAAGGCGGGCCCACGTCGCCATTTCAGGGCTGAGCCCGGCCGGGTCCCGTGGGCAAAGACCCGGCCACCAGGCGTTCGCCTGCGAGCCCCAACCCCAGGCCATACTAGCAATTAAAACATTTTATTCTAAACAGTATAAAACAGTCACTGGTCTATCACTGCTGTCACAGGGGCTGACAGCAGCCTCCAACACACACTAAAGAGACGGACTACAGTCTGCACATTAGCTTTCAATCTCTCCTTATGCACAAACATAAAAACAGGCACGTTTCAACTTGTGTGGAGGCCTAGTGAATAAACTACCAGCACTCATCAGTAAAGGTACACTTGTTTTGTCAGTTTGCAGGTTAGCCAGCTCTGATTAAAGCCACAGTTTGAGACTGAGAGAGTGGTTTGTGAGTACAATTTCTAGATTCCCCCCCCCCCCCCCCCCACGTTTGCTGCACTTCAGCTCACCTCCAAAGCCCCTCCTCACAGTGTCAATTCTTTCTTTTTAACTTGTTTTTCTTTGTTTCTCTCCATCTGTTTATTATCTTTCAGGTAAACTGTTGTTTTCTCATTATTTAGTTGTTTGGTTGTTGTTTACCCTCTGTTATGTCCTATCAAAGTTAGCTCATGTGTGATGTAGTGGATCCTGTGCAGGAGCAGTGAGCAGCTAGTAGGCTTGTATGTGTGTGTACGCCTGTGTGTATTATTTTCTTGCCTTTTTAGGTCTTTTTAGAAGCTTAAAAATATCACTTTTGTCATCACAATATTAAAAAGGTCATTTATTAACACACAGGCCACCCTGTTCAGCCCACTGCCCCCACCATGTTACTGTATGTGTGTTTATTGGACACTTGACATTTGTGGGTGACATATTAAAGGAACCTGAATACATGCACTGCACATGCAGGTCAGCAGAGATCACTGAGCGGTTAGAAGAGCTTGAAGATGATGGGAATTATGCTGTGGCCTTCACTGTGACCAGATCTCTACCAGATTGTTCCTTTGCTAAGCCTCCCCTCCCTTTAGTTATAGCAAGTCCATACATTGAACACTGCATGTGTGTATGTCACACAGAGAAACGTTTCTGGCAGATTGATCAGCTGCAGTTAGTTCATTCACTTGAACTTCTCCTGTTAGCGATATAACATACAGACCGTCGTTGCATGTCATTTCCCTTCTCACTGCTCCCTCATTTTTCTGGCATATCTCACTTTTTCAAGAGAAAGTGCTTTTAGGACTAACTGATGAGTTTTGCAAAGTCTCATGGGTCAACCTTCCTGTTTTCTCATTATTTAGTTGTTTGGTTGTTGTTTACCCTCCGTTATGTCCTATCAAAGTTAGCTCATGTGTGATGTAGTGGATCCTGTGCAGGAGCAGTGATTGAAGCTCTGTCAGATACTCTGCTCTGATTGGTTGTTTTGATTCAAGTGTGGTGGATTCTTCAATGACCTTAGATGCAGCAGGGGGGACCTGAGGAGTCTGAGAAGTCATTTTTCAAAGTTACTTCACTTTGAACAGCATGAACACAAACCTTGTTTAGATGCTTCAGGATTTTGTGCATACAAATAGCAGGCTTGAGAGTTACTGGCTTGTGAGTTACAGCTACAGTGTAATTTCAGCTGAACTTGAAAATAGACATGATCCAGACAAAGGCCCAGCTTTATGGGAGCGCCTGAGACATCAGACTCTAGTTAGTGTTATGCAGCAGGGGGAAGGGAGGGCCAGGCATGCTGCATAATCATAAAGCACTAAAGCAATAAACTGCAGCTTCTGTGTTTCTGTCCTCTGAACTCATTTTGTTCTCTCATACTGTTAAACTCTGTGATGTTACATTTCCTTCTTTTAAATATCTCAAGAGTTCTGTGAGGACAGCAGTGGAAATCACTGCAAAGATGGCATCATGTTTCTGTATGTGTGTTTGCTCTTGTGCTTTTGTACATCTCTGTGTGTGTGTGTGTTAGTCTGTGTACAACTGTATGTGTGTGGTGTTTCCACTGGTAATGAGATGTGAGCTGAAAGACGAGGGAGAAATCCTTGATTTAATTTAAAGGCTCCTCCACATCAGAGACAGATGGAGGAGCAGCCACATGTGTTTTAGGGCTTGATGTCAGTGGGTTAGTTTGATCAGGGTTCACTCCCTGACATCCAGCACTACTTTTCTGGGATACGTTTTCCCCCTGCAAGTTCTTTAAATCTTAAATGTGGTCAGATCTATTATCAAATAATAATGAGATTTTTTTGTGTGATTTCAGTAGCTGCTGCATGCAGTGTTGGAAATTGAGTTTCTTTTATCCCTGGCCGCTGTGACAAAGTTATCGCTGCTGCTGATGAGCTTTATACTGCATACAGTTAAAAAACACATCAGCTTCTTTTAATTATAAGTGGGGCGTGCACTCATGTAGCTGCAAAGACACAAGAAGCAGTCAGGTGTTAGTAACTTTCGATAGAAACCTGCTCCACAAGGAAGCAGTGTCAGAGCTGAACATGGTAAGGTTGAAACAGGCACAATGAAAACAGGAGGGTGAGAAAAGTTCTTTTGTTTCTAAGACAAAACAGTTGCACACAGAAACAATGCCAGGTTACCTAATCTGAGCTGGATATGTAAATCGAGTGCTCAGCGCATACATACCCAACAGCCTCAGACTGAGTTAAAGGCAAGAGACAACCTGCCTCTTATTCGTGCGAGTTTGTCTGAGCACAAGACCGAAACCTTTGTGTTGTTAAAGCAGTCAGACTGTGATTGGATAAGAGTCTGGCATGTGTTGGTTTTCTGCCCTAAATCATACGAACACTGGGCCTTTCAGTGAAGTGGATTATTACTGATCTAGCATCAGAAGTACATGGCCACTGTAACATTACAGTCAGTGTATGGGTAAACTGAATTAAATACCTTTTTAATGGGAAGAGTTAGCATGATGTATTATTCCATTGCTCAAAGCTGCTGGAGAAGCTCATAAAACAAGACCATCCATCAGCTGATTTTTCTGCTTTCTGTTTTTACACCTCCTGTCCTCGCTGTGGCAGCAGCTAAACTTGTATCACATTTATACTTAAACATGAAAGATAAACAATGAAACTCTCAGTGCTACTTGCTTACTAAAAACATTTCTTAAAAAAAAAAAACTCTCTGTCCCGTTGTTGCCTTTTTAATGTTGTTTTTCCAAAATGTTGTGGTTTGTATAAAACAATGAAAATACAGAGAAGAAGCTAGTACTGAAGCCTCACATGTTTTTAAAAGGTCAGGTTATTAAAGCCTGAGGCTGTGGGTTGGTGGGTTTCTGTATTATATAACAAAAGAGGAATAAGAAGTGAAAGAAGCTTGGTGATCCCTGTGTCCATCTTAATATTAAACCACAGCCTTGTGTTTTCTGTCTCATATTTTTCAAATACCAGGCTGGGCTACAGAGTAGGTCACAATTCACTTGGTAATGTACACAACATTATTTATTTTAAAGGGCAAATGTAGGAAAATTTTCCTCACTGATATGTGCAGATGGAGCCCTGTGTCACACAAAAATACTGTAGACAAAAAGAGGCATACAAATGAGAACTGAGCATGTTGGGTTGGAGGATTTGGGAAAGGATGATGTCTGTGAGATTTGGATCTAGAGCCTTCGGGGGGGTCGTGTGCGTATTTTGGGGGGTCCGGATGTGGATGACAGCAGTCAGCCATCTGTCTGCAAAGAGGAGGAGTCTGTCTGTCCTCATTGTACTGGACTGTGCTGTTCTCCTGGCTCTCTCCTCTGTTGGACACTCAAACACAGAACAGTTGTTGCCATGGTCCCTTTGTGACTCAACTTCCCCAAGTGCAGAGAAGAAATCATAAAAAGTGTGTTTACCTCCACTGGTCACACTAAGAAAGGTTAGAGAGACCTCCTGCATCGACCCTGACCCGAGAGGAGTCCAAACTAGATTTGGGATTACCGTTTCCGTGGAGTTTCTGTGGGGGTTTACACCATTGTTAAACTCAGCTGATCCCTCGCAGAGCTCTCATCGAGTCTTTGTTGGGGCCTTTCATCAGTCTAATTACTATAATTCCCTCCAGTTGGAGAACAAAGGGACTGATCTGAGGATTAGCCCTGTAGACACAGGCCTTCTGCCTGCTGGAACACTCACTACCTGTCGCCCCCCCAATGGGGCAATGAGTTTAGTAAAAGCAAGAAAATACACTATATATAAGCATACAATGGACATGAGTAGATGACACCACAGTGCAGAAAGATCCAGCACAGAACAGAATAAAGATATAAAAATGTATGAAAAATGATCCCTGGCTGTCCTGAGATGATCTAAATTATCTTTTTGTGTCACCTCCAGTAGTATTTGAATTGAGCAAGCTGCAGAAAATGCAGAAAACACATGCCCACTGTTACCATATTGTATGGTGTCATGTATGCCTTGTTAGTTCACTTTGGAGCCACCAGAGGGCAGCATAGCTGTGTTGTTACCATACACATGACGCAGCGTGTGTGTTTCCGTAAAGCATTAGAAACTAGGTTTCACTTTTACAGATAAAAAGTTTCCAAAAATTGCACCAGTATCTGAACAGAAGTTCAGGTGATGCGTGAGTGTTGTTATGGTGTCAGCAGGGCCACTCTCACTAGGCGTTCATTGAGCAGCTCTCTCACCCCATGACAAGGAAAGATGCTGGGGGAGGGGCCTGTGGCTATATATGAAGGTTTGTTCAGAGGGGGTACAGTCATGGTGCAGGACTGAAAATGTCATCTATGTGCTGCTTGAGTCCCACATATGTTAGAATTTGACGATGTGAAGGCTGTAGGAGGCCAGTATCATTCAGAAGCACAGCATAAGCTTACAAACATTAAACTGTTGTGGTTACCCATAATGCTTTGCAACTGAACATTTTGAATACCGTCAGCCTGGGCTTATCCAGGTCTGTAGTGGTGATGAATCAATTCAGTTGTAATAATTAATAATTTGTATGAACTCTGAGAAGATTTCTGTGGTTTATTTGATCAAATATTTTATTAAAATATTACTTTAAACGTATTTATATGTTTTGTTGTGTCTCCACCAGGTGGCTCTGCTGGGCCTGGACCTCTTATCTGCCTTAGTGACAAGGTTACAGGAGAGATTTAAGACTCATGTGGGAACAGGTAAGAGTGACTTTTTTTGTTGTGTTTTTTTTTTTTTTTGTGTGGTATCTGCTTTATGCTCTCTGACATCATTGTCCCACATCATCATTTTCTTAATGTAGCTGAAAGCCTCTTGTCTCAAATGTCTGCCATCCACTCCTAATTATCTATTTCTCCTGATTCCTGTGTACTGTGATGATTGATGGTGTAGATTCAGCTGTTGCAACAAACTAATAGAAATAAAATTACATTTTTAATTTTACTGTTGCTATTTATCAAGTTAAATTGGGCAGTATCATTCATACTTCTTTATATTTTATTGGAAGCTACCTGTTCCCTTTTCTTTCTCTGTTAACTTAACCGTTCCTAAGAAATACTTTTTTGTTCAGTTAGATACTCTTCTACTGCTGCTACTACTCTTACTACTACTACTACTACTGCTACTAATAATAATAATAATAACAACAATAATAATACTAAGAGTAATATAATTATACAGAACCTTTGTTAAAATGTTACAAAGTGCTTTACATGGTTGAATGAAGATTGCAATTCTTCTTTTACGTATAAAAAATACCTAATAATGATATTAAATTAAAAAAAGATTACCATTAAGCGTTGTCCTTCTTGCTCTGAATTTGATAACCGATGAAAGAGATCCTGTGTTTCATTCTCTCCTCACTTGTCACATCTCTTCTGCTGCTCTGTTCTTCCCCTTTTCTGTTCTTCTCTCTTGTTCCTGTCTGAATAAGAATGAAATACCTTACTGATCAGATTCCTCCTCCGTTCCTGACTGTGATTTGCAGACACCCAAAGAACAATTCCAGAAATGAAATAAACCTCTTATATTTAGATTGATACATGATCTGTGTCTGTGTTGTGGAGAGAAAGGTCGAGTGGCCCAGAGCTCCATATGAGGACATCTAGAGATGCACCTGGACTCACAGGACTCATTTTCCATTACCTGTGATACCTTCACACATGGACTAAACCCATGAACTCAGTTTATCTACAGTTTATTACGACCCATGTTTAACTCCATATATGATTGATGATGATGTTCTCTGTACATGTGGCATCTATTGCACGTCTGTCCGTCCCAGGGAGAGGGATCCCTCATCTGTGGCTCTTCCTCAGGTTTCTTCTTTTTCCCATAAAGGGTTTTTTGAAGTTTTTTTGACCGGGTTGTGATTTTGGGCTTTAAATAAATAAATTAGATTTTTTTTTTATTTGATTTATATGTTTGGATGTCTGTTTTTGTAATGTATTTCAGAAGTGTAAGTAAAATGATTTGTTTGAAAGAAAGATGTTGGTAACACAAAGCCTTTGACACAACACACGTCAGCGGTGTTAAATACCCAACATTTCTTCACGTTTATCACGTCCTGTGTTGTGCTGTGGCATGTCTGACTTTCTTCTCTCCAGCTGACTGTTTGGACAGGATACTTCAGTGTTTCCTGTTCTCTTTCCCACAGTTCTGCCCAGCCTTATTGATCGATTGGGAGATGCAAAAGACCAAGTGCGAGACCAAGACCAAACACTGCTGCTAAAGATCATGGAACAAGCTGCCACCCCACAGGTACCAACACACACAACAAGCTTTTCTGACGTCATGTTTTAGGGTGTATTTTCAGCATAGCCTGAATAAATATGAATGATGATTCATGTAGATTTATTGCCAGAATTCTTTTTCTTTTGTGTGTTGCTGTTCTCCGAGTAACCACAAGTGCAGCGTCTTTGCCTTAGTTAAGTTGTTACTTGTTAATTGTGATACAACTCAACACTGAGCTGTTGCAGATAATGTGATCAAACCTTTGACACTGATCCAACACAACCAACAATGTAATATATATTTGGGAACAAAACAAATAGACCATACAAATAGACCATAGACCTACAACCAATAATATCAGAAAATAGATGGATTCACTCACTTTTGAATAGTCAATTTCTTTCATTTGTGCAAGCCACAGTAAGCGAACAGAATACAGAATATGTGGCATGCTGGTGGTGTGTGGCGGACTGGGTCAAACTGCCTGTTGTCCATTTCCTTTCCTATAATGTATGTTATTGCAGTAATCCATTACAACAGCAGTCATGCACATGTGCATGTCATTTTTATGTGTGTTGTTGCAGTATGTGTGGGACAGGATGCTGGGAGGTTTCAAGCATAAGAACAACAGGAGCAGAGAAGGAGTGTGCCTTTGCCTCATCGCCACGCTGAACACGTGAGCCATTTCACTTATGTTGGTCGTAGTGCTGAAGATAACAGAAAACCCTCATGTGTATACTACTCCGTATAATTATCACTGGATTTTTGCTTTTGCTACCTTTGTATAATACGTATCATTCAATTATCATAAAATATAATGGATCCATCTACCTTTTCCTTATGCTGAATGCAAACTCTCCATGTTATGACATTTTGACTTTTGTTCACTACCTTCTGCTGAGTAGATGCACTTATTTTTTTGTACATCTCTATTTGATCTGTTCAGTGGGCTTATTTATTGTAACTCTTGTCTTTCAGATATGGAGCTCACGGCCTGACCCTCAGTAAAATTGTTCCCCACATATGTAACCTCTTGGGGGACCCCACAAGTCAGGTAAGTGCGGTCAGGCTTTTTCTCCATCTATGTCAACACTATTGTCAGATGTATTTCATCCTTAGGTTTAAGGACCTCAGAGTGGTTTGTGCAAATGCAGTGCTGTGAGAAATGACAATAGTTATCAACATTTTAGAAAAGTCTTACACAAAGTACTGATAATAATGACTCACTAAAGACCAGCTTGATAATCACTTAAGACATTTATTTAGTAAAAATACCAAACAATCTTCTTACTGTTGGTTAAATGAAATAACCACATCTTAGGTATTCTCAGAGTTTCTGCTTACTTATGTGAGGTGTTTGCAATTACATTTCAGGAACTACATGATTAATTAAATAAAATCACTGAATACTGTTAATTGATCATGAAAGCAGTTGTTTAAACAGACTTTTAATTGGTGTACCATGTGAGAGGAACATTTAATGTGTAGACACAAAAGTGGCAGAATGCTCTATTGTTCCATTGTTCTTCCCTTAAGGGCAGTGCAGCTACACTCAAATCTGCTACGGTAGATTGATGGGTTGGAAACAATGAATCTAGTACAAATGATAAAAATAGCTCCGAAATGAGTCCCAGTACCAAATGAGTTTCAAGAAGGACCAGAATTTTTTCAAGTTGTTCATGTGGTCACCAGGTACGTGACGGGGCCATGAGCTGCCTGGTGGAGATCTACAGACATGTGGGTGAGAGGGTGAGGATGGATCTCAGTAAAAAGGGCCTGCCACAGTCACGGTACGACAACAGAAATCAACCTGCCTCTGTCCATCTTATTATTTGTGCCATCTCAATCTATCCTGTTTTTTTTTGCTCGTTTCTGAATTTGCATAATTTCTCACTCACTTAAATTTTGTCTTGCACACAAATGCGCACACTGTACATAGATCAGGGGCTGTTAAAGTGGTGAGTGGAAGATTTTGTCCCACATCCAAACACAAAGAGTTTACAGGCCACAACACTGTCATTCTCCCTCTAGTGGTAGAACTAAGCATTGCAGCTTTAGAACACTGATCAGCTGGGAGAGATTTACATTTTGTTGTTCTTAGATTAATAGGTACACTAAGATAAAACTAATGCAGTCTAATACAACAATAACACTCCTTCAGAAAGGTTATAATATAATACTTTTAGTTTTCATGTTTTCATATCGTTCAAGTTGAGAAGTGTCTGCTTTATGAATTTTACCTGCAGTGGGCTCTTCTTGTGTGCCATACTGTCTGACCTGTCTATTACAAGTAACACACAGCAGTAAACTATCATACTGCAGAGTTCTCAGAGGGGGTCCAGCTTCTAAAAGAAGAGCAGAAAGAGTTATTGAGGTGAAAGCATTTTTATTTCACCTTCATGTAATAGATAGGTGATCTCAGACAACCTGGGGATTATGAATATACACAACACACACAGACACACACACACACACACACACAGGTTTTATAACCAGATATCTGTCCATTTGGTAGAAGTTGTGATGCTCCTGTGTGATATCACCTAACATTCAGGCTGTGCATCATTTTCTATGAGCACCAAGTGTCTCAGGTTTCATTTCATACAGACTGTCTTTGTCTCTCCTTGTGTTTATATTTGATAGAAGCTCATGACAGAGCAACCTAGCACATTTTGTCAGCCATAAAATCTTATTTACAGTCATCTCCCCTGTAATCAGCCTCTGAACAAGCCCTTTGAACAGGGTTCCAGAATTTTGTAGCTCAGGATTGGATGAGCTATATTTCTTTTTTATATCACCTGCCAGCAGACATGTACAGACCCTGTCTGTTACCTTTTTTCTGCCTTTTTTACACTGGACCATATGTCTCTGCACTCTACCATTGCCTCTGTCTTTGTGTCTCTGTCTCTCTCTCTGTCTCTCTGTCTGTCTCTCTCTCTCTCTCTCTGGCCCTGGTTCCAGTTTGTCATTTGTGTGGCAGTTTTGGACGCCATCTATTTTGGTCTTGACCATCCCTTCTGCACAGAGCAGAGGCAGAGCCTCTCACCTCAGAGGAGATGGATGGTGCAGTCAACAGTTCTCGGGTCCTTTTTACTCTCTGTCATCATTTTCTCTGCTTCAGTCTTCACACACAGTTTTTACTCCCCTTTCCTTTGTTTCTTTTATTTTGTGTCCTCTATACATATTTATCATTTTATTTTTGCTTTCTGTCTGTCCGTTACCACAGGTTGAATGTAATCTTCAGCAGATTTGATGAAGTCCAAAGATCCGGCAACATGATCCCATCCTCTGGCTCAGGTGAGCATCCCTTCTGTGTGTCATTATTTAAGCTTGTTATTATTGCCTTTGTGTTTTATGTGGTATCCAGATGGCTCTTTGAACTTTTGATATGCATTGCTCACCACAGTTTAAATTTAAGCATTGCTGCTGCTGATTGTCAGGAAATAGCCCATAGGTTGTTTTTGTTGTTTTCATCCCCACCAACGTCCAGCACAGTTGCAAGTGAGAATGGGGAGATGTACACTGAATATCAGGACAGCGCTTGAATCTGGAGCAGCTCACTGGTTGTTTATGTAGTGCACTTTCACAGTCATCACATTGCCAATGTCACTAAACCAAACTAGTTCACTTCAGTATCACCATTTGTCTTTCCGTCGCAGTGCATTTGGATGTGTCAGCTTCTTTTAGACTATATTTTCCATGTTGCTAATGTGTGGAGGAAGAATGGGGGGGCGAGGGGTGCAGGCCAGACGGAAAGCCTGGGGCTAGAGGGGATGAGATTTCCCCACAGGAGGTGGGCATCCATTGGAGCTTTCAGATGTCCCTCTGTGGAGGTGAAGAGCAAAACAGACCTCCTCGGGCATCCCTCTAAACTGTATTAATATATGAGAGTAGACAAAACAACCCAGAAAAGACACAACTGCATAAAAAAGCTGTATGTGGCTATTTGTCCACGCATTAGTGTTTTGTGTGTTAGTAAAAATGTGACCTCTGTGCTCACTGCTGACTCTGCCTCATTACTGCCTCCATCCACAATGCATTCACAGGGACAACAGCTGAGTAAAGGAGAATAGAGTTAGACAGGGCTCAGCGTTTCAAAACAGTCTGCAGCGTCTTCTTTTAGCTGACGCTCCACAACATTTGGCACGTGGCTTCAGTTGTCAAAACAGCTTCTTTGATCGAAGCATTCAGGTGGGCTTGCTGACCTTCTTGTGTAAAGTGATAGCTTAGCTGTTAAAAGAAAATCATAGTTTTCTGTCATTCTCTGGGGAGACCCCACTGAACCGAACTAAATGAACCCGAGCAGACTTTTCTGCAGGCTTGTACTGTGACTCAGAAAGCCCTGTCGTTTCCTGCTATTCTTATCTGGAGCTTATTTTAGTAACATCCTTTGATCTGAAAATAGACTATTCTATTCACATCAACATTAATGGGGCACTCCACAGATTTACACACAAAGACGCTTGTAACAAAAAGAACTGTTTAGTCTGCGAAAAACAGCGGTGGAAGGTCTTCTGTGGCTCTGCTTGAGCTTTCTTAAGAAAAAACTAATGACCCTGATGATGCCAGAGTGATGGCATCTGCATTACTAATTGTGGAGAAGACATGGGCATTAACCTGGCAGGGAAGTTCTAACGAAAGATGCTACTGAACTGCATTATGGGAACTGTAGTATTGTGTAATGTAGGGCTAAAGCCATAGTAAAGACTAAAGTTAGGTATTTGAGCCTCCAGTGGACTGATCTTGACCATCCTTTGTTTTTTCTGTAAAGTAAATAAGTGGAGTACTCAGTCCCATAACAGTCATTAATAATTTTATCACTTAATCAGAGTGAAGCAGATAGCTGTAGTACACAAATCCAATAAATTATTCAAAGACCAAATGTCTTCATCTGTCCTTATATTTTAGTCTAAGAATCTGCTGCTGGTTAGAGCTCATTGCTTGATAATCTGCTTGAATTTAAGGTAGTGATGATCTCATTTAACTGTTTGGAGATAACTCTCATATTTCTCTTTTAAGAAAAAAAGATAATAATGCAATAATGCTGAATATAAGTACTAATGAATAAGTCAAATGAAGCACTCCGTCCATGTCAACATTCAGCTGAGTTGCTAAAAGTTCATTTGGAAAGCTGAGAGGAACATGCAAACGTGACTCATTTCAGCAGTTATCAGGTAGGCAAGGATGACATTCATCATGATCAGCTGCTTGGCTCGACATTGGCTCGACTTCTCTCTTTCACAGCTGCACTGAAATTGACTTTGTGACTTCAGATGACGACTCAGTTTTATTTAAATCCATTTGCCTCAGAGCTGAGAAGAGTCTGGTGTCAGTGTGGACAGAGAAGGAGCTGCGCTGTTAAACAGGTCCCTCAGCTGAGTTTGACAGTTGTGCTAACATCTGCAAAATAAACTCAGTGTATAGTATCAGAATCAGAATCAAAATACTTAATTTATCCCAGGGGGAAATTTGACTAGAGAGGAGTCCTTTGAAATCCACAATTTCCGAAATTCTGTTTCATCTTGCCTTCGTACTTGTGATATGTGTGCAGATCTTCTGAGAGAGGTGGAGGCTGAGGCGGTGGCTTTGCTGTGGTGCTGTCACACAGGCAAAGAGAGAAAGGGGAAGGGAGAGCGAGGAGAGTGAGAGGTAGGGGGGAGAGAGCAGAGAGCTAGTAGAGGAATGGATAGAAGAGAGGAGAGGGAGGGATAGAGAGCAAAACAAAGCAGCCATTTCTGTAGCGCCACAGAGAGAGAGGTAAACAGTGTGCTGAGAGATATAGGGCAGAGAGAGAGAGAGAGAGAGCTGAGCTATCTGCTGTGGAGCAGCATTCGGCTTTGCACCATGACAGCTGGAGAAGGTAAGCCTGGAGATGGAACGGGTTTTCTCTTTGCTAAGGTCATGTCACACATGTATCATAGATTACCCATCTCCCCTGTGCGTGTGTGGAGGGGTGATAGAGGACTGTTGGCTTAGTAGAAAATAACTGTTTTAACTCTCTTATGTAAGCTGTTTTTGTCCTGCTGTGTTCTCATTGATATCTCCAGTCATGGGGGACTGTATCTCTCCTCCATGAATTCAGTTAATAGTCGGTGCTTTGTTGTATTGCAGCAGGACTGTAATGTTACATTTCATGCTTGTTTACTTGTTGTCTGTTGTGGAAACAGTCTTGCCTCCAGTCTCCTCAAAGTGCCTTGAGCGACAGCTTGCCTAAAGCATGCCAACACTTATTTAATCTCAGCCCATGTTGATGGGAACTGAGAGAGTTACTGTCAATATGGAAACTATTACAAATGGCTGTCTATAATTTACATAATTTGTTATGCAATTTAGTCTTCATTCATGTAATCTGATTCATTTGGGATTACTTGTTCAGTTACATTATACGTAATACATTAGCCTTGTGCTGCCTCTAAAACTGTCATATGAAATGTATAAAGTGTTCACACCACTCCAGATCAATAGCATTATTTACTGACAACTACAGTCATGTCTACTTCTATTCCTCCAAATGCTTCTGAGCAAGTAAATAAGCATTGTCATTATCTCGACATGTCTGAACTTTGGTTTAATAAGATCAGACATTTCTCATTGTATCTCCAGTGTCACTGCCACAGCTGTGGTGATGTTTGCAGACAAATGACCTAAAAAAGATATGTTCTAACTGCCTCTGCAGCTCTTCTATCCTTTCTGGACCCTTACATTGAACATCAGAAATGCATTTAGCAACATCTGTCATCAGAAGTCTCTGAGTCTGAACGTTGCTGTCTTTACCGCAGGATTTGTTGTAATAAGCAGCATTTTAAGATTATACTGGCGATGACTTGCTGAGATCTTGTTGAGATCACAAAAACGAGTTCTTCATTCATCAAAAAAAGAGTTCTTCATCAGGTTGCCTGGCTGGCTGGTGCAGAGCACTGGGTAGAGTATTTATTAGACACAGAAATAAAAAGGGAATTGTTCTATGATAAAAGAACTCTGTGAGGACATTCATTCTGCTATGTTATTATCTCAATTGACTGTAAAGTATCATCTCCTTCAGATATTTATCTGTACACAGCAGTATGCATTGTCTCCTTGACTTCTTTTTTAAGTGGGACTGTCAGTGTTGTCAGATTCTCTATGGGTCTGTCTGGTTCTGCATGGAATCATTTTTAGCAGATCAATGCATAATGCAAACTGATGCTGCAGATAGAGGCTGTATTTATAGCCACAGAGGAGACCATTGACCAGCAGCCACGTCTTAAAACAGGGACAACTGTGAATATGGGTGGGATGTTGTAACTACGGTGCATCAGCCAACGGGTTCTCAGTTTCTTCAACACAGTCACAGAACGCCTTTGTAATTGGCTTTATCCCCAAGACTTGTGTGTGTGCATGAGCTGCCTTCATCATCCTCAGTTCTAGTGCTTTGCTGTCACATTAACACCACAAGACTATCTTTTACTCCTCCAGCCATTCTGCTAAATACAGATTAATATAAATCACTTTTTCTGATCCTTTTTCACTCAGCTGATATCATTTTGGGATCTGTCTCTTAAAGGAGAAATAACAATTGCCTTCGAGCCATGAAGGTGAAAGTGTATTTCCAGGATTATTAGAATGGTTCAATCCAATTCATGTGTCAGCTAGACTTGCTATTATTATGGATTTGGGATGACACAAGTGTCACTGTGCCTATGTGGGTGCTTGAGCACTGTGTGTGCATGCAAATGTATGCCTTTGTGTGTTTGTCTGTGTGTGTGTGTGTGTGTGTGTGTGTGTGTGTGTGTAGTATTCTGTGTTGCACCATATAGGAAATAGTTAACACCAGTGGGAGAAAGCAGGGCTGAATGAATGCTGAAGAGGGAATGCTTATTCTCAAGAGACCCTTTGATCACACACACACACACACACACACACACACTGAATGCACTGCTTTGCGAAGAGCTTAGCGTTGTTTCTTATGTTTGTATGGGTTGTGTGTGGGTGTGTTCATGCTTGTGTATCTGTTGCTATTGGTGTGTGGAGGAGGTTTAAGCCTTAAAAGCTCTGAAGAAAGACCTTTTCTATATTTGGTACTAAGTGTATTTTGTTTGTGATGCACTTAGATTTCATTTTTAAGAGTGAATACACTGGAAAGAGGAGACCCAAATAGATATTTCACTCTCTCATTATGTGTTATCAATATATCTACATGTATAGTACAGTATCATTAAGAAGTATTTTGGGTTAAAGTTTTTGTATCTAGGAACTTTCACCTGTAGTGATAAAGTTTGACACACAGGATGGCCTCCAGTTGTGTTGAAACTTTGTTGAAATGCTTTAATATATTTGATAGCTCAGGAACAAACAACTGGATTCAATAGTGTTGTCTCTAATCTATTTTTTCTTATTCAATGTGATCTTCAAAAAAGGCTCTGTAGTCTCCAGAACAGCTGGACACTGTAGTTTCTATCAAACTTTACTCAAACAGGAGGAAAAAGTGCATTTGTTGGGAACTATTTGGAGATGTGGATTCATGTACATTTTGTTCTGTAGTGAGTAGCAGGTCGATACATGTGGAGTTAACTCAATGAAAAAACTAAGTGTGTACGTTTGCTTTTGACGAGGGAACATGTGACCCAGTGCAACAGTGTTCAGGAATAGGATATATCTATATCTCCATAAATGTTTATGTATTTGGACACACACACACACACACACACATTACTTGTTATCTTTAGGGTTTGATCTTTTCATGGCATTTGGTGACAGTAACATAAATATAGACTGTATTGCTTCTTATCCTTTAATACCATCAGTAGGTTCAGTGGAAATTATTATGCCACTTGTTAATTAATGTATTTTGTATTAATCACCTCAATACCATAACTTGTTAAGTGTAAGACAACACTGAAATTCTTTTGGAAGAGCAGGAGAAGCAGATACCCCTTGTTTTGATTTCAGTAGGCAATACACAATTTAGAGAGAGACTGTATGTGTATGTGTATGTGTGTGTATGTGGGGGCTAACGTGCTACAAAGACTGAAAGTGAGAGATAAAGAGAGAGACACGACGACAGTATGAACTATATAAACTGTGACAGTCTACTGAATGATGTGATTGTCCTCTTTCCGTTCTCTGCCAAGCGAAATGTGCAAGCAGTCCCTCTGTCCAAGTCCCTGTGAGGATTAAAGGGAGTCTTTGAGAGGCCACTGTCGCAGTGCCTCCCTCTGTCCAAACACAGGGTTATCCATGCCAAGTGCACTGAAAAGTCATTTTAAAAAAGCAGCCTGTCTGAGAGCTGGGGCGAGCAGGATCGAGGCACTTTTGCATAATGTGTACAAACTCTATTTGTTTTCTCTAAGTTTTTCTTTTTAGCTCAGGATCTGTCCAGCTACTTTAATAACATGGTGTGAATGAAGCTGTAGTGCATGAGTAGAGAAAATGGACAGAGAGCTGACTGACACTGTGTTAGTTATCATTATTACTAGCGACCTTATTACTGTTCCATTTTAACCCAAGTATGAAAACAGGGAAATGTGTTCAATGTACCAAAATCTGTGAAAACATTTATGGAATATTGTGGTGGATGGATTTTGAGCAATGTTATGCAGCCTTACAAGTACAGTTTTCATTCCAAAAGGTGATCTTGGTTGGAACTCAAGCCCCCGTCTCCTGTCAGCCGCTCTCTATCCTATATTCTATATTTTTATGTTTTCTGATGTTCAGTGTGAATGTGAGGGGATGCAGTTTATTCCTTGCTGTTTTCCCTTCTTCTCAAGCTTGTTGACTCTGTAATGGTCCCACATTCATCAGATCACCCATCAGTACAGCCCAGTGACAATGCTTAAAGAGGGTAATCAAACTGTATGTACCATTGGACTCGTGGTGCTGCTAACCGGAGGACAACAGGAGTGGAATAAAAATGACACATGCTGCTTACACAGGATTAGACTGGCACAAGTGTAGGGTGTCAGCCTTATCTGAATACCCTGTAACACTGTCTCCCGACCATCTTATTTGTCAGCAAGTGTCTGTGATAAAATGACAGATTTTCATCAAATAGCACTCACCGTGATATTTAAGCATTGAAGATGAGCTGAGAAGGGATCCCTGGATGTTGGCAGCGACTGCAGACGCACAAGGCTGACTACACATATCTTATGAGAGCTTGTGCAAGAAAGTAACAGTACTCTGGCACAGTAATGATGATCCAACCTGGTTTCAGTGATGTGAGTGTGTGTTTACGGGCTCTGAGAGCCTGGTGGCCTGACATGGCCACTGGGGAGTCAACGAGTCACTTCTCTGCCTCTGTTCCTCATTTCTTCACTGATTATAGAGTCTGAGTGGGACAGCCAACACATTGTCCTCACAACAAACGGGCTACAATAATGTGTTTCTGTCTGTGTGCTGTGAAACACACACACACATACGCACACACAATGGCTCCTGTATTCGTTTGTATATCTATAACATCACATTCCTCCATTTTTCAGTTGCAGGCTAATGTTGCATGATAAGACATTGCGAAGCTGATGTTGATATTTCCACACTGTTGTGTGTTGCTAAAAACAATGGAACAGCTAAGGTGTTTCTCTAGCCCTCAACAATTAGCTATAATGCTGTTTTGAATATCAGTTTTTCTTTGACAGAGACTGTGCAGTAATGCCTAATGAAAAAAAAGCATTAGTTGTAATTGTGGTTTCATCTGAGTAGCTGCTGAATATAGGACATCATATTCAGAATTGGCAGTGCCTCTGTTCTGTTGCTTCCATCAGATGTATGATGCTGTCCATGTCACAGTCCTTCCTCCCCATCCCAGCAGACTCATCAGCCAAGATGCTGAGACATTCCATATCTCACTTGTAAGGGTGCTGTGCTGAGACATTCATCATTTCCTTGTAAAAGTCTGTTCTTTCCTGTCTTTTTTTTTTTTAACTGAAGCAGATAGTTTAATGGCCACTGCCTTGGAGGCTTCAGAACAGTGCTTGTCAGAACAGGTCAGTGGCTCAATCAGCCCTTTCTGTCGGAGATGAACAAACTAACCTTGTGAGTTTTTGAGTGTCTTTTAAGACAGTTAAAATTCACCTTGTTGCTCTGACTCTCATGCGGGATGAGGGGAAAAGTGTATATTGTAACACTGTTACATCTCTCAAAAAGCCAAAGACTAGAGAGTAAAGTTTTTGGAGTCAATCGGTCATCAGTTGACTGATGTCAAATGTTCTTCCAACTGCATTGAGGTGAAAGGCAAATAACATACCAACAATACAAAACCCCTCATCAGCAGCCACAGCATACTGTCAGAGCTCCCTTTGGCAACAGAGCAAGCTCCGCCCCCGCCTGGTTGCCAAGGCAATGTCCCAAGAGAACAAGAGTTCAGTCTTGTGGTAGATATGTGACAGGCTTAAATCCTGTCCAGATTAAACGTAGAGGGAAGGTTTCTGAGGGAGTAAGGCTCATATTCTAGAAAATAATATGAGAGACTCAAAGACTGGTAAATATTTGATTTGATCAATCCATAATAGGTAGCCAAGAAGATTATTTTCTGCCGTGCAAGCAGTGTCTCTGGTTTGTCAGCAAGACATCTTTGTTGTGACATAACACTTATCACCAGTCATCTGTCTCTTATGTAACTCCAGAGGCTGTGGGCTAAACCTCAGCCTGTGTGATGGGCACGGCCCTGACCCATCAGTTTCTGAGCCCCAGGGACATGCAGGAGGGGACATGAGGACGGGGCCTGACACACAGCGAAAGAAAAGAAAATGAGGGAGCATGTAAGGAGATGTAGAATGAGAGAGATGGAGAGAGGGGGTGAGGTTAGGAATAGGATAGGAGGAGGTGAAGGCAGTAATGAGAGAGAGACCCTCTGTCTCACCCTCCATGTCAGGCAGTGCAGAACATTATTAAACATCTCCCTTATTCGAAGAACTTCATTTTCCAGAAGGTTTTCTTAATCCCTCATGCTTTGGGCTGTTATTATTTCTCTAAAGAGTACAGTGAGGGGAGAGAAAATCCTCCCTATTATATAAATCTGTGGTTCAGAGACAGATTACTGGTGACTGCTGATGCCAGTGCAGCTTCAGCAACTTTGAATACTTCAATGTGATGTAGTGTGTGGCAGTTCAGTCTATCCTGACACCTAGTGCACAAATAAGGAAGCACATCCTTGAATAGTTAAATAACACTGATTTATTCCTGTGCTCTGGCTGCCATTTTCCAACATAATGACTTGTATTGTTCTTCTATTGTCTTGCTTGACACATACATTGATGACACAATATGGCAAGGCCAATGCATTACCTTTTCATCACTGAGCCCCATGGACCTTTTTATACATGACCTTCATTGCATTATAGCCTACCAAGACATCCAGAATGGAAAACAAAAACATGCCTTGCATTTTTTGCCATTATGACACTCTTTGTTTTCATACAGGATTTGTTGACTTCATTGGCAGGTAACCCTAACTGAAATGTGTAGGGTGATGGGACATCAGTTTTTTGGTACCAACCAAAATGCATCCATAACACTGAGTATAAATGTTATTTTGGTATCAGTACCAAAACAATACCTAACCTTTGAAATGCAGTTTTGCATGTCCTTGTTCAGAGAGTGTATAGCAGAATTTAGAGAACTGCTAAATGTTTGTTTTTAATGAACAGTGCTGATGGCGTGGTGGAAATCTGATGACATCGGTAGATATGTCATTTTGTCAGCTTTCCATGATATATCCTCACAAACAGTGAGGTGGTGAGGTTTTGCCTTACAATGTGTAGCAAGGGAGCTCTTCTTTTCATTCTTCTGAATGGAGGCTGTTGAGCAAGACTGTTAGGGAATGTCTGGAAATGACAATATGTATCAATATAAACATATACAGTGGTAGAGGATTAGCCACATTACCCACTTCTGTTTCCACTGGAATAAAAATAACCATCAAAAGAGAAAGTGGGCCAAAAGAGGTGAGATCAGTGCTGTTTTTCAGAGGTGACACGTTTTGTGTTTAATCTATCCCCATACATTTTGGCCTGGTCGCTCTTGCAAAAAAAGGCCATGTGTGTCAAGAGACTTTCTCATTAATTAAAGAATAAATAAATAGAAACCTCAGCTACCCAAAGGCAACATCTGTTCTCAAGTGTCTAACTGTGTGATGTGTTGCTAAAAGAAAAGCTTGTTTAAGTTGAGGCTATGAATGTTTGTTTCAAGTCAGAACCAATATTGGTGCTGCTCATGGGATCCTTTCCCCCTGAAAGGATGCTGACAACTGTAATATTCTCTGTCCTTTCTCTGCCATCCTTATCTTTCCCTGTGTCTCATTTGTCCAGTACTTCCTGTGTGTCTGGCTCTATTAGAAACCCCTGTGCATGGGAACGGGGTGTGGTCAGTGTGGGAGCATGGCCTCAGTATGCTGGACCTCACATGAGCGAGCCTTTGACTCGGCACAGTGAGCTGCTGACTTCACACAAGCCCTCCGTGTTGACCAGTTATCAGAAAGCTGGTGGTGATGTCAGGAGGCCTGTGGGACCACTGCTACTGTCACCAGCCATCTTACCTTCACAGAGCACTAAAGACCAAAGACCTGCTTCAAGCCAGTTCAGACAGTCAGTCTTTGTGTGTGTGTGTGTGTGTGTGTGTGTGTGTGGTGTACATCTGTTTGAATAGCTCTTTGCACATTGCATGCAGCTCTAATTTCTCCCCTGATACACAGATAAATCACCTCAACATTTGTTTCAGCATCAATAAGAGCAGCACCTCTGACAGCTCTAATCAATACTTCTCTGTGTGCTTTCTGTTAAGGTGCTCAAACTATTAGCCTTTATGTAGAGATGAGGATCCGACAGGGTGAGCTCCTATATCTTTTCTGGATTTATGTCCAGATGATTTCCTTTATGTTATACTTTGCCTTAAGCTTAAATACAACTGGTCTTGTCAGCTGGTCATTGACGGGTATTTATAGGCTCATGAGACCAGCTGGCTTTCACATTGACTTGCGTGCTATGCAGAGCCACTGGGCACAGTTTAGCTGTTTGAGCTACAAAGGGTGGTTCAAGCCAGGCAGTCTCATTGGTGAAAACTGTGTGGCAAGCTGTGTATTTGTTGTGTCACCACTTGGTACCCACCTAGTTTGAGATCTTTGCTTAAATAATTGCATTCTTCTGTTTATGATGTTTCATTTACTTAATAGCAGAATCTCAGAGTTTGCTCATCAGACTTTTCCCACAATCAGATCAGTAAGTAGCTAGTAAATGGCTTTTCTACCAGTTAACTCATCAATCTTGCATTTTTGTTTTGTTTTCTAAGGAAAACATTTTAAACGACTGAATGCAGATTTAGCACATAAACAGGCATTGTTGATTAGTTGTTTAAAGAATTTAAAACACCTTATACCTCCACTCTGGTTTTATATTTTATATTTGAGCTTTAGTCTTAGTTGTTTCCATCCTTTTTGGCAGAACTAGGTGAAAAAATTATTTAGATATATAAATTGCACTTACTGGATGTGGTGTGTAAAGCCTATTGTTCAGGCTGTTCCTTCTTGTACTTTGCCACATCTGCAGTAATGAGCTTGTTCTGAGAGACAGTGCTGATGTGTGTTTAACACAGTAGTAATGTTGTGCTTTACTATTGGTGGTAGTTTTGCATGAGTGTGTGCTCTTGGCTAAGCATGAAAAAAGGTGATCTCACAACAATAGACCCCTCCCTCTTTTCAGCATGAGTCTCCACAGTCCAACAGCATCACCACTGATGGTGTTGTGACACACACGCACATGGATAACTGAACTCAGAAGGCTTAACGGGTGGTTAGTCTCGCACTTTGTCAGAGCCCAGCGTGCAATAGAGACACATACCGAGCACACACACGCAAACCCAAACACACACACACGCACATCCTGACGACAGAGATGCCTGGCGAAAAAGAGAGAGTGTGTTAGAGGGTGCAGCAGAGACATGCTGAGGAAGCTGGTGTGCAAGAAAATCTGCGCTCGTAAGAATGATACCTTTTCTCTCTCCTTTTCTCCCTCTCCGTTCTCTTCCTGCTTAGTTTTTATTTGTTGGTAATTTGTCTTTCTCTTTTTTCTGCCATTGCTCTGCTCTCTCTGGCTGAACGTCCGTCTCATCTTGTCACCTATTCCTGTCTCGACCTGTTGCCTTTTGTCCCTGTGCTCCACTTTGTTTTTGTGTTCTCTGTCTGTCTGTGATATCTGCTGTGTCATGGTCATGGGGGGGGGGTGATTTTTGTGTAGAGATGGATCATTCTTCTGAATTCTTCTGTGATTATTTTCCAGTTATAACTAAACGGTCTGTCTTGGCTCCACTGATGAAAGCAATCTTAATGTGCACCTTAAAGTGGGGAGACCGTATTAGAAACTCATATACAGGAAAACCTTCTCTCTGATAAACTGATTGAGAAATTGTTCTTCAATTCTGCTTTTCTATATTTCCTAAAAAATAGACAATGACCTGAGCTGCAAACATTCCCATTGTCGCCATGGCTCAGCTGACGGCAGCCACCCAGCGCAGTCATATCAGCCCCGGGTTAATCCCTCGTGTGAATGGTCACGTTGGGCAGGTGACAGGGGCCATGTATCCATGCACGGCTGCCAAACCAGATTAAAGTCAGATAGATGGATAGATAAAGGTTGAATAGATACATACACACAACTGGACAGATAGACTGCGCTGCACTCTCCATTGAGGCAGGCAGAGGTCATACAATGCAGAGATGACTCAGGGCCTACGGTAGGCAGATAAATGGGAAGAGAACGATGACACATTTTACCGTGCGCCCTAATACTAACCAGGAAGAACACTTTGTGAAATCACTGACCTCTGAGGGGAGCAACACATCTCTGAATGATGAGTTTATATTTGTTTATTGATCCTTACGGGAAATATCTCTCACGCAGTCATCCGGCTGTCAAATGAACATTTACATTCACTGTTGTTCCCTTATTAGTAATGCATGTTCGCTTTTTTGTCTCTGTTGCTGCAGATAAAAACTTTGAGGATGAAGACTCTGTGGACGGAGGCCGGTCCTCCTCCTCGTCCTCATCCAAAGCACCCCCTAGTGGCAGGAGGACTGTGATGAGCTCTGTTAGAAGACCCAGCTCAGCCACCACAGCTAAGGCTACAGGTGAGGGAGAGGGTCACTCCACACAGATGCAGGCCACTGTAATATATATTATATACTCTACAACATTTTCAACATTGGCAAATTTTCCAACACTACAACCGAGTAATATGTCTAACATATGTATTAATGTCTCCACACTGCATGAAGAGGTATCAGATTAAACACAAGCAAAAAGCTGTGCTTTCCCTCTTTAGGAATGTTGAAGTGTTGTTGAATCTCAGTTACAAAACCATGTTTTTTTTTTTGTTTTTTTCCAAAGTTAAGGAAGCAGGTGCTGGTGCTGTTGATGAAGAGGATTTCATCAAAGCCTTTGAAGATGTGCCCTCAGTTCAGGTATGCTGATCTGACTATTGTTTGGTTTAGTCAAATTTAAGCACACAATGGGAACCACTTGTACAAACAAATTTGTTCTAACATGGCAGAATGTGTTTTTAATATATTCTGGCAACACAAGTTCTACAATTCCGTAGTTGCCTGCTGTTTCTTTTAATGTGCTCCATATATTGTGCACACTCATTGGTGACACAGAACATCAGAAGGTCCCATCTGACTCTGTTTGTCTTTAAAAAATAGACAGCTCTCATTAACTATCACCGCTCAAGTCGTCATGAGCAACCGACAACATATAGGAGGATTTACACACTTGTAACACCCGTACTTGTTGGCGTGGACTATTACCAGCTGGCGTCTCTCAAATCTTAACTTTGAACATATATGCAGTGTTAACAATAATAATATGATCTCTCCTGTGCTTTTTCTGGGTTTAGATCTACTCTAACAGAGAGCTAGAGGACCAGTTGACCAAGATCAGAGAAGTCCTGTCTGATGACAAACATGACTGGGAGCACCGAGTGGTAGCGGTAAGACACCAACTATATACTCACACACTCATTCACACATACTCACACACACAGAGGATGGAAGAGCATGAAGAGCATGAATCCAGTGATTAAATCCTGACATGTTAGATTGTCTTGTTTCTTGTTCCCCTGCAGCTGAAGAAGGTCCGTTCTCTCATGCTGGCCGGGGCAGCTGAGTATGAGGGTTTCCCTCAGCAGCTGCGTCTCCTAGAGGCTCCCTTCAAACTGTCAGCTAAAGACCTGCGCTCACAGGTGGTCCGGGAAGCCTGCATCACACTGGGGTAAGATGTCCCGCCCAGACTTTTAAACATTTTTGGGACACAACAGTTAAGTTACAGCATTACTGTAGCCTGAATCTAGTTACTTCTGGTTGAGCTCTATGTTACAACTACCTAAAAAACAGATATTGTGATCATATATTAACCAAGTGCACACAGTTTCAAAATCAGTCAAAAAGAAGCTGCCACAGAGATTACTTTCGTGATTATAACTAACTCAATTAACTCTGGTAGTGGCATAGTAAATTATGGTAAATATGGAAAGAATGAGAATTGTAGAGCAAATGAGGGGTGAACAAGTGCTATGCCTGAAACTGTTTCCGTCTTCTTTCTTTGATTTCTGAATATTCATAGTATTTTTCTGATATTTTATAGCTTATGCCTCCATTTTGGCTAGAAAGTTTGAAAACATTACACCCTTGTTTTTAGGCCCATTCTGACTCATTGTATTCAGGCACATTGTGTTATTTGATGACACAGATCATTTTTCAGTGGTAAGTACATAGTAGGGTTGGGTAATTTTTATAATATTTTCATTTGCGAGGGCGTGTTTGTAACATCTCAGCATTGATTAAAATGAAAACACTACACGAATACACAGCTTAATACTGTGAAAAACCTGATGTGATGGTGATCAATTGTGGTTTCATTTAGTTTTCATGAATGGATCAGCATCAGTTGCTTTGCCAGGGTAGTTTTAATGGCTTTGATTGACAGCAGTGATATTAACGCAAATGTCTAACAGATTAGGATGCCAGGAAAATAACCTACTTAAATATATTCTTTCCACATACTTAAGCTAATGAACGTTGGCCCTGCTCGTGTATGAAACGAGCAGCGTGCTCTCCACTCACCAACATCCGTCATCCAAATTTTAATAGAACCCTGATGAGGTGGAACAGAGCAGAGATGGGCTGAAAGAGCAGTGGCTTGATAAATAGATAGATACTATCATCTCTTTTAATTTCACCACCACAGTTCATCTTTCAATCCACTACAAACATCTCCCAGCTGAGAAAGACAACTGAGTGAAATTTCTTCAGTTTTTTTGGACCATTACAACCCAGATATGTTTATTGATTTCTGACTATCAAATATTTTCTATTTTAGTTTCCTTCTGCCCACCAACTGCCCAACTATCTTAATAGTCATACAAACAGTGTGCGTTTTACCTGTCTTTAAGAAAATTACTTGTGAAATAATATTGCTCTTTGCATCTCACCTCATAGGTAAAATGTAGAATGTGAAATAAACGTGTACATTACAGAATAATTGTTGGGATGGACTGATGGGATTAACACCATGTCCTCCCTGCTCTCTCTCTCTATCAGTCATTTATCATCAATGCTGGGTAACAAGTTTGACCACGGAGCGGAGAGCATCATGCCCACACTGCTGAACCTTGTGCCCAACAGTGCCAAAGTCATGGCCACCTCTGGAATGGCCGCCATCCGCCTCATCCTCAGGGTAAAACTTCAGGAGTGACGCGATTGATTTACAGTGCAGTCATACATGAGATTGAAAAGATAATTGTAACAAGAAATAATAAAACTTTTACTTAGTGTTTTTGTCTGTCTTTCCCAGCACACACACTACCCACGTCTCATCCCCATCATAACCAGTAACTGCACCTCCAAATCAGTAGCAGTCAGACGGTAAGAGGACCTCAATGCTGCTGTGAAAGTGAAAAGTAGTAAAAATATTTTTTTCACTTTTTCTTGATGATTTTCAGGAATAAATAGACTGTTTTATTATCCAAAAAAACTGTTTATATTGGTATAATACATTAAGCTATTCACTATTTTACATGAATTTGTTTCAATTTTATCTTTTAAGTTCTTCCCTCACATTATTGATCTTACATGTATGTATATACCAAAGTGTTTGTTATAATGGTACTTGTGGTTGAGAGCTCTCTGTAGCTCTTTCCAAATACAGTTTTTCTTCCTGTGTTAAGTATCCTTTGTCGTGGCGTTGTGTACATGAGAAGTATTTAACTTCTTCTCTCCAGGCGCTGTTATGAGTTCTTAGACCTCATGTTACAAGAGTGGCACACCAATACACTGGAAAGGTAAGTTAACTCTCTTTGTATGTTATTTATGTGTGTGTCTAAGCAGAAGGTTGGGAGAAAGTTAGAGTGAGATCATTCTGTGGGTGTAGTGGAGGTAATGCTTCTTCTTCTTCTCCCTCCTATCACATGATGACATTTGAGTTTGCTAACATTTTGAGTTTAGTGTTGGCTGGGTGCACCACTTATGAGGCCCATTTAATTGATGAGTCCTGAGAGAGCTGTCATCATAAGGACCCCCAGCGAAGGCAACTTTCCGTCTCTGTAACCATGACAACTGCAGCAGAGACTTTAAAAAGCATGCAAAGAGCCCCGTGGGTGGGCACATTGCCTGTGGACCACCAGAGGAATAAAACTGGAAGGGACAGAAAAAGAGAAGAAAGATATAATAGCATTTGAGGACTAAGCTCAGAAGAGTTGTAGGAGGCCCCTATATTTTTGGTTTTATCTTGACGGGTCTTGGGTTACCTGCTTGTGTCCTCCTCATCATGTTCCCTTACTACCCCAGACATGTGGCTGTTCTGACTGAGACCATCAAGAAAGGCATACACGACGCTGACTCTGAGGCCAGATCCATTGCAAGAAAGTAAGTATCAGTTAAGCCTTTCACACCCCTACAGTTTTATTTCCACTGCTATGGTGAACTTAGTTGTGTCTTTGTTTTATGAGAAAACCACATATTCACCAATTTGTTGCAGAGTGCACTTTAAATCTTGTGTCTTTCACTTGCCCTCACCTGTAGATGCTATTGGGGTTTCCATGGTCACTACAGCCGGGAGGCAGAGCATTTGTTCCAGGCACTGGAGTCCACATATCAGAAGGCCCTCCAGTCTCACCTGAAGAGCTCTGACAGTATCGTGTCACTACCCCAGTCAGACCGTTCCTCGTCGTCTTCCCAGGAGAGTCTCAAGTAAGAACCACAATGCCATTTTAGTGACTTCCCCAGGTTTCCTCCTTTTGTCCTGACCCTTTCACATGTCATATTCTCATCCCTGTTCCTTTTCTTCCATCTTTATGCTCCTGCTGTACTGAGATCACTCCTTCTCCCATCCCACTTTCTGTTATATGTTCATCCTTACTGTCTCCCTGTTCTCAAGCTTTTGCACATCTGTTTGCTGTAATTGATTGAAGGAAACCACTAATGCATCTGTCATGTTGAATATGATCATAAAAACATTGGTAATTATTATCAGATGGGCAGCGAGCGGGTGACCACTCTCACTCACAGCACATACACACACACACACACACACACACACACACACACACACACACACACACACACACAGTTTTGGAACGATTGCCATCATTTACCCAGTTTATAGATTCCCAATGGAGCATGTTGGCTAATGACCTCATACTCAGTCCATCAGGACTGCAGCTGTTGTGGTCATTTATATGTGTGTGCGTGTGTGTGTGTGTGTATGTATATGTGTGGGGGTGAGCTAATTTTTCTTTTTCCTTTTTACTGTTTCACAGGAAGTTAATGATTTCCAGCAACATGTTGAACAGAACAGGAAACCTAGCAGCACTAGTATTACACATTGTAGACATATACATTTTCTATACTTTATATACTATAATTTTCCATACAGTTTTACATACATCATTTCATATTAAGTGTTCTTGTTTTTTGCAGATGCTCAGTTGGGTTGGAATGTGATGTACATAAAGTTGAAAAAGTGTCTTGCTATACCAATTTTTTTTTTCAGCCGGCCATTTTCTGTGAAGAGTGTCATTGGAGGGAGCATGACAAGAAGTAAGTCACTACCTAGGTTCATTTCTATCCTGTGGTATGACAAATGTATTAAGTTACGTAGTAGTAGGTAGTAGTGGGTAATAATCTTAGTATTGTGATTTGTTTTAACTGAAAAGTAAAAAGTTAAGAAGTAGATGGAAGTGATGTGTTAGGCACTTAAAATAAACTACCTTAAGTGAATATTTATATATATTTATGTAGTGAATATATTATAGTTCTTATTTCCTTCTAATTTCTGTGCTGTTTAGGTAAGCTGGTGAGCACCAGGGTGCCTACTACACCAGGGCCCCTTCAGCGCTCCCGTAGTGACATTGATGTAAATGCTGCCTCCAGTGCCAAGTCACGTCTGTCCACCGTTCCCGCCTCCTCACCGTTCAGCTCTGCATCTGCCCTTCCCCCAGGGTCCTATGCTTCTTTAGGTAACATCAGTCATTGCTTTTTAATTTAAGCAATTTCACTCCATTGTCACTCAGCCAAAAATGTGCATGCAAATGCAAATCAATTCAGATAGTTGGAGTACAAGGAAGTTAGAGTGCAAGATGAAAGGCTGGGCTAAAAGAGCTGTGAATGAATTAAGCTACAGCTTTGCTAACATTGACTTAAGACAAAAACCCTGACAATAAACAGTATGATGATACATTTCAACAGGTTATGTCAGGAATTAGCCACAATCTCTAGCATTTTAGCAAAGCTAACATAAGAAAGTCCTTCCTCTGAGGTCCACTCAAGCAGTCCTTCTCAAAGTCTCCTGTCATCTTGAAGTATTAAAATATTTTCTCCTGTAGTCACTGGCTTTTATGGACCTGACTGGGGTTATTAATGACCACTGAGCTTGTCATTAGACTGTTCTGTCAGCAGGAACTGTTTGAATCCTACGTTGACACATTTAACAAATCGATGTGATGAGGCTGAGTGGCCCCCTAGTGTGATGAGAACTACTGATTACTAATGATGATGAGGCCCCTTGCTTACCCACTCACTCCTGTTCCTGCTTCAATTGCTACTAATGTCTTCCTCTATACCTCTCCTTCCATTCGCTGCTGTTCTGCCTTTCTTAAATGCCCAAAAGATGGCACACCTGGTAAAAGTGATGGTAAGACTTGTGTGTCTGTGTGCGTGTGTGTGTGTATTTTTGCAAATTGCACAATGAAATGAAGAAGTATGAGTGTGTCTTTTTGTCAGCTGTCACAGGCTACACGTTTCCATCCTTTCTCTCTTCATCTGTGCCCTCTTTTCCTCTCTTTATCTCCCCAAGTGGTCGTCAGTTATGTGGAACTCTGCATGGACTGTGTGCATGGTTTTCCTCCTCTGACTGTAACCCTAACTGACTGTACCCATCAATTCTGTTATTTACACAGGGATCGAACCTAACTGTGTATGGTTTCATACTGTAAGGCTGTATTTAAATTGATAGAAAAGGTTGTTTCCTTCCTTCTTGCTTCACAGAAACTGATGTGCCACACTAACAGTGGGTGCACAGAAGCGTTTCATGAAAGAAATTTGACATCCTACACAAGTTTAACGGTCCTTTTGGAGTATCCTCAGGGTTGTTAAATCTGCTGTCTATACGAAGTGGCATGAAATCTAATGGGTATCATACCATCTGTTTTGTAACATAACAAAAGGTTTCATACTGAAGATCCTTTTTTTTTCTTTCCCGCAAGTCACATCAACTAGTTGTCAGTTTTTAATAATCCAAACAAGAGAAACTTGCTGCTGAAAGTAAAAAGCTACAAAGTCAAATGAAAAGGAAGATCATTACTTTGAGCTGGTACAGTAAATCTGGATAAACTAGAAGAGATTATTGCTCACAGGGTGATCCCAGAGTAACACCTCAAGGAGACTTTTATTTTTAGCTTGCTGTGTAATTCTTGTTATTGCACTCGCCATTTTCCAGGCACTTCACTAGATGCCTACTCCCAGTTTATCATAAAATCCTCCAACTGATGGTCCTCCAACCCAGTCAACTTTATGTTTCGACCTTAAAAACAAGCCATTATCATTTCTCACCCCTAGCCTAAAGCTAACCTTTTAGCAGTAGTACTAGTTGAATTAGGAAGGCTAACAAAAGTTATTAGATAAATTCAAATACAGGATGTTTTTCTACTCATTGTAAGAAGTGAGAAATGTAGATGTAAATAAATGTCAGAGTATTCCTTTGGTTTGCAGTTTCTTTTCCAAACATAGCATATAGGAATCTTTGGTGTTTGTCCATTTTTTTCCAGACCTGGGTCAAAAAATTTGCCAATATTTCTTATGATTTTTTTAGCACGTGAATGTACAGAGGTGCCATACGATGCAAGTACTTGAAGTCAAAGGTCGCTTTGTGGGTCCTTGTGGGTGATGTCTTTGCTAGCACTAGCATAACTGTGTTTACAGGGCAAATGTTGAGATCATGTTACAGGTTAAACCCAATGCTGAGAATTATTTGCAAATAATAATGGACCCAGGTTTGTCTGTCTCCCTCCTGTGTGTTTTCAGGGGGGCTCTATACTCTCATCCAGGTCTTCTTCATTCTGTCTCCCCAGACTTTTTCTTCTCCAGCATCTCTGTCGAGGGTTGGGGTGAACATGTATAAATGATTCAAGTGGATTTAACTCCTGCTGCCTCTCTTTCCTCCCACCTCTCGCTCTTTCCCTCGTCATCCAGGTCGCGTTCGTACCAGGAGACAAAGCTCGGGCAGCGTGGGCGGTGCCAGTACTTCGGTGGTGGACAGTAGGGGGCGCAGCAGAGCCAAAGTTGTCTCCCAGTCCCAGCGTATGTATTTACACCCCACACATGCTCCCAGTCAGAATCTCTTTAGTCAGATTCCACACATTCAGCCTTACAGAGCTATCAGTGTGCTTGCTGCACACAAATGTGTGTGTTTCATATTTCAGTATGATCTTTGTCTGTGTCGGCTTTGAGATCATACTGGATGTTGTGCTGTTTCTTGTATGTGTGTGATGTTACTCATGTGCTGCAGCACCCTGAAAAAAACTTCCAGTCACTCACAAATTGCACAAATATTTGTGCAAATGTGCCTACATGCATGCTCGGCGTGTGTGCCTCTATTTTAACTATATGTGTGTATGTGTGTATGTGTGTGTGTGCGTTGGTGTGCGTTGGTACCTAAATATTGTTGAGATCTGCAAGTGATCAGTACACAGCCAACATGATCACAGCCGTCCAGAGTGCATGCTGGGTACAATCAATAAACATAACCCCTTCTGTCTCATTTTGACCGTTCTCGATCTCCACCCTGTCCTGCCTATTGCTTCCATCACCCAGGATCCAGATCAGCCAATCCCATCAGTGGTAAGGCCTCAGCCTCATCCAGTTCACAAGCCAGACGCCTCATCCCTAAGCACCGTCCCCCTAATACACAGAGCTTTGCACGTCTTCTCATTCTTTTAGTCTTTTACCTTTGTTTCACCATGTACAGTTGCAGCATGCTCCACTCATCACAATCAATATTTTTTTTTTGGATTAGTTTCCCCCCACAGTTTGAGAAGGAAAACGTTGGAAACGTTTGCCTCAGCGATTTTGTTGTCCACGTAGTCTTTATTTTCACTGTTGAAGTATGTTTCCACTGGTGACTGGTGCCACAGTCAATGTCTTCCCACAGCACAGTTAGTTAGAATGTGGATCCTGCCCCTTCCTCACCCTGTGTGTTTGTGTGTGTATCTAGGCTGTACATCTGTATTTGTTCATACACGTACTAAATTTCCTGTGAAGTTCTGATTGCCTTAAACTTCTGTGCTGTCCGTGTTCTTTTGTTCAAATATAAGTAGGTCCTTGAAATTCATAACATATTGTAGGTTTATATTGCACACTGAAATTAATAACATTAGAGGAAGAAATAATAGTATGTTATGTTGCCTTTTATGTTGCTGCACTGTCCCTCTAGCATTGAGTGTGTTGACACAAGGCTTGTGTTTTAGAGATTTAACTCAGTCCAAGCATGTTAAAGATTGTACCACTTTCTCCCTTTTTCCAGCAAGTGTCTCAGTCACTCTGAATATTTTCTGACATGGTACATGTTTGTGTGTTTTGCGATAGCCGGCAGTCGTTCCAGCTCTCCAGGCAAGCTGCTTGGCCACAGCAGCTACGGGCGTATCCCTCGAGCCTCAGCGTCAGCCTCCACCACGCCAGCAGAGAAGCGCAGCAGGATCCCTCGCAGCCAGGGCTGCAGCCGGGAGACCAGCCCCAGCCGACTGGGTCTTGGTAAGGGAGTACTGCAACAGTCAATCTCTTTCTCTAGTAACAAGTTCTGTTTACTTCCATTTAGTTTTGCAGGACTACTATCTGTGAGGTAACTACTACGACTTAGTTTTGAAAGTCACAGGTCACTCTGTAACTGTAAGTTTTTGAACCATACTTCTTTTCAAACTGCTTGAACAGTGCTAATTGTGTAAACAATGCATCGTTCACTCAGTTAGTTGATTCCATTAGCCACATGAGCCTGAACTTGTCTGTAAGCATGTGGTGAAGGAAGAATAAGGAACTGAAATGCATCATATCACAGTGTATTGTTGCTGTAATTCATCTCTTTTGTTAAGGCCATGCCATTGGAATGTGCAGGTGTTGTGACAAGTGTGACCAGTGCTCCACGTCACTGACCACAAAGGTGTGCTTGTACTAATAAAGTGACATAGGTCGACAGTGTGATAGGTCAAAAACAAGTGAAGCTGGACTTTCTTATCTGAAATTTCTGATAAAGAGATAAATTCAGCTTTCTGTGTTCTCTTTTGGAACACTTTGCATGGAAGGAGGGAGTCTTATTGTTAATCACTAAGCATTGTTGGCTTATTTGCACAGACAGCACAGACATTTATGATGGTTTTTACTCCTGCTGGTTCCCTTTTCATCATGATAAATCCGTACACACTTCATGTGTAGTTTTGTCTGCAACTAAACATTCCTCACAGTTCTCTGCGTGATTGGTTGACTGTGAGCGTGGTTATGGATGTTGGAGTAGTTGGCATTAAAACATCAGTGCTTCATGGGAAAAAAACACTACTTCAACCGAGGTTGAAACACAGATTAAAAAATCCTGAGAAGTAGAAAAATAATAGTTACAGTTTGATGGTCTTGGCCATTAGTGATAAACAGAGATGCTGGCTAACATTGCACAGAAACCCAACACCACAAGACTGTCTAGATTCCAGCTTTTGATGTAGATGTTGGGCTGAGTCTTACCTCCTACCTATTCAGAGATCATTCAGTTTTGTTCAATTTGTCTGTTATTTTTTAAGATTCACAGGTTTGTTTTGATGAGGGGAGGATCTGTTCATGTTCCTCTGTTACTATTACTTTAACACAATTAAATGTGTTACTTTCTGAATATCTAGGTTTGAATCCCTATAATCTGTTTATGTTTCTGTAGTTGTCACATGTTAACAAAAGCCTGAGTTGCTCTTTGGAGTTGATCTAACTTTTACTAGCAGTATGCTGTTTGACCAACTCACTCACCCAGCATTCTGCCATGGCTTCTTTCTCTTCTACTGTTTCTCTTCTTCCATTCACTTTCATTTCTTTTTCCTCTCATCTTATTTTCTCTCTAGTCCATCTTTGTCTCCCTTTATATTTTGTCCCCAGCAGCAGCAGTGCCCCTGAATGACAATGTTACGTGATCAAACTATCTGTCCGCTGATGAACTGTTGGTAGGGTTACCCACAAATTTTGTATGGTAACTACCTCATTTCTGTCAAGAATCCCCTCAGGGCAGAATGTGAATTTCTTGATAAAAATCATGATAATGTGATATTCATTGAATTTACTGAACATTCCCCCAAGAATAAAACCTTTTTAGGGTCAATCCATGATCTGTTAGGCCACAATGTGAATGAACAATGTCACCATGAAATTTCCTGAACACGTTCAAGGCATTATTCGTTCAAGGCAGTAAAGCTTTTTGATTTTAGTGGCTTTCCATTCTTTCCTTTTAATGCCAAACTAATTTTAGCACCACTGTGTGTGTAATGAACACTGAATCCTGGAGATACAGTACAGTCTGCAGGTCTTTATGCTGCTATCAGTCTTCTTCTCACAAAACCTCTAGCCCTCTTCTTTTCCTCATTTCTGAATCTCACCACATCCCCCCATGTATTTTCACTGACATTCCCACCTAACTTGTTGTCCTGACAGCCAGCCTGTGTGGTAAAGCTCTTCTTCCTGCTGCTCTTTCCTACCGCACGCTAGCCCGGAGCCGCATTCCCCGTCCCAGCATGAGTCAGGGTTGCAGTCGCGACACCAGTCGCGAGAGCAGCCGTGACACCAGCCCTGCTCGGGGCTTCACTCCTCTGGGTGAGTACTGCTGAGCTAAAAGCTGTCAGGACTACGTCTCCCAGTGAGTGTCCCAACCAGACAATCTTTACCAGAAGCTTACACAAGCCTCCCTCCTGTCTTTGGTGTTCTTTATAATGTCCTATTCCCATTCTACGTCTGCCTGTCTCTTTGCATGAACTAACTGTCTCTCTGGGTCTGACTGGAAGATTACTGTTCAGGGTACAGTTTATTTATTTCTCCTCTGAATCCTCTATCCTGAATCATTAATTAGGGAAAACATCAAGGAAGTAGTGGTAACTCTCGCAGGCCTTCGTTGTAACATCAATGAGTCATTCCTGTCAGTGCTGTTAGCATAGCATTGTTTCTGTTTGGTTTTTTGCTTCTGTTGATCATGGTTGTATTTTATTCTGGACAGTGATACACTATTCTGCCCCCTTCTTAGTTTTGGAATCCTAATTTTTCCTGAGGGTCAAAGTGGAGGAATATATTGCAGATACAGGTCATGGATAATGGGCCATCCACTACTACTCTGTAATGTCTACAAATGTTACTCATCTTTTCACACTGCCACACTACAACTTTATTTTTAAATTTTAAACTTTTTTAAACTTTAAATTATCTGTACAGGTCAAGGCAAGCCACAATATAATCAAAAACATTTAAAGCAAGCTGTGATTTTTATTTATTTTGATTAGCAGGTTGTTAGTAATCATCTTAATAAAATTTGTTGTCATATATCAGAAACCTGCACTGGTTTCTGAAAGTCAAAAGTTGATAGAAATATCAAGCCACAGTCCATTTATTCATTTATTTTTCAAATTGAAAGCAAAAACATGACCGAGTCAAGGCAGTGTTTTCTAATGGTTAGTGCAGCAATGTGAGTTTCCTTCGAGGTTGGCCTTAAACATGTTGTAGTGTGTCACTAACTCCCTGGTCGGGATGTTGCCCACCTTTCCCTTGTCCCCTGCAGCCTCCCGACGTCACTCCCGTTCTACCAGCGCTCTCTCCACAGCCGACCCCCACTGCCAGTCAGGTGACCTGCATGCTCAGACCTCCCAGTCCCTCTGGGTTTCCAAATTCCCCATCTTAGAGGCAGTAGTGCGTTCAGTATTAGCATGCTTCTGTGGTTGTGTTAAGTGATCTGACTGCAGACAGCATTCATTATTCCATTTTTCCATTATTCTTCGGTGTTCTGACTTACTTTGAGTATTTTTGAGCATTTTATCCAGCATTTTATTCAGTAGTACAAAACGCAAAAGGTAAGACTAGAAGTTTGTTTAGCATGTAAAGGAAAACACGTTTTCATTTGCTTGTTCCTTAATCATCACTTTGCATTTTCAGTGCCTTATATATACTTTCTTCATTTTAGCTGGGATTCTTGTGGAATTGTGATCTACAGCCCAGCTTTTTTTGTTGTTATTTGCCAGTGGTCATCCTTTGAATTGCGTGAATTGTGCCTTTGCGAATATTTTTTTTCCCTCTTTTGTGCATATTTGGAACCGTTGTAGCTGCAGTGTATGCCTGTGCTTTCACTCACAGACCGGGTCATCCTCTAATTGAGTTTTTCTTTTGTAAAATGTATCTTTTCATTTTGTTTTTCGGTGATGGGTGACTAAAGAATATTTCCTTCTAGTGTTTTTTTTTCATCTCATATATAAAGCAATATACTGTAATTGAACGCGTCTAAAAGAAAAAGTAACTGTGTGGTTACAAAAGTAGCATCCAGGTAAGTTACAGTGGCCACATTTACTTTATTACTTTATTACTTCACTCACCATCTTCCTGTTCCTTTTTCTTTTCTCACTTCTTGTGTAGACCGATATGGTTTAATTCACCAAGCAAGAATCTCTGCATCAGTCAATGCAATGAGGGTCCTCAACACTGGCACAGAGGTGGAGGCCGCAGTCGCTGATGCTCTGGTAAGTTACACTGGACTATTTACCTTCAGGAACAACATATGTTACTAAGTTTGTTGTTATTTAGAGGCTATTGTTGTTAAAGCGTTAAAGGGTTTTCACGCACTGGTTATGTGTTGATCTGAGCATAAACTGAATGAATTAGTTTTGAATTGGTTAATGTATCCACTCCTTTCTAGTTTCTATCAGTTTTCTGGGACCAGAGGAAATTAATTGATCAATCATGTTTAAATGTTCTTAGGAATTATTGTCATATGCAGCTGACAAAAACTGAATGAATGTCAATAAATTCATGTAAATTCATTTCCTTTGAGTTATGACTGGTTTTCTATTACTCTCTGTCCAGTATGACAATGAAAAAAGTACATTGTATTCTGTTTGCTATTAAAAAGGGCTTAAAATGAGCAAGAAGAGTTTCGTCACGACGAGCATTTAAACCTTCTTAATGTTGTTTTGCAGTGTCCTTGCAAAGCCAGAGCCCAGATTTTGGTTTGCTCATTCAGCTAATTTTTTTCAGAGCACAGTAATAATTTTCTTGGAAGATATGTCATTTCAAATACACCAGAGAAAGTTCTTTACTTTGTTGACAGACCAAGATCAGTCCTCCATGCAGTGACTGAGCACAGTATCTGCTATTTTAACATTGTTTTTTCCTCTGTGTTTTAAACAAGGAATAACAAGGTTGTGAATTATTGTCAAGTTTCCCCATTACTATAATGACCAAATCAGTGTCCAGAATCATGATTATATATAAGTGCTCAGATTCAAGTTCAAGAGTCTTGAAAAAACACTGAGATCTACATCTCTTAATGAGCAAGCAAAACATCGTCAACTTTTGTAAGGTTACGGTCTCAATCTTAGAAAAGAAATGGATGTTCATAGGTTACAATGTCTTGAGCATCATGAATGCTAAAGGCTGTCTCTAGATGTTCTCGTGTTCCTTTATTTCTGACCTATGTTTAAAGTATTTTAACCATTCACACAATTAAAATGTGAAATGTCTAGTTTTGTCCTCTTCTGCATACCCAGAAGGACTATACTTGTTCTTTGTCCACCTATAAACCTTCCCTCTCTCCTCTTTCCCTCTTGGTTGTGTGTT
Organism: Scortum barcoo; assembly: GCA_023238725.1. Taxonomy (NCBI): domain Eukaryota; kingdom Metazoa; phylum Chordata; class Actinopteri; order Centrarchiformes; family Terapontidae; genus Scortum; species Scortum barcoo. The sequence continues at coordinate 25,101,459 of CM041550.1, forward strand.
ACCATTTCAGCTGTTAGGAGACTCCAGGAATAAGGTAGTTGGTCATTTTACATACTGTTCGTGTATCCATGCCACCACGCACTAATCAAGTCCAGTAAACAACAATGCAGCTTGCCTCATTATGTTGGCTCATGACGTTCCACCACCTCAACCCGTTTTTATTTCTGTTGTTATTTAATTTGACCTTGAATGTGTATGTCCATCGCATCCCAGTTGTGTGCGGCTATGGTGCCCCGCCAAAGTGTTTTTTCTTCACATTGTGATATTAATGTATTGAACCTCATTGTTTTGGCACATTATTCATATGTGTTTATTTTTTCAAAAGTCAATGAGATCAGCTTTCCTCTACAGTTTGAAGTGTTTCCCACTGCATTTGCGCTGCTTGACTGGCTTTTGATGTTCATTTGAAACAAAAATGTTTGTTTGATTTTGAACGGCAAATTGCATTCCATAACTATGTATGTATCAAATGTAACTTTTAAACTCAAAAATGACAAAAAAATAAAACATGAAATATGTTTCACACAGACAGAAAACTGCATGGCTACCTGATGCAACTGGCGACCTTTTGTCAAAGACTCTTAACTCATGGCTGAGTTTATTTGCCTAAGCACTCTTCCTACAGAGCTTGGCCAACATTTCAATATCACAATACATGTCTTACATTTCTTTCTCGCTCCTCTATCTCCCACAGAGGAAGCCTTTGAGGCGGAGGTACGAATCACCAGGGATGTACTCTGATGACGACGCCAACAGTGACGCGTCCAGTGCGTGTTCAGAGCGCTCATATGGCTCAAGGAATGGAGGCATTCCCCACTACCTGCGCCAGACGGAGGATGTGGCAGAGATCCTGAACCACTGCGCCAGCTCCAACTGGTCAGAGAGGAAGGAGGGCTTGCTGGGCCTGCAGAATCTCCTCAAGAGCCAAAGAATACTGAGGTGGGCTCAGAGTGGAAATGTGAGCTTTGTCCAGATTGCTCATGTGTGACGAAAGGCTATAACTGTGTCATCTGCTAAACAGTAAGATGAGATGTCATTGTGTAAAATAAGCATGCAGCAGTCTCTAGATGGCAGCATAATAAGGTTGTTGTGTCTAGTTACTCTTTACAGGAGTCGAGGATATAAAAGTACATAATTGATTCTCTCAGTATTGCTAAAATACAATCTTGACATTACTGCCAGCCATTGGACAGTAATGTCACATCAGAGGAGGCCATGGTGACTTGTGGATTACTCTTACCTCTGAATACTTCTCTGAGGCAGTTGAAGGAAAAGTGTGCAAAAAGCACCCTCATGTTAGTATTTTTCTGCCTTCAAGTGTGGATGTTGGGAGAGATCCATTGCTTTGGCTGGATCAAAGTGACTGGACTGTCTCCTTTGTCGTACACTCTTAGTAAAAATGTATTAGTAAGTGGTAAGCTGCTGTGGGCTTTATGATCATCTGAGCTGTAGTGGAATTTTGAAGTAAATAGTAAAAAGTGGATAGTGCATTTCATAGAAACAAGAGTAGATATCAAGCTTTGCTTTGGAACATCAGATTTCAGAAAATTTTTTTACCTGTAAACATAAGAAGCACATGAAACATTTTGCCTTTGTCTCTTGTTCATTGCAGCCGAGTGGAACTGAAGAGACTTTGTGAGATCTTCACAAGGATGTTCGCAGATCCACATAGCAAGGTAATGATGATTTGTACTAACTGCCACAATACAGTTCATTCTGACCTAAGTGGAAAGGCATGATATCCAAAATACAGCAATAAATAATGGAGCTGTGACTTACTTTGAACTAACGAGAGTGTCTCTTGTTGCATGATCTGCCTTGCTGTGGATTTAACAACAGAGAGTAAGTGTGTTTATTGATATTACTACAGAAATTAACCTAAATCTGACATCAGCATAAGCAGTTTAGTCTTAAATCAAAAGAGGCAGTGTTGTGTAAGAATACATGTTTGAACTGTGTACATGTTCTCAGGTGTTCAGCATGTTCCTGGAGACTCTTGTGGACTTCATCACGGTCCACAGGGAGGATCTGCAGGACTGGCTTTTTGTCCTGCTCACTCAGCTGTTGAAGAAGATGGGGGCAGACCTGTTGGGCTCAGTCCAGGCCAAGGTCCAGAAAGCCCTGGATATCACAAGGTCTGAAATGCAAGCCAGACATGGCTGTCAAGGTCACAGGGAAGGAATGGCAAAGATTAGGTTTCCAGTGGATATAGGGACATTTCACACTATTGGAAATGAGTTTTCCATAAATGAATTAGGGCAGAATGTAGACCTTAGTAACTGGCTGATCATTGTTACATTTGGACATGAGATCTCTGTTTTTATGCTTCTTTGTCACTTGTTCATTAATATGCACTTCTCATGTGTTTATCTTTGTCAGGGAGTCTTTCCCGTTTGACCAGCAGTTCAACATTCTGATGAGGTTTATCGTCGATCAGACTCAGACACCTAATCTCAAGGTAAAGTAAAATGGGACAGACTCATTCTTTTTTAAAGCTACATGCTTTTAGTGTGATTGATGAATTTTTTAAGACAAGTGCCTGACTGTTTGTCGGTCCTTCAGGTTAAAGTGGCCATTTTGAAGTACATCGAGTGTCTGGCTCGGCAGATGGACCCAACGGATTTTGTGAATTCCAGTGAGACGCGTCTGGCTGTATCTCGCATCATCACCTGGACCACTGAGCCCAAAAGTTCTGATGTCAGGAAGGTAGGCCATGATTGGTTTGTCCTGTTATGTCTTTGTTCAGATAAAACCTTTAACATGAAATTGGGTTTTTCTGTACTCTTTTTTTTGTACTTTTTTTTATTCAATCTGTTCTTATTTAAGTACATTTTTTAAAACTTTGTTTTTTTCACTGTCATCATTGTAGTGATTTGAGATTAAAGTGTTATTCTAGTTGTATGTCAAAGTAGGTATCATACAGGTAATAATGGTTGCTTTAATCCTGATGCTGTAATGTCACAAAGTTGTTTAGGTCCTACAACTGCACTTTTCTGCTTCCAGCTTAAGGAAAAGATAACGTTAGATTTTTTTTTACTTTTATTCTGTTTTTTGCCTCAACACCAATTAGTATATCAGTATAATCTGTATAGGAGTTATGCCACACTAAACTATTATAATAACATTACAAGTGGGTAAGCGAGCTTATTGCAAAACTAATTGCATAGAGATTTGTTTAGTGTTAAGTTATATAAAGGAGTGTGAGCTTAGATTGCTTGAATATGTGAGTTACTCGACAGCCAGTGGCATCATATATACCTCCACACTTGTTTTTTCTTTGAATTCTTCACCTGTGGTGTTTGTTTAGCAGCAGTTGTTTAAACTTTGATAATAAGCACTCTCCGTGTGGATGGCCTTGGGTCAACGGCCCATTATCTTCTCTTGTCTGACACGCGTCATACCTCTGCCTCCCCTTCTGTTTGTTCTTCCACTGCTGTTCTTCCGAATGAAATCCTCACCTAGTTTCAGATCAGGGCCCAACCTGCAGGCAAGCTGAAAATACATGTGCGAGGATAGAAGGGTTGTCTGCTGCCAAATGCAATTTTCACTGTAGTTTCTTTTCACAAGTACAAATATGCATTATCTAATTTTGATGCATACAGCACTGGTGTGTGCTAGCTTGGTGGGAAAGGTGGGTTGACTGTTGCATCCGTATGTGCAGAGGACCTGTGTCATGCTGTAATTCCCATTCTGCCTTGCCACTGTGCCCAGACCCTTCATAACTGGGTGAGCGAGGAGCTAGCTGGCAGGTCCAGCACTGCAGCCTTACTGTCTGCTGAGGGCAACCAGGAAGAAAGGTGTAAGCAGGTAGAGCCCACTCCAGCAACCAGTCACAATACGATATGAGAAGCACGCAACGCCCGCCTGCCTGGTGCCTAACCAACACCTTCAAGACAGTGAAAACTCAAGTGTGGCAGTGGCATCTCTCACTCACCTCTACCATTTACGCTCCAGCTGTTTTGCTGTAACAACCTAAAAATCAGTCTGTGCCTTGCAAACTGATCACTCACCAAATAAATGAAGCTTGCAACCAGAAGAAACTTAGGTTTCCTTGGTACTTTACACATAACAGGAAATGCTTGTTGCTTTGACCTTGAATGGACATTTAAGACTATTTTATTGCTCAACATTGACAGGCTGTTTTAGTGCTACTGTGTGGCTAACACATTTTGATTGTCTAACTCACCCTAACAAACTCTCATCCACCTGCATGATGTTAACATTTTTTTTTACAAGAGCAGAGTTAAGTTATCTAAATATGTATTAAAAGTAGTTTAGCTTACTCTTAAGATAACACTAGTGTTACACCCATATATGCTGTATTTATGGTATCACTGGGAAGTCTGTGAAGAATAAACATCCATAAATGCACTCGGAAATCACTTAAAACAGATTGTGCCTGATCTAAATAAATTTTGATTTAATATTAAAAGAAATCCTTATTGGTAATTATGATATATTGTATATGATTTTCTGTACATCCATGTTTACAGCAATCAGGAACTGCTGGTAGCGAATGAAGAATGACTTCAGGGTGCAGATACACAAAAATGTAAACAAATAGGAGCTAAAGCCCAACATCATTGACATTATTATACTTGGATTACCTGAAGCATGATGGGAACCTTGTTAGCAATCTCAAAATATATTCATGCTTGTTAGCATATAGCTCATAGCTTATTCAAATGTCTCATAGAGTCAGACATTTTAGACCTGTTTTGGTCATAGTTGCTGCCTTAATACAGTAGTACATAGAAGAATATAATGCCTTCTGATGATTCACACCATCACCTTGGAACCATTAAACACCAACTTCTATCCCACAGCAACAGTTGCAAACAAGTACTTTTGTTCAGGTTTGATCTGTACTCACTTGCATGTTGCAACATCAATATATAAACAATGTCCTTGACTAGTGGTATATATTAGTTTTCCACTGAATGCAGCTTTGACTCACCTTTGAAATGTTTCTTTCTACAGGCTAATGTATATGTAGTCTGCCATGAGGTGCAGTGTGGAGTTGAAAAGTTGGTTTCCATGGTTTTAGAATTGTTCTGATCTTTATTAGTCTTTTGCATTAGATTGGTCCTCTGTGGTTTTACAGTTGTGATCATGCAGAAAATTGTCAAATATTACAGCAATTCACAGCTCAGTCCCAACCTGGACTGTCTGTGTTTTTTTTTTCATGTTTAAAAAATGTCAGGAAAGCTTTTCTGACTCACTATGGTTATGCTATTAGAAACACATGGTCAAGGTATTTCTGGAGCCAAGGAAACCATCTGCCCTGTTTCTAGTCTGTTCAAATTCAAATTCAAATTTATTTATTTAGAGCCCAAAATCACAAACATTGTTTGCCTCGGAGGGCTTTACAATCTGCACAGTTGTGACACCCTCTGTCCTTAGACCCTCGAACCGAGTCAGGAAAAACTTCAAAAAACCTGTTGTGTCCTCCATCCTAACCTGTTGCGCTACACTGCCTCCAGGCGGCCCAGGTGGTGCTGATTGCTTTGTTTGAGCTCAACACCCCAGAGTTCACCATGCTGCTGGGAGCTCTGCCCAAAACTTTCCAGGACGGAGCCACCAAACTACTACACAATCACCTGAAGAACTCCAGCAACACCAGCAGCAGTGTGGTAAGTCATTTGAAGGACTGTAGTATTTCATGGCATTCATACTGTGAAGTATTTCCTAACGGGTCCCAGAGTGTAACCCAGACTCACCTGAGTACTTGGTCATGGATCTAGGCTCATCAGGCAGTCTTTTGCTTCTGTTTGAGAACTTGACTATGTATTCATTTGGAGTGCTGTCTCCCTACTATGGTGCCCATTTAGCCCATTCATGTTGCTATCTGTGCCCTATGAGCTACATTAAGAGTTCTAACAAGAGCAATAACTTCTCTAGATTGCCTGTACCAGGGATCAGACACCCGAGACTCTTGAAGGTCATTGTTACTGCTAGGTTTTAGACTCACTCTGTAGCATATATGTATAGACCTTGTTGCCCTTTAGCCTGAATAGTAGTTGCCAGTTACACTGTCTGGATGCAGGACTTATATTAGGGCTTATATTATTATTAGGGCTTGAAGGCACACTCAGCTCAGTTTGCTTGTTTGGCCCTCTTTCAATAGAAAAGCCTAACTAATTCTCAGATGGTGACCACACAGTGGTAAACTCCATGTTAGAAGTGTGTAAACCAGTAGAACCATCACTGTTGTTTCCTTGCCTTTCAGGGGTCTCCGAGCAACACCATTGGCCGGACTCCACCACGCCACACCTCCAGCAGAACCAGTCCCCTCACCTCTCCAACAAACTGTTCCCACGGAGGACTGTCTCCAAGGTAGCTTAATCACCAATCTAATGTTAAACTATTACCTACAACACCGCCTGTCCTTATGCATGGCCGTGGTTTAACCATATGGAAAGTGCTGCTGTCGTGATTGTAGTTGAACTAACTCACAACCTAACTGGCAAGATTATGGGGACATGACACAGAGTGAGTTGCTCAGAGAGGTTAGAACATAACTCTTGATCTAAACATCAAATACAACTCACAAAACACTTCTTACCCACTTGGCTGACTGATTAAATATTAACTGCCTTCAACACAGTGGTGCTGTAAAATACTTAATAATCAGTCTCTTTGATGTTGTTATGTACGGGGCTATTTATATAGGATGAAGAAAGAGAGGAACATTGCCTTTTTACTTCCTGCTGTGCTAGTGTAATGCAGCCTAGTTCTCTAAAGTACAGCTGGATTCTCTCTGACTGAGCAGCTCATTCACCTGAAGCACTATACAGTCCTTTTATCTGCAAGCAGAAACCCATAAACACAGATTATAGAGCTATTGTATGATCTAGTTGTAATGACCTTAGTTGAACCTGAAGTACACTTCAAGTTGAGATCATTCTGGCTAAAATGTGTGGATAACAGCCCCTCACTCATGATGGTAAAGTTTGTATTTTGATTAAAGCTGACTTTGTGGGATTCCGCTTCTTTCCAATGCTCTCCTCTAAATTAACACTTAACCTTAAAGCTCAGACTAGTTTCTGTTTGTCTCTTCTCTTTCTCTTTCTGCACACTTGGCTTTCTCTTTCTCCTCCCCTCTCTTGTCTCGTCTTGTGGTGTCCACTCACTGTTGATTTCCATCCGCCTTGCCCCCCTCTCTCGCTCTGCCTGTCCATCCTTCCCTCCCGGCTGCGCTGTGGCAACAGTCGGTTATGGGGTTGGGGTGTCGACGGACTGTCAAAGCACCCCCCTGCCCCTCCTCCTCCTCCTCCACCCCACTCCACCCCTGCTGCCCCCTCTCTAAGGGTCCTGCGCAGAGCATATTCACCCAGGTAATGAGGCGGGCTGAGACACAAAGGAGATTATTCCCTCAAGGAAGCCAGACCCTGATCCTTTTCCTTTTTCAAAAACCAGTTCAGAGAATCTTTCAGTTTTCTTGTATGTCAGTTTATCACTGAATGCACATTACTCCATCATCTTAGATCAAATGAAGAAATATTGTTACATTGCTTCAAAGGTGTGGTCAATGTATCCAATTCAATATAGATCATTTATTTACAGCTGACCTTTCCCCCTTTCACCTAATCTGGTCGTAGGTCAAAAGCAATGCTAAATCACTGCATGGTGGCAAAACAAATGCATGTCTGTTTGTCCTCTTCAGACTGACGTTTCATTTAAATCTTGTGTGTGTTTCTTTCTGTGTCCTTTGTGTGTCTGGCAGCATGATGGAGTATGACACAGAGAACATGAACTCAGAGGAGATCTACAGCTCGCTGCGCGGTGTCACAGAGGCCATTCAGAGTTTCAGCTACCGGAGCCAGGAGGACCTGAATGAGCCAATCAGACAGGAGGGAAAGAGGGACGATGCAGTAAGTCACAACATCTTCATCTGACTGCATTGTCTGAATATTCCTGCTTGAATAATTACATCAGGACTCCAGTGTTTATCACATTATCACAGTGAAACTAGTCTGTAGCATTTTGCCTAATGTGCTTTGAAGTAATCAAATTAAATTTTATTTCATAATCAAGATTTGATCTTTGATTTACAGCAGGTCTTTTCTTGTATAACGTTTTTGTAGTACTGTCACAACATTTTAGAAGCACAAAATGTCTTTCAACTTAAGGACTGAATTGCTGTTATCATTCACATTGTTCATACTCAATGTTAAGAAAGCTTTCAGTGAAACCCACTTGATTTGTCTAACTCACACTGCTGAAGACCCACAGTCTGCTGCGGTCACTAAGCCAGAGTCTGGAGTCAGAATAGCCAAAGTTCCAAGAGCTCAAGAGCTGCTAGACCTCCGATCCAGCCATGTTAAGGACTAATTTTCTGAGAGCAGAAAGTTTTTTGTAGATGAAGGAGTTTGATAACTATCATTGAAATGTAGTTGTAATCTTGTATCATATTCTGCCTCCTCCCACCTCCCCTTCCGTCTGACAGGCAGGGAGAGAAGGTGTAGTGTCCACTCCTGGCTCTGATGCCCGCCTGGGCTTAGACATGGTGGAAGGGGGCCGCACCGCCTTAGACAACAAGACCTCACTACTCAACACGCCATCCCCCCGCTCATTCTCTTCTCTGGGCCACGAAGCCGAGAGTTTGCTCCTTATGGCTACGGAGAAACCATCTGCACATATGACAAGAGCGCCCTGAAGGAGGCCGTCTTTGATGATGATGTGGAGCAGTTCCGCGAGTGTGAGTTTACATGATAATTAAGCAGTGAAAGGAATTCATACAACACCTGCACAAGCTGTTTATGTAAACATACTTTTTTAGTTTTAGAAGCTTTCTTGTTCTGGAAGTTAATTACTAGTTACTCCACCCGGAAATAAGTTACTTTAATCTACTTTCTGAAGTGTTGTCCCTATTAGACATTCAACAGGAGAATTAATACAAACCTTCCTTGTCTCACAGACATAAAATGTGCTGAAACCATTGTTCTTAAACTGCAGTTTCACCAAACAACAAATTATATTGTTCCCAGAACTCTTACAGCCGCATTTTATAAACTCTCCTTCATAGCAGCTTTATAAATAACTTTTAAATGTGTTATTACATTCTCTATTGGAAACCCATGTAAAACTGTGGTGCTCTGACACAGACAACTGAAATGTTTTGTTCTTATTAAAATTAATTTATTTATTGTCTCACAGGTTATACTTACTACTCAGGGTCACAATATTTCATACTTTACCTTTTAGAGGCATAAGTGAAGAAAATTTGAAACTTTTTTTAATTATGTTGCTAATGGGTGCCTTTCAAAAAGGTGAAAAGATTGTTGCAGGAATGAGGAGGAGTTGTGTCCACTTAGTGCATCTGTGAAAAAGAGTTGGTCTAGACATTTCCCTCTCATCCTGTCAACCATTCCCTCATTGTGTAATCGTCTTATTATGAAAACAGAAAGGAAGACTGTAAGGCTGCTGCTGATCACTGATGTTGGGACTAAAACAAGAAGTTACCTCAGCCACAAATGTGGCAATGATTATGTTTAGTCAGCTTGGTTAGTTGGCTAAATATCATCATAAGTGTGTATCATAAGTTTGACACATGTTGACACAAGAGAAATGGCAGAGAGGTGAAACTTTCTCTGCATTATTTTTACCACAAACACAGGTGTGTGAGTCTGCAGCTCCTGTGCATCAGTTGGTGTTGTTGTTGTCATCATCACATCCTCTGCTCTGCACCCTCCTGTCTCCCCTCTGTCTCTCACCTCCCCACCTCCACCTTCATCCCTCCTCCATGCCCCACCTCTCCAGGCCGACGGCAGGAAAGTGGTGAAAACAAGTTGATGCTCCCCAAGGTCTTTGCTCCTGGTAAAGCTGCCTCCCCTGCCTGACTGATTTGCTGACTGTATGAAAAACTGACTGACAGACTGATGACTGAACGACTGTCTGATTTTCTGACTGCACCTTCACTCCACTCACCCTTTGCGTGTTTACACCGTTCACTCACCTCTCTCAGTTCCCATCTTCATTCTTTCATGGTCTTATAATATCTTTAACTCTACTTAGCACCTGTGTGCTCTCAGTGCAGAAATATCTGAAAGATGGTTTTACTAATGTTTGTTCATTCTGGAATGAACTGGGTGGTTGTGTTCGTATGTCTAATGTGTCTTTAGAGATCAAGCTTATGGCATAATGAATAACATTATATTTTTAACAGACACAGTCAACTCCAGAACACAGCATTAACTTCATCACACTAATGCCTAGAGCAGAGTCATAAAAGGCAGAAGTATCTTTTGTCCAAGCTTACATGGATGACCACAACTAAACTAATAACATCACACATTATAATTAAGTTGCACACCCAACCTTTGACTGTACATACAAACTTTTTTAGTCCTTTAATGCTGAAGTCCACTTAAAATAGTCATTGTTTGGGATTTTTTTAATTTAACCTTTAAGTCCCACTGTGCTGTGACTTTAGGCCTTACATAGCCACCTGTTAACTGTGTTTGACATTCAGAGGTGTATTTCTTCACAGAATGTGCGACATTGTCCATCTTGGCATACCATATCACTTATTCATTAAGTCTTAAAAGTGCAACTTTCTCTAAACTTTTAAGAAAAAGTATTTTTAAATTGAGATTAGTTTTACAATCCATTTTGACATGACAGATTAAATATAAGGAATTATTTTACTAATAAATGTATTTGTCTTGGAAACGGGTCAAATTTTCCCAAATCATTGGTTAAGTTTTTTCTACTTGTCCTGAAAGAACTGACTGATGGATGACACTAAGACTGGATCATTTTTTGTCCGTGGCAAGATGTCAGTAGGTGTATTTGTAACTTACTTCTCTCATCGTGTCTTGATGAGCAGTCGGTCAGGACCACTCAGATCTGGTAGCCGATCTGCTTAAGGAACTGTCCAATCACAACGAGCGTTCTGAGGAGCGTAAAGGTGCCCTGGTGGAGCTACTGAAGATCACACGAGAAGACAGTCTGGCTGTGTGGGATGAACACTTTAAAACCATCCTCCTCCTCTTGCTGGAAACCCTGGGTGATAAAGATGTATGTTATCTGATGGCTCTCTATGTGATATAAGTATTTTATAAGTATAATTAGTAATATAAGTAATATTGCACTTATAAGTGTGCTTTCATAGAGATTTGCTCCTCATCATACAAAACAATAGTGTGAAAGTTTGTGTGTCTTGAAGTTATAAGAAGCGATTTCCTCGTATGCCTGTTAAGGTCGATCAGAATCTCTCCTGATAATGTCAAGAAATGAAATGAGTGACTGTAGGTATGAGGATATTCAGACAGGATTCAGGTATGAAATAGCAGGGTATATTTCTGCTTGTCCCCTAGCACACCATCCGAGCCATGGCCCTGCGTGTGCTGAAAGAAATTCTGAGGAACCAGCCAGCTCGCTTCAAAAACTACGCTGAGCTTACTATCATGAAGACCCTGGAGGCTCACAAAGACTCTCACAAGGAGGTATGCAGCTCCCACATAACAACTGGAGCATACTATACCATGCCTATTTATACGTCGGGCAGACAAGGAGCACCAGCATTTCTTTGGAGTCATCTTTATGTCCAGTCTCTCCTTTAAAATGCAAAAAGTTCTAAACCTTAAACAATTAAGTATACATTTTTTAGGCCTAGTTAAAGTGTCAATAATGCTTGGTTTTAAAAGTCTCCGTATCACCCTCATCAGTATGACAATCTGGTTATCCATAGGAGAACAATAACAATTGAACATAAAAGCCACTACCTTTGAGCCAGCTTCAGGAACATACAGGAGAAACTCTTGGGGTTACAGAGTGCTGAAGAGAAAAAATCCTCTCACCAGGATGGTTAGGTGTGCAGCAGGTACAGAGAGTGGGTACACAGAAATCAAACGTTGATAACAAATTGAACATAAAATACACAAAATCAGTACTGAGACTTCCCTTTGATCAGTAATAACTCACACTTCGGAGGATAAAGATCTGGGATAAATATCAGTGTTCAAAGTTAGAGAATAAATTAAACTAAATACATCAGATATGTAACATCCATAATGCAACATGTTTTTTCTAAGGGTTTTCAGTAGATGAGCTTGAAGTAAGTTCTGTGTTGATTTCTTTGTCTGTGGGATCCCAGAACAAACATTTGAATCTTCTGCAGGTGTGCTGAGCTGAAACAGACCTCAGGGTGTTCAGCTTGTCCAAATAAGGACCTTTTGAATAGTGATTTCTTTTCTGTCTTTAACTTAATATAATCATCCAAATTTATGGGTGCACAAAAAGTTCATATTTTGTCTATATATAATTTTTCAGCAGAGAAAACATCAATTAAAGTCCATTAAGACTTTTATGCAAGGAAATGTGTGATTGAAGATGCCCACTTGTTGTAGGGCACCAGTCAGCACCCACTGACCAATTCTCTAAATGGCACAAATACAATATTTCATTCCTTTTTCCCCACATTATTGATCTTATTGTGCATGTGTTCATGTGCCTTTAGGTGGTGCGTGCAGCCGAGGAGGCGGCATCCACCCTGGCTGGATCCATCCATCCGGAGCAGTGCATCAAGGTGCTGTGCCCTATAGTGCAGACAGCTGACTACCCCATAAACTTGGCTGCCATTAAGATGCAAACCAAAGTCATTGAACGCATCGCCAAGGACTCCTTACTGCAGCTGCTCCCCGACATCATTCCCGGACTCCTGCAGGTCTGTGTTTGAGGATAAAACATTTTAAACTGTTATTATACACAGCAAGGGTTTTCAAACAACATAGTTCTGGGTTGTTAGATTTACACATTGATGGATTAGATTAGATTACATTCAATTAGTTTCTCAGAAAATCTGAAAGTTTTTTTTTTCCTCGAACAAAAACACTCCTTTAAGAAAATCAAATAAAAATAGTTTCCTAGATAACTAGAGTTAAATGCTTATCCAAATTCACATGGATTAAATGACATGAGTGCAAGGGTTTCTGGGTACAGAAGGAGCAGCAACATCCCTGTTGGCTCCAAAAAGGCATATTTGGACAATGTTCATATTTGGACACTGGGAATTATTTGCCTTATTTGTCCCTGGAAATGTTTGTGTGTACTCTGCACTCTCTGCGACTCCTCCCACGTTCCCGCTGACCCAGTGTGAGTGTGTATGTGTGTGTACGTTTGTGCACGCGTGGTGCCTGATGCTGCCTTGTCTCTCCGCAGGGCTATGACAACACAGAGAGCAGCGTTCGCAAGGCCAGCGTGTTCTGTCTGGTGGCTATCTACTCTGTGATTGGCGAGGAGCTCAAACCCCATCTGGCACAGCTCACGGGCAGCAAGGTACTGACTGCGTCAAGTCTTCATTCACACACACACAGACACACACACACACACACACACACACAGTCACCAAAACCTCTTCAACAGACGCAGAGCCTTATCATCTTCCCATGTTGTTGTTTCTCAGCAGGTTTGAACTGGTTGCGCAATTATAAAGCACAGGGTCATATTTGCCCTACTTTCACTACAACATGTGAACTTCCCCCAACCACCCTATGATCTGCTCGACTGAAGGGAGTGTGGTGTACAGTACTGACTGAGCGTGGCTGAAGAAGCACCATGACTCAAAGTTGTATTTTGAGATGGAGTCTGGTTTTCCTTCTAAAACCACTTTGGTTTTGAGGTCCAGACAGGATGGAACAGTCCACTGAGTGTGTATATTCAAAGTATTAACCTGAGCACTGATCAGTCAGACTCTTGTTTTTGAGGCTCATCCATCCATCACGTTATTACAAAACGAAACAGACAAATGGTGCTAATATCAATGACAGATTTTTTGATTGAATGAGGAGTTTAAATGTCAGTGTTCCCCTTTAACATCTTCTGCACATGTAATGTAATGGAGCGATTACCTGTACAGAAGAATTGTCAGACATCATGCCATCATTTGTTGAAATATTGCAGCATATTTTCTCAACATTTAAAGAATTCAACCAGCTCTTTAAATGGCTGAAGCTCCGGAGCAACCGTGAGCCTATGCTGAGCAAGTGTTGGATAGTGTGTGGATCATTGCTAAAATCTCTGATGCTCCAGCACGTCCATCCTCATAGATAAAAAATAATTCCTTGCGAATTATGCCACCATTTTCCTAAAAGTGAATAGTTTAAATTGTGCTTTGCTATTACTGTAACATATTTTCATCACACCATGACCCATGTACCTTTTTACAGTCTGTACCTTGTCAGTGGCGATCTAAAATTCAAAACTTGCTTTTGCTTTTTTTTAACTTAAGCTGATGCTTTCAAGTTAGAAAGGCTTAGATAAAATAGATCTATCCTTTGGAAAAAGAAGATAAGCAGTTATAATACATTGGACATAAGGCTTTTAAATTCATCATTGCACTCACTCTATTGCACTCCAGTTATGTGTATGTTATGTTACATAATGTTATGTTTATGTTATGTTATGTTATGGGTTTATGTTATGTAAGTTATGTTTATTTATCTCTTTCCTATTTGCTTGAACCTTTTAAGTACGAGAGGGTACTGTAAAAACCGGAGTCAAATTCCTTGTATGTGTACACACATACCTGGCTAATAAAGGTGATTCTGATTCTGATTAAACAATGATTCTGGTTCTCGTTGTGTAGAAATAATGAGTATGCAAGTAATCCATGCTCATCGGTGCCTCCCAAACATTTTGTCTCCTGACACTAAAGCAATGCAGTGTCTACGTGCACACGCTTATCAGGAGTTGCATTTGTCCTTTTCTTTTGTCGTGAAGAAGTAAGTTTAACCAGTAGTTTATCGAAAGAAACTCGTCATTATAATCATCTTCATAAAGTGGACCCTTGTGTGGGTCCTGAGCCACAGGTTGGGAACCAGTGAGCGACAGAACATGATGCAGTACAAGATGATTATAATGAAAAGGAAAATACAGTAAGACCACTTCTCCTACACAAACAATATTTATTGAAATCAACCAGGGGAACATCACTGAACTGCCTAGATACATGCGACCTGTCAGAAGTAGTCATTGTATCGCCTTATAGTCACCTCACAGTCTCACTAGCCTCTACTCAACATGCATAATTACACTGTGCTAGGAAAAGATTCAGTGAAACTGTCCTTGTTTGTTTGCAGATGAAATTGCTGAACCTGTATATCAAGCGGGCCCAGACAACCAACAGCAATAGCAGCAGTTCCTCAGACGTCTCCTCTCACAGTTAGTGGAGGCAGGTTTCACTGTGAAACCCTGTGGGTGAACAGCGTTGGAGGATTTCCAGGGCACAGCCGCACCTTCTCCGTCTCTGAGCTTCCCCTACTCCTCCTCCTCCTCCACTGCGCTTTCCTCCTGAGTGGAGAAGCAAGCTATTTATCATTTAGTTCCTCCTCCCTACCTTTGAACTAGAAACTTTTGAATGTAACTGTGGATTGGTTTTAGGCTGGCGGGGAGGCAATCAACACATTTGGAGTTTCTGGATATAGGAAATGCACTTTCTCTTCCTCCATGGTTGCCACAACTTCCACGCCGCCTTTCGTCAATGGAAGCCTGTTTCTCCCTGAGCCCTTAGATTTGGTAGAGGAAGGAGTTCATACATGATGCCATGAAATTTCCATTATTAGAGTGGAGGAAATGTTATTGTGCAGGAGAAATTTCTGTCAAATCTGAGTACAGTTTGGTATGAAATGTCATTTGGCTGGCCCAGTGATGGTAATAAGCCCACATGTTTTGGGATGAATTCTGGTTTGGGGAGCATAAAAACCAAATATGTTAAAAAAAAATATTTAAAAAAAATTGTGAGGGAGCAGTGTCACAGAAAAAAACTCTGTACGAGCATTTTGAGTTAATGCTTTAAGTTTATTGATCATGATCATGGCTCATAGAAGCCTGCACATTGATTGTAATATTTTTTTTGCTCTTTAGTAATTAAGAGTAGCTTAATTAATTGAATCCCCATTTAACGAAAATGTTATCATGCTCAACAAGGACAACATGTTGCCAAAAGATTACTTGTCAGCTACAGAATTGACAATCCTCCAAAATTTGGTGCAGATCTTTGTTTCAAAGTACTGAAGGTGAAATCAGTCTTAAACTGCACAATTAATGTTTGAATTTGACTTAAAATTCACAATCAGCAGGCAGCAGTTGAGTCTATGAAATACTGCCTTTATTTTCACACTATGGGGCGTTTTGTCCAACATGCTTTCACAGACAGTCACTTAGTAGGTTGGCAGTTTGTGGCGTAGTATCTGTAAGTGTCCGAGACCGCTGCTCTGTCGAGTGACCCTGTTCAAAGAGAAAGTCCTTTGTAAATACTGCAGATGTTTTCCCTGCTTGGTGTCGGAAAAAAGACCGGCGGTCCTAGACGGGCGAAAAAGACATTGCCAGGCCTTATTCACTTCACACACACTGATTTTTGTTGACTGGGACTGCAGCAAAACAATGGGACGTGCAGCATTGTAACTGTAACTCTTGGCTAAAAAAAATGTGAATCTGCAGGAAGAGGGACGGCGGCAGCGCTCTCGACCTGTGATGATGCAAATCCAGTATTAGTTGTTTCCTCTGATCTCCTTCAGTTCCCCCTCACATAACCACAGCTTCTGCAATAACCGTAAAGCCACAAATAAAGGTATTTTGTACATACACTTTTTGATCACAGCTTCGCAAAATTTTACATAATGTCAATGAAAAAAACGTGAACAGTTTGACTATCTCACTTTTTTGCACGTTAGCAAAATAGCTTGCATGTAACCTGCAGCACATGTCAACTGCTGTTGTGCTGTTTGGAAGGGCCCAGGTTCTTGGCTGTTAAAGTGCACTTGTAACATCATCAGACCACTCATCTCTGATTTAATGTTTATGTAGAGGAGGTAGTCACATTTGCCATGCTTGGATGTAAAAGGTACAAAATGACGCAGCAACTGTAACCAAAACCATTAGTTTGGTATATTTAAGCTGGCAGGATATTGATTAATCATACCTCTGGGCTGTGTTTTGTTTTTATTTCAGTGTTACATTTGAGGTATCAAGAAGCTTTAAAATGTTGGATTCCTGCGATGAGATTGCTCTTTAAGTTCCCATAGTTTACCCCAGAGACCAGGGTGTCCCTGATTGGGAGTGTCTCCATCTAATCTGGTTTTTGTTACTGGACATGATTTGGTTCATCGTGGTACAGTTAATTACTGTAGGATCTGATCAGACCCATTATGCCTTTTTAAAAATATGCTATTCCATTTGCTATTTTAGCAAATGAATGGTAATAATAAGAAAATACAAGTATTCCTGATTTGACCTGGGGACAGTCTGAGTCCTTGGATGGACAGTTTGGGGCTCATTGTTTTATCTGAGTCATGTTTTCATTTAGGTTTCCACTGAGTGTGGGGTAATTAAGTTATTTAAGTAAATGAATGTACAGACTTTACATGTGTTAAATTTAGCTTTTTAAGTATTGAAGAAGTACTGAAGAAATGTTCAGCAACATGCAGCCCTGTACACTCTGTAATAAGCCTGTCTGCACTCCAGCTGACTTTTCATTCTCCTGAGTTCTTTCGACACTTTCACAGCATTGATCCGCCTAGTTTGAGTTAATGGGGTTTCTCTCGGTTGAAGCAAATCTGCACATGGCGTAGGAGAATGTTCACCAATCAGCATTTTACCGGTCATTAGCATCTGTTCACATCACATTACTGGTCCTAGAAACAAACAAGATGATATTCCTTGCAAACTGTTCACTATGCATGTTCTGCGGTACACTGTCTTTCTTTTGTCTCAGTCAGTCATGTAATATTCATATATGTATTTATATATTTTATTTTATTTTGTTCTCTCATGATAAACTGTACAGAAGGGTTTTTTTTGTTAACTTCCACCTGTGATAGATTTGCAACAATGTAAAGAAATTGTTTGCTCTAGAAATAAACGGACTAAGAACTTATTGTCTGCTTATTCATCCCAGATTTCACAATTGCTAACAAGTGGTTTAATCTTATGTAAGATTTCAGTCAAAGCTTGTATGTCCTCCGCATTTCCTTCCCCTTACAGGTTAAACCTTGTAATGGGACTTCCACAGGGGCATTGGGAGCCACATTGCCCAGTTGTCCATCCATTTACGAGCACATGCATCAGAGCGCTGAGGTGTGCTTAGCTGCTCTGTATAAACATTAACCTGAGCAGACTTTCAAATGACCTGTTCCTAATCTCTGCTCCTTTTGAGGAGCTCTGAAGAGACCGAGCAGCAGCTGCAGGGCTTTGTACCCACCCTGTAGTCCTTCATTTGTCAGATGGCACATGTTAACATGAAGCTGTTCAGATATTTGACAGTAATATGTTACATTTGGCTTCCACCGATTCCATCCTTCTATGACTAATAATATTATTACTATTGTTTGTTGGTGTGATATTATCCGCTATAAAAGGTAAGACTACTTTACACATACTACATACTGCTCTTCCATGGCTGTTCTCAGGCCTGCAATCACTCAAAGACAGACGATAATTCTGTTTACTCTCATTTAAAGTCTATTTGTCCCTCTTCCTTCTCCAAAACCTGTGGCCAGTCTCGTATTTGTTTTCCAAAATTGACCTCCAAACATCATTAGCCTAAGTGAGTTTAAAGTCTGGCTTTAGGGCCATGTCTGTTGGCACTGTCAACAACTAGTCAAGTGAAGCTGCTATTAATGCATCAACCCAGCTAGACATTGGTAGTGGGAGGTGTGCCTGCACAGCCCGCCTTTCAAAGGTCATCCAAGGTATGCTAATGAAGTCCTGATGACATCAGCGGTATGATATAAGAGGCAGGCGATGAGCTTTTGGCTGCAAAACTCTCAAAGCTGAAATCTGAGGAAACCAGCAGGCGCAAAGCTCGCTCCGTCTGTCTCCACCTCTTCCCTGTGGTCCTGGGATACAAGAAGACACCGCACTGGAAAATATGCTGTTCTGCCATTCCCAGCCTGAGTCCTACCACCAGCACTCTGCTAGTTACATTAGGTAAAGCACAACCATACTGAGAAGCTTCAGAAACTTATGGATTTCAAGTGCTTGCATCTGGGGAAGTTCTGTCTATAACAGGTTATATCAAAGTGTCGGTGCAAAGCAATGATGTTTACTTGCACAAGTATATATTGAGATATGGAGATAGGTAGAAGTGCTTGTAAGACTTAAATTTGATTTCAGATATGTGCAGCAATTCTGCCTCCAGGAACATATTTAAGTATTTTATCATTCACAATACAGTGCCATGTAAAATTAAAATTTTAAAATCCATTTCAATGGCTCATTTTTAAAGGTGGATTGCATTCAAAATTCACATTTAGACTACACATATATGCTCCTTTTCTTCTCATCTTCAAATGAATATATACGTAAAATGAATTGCACTAGATGAGTAGCACTGTATTTTGTAACATCAACCTTGTGCACCTTTGTTCTTATGATTAAATGATTAGATAAAACAGGACAATCACCTTTATCATCCCCATACTCAGCCCCTCTTCTTTCCCTCTGGTCTCTTTCAGAGAGGCTTTGGCGCCTTTCTTGAAAAACGAAGAAGCAAGGATTATGGCTGAAAATGGTGCCAAGAGGACCCCATTCCAGTACATTCTGTGTGCAGCCACCTCGCCGGCTGTGAAACAGCAGGAGGAGATTCTCACTTATCTCAACCAAGGTAGCTATCTGTCCTGTTAGTTGAATGTTCACGTTGACTAAATAAACTGGAGCTCATCTTGTCACATGTAATCCCAGCAGTGGCAGGGTTAGATTAATGCTGATGCAGGAATTCAGATCCATTACAATTCAGATTAGGCTAAAAAAAAAAACATGTTCAGTTAATTAAGACTGACCCCCCTTAAATTTTGGGATATACACATCTGTCCCTCAAAGCCAGACATTAGGCAGGACAGACTTGTGTGCAGTCATCAAGATATCTAGATGAGTTTTACCCCACAACAGAATGAGTGAACCAGATGTAAGTGACCCGTAGTGATGTGCTGTGCTAATGTTCTTACAGTCACAGCTCTGAATTTGGTTTTGGTGAATTCTGTGGAAGCAAGGAAAGGCCATAATCTTTCTAATCTTTATAAGCAACTGTATACATAATAGTGACATTTGACTAGAGTTTAGATTACTTTCATTATGGATTAACCTGCAGATTGTTTTGTTCATCAATCATTTAGTTAATGAAATGCTCAAAAATGAAAAATGAATGAATGAAAAAATAGCATTCACAGTTTCTCATAAACAAAAGTGATGTCTTCAGTATGCTGGTCCTATCTCACAGTTCAAACTAAATGTAAAACATGTCAAATTTACTGTCCTATATGGCAAAGAAAAACAGCAAATCATCACATTTGTGGAGCTGGAAGAGAGAATTTTGTTTAAAAAAATGACAATCAATTAATTAATTGACAAAATATTGCTGACTGACTTTCTGTTGATTTGGTTTAATGACTAATCACAGACATTAATTAAACCAGTACTGAATATTTAATATTGAAATATACTTGTTATTAAAAAATGTATGTATATAAATGTATCTGAATGTAATTAAAATGTACTGAAATATATCACTTTGGAAAGCACTGATCTGGATTTTTTGGTGTTTGAATTCCCCTTTTTGTTGGTGATTCAAAATAGTGCAATTTCAAAACCTTCAGGTTCATTTTGCAGGTTCACAAACTGAGAAAATTCCAGTGTCTAAAGTGTCTCGTCAGCCATGTAGACTTTTCCTTCTCGGGTCATGTGACTGACAGGATATAACCTGATAGGACAGAGATGTGATTGGTCCCATTCAGGCTCAGTTATCCTTGGTAGGATTGGTGTCTTACCATGACTAATTTAAGACCACCAGTTAAATTAAGTTTTTGAAATGAAATCTTGAGATTCTGAAAAAATCTTTTAAGACAAATGGATTTCAAAGTTAAGTCCTTAAGGGTATAAATTCTGTGGTATTTAAATTTCAACATTAAATATTCAGAAGTTCACAATTTCACATTTCACAAATAGGTGTTCAGTGGATTGTAAAATGTAAAAGATTATGGCCTGTTTTTGCTTCCATAGGTTACATTTCTTGCTGTTGTGGGCTGTAAGACTGAAATATATTATTTGCATTATTACATACATATAAAAATTCTTTGCATTTGTTGAATGATTAACCTACCAGAAACACAGTAGTAAGATTTGAAGGTCATTATGATGATACACGTATAAACTACATTATTAATTAGATTATTCATCTGTGCAACATGAGCTCATACATGTTTTCATTTGTCTGACTTCCATCTTCTGATCTTATTCACCCTCCTTTCTTTTCTTTTCTTTTGGTCATTTGTCCTTCACAAAATGTACTTTCCCTTCTTGTCATTCTCTACCACTGGAATATTCTGATTGTTTCTGTCTGTGTGATTGAACTGTGACATTTCTTACTTGTGCTTTATTTACCTTTATTTATCTACAAGTTTGCCCTGCTTATCTGCTGTACAGTAATTTGACTGGAGTAAAAACACAATGAAAGTGAGCTTGCTGTAACATGCAACTTTTGGCCAACAAATATACTGCCATGTAAAGATGGCATGTATTAATTTGAATGTAATTGCCATCAGGGTCTGCAGTTTAGTTTTACTGCTATACTGAAAAAGCACCAATAGTGCTTTATAGTACAGTGTCCCTCACTGACTATTTTAATGATTAAAATTTTCTTGTGATATTAAACTTAATGTATCATATTTGATCCCAATGGAGATATGTAAAAGTTTTCTAGTGGCTGGCCTTCATATCTGGCTTAAAAGGTGTCTAATTTGATTCAATTTCTATCTCCACCGCCTCTCTTTTCTGATTGACTGATTTCCCATTTTTCAATTTTAATCAGGTTTTTTTTTTTAATGTTTTAAAATGTAGGTCAGTCCTACGAAATCCGTATGCTTAACAGAAAACTAGTGGAGTATACAGATATAAGCAGCAAATATGTAAAGGTAGGTGTATGGTATTGTCTTTGTCTGTTTTTTTACTTTCACGTGACCTCTTCTTCTTTCTTCTCTTATCTGCATTATATATCCATTTCCTGGATTGTCACAGATCCCTCAGCTTCCCTTCATGGGTGGGGTGTCGACCTTGGAAAACTTGGTACTATCACCCAAACTTACCTTTCCCCTTTCCTAGACTTCTCATTAACCCCATGCAAACACACAAGTCATCTTACCTTCATATTTTTATCACACAATCGCTTTCTGGTTCATCTCAACATGCCCATCTGCTTTTGTCTGCATCACTGTGATTTTTTTCATAAAGACTTGGACATCTTCATTATTTATATTATTTGTGGAGTTATATTTAAAAATCAGTTCTATTCCTGATGCCATGGCTTTTTGAATAAAAACCCATTACCGGCCCATCATTTCTTTCATGCCGCTTTCATTGTCAGTACACGGGTTGTTGTGACTGGTAAAAGTGTTACTGACTGACTAAACTTCAGATGCAATCGTAGGTGACGCCATTTATTGCAAAGACGTTTGTCAACAGACTCACTTAAGAGTAAGGAGAGGTCATTTTATTTCATTTCTGTGAGAGGGCATCCACTTGACGTGCCTCTGTTGTCAGGCTGCCGTTGCTGGAGGCTGTAAAGTTAGCTGTAGCATCCTAGAAACAAAAGAATGGGACAGGTGGCATCTATGACATGACGTGCTGGGTTCAGGGCTGTTTGAGTTCTGGTGCTCAGTCACGCATGAGCCACCCTCCATAAATATCCTGGTGGTACATGTTTACAGGTTGTTCATGTCATCTGTCAAAGAGAGGTCCTCCAGTGAATTAGTGTCAGATTAAAAAAGAAAGGTTAAAATCAGTGCAGCAGAGACTGAGATATCCCGACTTTTACTCTCTAGAGAGGGTCACCCTCCAAAAATACAGGAACCTTCAGTTCCCATAATGCAACTGATCAATGAGAGCCCTTTATTAGGCTCTCATGGTCTCTTAAATGTCCACTACCCCCATCCCCTGTTTGTAAGGCAGGTTTTCTTTCTTATCTCAAATCCAATCCAATGTCATGATTACATCATCAGGGTTACTTTTATTACATCATAAGGGATTATTTTTTTATTTAAGGTTCCTGCAGAGCCATAGACCCCTTTGATTCAATCCTGATCTGTGAGCAGGGACAATATTTTTTTCATGTGTGATATTGTAACACGCTGAAATATCAGCCAACACAAAGTGGCTCAAGAAGATGCTAGCAACAAGAGCTACCAGGCCTGAAACAGTGGATGGTACAATTAAAACCAACCATTTTTCCCTGAGTCCCCTGAAACTGAATCGGTATTTCCTTAATGTTTCTAATGTGTCAGTCAATGGGCTTAGCATGGAGATAAAGAAAGTGTGTTTTGATAAAAGTAGACTCTTGATTTAGTTGGAGAGTCACTGTTGGTGCTGCATCTCACACTTATTACATGTAGCTCATTGGCAGTCGACCATTTTCTTCATGGATATGTGGAGATGCTCTTTTTAAGTGAGGCTTATGTATGATGAGTATGACTGAAGATGGAATTCATAATGAATATCCAGCTCTTTACCTTTGCCTAATAAAACAGCCTGATTATGTAATAAATGGAGGAGGGGCTCTTCACACTTTGCCCAACAGTCCAGCTGTTCGGCCATGTGTGGACTGCCCTGCTCATGTTGTAGCTGTGTGTGACCTAAACGCCTGATCCTGCCTGTTCACAGAGCATTGTGCGTGTGGTGTTTCATGACCGTCGACTGCAGTGCATGGAGCACCAGCAGCTGGAGGGATGGAGGTGGAACCGACCTGGAGACAGAATACTGGATATAGGTGAGTGGACTGTACTGACATATCAAAGGACACTGATATCCCCTGTTCTGATGATGTGTATTTTAAAAAGAAAGTTAACATCAAAAGAACAATGAGCATTTTTGTTGTTCTGAACCATTATTCAGTCTATATGTGAAAATGGCACAGATATAGATGGACATTTCATGGAAATTTATCTAATAGTTGTTGAGATATTTCAGTCTGGACCAATGTTGTGGAACAACCTAGATGTGTCATTTATAGCAAATGTATACTGAGTGACTCATTATTTGCAGATATCCCATTGTCAGTGGGTATAATGGAGCCCCGTTCACACCCGCTGCACCTCAACACCATCGAGTTCCTCTGGGATCCCGTCAAGAATGCTTCTGTTTTCATCCAGGTACAGACAGATTCTGGTCTGGTGTTAACACATACTGTATAACTAAACCCACAATTATCGAACCATATTTTACGATGTCTTCTCAGGTCAACTGCATCAGCACTGAGTTCACACCCAGGAAGCATGGTGGGGAGAAAGGAGTGCCCTTTCGTATCCAGGTGGACACTTTCACCACCAATGAACAAGGGGAGTACATGGAGCATGTCCATTCATCCAGCTGCCAGGTTAAAGTCTTCAAGGTATGAAACCCTCCTCCCTACATGTTTTCTGCTTGCCTGCTCACCTTTGTCTTGTACTCTAATAGTCACTGGGCTGTGTGGCCCATCAGAAATATTACTTCTTATATGTTACTTTTAATGTCTTTTTTTTTGTAAGCCTAAAGGAGCTGATCGCAAACTGAAGACAGACAGGGAAAAGATTGAGAAAAAGGCCCTTCAAGATAGAGAGAAGTATCAACCGGCCCATGAGACCACCCTGCTTAAAGAGGTGAGGCCCACTGTCCTCTGTCTCTGACCACGTTATCGAACAGGTCAGATCTGAGAGCAGCTGTGTTTGCTCTCATCTGTCATTACCACTGTGATGCTGTTCATCTCACAGAACTAAATTCTTGTGTTATCTTGATGTTGATATAATTTAAAGCATTGAAGCCACACACTCTGTATGTTTTATTTGTAGGCGCTTCCCCCGAACCAGTCAAAATATTTCTCCCCTCTTGCTTTGCATCCATGCCTACAGTACATTTTAAACAAGCACCACATCACTTTAGGTTAATGTGTTGCTTTTGTTCATTCTGAATCATTCTTCTTAACAGTGTTCTTGCTCTGCTGCTGAGCTCTGTCAATGATTGGGACTCTCAGTGTGTCCCAGTGTGTCTGAAGTGACTGAGCTGTTTCTGCTTTTCTGTTAATCTGGTTTGTCATTCATCTGCATGAAAAACAAACAAACACTTAAAAAGTGATCTCTGACAAACCAGATCTGAAAGAAGTACTGAGATACTTTACTTAAAATACAACTTCAATAAAAGTATTATCAATAAACTGCTTAAATTATAATAATTTATAATATATAAGCAGCTTAGCTCAATATTGTAACTGGATGAAGTGGCGGTAACTACTTAATGTACTGTTGTCTGTTTAATTCATATCAGTGGGCCTTGTTCAATAGATGGATCATTTGTTTTGTATGTAAAATATTAATCAGTAAAAATCAGTGAGTACAGCTGTCAGATTTAAGTAGCTGAGTAAAAACCACAATGTTTCTCTATGCAATTTAGTGAAGTAGAAATTAAAAGGATGAAGAGGAAACACTGAACTAAAATACAGTATACCAAGACTGTACAATACTTGAGTAAATGTACTTAGTTATTTTCTATCACTGCTCAATGGATATTGAAATGAAGCGCAAAAAGGAAGAAAGTGTTTCCCCCTGGATCAAACATTTCAAAGCTGCATTTTTATTACATATGGCCACTTGGGGGCAGTATAACAAAATTGAAAATAACACTGACCTGTGTGCTGTATTTACCATGTGGATTACAATGTAATGGCAAAAATGTCAGAAAACCTTTGTCTGTTAACACATCAAGCAGATTAAGAGCAGCATTAGCTTTCATGTGGAGCCATGTTTCTCTGTTTTGGTCTCCACCCACTCCTGAAGAAAGTATTTTAGCTGTTAGTTGATAACGTTGCCTGCATGTTGCTGAGAAGAGTTTGTTGGTGAGAAAACCAAAACAATGGGCTGAAAGAGACGAAAGCTTTATAGGGTTGGAGAGAGGGGAGCTGAGTTTGGTTATTTATAGGCCCCAGACTACAAGCAATACTTTCTAAATTATACATCATCATTTGATCCACTGTTGGTATAAAAATCCTCTTTAGTGCAGCTTCAACTTAATATTTTTCAAATCTAATGTGTGTATATTTACTCCTGTATTCTTTCTGCTAAGATGTATTTAATTTTCCAGGTTGAATAATTCTTTCTTTTCCTGTTTCTCTCCCTGAAGTGCTCTCCTTGGCCTGATGCCCTAAATCTCTCCAACCACAGCAGCAGCAGTGCCCCATCACCAGTTTACCACAGCTCACCAACGTCCTGTAGTTTCACAGATGGGTGAGTCAACATTCACACTAAATCTGACCATTCTGGTCGGTCACCAGCAACCTAATTAGTTTAGTTTCGTAAATCTCTGTAGGTAAACTGTGTGGCTTTTCTTATGTGTTAGCTAAAGAATGTGAAATGTTTCATTTAGTTTGAGTGGGTTTCAGTAACTTTGTTGGCAGTGAAATGTGTAAATGCTCTCTCTTGTGGTAATAACAGTGGTAATAGCTCCCTCTATGGATGCAGGGTGACTCAACAGTGTGCAGTAGCATGACCTTCAACCTGTGTTTTATAAAACAAATACATTTGGTGTGTTTCAAAGCAGTACAATCAAAATACTCAACCAATCACCCACATGTCTTCTTTCTTCCTCATGTGCACATTTTTATAGCAACTGTTCTCCAAACCAGCAAGGGGAGCTGCTCACGCCAGGCTACTCTGATGTAAGTAACGGAGAACAGTGCAGTGGGAAAGTGTTAATGTTGCTCTCTTATTCCTTTTAGGACATTATTTGGAGACAGTGGATGCTGTGCTGCTATACTCATTTCAAGGACTCTTCTTCTTTTTGACATGTAGCACCTTCTGCCATCATCCTCGCCGCAGGACACTCAGCAGTGGCTGCACCGTCACAGGTTCTCACCTTTCTCAAGGCTCTTCTCCAGATTCTCAGGTAACAGGGGGACAAGTCGCAACACACTTTGATCCATGGACAAATTATACAATAGGAGAGTGCAGGGTGACTCAGACATTGGAAAAGACATGAGGAATTAGAATATTTTTGAGCATGAAGGAAGCAGAATAGATGTTCTGCCTCTGTTGCAGGTGCTGATCTGTTGAGGATGAGCAGGGAGGATCTGATCCAGATCTGTGGCCCAGCAGACGGTATTCGCCTCTTTAACACCATGAAAGGAAGGTGAGACTTTGAAATACACTCATAGTGCTAAGTCACATCAGAAGTGAACACAACAAAATTTTTGTTTTGTTCTGTTTTAGTCCTTGCAAAATACTGTAGGTGGTGCTGGAAGCTGGGCGACGTAGAGACTACTTGTGCTTTGTGAAGGGGCTGCTGTTGATGCTAGTTTAGTTCATAAAAAAAAAGCATAGGAAGAGATGAGAGAGTTGTGAGAGTTGTATTGTTGTTCATTAGACTGTGCTCTATGAAAGTTGAAGGTATGACTCAGCTACGGATACTTTCCTCCATACTCTCTCTCCATTTCTTTCCATTCCCTCAACAACACAAATTTGTGTGTCATTATTCAACATGATTTGAATTCTATGCAAAAGTGCTGCACAAATTTCACTTTGCCTCTGCACAAGGGAAGCGAAGCAAAGTTTTCACTGGGGATGGGAGGATGCTCACTTTCCAAAATCACATTTTTGTTCCCTTCACTTGGAGTTTCAGGTAGATTTCTATAGTAAAGCCTCTGCAGACATTGACCTCTTACTGTCCAGCTGACAGCTAGCTACACGAGCTACACTCGTCTGAGTCGCCTTCAGTTAATAATGCGGATGATTAGTTTTACAAAAAAGTGAATACTTGTCATGTTTCATATGTCTTGATGTCTTGAGTTGATAGCAGCTTCACCAAAGGCACATTTCCACTGTAAACTTCTCAAAAGGTTTCATTTGATTAAGGTCCAAAGGGATAAAATGATCTTTTTTGCATCATTTGCAAAAAAAGTCAATTAAATACAGATTTGTGTCAGAGCACTTTGACCAAACAGATCCTTTGCATCTGCATTTAAGTCCTAAAACTGTGTTCCTGCAGACAAGAAGGCAAACAAAGAGCCAACTTCAGTCATGTTACTGCTCTGTGTTCTATCTACTACAGAACTACAGTCTCTGTTCACATCTTGCAGGTGTATACAGCCCCGTCTAACCATCTATGTGTGTCAGCAGCAGGCCAGACATCAACCTACCATCAAGCCAGGAGGTGGAGACGGTAGGTGCACATACTGATTCTTATTATATGTGCACAATACACTCAGTGTTCAACCTAATGCAATCTGCTCTGCCACAACATCAACTTTATGAAGCTCATAATATTCAGTTTGTTATGTCTCTTTATTAGTAATGCGATAGTAGAAACATCTACAGGTAGATTTTGTTGACATGGTTGTTTTGGGTTGTGTTAGACTGTAAGCATATCCCTGACAAAGTAGGCAGTGAGTGTATATGTGTACCTATGATAAGAATAATATAATAAGACTTATAAGAATAATGACTTATTAATAATGATAATAATAACAATAATAAATATAATAATAATGATAATAATAACTTTTCTCATCATTGTGTCATGACTGATTAAACTGTTTACAGTTCAGATCCATGCAGGAGTCATCTGATTCATTCTGGCCATATTCATTCAGTTTTAAATGGTATTATCACATATTTTTGTGTATCTGAAAGATTATACTAATATACTAAATACTAATGATACTAAATGTTTTCCATACAAAAATATTCTGAGGAATATCAGGAAATCATATAAATTGGCCACCATTAGGAAGGAAAGTAGCAAGGAAAATATCAAAACACGTCATCTTTGAAAAAAAACTTTTTCAGGATGAAGAAAGTGATTTAATTAAAAATAAAATGAAATCGTACATGATGGTCATGTGACTCCCTCCTGTGTCCGTTGTCTCTCCTGCAGTCTACCACGCTCTGTACCTGGAGGAGCTGACGCTGTTGGACCTGTCTGAAAAAATTGCTATGCTGTACAGCATCACTCCACAGCAAATTACACACATCTACAGACAGAAACCCACTGGGATCCATGTCTTAGTGTCTGACGAGGTATCCTTACATCACCACTATCAAACTGTCATTCTTCATAGTGGGTGCTGCCACAGTATGTTGGATTTGTACTCGATACAAGGAGTTAATGGTTGTCCTGTTTCTCCTGGTGTAGGTTTTCATTTAGCGTGCAGGTTATTATCATGGGTACAAAGAGCATTGTTAGGCTGAGTACATTCCTGTAGAACTGGAGTGACGCCCAGTTATGTTCTATCTTGCTCGGTCGCATTACTGCCTATGAGTTCCCTGCCAGGTGTGAAAAGCAGCAGATTACTGAGCCTTTCTCCATCATGCCATATGAAGTCCTCACTCTCGACTGTATTCACACTGCTTGATCCATTTCTTTCAGATGGTGCAGAACTTCAGGGAGGAAACCAGCTTTATCCTCAGCACTATAAGGGGTAATTCTTTTTATAGTCAAGCTTTTCTTTCACAACTCACTGTTTTAGATAAACATTCGGTGTTCCTTTATCCTGTCTAGCTTGATTCTGCATCTTTTTTAATGATCTTTTACTGATTTGCTCTCTGTTACCCAGATGAAAACACTGATGGCTACCATGTTGTGTTGAAATGACCAACAGGGACTCAGAGGGTTCAAAGTTTCATCAGTGGAATTGTACAGATTGTAAATAGAAGTTGTTCTCAACAACGATATTTAACGGCATTTATACAACATAGTTGACTGCTGTTAAGCTTTCAGTTTACTATTGATTTTGTTTAGTACTCTTTAATTGTTAAATTGTTTTATTTGTATTTTCATTAAGTTACTGTTCATGTTTGATATGCCTTGTACAGTAATTAGTGGTAAACACATCTGTATTGCTCCTTCACATGTGCGTACATTTTTAGCATGCATAAATGCAGGTTAATGACTTTCATGACAATAAAGCAAAATAAATGTCACACATCACCATGCAAACAAATGGAAAAGACAAATGAACAAACTGTTTTCTATTGTTTTAATGTAATGCTCTACTCTGCTTGTCCCAAGTATGAAATACTGTGATGTGGTCCACAGACTTCTTTCTGTTGCATATTCTGTATGGCTTATGTGAAATTTGGTAAAAGTGAGGTTTTAAACAAAGTGAAGGTCTACTGTATATTTGAACTGTATTATGTAAAATAAGTATTTTGCACTGCTTTCTACAGGGCCACACATTGTATCCGGGTGTATGAAAATGCCTGCTGAGACAGTAAATAATAAATAAACTGTTTTAGGTAAAAATCTGTAGATATAAAGCAGTCTGTGGTTTTGTATCTTTATTTTAGATACTCTGTGCCAGTATCATAAAATAATAATTCAAATTCGAGGCAAGTTCAGTGAACAAGAGCAAGAGTGTCGTCTGCTTTATTTATTTTGCCCTCCCTCAAAACTATGGATGATGTGCTTATGATTTCTAACTATATCTAAAAAGCTAATATCTGAATAGGTGCTGAATTTAATTATAGCACTTTTTAAAATCAGTATTATTTTCTATTTACGGTGCTATCAAGGCTGGAGTGAGAAAATTAAAGGTGTAGGGAAGTCCAAATTGGGAATTATTGAGAGGACAAGGAGTTTTTATTTTAGTTCAGTTATCTCAGTTTAACAGCTCGTCTGGTCCACCTAAATGGTTGAGAGATTTCTTTCCTACCTCTACTGCGCCATGGTCCGATGTATGTGCACTAAGGGTTTTCATCAACATTTTGATCCTCAGGGATTTGGGATTAGGCCCCCAAAATTGTAAAAAGGCATATCAAAAAAACATACAACCTAGAAAATAAATCCAACTACAATTGATTAAGGTGAACACACTGTAGATGTCAGCCCAGCTCTTCTCCTGGAATCTGTGCTATTCTGCCACATGTCTGCAGGTAGGTTTGGTTCTTAATAAAGACAGCTTACCGTTTTCTGGAGGAAACCAACGGCGTGGGGTCCCTCCAGTCAAGGAACCAATCACCACATTCTGACACTTTCAGGTGTGAAGAGGAAGGAATTCATTTAGCTTTGCATTTGGTGCAAGTGAAGATTTAACACTGACTGGGTGAAAACAAGTTTCCTAACTTTAGCACGAATGTTTGCACTGACTAGATTTTATTTATCACTGATAAAGTTAAAGAAATTCACATTAAGGTTTCACACAGTTTGTATCATGTCAGACCTGACATTTCCCTTTTATGTTCCTTTTATCATTTATTCAAGGAACGTTTGGACCCTCATTGATCTGAGACTTTTTTTGAGGTTTTGGTCTGTTTGGTCTGTTGGTTTTGGCTTTTTTTCCCCTTTTTTTTCAGGTAAACATATTCACAAGGCCAGATTTCTTCGTAACATACACACTCAGTGTTGAACTTAAAACACTGGTTCTGTCTGTAGAGTACTTCTAAACAAAAACTTTATCGACATCTCTTCAGGAACATTGTGGAAAACACTGACTGATGGTTTCAACTGGTTTTAATATTGCTTATTCACTTTTTTTAAGTTGCACATTTAAAAATGTCCGTATCATGTTTTTTTTTTACATTGAACAATCGTATTTAAATTTGTGGGGGTTTCTCTTTATATCTTTATTAGTTTATTTAATTTCTCCCCGAATACTCTCTGTGCTCTGTTTGTTGTTAATAAAGCTTTTTTTTAAAAAAAAAGACTGAAATAAAAAAATGACTTCCTTCTGTTTTCAGGCCTGTACCATCCTCCTCCTCTGCCGACTCTGTGTGTGTCGTTTTACCGACGCACACACACACACACACACACAATGGTGTGCCTTGGTTTCGTTTCCTGAGAAATGAACCTGTGTGTCTGTCTGTCTGTCCTGCTCAGTCGGAAAGCACAGTTGGACAGATGTGTTAAAGGCTGCGTCGTACCGAGGACAGAGGACACACCCGGTCTGCGCACACAGGACAGGAAGGTAAGTGTGTGTTGTCTTTATTTTATGATATATACATATAGTTACACAGTAATACACACCTGCAGTGCTCAGACTGTTTCAGAGGCTCGCATCACAAAGCACAGTGGTGATTTCATGTCAGTAATGCGGTGTGGATTAGTGTGAAGTCTTGTCAAATATACTGTGGCTTACAGCAGCAGGCCCCAGAGTGTCGCTCAGTTTGTCGTCACACTGACAGAAGGTGAGACAGTGGCTGTCGTCCTTATGCACCTCCTGTAACATACAGGGCACAGGTAAAAGTGGTTCATTTTCCCTGAAGAATCCCATGTTCACAGGTAGTTTAGTTAAAATCAGTAGTTTTCAGGTGTGGGGTCGTCACATAACGGCAGAGAGGATTGAGGTATTTCCTGAAATCACTATGAGCTGGGTGCGTCTCTCCTCTGCCCCCTCCGTCATGTCCTCCCTCACGCCATGTCAGGTTAAGACTGAGACTGAGACTGACAGGTGTCAGTGACATTTGTGACATTTGTTCATGCTTTGCCATGACAAAGGTCTAAAGGGATTTGCTGAGTTTTTGATGCTCAGAGCTACAGACAGTTTGTTTGGTCATAGTGTCCAAGTTCAGAGCCTACTCATAAATATTCATGTTTAAAAGGGGCTCTGTGTAACAACTTACATGTATTACATTTTTTTTTTTTTGCCAATGTGGGAACAGATTGTAACATAACAAAAAAAGGGGACCTTTCTCAGCTTCCTCTGCTGACTATAATTGTCTGTTGGCTGATTTCTGTGTAAAGGACTCTAGATAGTTTTTTTCTCTTCTCCTACAGCACTAACAGTGTACAACACTAGTTAACGTTGAGCTCTGTGATACTATTTTATATTTATTCTGACTTTAGATGACATTATTTTAAATGGAGCAGCTGCAATGTTAGCATACCTCTGATCAATTCAAACTCCATTCACAAAAGGTATTTTGTTGTCTTACAGACAGACCTGCTGATGCTGCTGAGCCTCAGTGAAAGAAAGACAAACTATAACTTTATTGACAAACAAACTACCAACATGATGCCTGTCAGGCCACAGTCAGTCTTGTGTGTCACGTCACTGCTTTGGATGAAGCTGGTTCCTATGAGATAAACAGGATGACGACAGGATGTAGTTAAATAACGGCCACTGGTGTCACTGATAACAAGCATTTTCTGAATGTTACATATAGACCATTATAATCATCAATATATAATATTTATATTTTATTTTGCAGCACTGGTGGTCATGAATTGAGAAAAGTGAGCTGGGTACCATGGATGGTCAGGAAAAATGAAGGTGAAGCTGAAATCCATTACATTTCATGTGCTAGCAGTACAGTGTCTAGTCCTCTGTTGTGAATGACTCTTTTTCAATTGTTTTTGTAGCTGTACTTATCTAGAGTCTGCTGATTTGCAAAGAACGAACCAGTGCTAGTATGGAAGAAATGAAGGTAAATAACAGTTATATTCCATCACACTGCCAACTACAATAAAAAAGATTTTAAATTAGATTCAAACTCTCTTAAAGACAAGGTTATCAAACTTCTTACACCTTAAATACTAATATTTAAACAATGGTCAAGAATTAAGTGTGCAGCAATTTGAACTGAAAATCAGGAAAAATAACAACACTGTTTTCATTTTAGAGTCAGGAGGATCTGTCGCCTCACATCGAGGATTGGAGTACACATCAAGTGAGAGAATGGATTCTCAAATTGGGTGATGTGGATGAGCGATTTGCACAATTACTGTTTCAGCAGGACATCAGTGGGCGTAGTCTTTTACTTTTAGACTCAACAGACTTGAAAGAAATGGGTGTGACTTTTGGACCGGCAAAACTTATCATTTATGCCAGAGATGAGTTAATTAAATCAAAGAAAGAAGAACCAACAAGCCTTACAAATCTACCTGGAAGACCATGCAAGCCTTATCCATTTTGTAGATATCATGATACATACAGATACAGGAAGAGCAGCATCCTTGATATTACAGAATCTGGTGCCTCAGACTTTATTGAACCCTGCCATGAATATAAAGCTTTCATCAATACAACAGACGAGACAAAGATGACCAAGTTCACTGATGAAGTGATTCGCTTTGCAGCTGCCTGCATGAATAGCCGCACCAATGGTACCATACATTTTGGAATAGGGGACAAACCAGACTTTATCCATGGTCAAGTGTTGGGAGTGGTTGTTGGGGACAGAGAGTCTTATGCAAATGATCTGATGTCTGCCATTGATGGTTATTTTGAGTATAAACACAAACAGACCGCTCAAATGTGCATCAAACCTCCTCGATTTGTTGAGGTCCTCAATAACAATATGACATCATCTGATGAATGTGTGATAGAAGTGGACATAGTTCCAGAATCTAGAGTCTGTGAAGAAAATGTCTACCACACTTTCAACATGGACACAAAAAAAGCCAGGAAAAAAGCAAAAGGTAAAGAAACTGTCAAAGCTGACACAAAACCCTCAAAACAATTCTTTGTCCGAGATGGCGGCAGCAGCAGGGATCTCCTTGCAACAACTACATCAGCCAAACCTATGGAAGAGTACACAAAGTTTGTTGACAGTATGGCACAGCGATCCCAACTCAGAAAACAAGCTGAGGAGAACCATCTCAGTGTGATTAAAAGCAGCACTCAAGGCTCTAGATTAAGTCATATGATAACGGGTGGAACCCTCTCTTTAGATAACTCACACTTTGAGCGGTATGTGATAGTAACAAACAAATCACATTCCATCCAGTTTGAATCGCTAGGATTTCTTGTAGAACTCAACCCAACAGCCGTTTTGGATTTTGATCCAGAATCAGCAAGACATGGGTTACAGCGTCACTTTGAACTGCAGAGTACAGTAAATGTCCATTTGCCAGCACAGTATAAAATCACAGAAGGAGTGGAAGACATTGCAAACAAGTTGAAATTAACTCGTAACACCAGCTGGGTATTCTGCAATGGAGATATGGACAAAGAGACACCCTCAGACATAAACCAGTGGTTGATGGACAAGGGAGCCTCCATTCGAGATGTGATTTCTTTCTTGTGTCGGAAAGATGTGCTTCCAAACAAGAGATTCCTTGTCATTTTCTTACTTTTGTCCACAGTGAGTGAGAAGATGGACCCTCTTGTTGAGACTTTCAGCACATTCTGGCAGGAACTCAAAGGCACGGATCAAATCCTTTGTTTATGTGACAGTGAAAAAGCATGTACTTCCTGGACAAACCTAATTGAGGCTCGGTGTGGAATCAGCATCTCTAGTAGATGCATATATAAGCTCAGTTTTTCAGAGGTCAATGGCACTGTCCTTAGTCTTTTGTCAAAAAACCGCAGATCTAGCCGTTTCTTACCATGTGGTGGGGGAAGCAAAGTGCTTCTTGACAAGAAAGTGGAGCGGAGCCTGAGTACTTTGGAAGTCCTGTGCGTGAATCAATGTGAAGGAGGACATGACGACAGAATTGTCATAGAGGAGAACTTCTACAAAGGAGGCAAAGTGTCATGGTGGAATTTCTATTTCTCAGAGCAGCCTGGATCAACACCCTTTATCAAACGAGACAAGTTTGACTTCATCGTGAACACAATCATACCAGATTTGTGCTCCCTGAGAAAAGCCTGTGTGTTATTCAACCTCATGCATGTACCTGGATGTGGTGGGACAACTTTGGCTATGCATACTTTGTGGGCTCACCGGGACAAATTCCGTTGTGCTGTCCTTAGAGACAGCAACGCTGACTTTGCTGAAGCTGCTGAGCAAGTAGTCAAACTTTTAATGTTTGACCATGAGGAGAAATTACCACGGCTCCCTATTTTGCTGATGATCGATGACTTTGATGATAAGGAAAAAGTATTTAACTTGCAGCAGCTCATTGAAAAAGAATGTGCAAAGAAAGACACTCAGTCTAAGTGCGCACAGGTAATTATCCTGAACTGTA
Organism: Scortum barcoo; assembly: GCA_023238725.1. Classification (NCBI taxonomy): domain Eukaryota; kingdom Metazoa; phylum Chordata; class Actinopteri; order Centrarchiformes; family Terapontidae; genus Scortum; species Scortum barcoo. Next base: position 25,137,315 of record CM041550.1, read on the forward strand.
TGAGGTCAGAGTCCTCTGAACAGAGTGGACAAACTGAAGACACAGTATTCATTGGCAATAATCTCTCTGAGAAGGAGCAGAAACTGTTTGAGGAAAAACTTGTGGAAATAGAGAAGACACACAAGAATGCTGAAACGTTCTATGCATTCATGATCATGAAGAAGAACTTTAAGCCCGAGTATATTGAGGGTGTGGCCCGCAACACCCTGAAGAGCTTCAACATGAATCAGAAACATGCACAGCTCCTGGCAGTTTTAGTTCTGCTGAGTGTGTACTGCAAGGGAGGCTCTCTGTCGGTCTCTCTGTGTGAGGAATTTCTTGGTCTTCAACCAAAACCAATTTGTGGAACCATCAAAGTCGAAGAAGGATTTGGGAAATTTTCCCCTTTAATTGTCAGGTGCTCAGTTGAGGGTAAGGTGGAATTCAAAGCTGTGAAAATGATTCATTCAAGTATTGCAAGACAGTGTTCGCAGGAACTTACAACAGCACACAAAGTGAGTAAAGCTGAAATAACTGACCTTCTGCTGACCACGAACACATTTTATGAAAGCACACAAGGCAAAGACAAACTCCTACAAGATGTTCATACCATTTTGGTGAAGAGACATCATTCAGTGGAAGAGGAATCTCAGTTCTCTCCACTAATTCAAGACATTTCAAGTGAAACCCCAGGTATGGAAGAGATGGTACTGCAGAATGCATCAAAAAGATTTGAGAAGGATGCTGTTGTGTCTCAGTTACTTGCCAGGTACTGTTACCTAAAAAAGAAGAAATTCTCAGAGGCTAAATTTTGGGCAGGGAGAGCAAGGGATCTTTCCAAAGACAACTCGTATATCGCAGATACATCAGCACAAGTCATCAAGCATGAGCTGAAGAATGCCATTGCAAACTATAAGGATGAGCCCATTCGACCTAATGAATTGGAGAGCTTTCTCACCATGGCTCAGTTAGCAATAAATGCATTCAAGGAAACGCAGAGTCTTGCAAAGAAGGAGTCGCTTCAGCGATTGCAAATCAAGACAGACCATTGCCCTTTTAATACATCAGGGTGCCTGGGAGAAATTCAGGTTGGAGTTCTTGTCATTGATGTGCTGGCAAAGACCCCTATATTTTCCTCTGACAATGTCCGCCATGACATAATGAGTAAGGTTCTCTCTGGAGAACTTAAACTTGTGGATGTAGAGAGATATGATAAATGGCTCAACAAACACAAATCCTACTACTCTGTTCTCAGACAATTTGAGGAGGATGTACTTAACAACCTCAAATATAGGATGAAGTTAAACATTGACTTCCTTGACAGTTTTTATGTGAATTTGGGCTCCAGATTTGGAATGAAAGACAGTCGAGAGCAAGTAGCCCAAAAAGAGCTTTTCAGATGTTTCAGAGAGTATGCAAAGGTTTTCTGCAAGACAGATTCTGCAGATCTTTTGAAGACTAACAAAGCCATGAGTACCATGCTGAAACTACACCTGGCAAGACAGTACCTTGAGAAGCAGAAAGCTGATACCTACTGTGGGATTCTGAGTTATCTCTCAAGTGACACCTCACCTGAAATAATGGTGAAGATTGCCAAACAGTATGAGTTTGTTTGTGCACCTGAACGTAACCCGACTGTGAGGGACAGAATCAACTTCATCTACATCAATGTTGTGTTGAGTTGTATTAAACTGGAATCAGTCATTCAACCATACCACAAACTGATTCATCTCCTTTGCCAAGTTCTGCGGGAGCCAACTCCATTTAGTGATAATTTGTCACTGCACTTCATTGCAGTTGTGCTGTTGTGGCCACAGCAGTGGCCACACAGCAGCACTAGTCCAGAATGTAAAGGTCTAGGGCAGTACATCTCACAGATGAGGAACTCTTTTAAAAGAGAGATGAAGGAAGTTTACAATGGCAAGAGGCCCATTAACCATTTCTTCCTTGGGAAGAAGCAGGGCTATGAACGACTGGTACACCTTGGGGAAATCAAAAGCTGCATTGTGGCTGGTCAGGAACAGTTTGCCTCTTTGTGGGAAAATGGCAAAATATGGAAAGAGAAGAAGCTGGAGGAGCTCCTTTGCAGGGTCACTGGAGAGGTGACACGTGATTGGCAGATACTGGCAGATACCTGTATCCCAGATCTGAAGGTTGAAGTCACTCCGATGTTTCGAAGTCAGCTTAGTGGGTGCACTCAAGGATCAAAAGTGTCATTCTTTATTGGTTTCTCAATGAAAGGCCCTGTTGCACTCGATATTTATTAACCCACTTAAGCTGTGTGTTATAGCAAACCCTTACCCTAATCATTGTGGATCCATCTGTTTTATACACTACGTATGAAAAAGATCTAAATGGATATAAAAAGTGAGTTACTTGAGTTGATTGCGATGCTAAGTTCCATTTTTGTGTTTAGCAGTGACTCTGCACATTATATTCCTGGTACCAAAAATGTCTTATAATAAAATGTGTACTGTAGCTCACAGGTAATTGTAAATAGATTTTTTGAATGAGGATTTGATGATGAAAATTGAAATGATGTTTTTCTTTCCATAATGAAATTATCTGACATTTGAGAGGGAACTCAACTTTAAACTATTATCATGTTCTACATTAACTTAATACATGTCTTATATCGCAAGTTATTCATCCTGAAATAATGAAATAATCTGCATACATCTTTTTATTCTGCATGTTCCATCATTGATACAAGAAATTTGCTTCAATTAGCCTTTTAACAATGTTTTTGTTTTACTTACAATAAAAATGTGTCCCTTGTATTTAACTGCAAGATTTATTTTAAATATTGACATATTGATTTGTGTTTATTCATAAACTGATCTGATGTTTGAAATACAATGATTTTTACCTTTGTCCTTTGTGCTACATTACTTTTGTGATTCTTGTTAGGAATTTTTATTTTTTATTTTTTTGCATTTCATGAAAAACAATGAACATTGAGTTTTGCAATAACTCTCTAATAAATATGTACTGTAACATTACCATGTGAGAATTTATTTACCATTCGCACAAGCTGTTACTATAAAGTTCATCACATCAGTGTTTACATGCCACAGTCACCAGTGTTGTTACAAAAACAACATAAAGATGCCCACATTAAATATACAGCTGTTTTTGACTGTAACTGTAAGTTTATTGTGCCAAGTTACACTGGCAAGTACATAATGTTTTTTACCTGTATCACACATGGGAGGGCGCCACAAGCCCAGAAATGATAAAACCTCAGACCCTTTTCCACAGTGTCTGCCTAGTGATAAAGTGATAAAGTGATAAACTGATGTAGAAGTGCAACACAGGTCTTAAAGCAATATTAAGAAGGCCATCTTTTGGGCGACAAAGGTCAATATGTTGATATGTGTGCTTTGCCTATGGTATAATGATGTGAAAGGGAGCTTTAAATGGCAAACGTAGATGTAGATTCAGGACAAGACCGGGGTGCGGCACGCAGCAGTGCAGCGGCTTCTCGTGCTCCCAGGGGTCAAGCCCCCTTTAGTACTTTTCTTCTGGTTGGTCCTGGTCTGGTTGGTCACTAGCTTAAATTAGCTTATTCTTGTTTTATTTTGTACTATTCTACTTTTTTTATACTTATTCTACTTTTTATACTTATTCTACTTATTCTACTTGCTCTTTACGTATTGGGCTTGCACCGGGACCAGGGTAACTAGCTAATCTCGTTCCATCCCATGTTTAACGTGTTGAAATGACAATAAAGAATCCTTGAATCCTTGAATACATGTTGGTTAACCTGAATATGAATGAAGGATAACACCCTGAAATGCATACAAGTATACTGAATCATTATTTTCTGTTACTGTTCACTGTTACGCATGTTGTGATTGGTTTTGGTCAGTGAGAAATTAATAAGTTGAATTTAGATGAACAGTGTTTAGTTATGTGTCACTGCGATTCACTGCCACTCACACAAAAGTGAAACTTGCAGGTGTGGCATAGAGAGTCTGTCAGAGAACAGACCTACTTCCTTTAACTTTTCTGGACTCACGATGGGCAGTCTTAAAAAAGATCAAAATTAATGTGGGAGAACCAACAACTTATTGCACACATGGTGGTACCTGTCAGGTCCTGTAGCAGACTTTGAATGGATAGAGTCCCCCTGCTTAACCACAGCATACTGAGTTGTAATATTCCAGGTTAGTATTTATAAGCTACAGTCAGTTGCTCAATGAAAACTCCTATCTTTTTTATTGTCAACAAAACAACCAGCAACAACAAGAATCAATGAACTAAAAGGATCAGCTAAAACATTCAAAGTCATATCTTATCCATCTGTGCCACAGAACTCCACTTTTGTTAAAAATGATTAAATACACATCAGTGAGCACCATTTCCTACAGTTTGAGTAATGTTTGTTAGAAACTATAGTTTCCATATGCTCCCAACTTTAGGAACAAATGAGCTTAGAGGTGAGTATGACATACAAGCCACAAGTTGGAAACTGCAGAGAGAGGGAGTCACTCATTGTTGGTTTTGGCTATTTCATGGTATTTGTTAACAATAACAAAAATGGTCACACAGTCATAATTATTTATACTGTAGCTTTTTAATAACTTTTCTTGTCAAGGTATTAATCATGAAGTGACACTGTTCCAGTTGGTAGTTAGCTTCATATTAAACATGCTACATGAAATATGTGTGTCAATATTTTCCATCTTTAAGTCAATAAATTGAAAACTAGACAGCACTATCTGCCCCTTGTTCATATGGTGAATGTACTTTCAGACATGTATTTGAGTATAACCCTAAGCCTGTTAGCCTTTCATTTGTCACACTTGTACACGTACGCTGTAAAAAAAATGTGGCCTGTGTGTGTTTCTGACGGATTTTGACACACTACTTCCTCCCCTGTAGAGAGCGTATGAGAGCTGTGTAACACCAATCTCAGCTCACAGTCAAGTCTGACTAAGCCCTTTGTTGCGGAAAAGAAATAAAAATCCTCTTCTCTCTCGTTCCTTGGCAGCCTGTTGACGTTTTTATTTTTGACAAACTGAAAAGCATGTGTGTTCCTTCAATGGTCAGTGGGGATGAAAATGATCCTGATCATCTTGCGCCATTCTGCCATAAAGTGCAGCTGTCCACTCTACATTAACACATCTGTGAAAAGCTGAGCTGGCTGAAAATTGCAAGAAAAACTCTTGGTCAGCTATGCAGAAATTTGGCCATAAATGTTCCCACTGTATAATGCATCCCATTCATGATACATTATTACTGTGATTGCGAACTGGATTTAGAGGAATGGAATAAACATTTCTATGACCCATTGGTATAAATGAATTTTAGAAAAACAGACAGCATACTCAGATTGCACTGTCACACCTGCTTTTATGAATAATGTCACGTTTATTGATCTAAGTCATTGTAGAGATTTGAATACATGTATATGGATCTGTAGGACAGTTTCCCACAACTCACAGAGCTGCAGCTCTCAATGAGCCTAAAATACACGACCCTGTTGACCTTTCCTCCCAAAAGTCCACTACCACCCAACCCAACCTCTCAACTCTGTCTGCTAGCTTTGAATTATAACCTTAGCACACTGGTGGGAGCACAATGTGACGATTGTGATTGTATTTTAATTCTGATGGCAAAGTGAAAAAAGATAGCTTCCTCTGAGAATGGGCTAGATTTATGGGCCTTGTCCTGGCTGCCGGCCCCACATCCTCTCTGATCTGCTTTTACTCCAACGACCCCTCGACCCTTGGGGGTCATTAGAGAGCCCCGAATGGTCCGGCTGGCCGCCAGCCCATCTCACACTGCTTGTTTTCCAATCAAATCACTATATTTAACGGGGACACGAGCCCAGGGCCAAGTCCAAACAGACATCTGTTTGAAATTGTTCCTCGCAATTATTACACATAGAAGTTCTCCCTCTGCACCCCCGTCCACACTCCTCGCCCCACTTTGGTCTTTTGTTTGTTGTTGTTTGTTTTCAGCAAAACCTCCCCTTCTGCATTGTTAATGGACAGAAATGAGAGGGGGATGAGGGGGGTTTAGGGGTTGGGGTGGCGAGGCTTTGGCTCCTGGAACCACTGTCACAGAGATACGCAGCCAGAGGAGAATAGAAAAACCAGCAAGGGCTTTTTGATTCAGCACAAAGCAGGTTTTTCACTCTGAACACAGGGAACAGCTTTTACACTCAGAGGCCCTGTACTGCTGCCAGCTCACATGACGTCTCCATCAAGATGTCAGTCAGTGGCTTTCATATCCTGGTGCCAGCAGGGATTTATAAACGGCTAAACTGATAGTGAAAAATGCACTTATTCTTTACCAAAAACTCAAACAGATCTAAGCAATAACCAAAATAATAAGATAAATAAGAAGAAGAAAGCGAGATCAAATACCAAGTGTATTTTAGGTTAGTCACTAGAGTAATTCAAGATGTCTGCACTGTACGTAATCAGTTGAACTGCTCCTGGTTAGATATTATGTGTATAATACTCATGACATTCTTGTACTCTCAATGGACTATCATCCTCATGAAGCCCCTGTTCATTTTACCCCCTGTATAACTAATTTAGGGGCAAAAACACCTCCTCCTTTGAGACTTTGTTCAAACAGTGGACTTAGAGGAAAGGGGTCAGATAAAGAACACCAATGAGACCACATTTAGTGTTTAAAAATACTAAGAATCTACAGCCAGCTCTTTAACTTTAATAATATTAAAAGCTTTTTTCTAGCTGGCAAGATGTGAAAAAAGACACCTATGTGCCCACATAAATAGCAAAAAAAGAGTTTGTGAGGTCAGGGTGGGAAAATGTTTTCATCAAAATGTTGTACTTTAAAAATCAATCTTTCACTCCTGTTTTCCCAACCATTGAATAGAACAGACCATCGTGGTTTTGACATGGCTGTCTGATACAGAAGTTGTTAGTGTTTCCTAACTTTAAGTACAACAGTCAAGTGGCCAATGTGGCAATAAACATACATTATATAATGTATGCTACATACATGGCTTACTCTTTAATAGCTATATTACTTTGTTTGTACATCAAAGGTGTGTGTGAGACTATGATTACAACAGATTGTTGTGATTTTGTTTAGTCCACATTGGAGACAAGAGTCTATAGGGTGAGGAGGAGTCTCCATGACCAAAATTGCCTACTGGGACTGTAATTGTCACCCAGTATAATGGCTGGTTTCCTCGATATGTCTTGATTATGCATGAGTGCAGGTTGATTGTGGTGGATTTACCATGAGCAGAAAACTGAATACTTTTACATTAGTGATCCATACTTAGATCACAGCTCTCTAATGCACATTCAAGCCTGTCAAGGGTAATGGTTGGCTCAGGATAGCTGGGCAGGGATATGATGGATATTTGAGAATTTAGCAGGAGTATCCTGTTGTCAGTCAAAATGATGCTCTTAGTCACCCCCACCCATGTAGCCAGAGATTAGATGTGTGATAATGCATTGTCACCTAAAATGGGACGTTTTGACACTTTGGAGTGCTAAAAGCAGGGATATCAGTGAGGACTTTAGCACTGTACCTGAGTTACACTAAAAGCTAAGTAGTGAGTGGTTTTTCCTTAGTCATTTAGTAAGGATGGAACTAAGAAAAAAATACATGTATGATATGCATCTGTGGATAATTAGATGTTAGATTTTCTCATTTGATTTAATGAGTGTGTATTCTGACAGTGTTTGCATTAGGTGCATAACTATACATATTAGCTGCACATGATACCACTGGTTGTGCAGGCGGTGGACAAAATAATGTTAATATGAGGATTAACACCAGAAAGGTGTCTAATTATTATATTTTAGATGGCATTAAAATAAATGAGGAGATTCTGGAAATTTAGTTAACTTGAGCAATAAATTACAGTCTGCTCATACATGAATGTTGTCAATTTTATTTTGTGGCTCTGTGTAAAATATTTTGGATGAAAAGCATCATGTCACAGTAAATATCCATCCATCCATTTTCCTAACCCGCTTTATCCTGAGAACACAGGGTCACGGGACAGTAAATATTTACATAGTTAATTTCTTACATTGGTCACTGTGATGGAGACATTGTTAGCAGCGCCGAACAGCATCACACTACAGCTGGAAGTCCACATTTTTCTTGATAAGCTTTACTGTATCGAATAGTCACATGATGGCAGAGATGTACATACACTGCATCACTATAAGCACACATTTATTTACAGTTGTGTTTTTCATCAGCTGTCTGTGTGTATGTGTGGTTCATACATTTTATGGCTACAGATTTGTGAAACGGTGTAAACTGAAAATACTTACTGCTGAGCATGTGGTCTTGTTTACACTGTGAAAGTGATTATGAACTGAGACATTTTAAATGTTGTAAGAGCAAATCAAAGTAACACTGATGTTCACTGGTGTCTTTCACACAAAGTAACATTTTCTTTGGAAATAATAATACTCATTTGCTGCGAAACAGTTAACATACTAATCCATGCAACAGCCATGCTCTTATATTCTGATAGTTCACCCTGCTGCCATCTGGCAAGCGAAACAGTATCTGCTGTCGTACCACCAAACTCCAGAGAAACTTCTTTCCTCAGGGTGTGAGACTTAACTCATTCTCCACACTCCAGCATAACATTATTTTTTGTTTGTAGCATGGAGGGGCTAGAGCTTCCATTTCACAATCCAACCCTGTTGTGTACCACGATAAATAACTGAACCTTCAAAGCTTGATGCCCTCAAAGAATATACACACTCTGCTCAACGCCAACCAGCAGACGCACAAAGGTAGTGTGTGAGGGCCATTGTGTTTACCAACTAAATCAAATTAAAGTGGCATTAACCATCTATGAGGCAATAGTTTAAGAATGTTTAGTTTAACCAAATTCCAGTGGTTTTAAATGTTACAAGAAAATGACAGAGAATGAAAGAGGAAAGCAGCAGTTCCTTAAAATAGACAACATCCCACATACTGGCATTATGTCCAGGAATACATGCAACACTTGTTCCTTCCTTCATTCTACACAGACCTGCTGTGTGTGCTAAAAAGAGGAACTTTACTCTGCAAGTGGACCACTGTGCATTGTTGGGAAGGAAACAATCTGTGTTTTGTCTGGGCTGATTTTTTTTTTGCCTCCAGCCCTGGGGGAAAGATGAGTGAATACATGATACTTGTGAGATGGTAAGGCCTCATGTTAAACTCAAGTAACCAGCTGGGACTTGCAGCAGTTAAAGGTAACTGACCCCAGAGCCTTACATGCTGTGGTTAGTTTCTCTAAAATGTCTTATGGCACCAGCAACCTCTTTGTTCCATTGATTTATGATGGTATGAAGATTATTTCAATGTTGAGCTTTTTTAAAAGAGCCTGGGCCTATGTTATTAAGAGCAACAACCACACAAAAAATATCTGTTTGCAAAGTTGTAAGGGTAAATTCTCCTGTAGAGGCACTTTTTTTAAGCCCAGTCATTCCACTGTCTCTCAGCTGTGCTCAGCTATTCAAACTGTAGTTCTAGTTGGTGTTTCCACTACATAATTACAGTGTTGTGGATGTGAAAATACTAGTCCATCAGCGACAGCTTTTATGTAGCAACATCAGCTACAACTCAGTTGTCCCAACCCCTAAATAAGGTCAAGGGTTCAGGTTTAGGGTGGGAAACCTGCTTTGGCCTATTAGTGTGTTTGCTCCAGAAGAAGCAAAAATGCTACGATGAGAGGGTTTCAAAGTCTTTGGGAGGTGCTTGGATCAGTGTGAGCCACAGAAAATGCGAGTTAGCCAAACGAAAGGAATATTAGTAAAAATGGATCTGCCCATACTCCCTGTGGTCTTTTTTTTTCTACCTCAATAACACATCTTTCAGTAACTTTTTCATGCATACAGGAATGTTAAAAGATTTTATTCATCTGGTGTGGTATTTAGCAGATAAACAGCGAATGTACAAGTACACTTCAATAATCAGAATGACCTGTGGAGGAAGGAAAGTGCAAGGAGGGGGATGAGTGGGTGTGGATTCTTTGTGCCAGTTACAACAGGAAAAGGAAATGTCTAAAAAGCATAAAAGGGGAGCTCAAAACGTTGCTGACCAAGACAAAAGACAAGGTCATTCACTCCCTCCCCTCACATAAGCCTTTAATCAGAAGATCCCCCAACTTCAATCAAATGATGGCATTCCTCAATGGCCGACTCATGACGAAGCCTTCTGACCCCATTCTGGCTGCCAATAGAGGATAACCTAGGAGAGGTCATGCTCTGGGTTAGGGACTGACCCTGGACTCTTACACCCCCAAGGAAGGCCACAATGCTGGCCTTCATCACAGACATCCCCTAGGCTCTGTGCAAGTTGATCATAATTCTTGCACTTTCCGAGTTTAGTGGGGCACATTCTGCCCTTGGGCCAGCAGCAGCAGGACCGGCCAAAGCTCTGCTGGAGCAGTAGGTAACCCTGACTCAGACACGGGTCACGTCCCTGAGATCTCAGTGGGCACAGAGCTCAGCGCAGGATACCTTTGATGAGAAACTGAGCCAAGCCTGGGGAGGAAGGCACACCAGCACCAGCCAGTGACCAGCCGCCAGCCGCTTTATTATGATGACCTGACCTTGAAAGGCCAAAGAGCAAAATATGACACACTCTGATGCTTCTTCAGATACTCTCAAATACATTCGGGATATACATTTAAAATGACTCTTACCCTATTTTAATACAGTATTACAAAATCTATTTAAAGTCATTCATAGAAGCGACATTAAAGTAACAACTCAAACAGGTAAATACACTACACACACACACACACACACACACGCTTTATATATGTGTGTGTGCTTGTGGTGTAATATACTGATAAGAATTGTATGGCTCATTTCACACAAGATGAAGGATTTGAGATGTGCCTTTAGCAGCTTGTCTCATCAAACAACTACTGTTCACACACCAGTTCTCAGTGGTGTGTGAAGAGTAGTTGAACTGCTGGGTAACTAAATCCTCTCTCAAGTTAAGGCAACTAAGGATACTTGATGGATTTGGATGATTACAATATAAAAAAGTGAAAGGAAAACCCTCTGTATAGAACTAGAAAATAAATGTAAGTAAAGCAAGATTGTGTCACTGTCACCAACGGCTAATATGACTGGCATCTAATCACAAATTAGTCTATCAGCATCTGTGGGCAAGCATAACATATCGGGTATCATATCTGCATGACATGCAGTTACACAGATGATTAAAAGTCTGCAGTCATGCTAGTGTTTCAGTGAAGCTCAGTGTAAACACACTGCTGCTTTGAGCTGAATCTAACAACAGCAGACTAACATGCTCACAGTGCCAGTTTTAGGGGTTTAGGGTGTTTAAGCAGGAAGCAAATCCATTTTTTCCATCTTAGTTTAGTATGATAACATCCTAAAACTAAAAAAGTATTGGACACATTTAAAGTTTGACGTGATTATGGCACTAGATGAAAAGTCAGTTACTAAAAGTCACCTCTTAGTGAACATGAATATCTGTACCACAGGTCATGCAATACAACAATCATGGAGAAATCTCACTCTGTACTAAAATGTCAACCAGCCGGTGGGGCTATTTGGAAAGACATTGTTATGATTTATTGTCTGGAAACAGAATTTGTGGTTCCATTCATTGAATGTTGAGATATTTCACCAGATAAGGGAAAACTCTGACTCTGATGGTGCTGCTTAAAAAGTCAGAAAATCAATTAAGGAATTAAGGAAACAGTCGTGAGGAGAAGTAGTGAGTTGTAATATTTCATGTTACTGTATTGCTACTGCTGTTTCAACTTTAATTACGCCAACTTTACTTTTTAAGTATTAAAACTAGAAATTTACAGTCAACAGTCTATATTAAGTATTACAACCAGGAGACACTTGGTTAGTGGCAGAGGTGGACAAAGTACTCAGATGTTGTACTTCAGTAAAAGAAACAATACCACAGTGCAAAGATCCTGTCTAAGTAAAAGTCCTGCATTTAAAATTCTACATAAGTTAAAGTACAAATTGTATTTGCATTACAATGTACTTAAAGTAAAAGTATTAATTATACAGAATAGCCCATTTCAGAGTAATATATAGCATTAGAAATTAACCATATAATTTTATTGGTTGATTGATCATTAATGCTTTCAAAACTTTCAGAAAAAATGAAATGGAAATGACATACTCAGTAGTATCTAAAAACTCTATTTAAGTATAATACTTGAGTAAATGTACCTGGTTACTTTCCACCACTGGTTAGTTAGAACAGCTTAGAGGTTAAAAAATACTCCTGTGCTATGGGATAAAAGTAATAAAATGTTATAAAATAATAATAAAAATTAACAACGAAGGTGTGTAGTGTACCTTGTGATGTAAACACTGTTCTTACAGGGGCAGGTTCACAGACATTAGTCATATATAACTGAGCATACTAGTTAACATTACATAATTATGGAGAAAAAACTCAATGTTTTTATTTGATTCTTGCATACATATGCTTTAGAGTTGACTAGATCTATAAGCACTTAAAATATGTGTACCGGTTTATGTGTGATATTTTATTCCCCCACTTGGAGTATAAACGTGCCGGGGTCTAGTCTGGTGAGTAAGTCGGTCGAATCAGTTGGAGCACCCTTAATTATAAAGGTGTGGTTCTGTCTGCCTTTTAAAACACAAGGAGGGATAGGTGCAAGTTCCTGAAATGGAAAGGTGAAGAGGTTCTCCATCTAGTCTCTGACAAAATGTGTAGACTACCTTTGAGTCTAAAATAGATCTAGACCGTTCAAATATAACTATTATTATTATTATTATTATTATTATTATTATTATTATTATTATTATTATTATTATTATTATTATTATTATTATTATCAACACACAAATATATTTTTTTAAGTTTGGCTCAAAACAAATAAAGAAATCCTTATTAGATCTTGATATTAACAAGCTATAATGAACTGAATAAGTACACATGCACCTGTTCTCATTGTGTTTGACTGCACAGATGAGATGTGTACTTAAACTAGATCATCTTTGATCCATCTTATTGACATCAAACTTATCCTGATATTTCAGTGTGCATTATAAGAACCAATAGGATTTAATATGTCCCCTGTTTAACCCCAGTTAATCAGCTGACCTTTGTGTGTCATGAAGACTTCTAGAATGTTGATCCTAGAACATTGGTTCCTGTGACACAACAGTGAGGTTCTCTGCAGACTTTATAAACCCCACCTGCACACACTCTGTTCACTTGTATCTGGAGGATCAACTGTGTTTGAATACTCTTGTGTCGTTCGCTCAACTGAAAACTTATTGGTATATTTTGGTATCTCTTTGCCAGTTAAAACCTGTTCTGTATTTTAACATGCAGCAACAAAACATCCATGGAGTTTACAGAAGGAGGCAGAGGCACTTATAGGCACATGAGGATATGTAAGAGGCTTTTTTATACTAAAGTTAGACTTTAAACATTTTCAGATGGAGTTAAATCTTTGTGTAACAACATAATGAGCAACATTATCTTGTTTCCTTCACTGGTGATGTTTAGCACACTTTGTCTTCTTTCTGCCCCTCCTTATCTCCAGTCATATCTGACACATTTTTATTATCAGTTCAAGTTCAGTAGCTGTGATGTTTTATTGGTCCTCCGTCATGGTTGTTAAACAAATGTTAAAACGCTGTAACCTGCAGACATCCCAAGATCCTCAGCCAGGCACAGACGTACGCGACACGCCTGACAAAGCAGCAGCAGGAAGCTCACGGCTTCAAACTGATCAGCCCACGGGAGGTGGTGATGGAGGTGGTTCCAAAAGCCAGGGGCTTCTGGTTGCCTTCACATACCACCTCCTTCAACATGCCCTCCCAGCAGCTTGGTTAAATGGCTGTTGGTTACTAAAGCTGTTGAGGACCAGGTCTCCACTGCTCTGTCCTAAAAGCTCATCTTATCAGCTCTCTAGCTGAAGTCATATCTTCACATACCTGGATCCTGGGCATAGGAGTAAGGAGCCCACCAGACTCTTATTTGGTTTCAGCTCAACCAACTACTGTCACACCATCTAATGAACTTCCTGTCATCACTGCAGTTCAGGGTGACATGACCTTCAGTCAACCTCCTTGTTATGGTTGTCGCCTTCGCCTGCCCCCCAGTCCAGGCAGCTGATTCTTTGTGGACAGATCGCCTCACGCAGATGCTTAAGCATTTGTTTGTCTCCGATTGTTCGGAACTTGCTTCTAGTGAAACACTGTATTTTGCAGTGCTGCTTACTAGCACTCGAATAGTTGTGTTACAGTGTACTGTTTCTTTTTTTTTTTGTCAGAAATTTCTGTTAGCTGCAGTAGGAGCAGAGGTGCTGTTTTCTCTGTGTTTTGGTTCCTTTAAGTGGACTGGGAAATTTTGGTTGTTTTGTTTTGTTTCAGTGAAATTGTATTAGCTCTAGTTTAGAGTCCTTTTTTGGTTAAACTTGTGTATTTTATAACTGACTTCTTTAAACACCATCACAGTACCTGACTGCCTTTTTTCACCTTCATAACCCTAGACCATTTCTTGCAGTGCACAGTGATGGCTTTTGGCATGTGTAACGGCTACTTTTCAGAGGCTGGATGATCTGATAGTGTACACCACCACCTGGGAGGAACATATCAAAATCCTTGATCCTTGAAGTGTTTTGTCAGTTTGCTAAAGCATCGCTTACATTAAATTTGGCCAAGTGCGAGTTTGAAAGGGCCACTGTCACCTATGTAGGGAGACAAGTGAGCAGGGCCAAGTGCGCCTTTTGGAGGCAAAAGTCTCTGCAATAACAAAGTGTCTCATTGTCTCCACCAGAAGAGCCCTTTGCAGGTTCTTAGGCATGTCGAGCTACTACGGGAGTTTCTGTTGTAATTTTTCCACTGTTGTACTCTCTTACAAATCTGCTCTTACAAATCTTATGAACCCTCCAACTGAAGTCATACCTTCAGTCCTGGATACCTGAGCATATGAGTGAGGAGCCCACCAGAGAACCATACTCTGGTGTGGCTACAACTCTACCACCATCTTCCTCTGACCCCAGCTGATGAAGATCCTGTCATCACTGAAGTGCAGGATGAACGAATCATCATGGAGCAGCCAATCAGGGTGGATGAATTCTTCTGCAGCACAACAGGAAGGAATCTTTATTCATGTTGACCTGTATCTGAGCCACTAGTAGGTATATTATTACCAGCTGTAGTATATAGTATAAATTACTGTTGCTCCAAGTCTGCTAGCTGTATAAACGGGCAATTCTTTGCTAACATGTTTGTTGTGGTGTGTGAAAAAGACTTCACCTATGACATTGGCCTCCATTTTTCCTCACAAACAAAAGAGAATTTATTTTAAAATAGGACATGTTCCATAAATTTCCTCAATCATTATTTGAAAAGGGTAATAGTTACCTTATAATGGAAATAATAGGACTGTCCCCAATACCACTTTTGGGGCTTTGAAGGTTCACTGAGTATTAACTTTTTAGCTGTTTCAAATTTTCAGAGTATGTTTTGCTGCCTTGTCTTCTTAAGAAGTTAGGTAGCTGCAGACTGGAGAAAAAATGATTTAATTCACTCAGCTTTGGTCCTCCGTAGTTGGGAGACAACTGGCTTCTTTAGGCTAATTCAAGTGTCTTAAGGCTGGCTTGTCAGCCTGGCAAATTCTGATTTCAAGCATGGTCGGGAGATGTAGTGGTAACAGGAGCTTTAGTTTCCCGGTGCAGTAAACACAGTACTCAAACCTTTTTACAACCACTATCATGACTCTTTCTGCTGGCTTCTTTAACTGAGCACATGGAAGACTCATGGTGTCTGACACACATACAGGTATTTTTTCAACACAGAAGAGACTCACATGTGTACATCACCCAAAAGCCACTTTTCTGAAAGGGGAAGGCTTAGCTGGTAACACATTATTCAAGGCATGAGTTGACATCGTGAGTTGATCAACACCCTTTATAAAAAGAAAAGAGGATAATATTCAGATTCCAAAATTGAAAACCAAATACCCAGTGAATGAATAGTCAAATATTTGACTGTTCGCGTCCTTACTCTGTCCTAACCTTTAAGTCTAATTTTTGTGTTAAGCATTATCAAGGAAACAGGTTAATTCCTTGACTTTTTCAGATATGCTGCACTGCTCTGGATGTCTGTGCCCTGTTAACAGTATGAATCTGTGTTCTCCGGAGCACACCATCTCTCCTCATCTGTGTGCTTTGTCTAATCATCCATTTCTGCCTCACTAACCTCTTGTTCTCCTCTCTGGTGAGACTCCTTACCCTGGGGCTATTTTTCTCCCATCCTCTCTCTAAGAGAATAAGGAATTCCGTGGCAAAAGCAATCAGAGGGCTCCACTTCTAACAGGTCCCCAGCTGAATTTGCTGTCAAATTAAAAGTGATTTGTTCTCTTCTTTTTTTTTTTTTTAACACTGCATCTTTTCTTATAGCCCCCTCCCTTGTTTCCTGTTTCTCTCCTGCTTCTCACCCCTTACTAGCTGTGCTCTGTTCAACTCTACGGTAGTTCTCTCTTCCCCTCTCTCCTTTTTCTTACACTGCCTTTTTCTTCACCTCTTTGTTCTTTCCTATTTTATGTTCAGACCCATTTCTCCATGCCTAACCTGCCACTGTTAATTTTGGACAGCATGCCATCTAACTTAAGAAACTGCTGTGAGTGAGTGTGTTTTGTATGTATGGAGCATCCCTTTTCACCTTGGTTCTTAGAGTTTTAATTTTCTTCTTTTCCTCTATGCGGACTGCAAAATTGCGGATAAGAAGCTTGACTACTGAAAGAACTACATTATCTTTTCATTAGTATAGCATCAAGAAACATACACAGATGTATGATGAGGAAAGATGGGGCTTCAAAGCAAAGCAAACGTTGCCCCTCCATTATTGAAGCATATGTACTACAGTTATCATAGAGAAAACTAAAGAGAAAGGATTGTATAAAGAAATGGTTTAATTTGACACCACATCAATACAAACAATTTTTTTTTCCAACATGACACTCAACAGTGAAATCTGCATAGCTCTGCAAAAGGAACAGGTATTTACAACAGACAGAGGAATTATTTTTTAACTCTAGCTTTCAGTTATCCTCTAATAAAGTGACCTGGATAAATAAGGCTAAAAGGAGGAGTTGCTTACAACCTGCCTGATTTTCTCACCTCTTATGATGCTGTACTGCTGGACTCGATTCACATCCTCAGGTCTAAATAAATTTCTGAGAACTTGCCAACAAAATGTGAAATGAAGAAATGAATGAATAAGGGAGATGGGAGTGTGGAGGCTCTGTAGCATTTTATACAGAAAGGACAAGGATGTTCTGAACTCAGTGAAATTTAGAAATTAATGTAATCATAGTGTCCTCATCATCTACCATTAAAATCAAGATAAACTGTAAGATGTCATTGCCATTTAAAAAAAAAAGAATATTGGTGATACCATTGCATTGTAGTCATTATACATCTTTAAAAGAATAATATGTGGATGTTTTGGAGACTTTCAGACCTGTCTGTTAAATGTGAAGCGAAAACCAAACTGTACAAAAGATGTGGTTTCGCTTTTGGTTATTTATATTGAACTGAGGATATTTAGGTTCACTCTCACTTCTCCCATCAAGTTTTTCAGCCACATCAGGCAGATTTTCAACAAAAAAGCTCTAACAATGAATACTGGACTTACCATGTTGATGAACTGTTCCTTTAATAACTAATAATTATAATCAGTATTGTTATTGATCACACATGAAGGCAAAGCTTCAAATAAATAAATACATTAAAAAATGAAAAATAATAATTCCTCATGCTTAATATATATGGTTTGAATTATGCTTTGTTTAAATATATTTGACTATTGTGTAGGCACTCTGTATGTGCACTGTAAATACCATTTTTTAAAATGAAGATTATTTGTCATGATATCTGGTGTTTGATTTCATTACAATCTGGTGCTCAGAATCCTTTTTATATGTGTTCACTCTTCATACATATGGCTGCTGGAGTTGAGCATACTGGTGTTTATACTCAACTGCAGTCTGTGAACATGCCAAATGAGATTTCTCTTGTAGCATACTAGCCCTACTTTCATGTGGCCTCCAGGGACCACAGACCATGTTATATCAAAGAAGACACAACGCAGGGATTTAAAGAGAAAAAAGAAGATAGTTTATTTGAAATGTACAAAAGCTATATACACACACTCACACAAACCCACACACACTGAACATAGTAAAAGCGAATGGTAGCGTACACATAAACATTTTAAAGGCTACTTAGCAATTCAGCAAACATAATAAAACTGAGGAATTTGCAGGGCTAGTTCGCCAATCCTGTCCGAAACAGGATTTCATTATCAAAGTCTGTGTCCCTTCCTGGAGTCTCTGCAGTTCATCCAGAGCCCAAGGGAAGTATGGGGTGCAGCAAAGGGGGTGGAATGAATGTGTTAATTAGGATTAGATCTCTACTGAGAACACACAGAGGTACTTGTATATTCTTTTAGAGAATGCTCCTCATCAGGCACAGGGGTTCATGTGCCCTGATAGACTAACACAGAGACATATCCTTGTCCTTTTCAATCATTTACCCTTGTGAGATGGGACCGGGGAGAGTTAATGCCTCTGATCCAGAGGGCAAAGAAGGAAATCTGATTTTACGGTGCCATCCTCACGAGCTCAGACCCTGCAAACAGCACTTAATATCTGTGGATCATAATGTTGTACATCCTCGTGTTTAAACTGGGGCTGTCAAAGTCTTAATTTTGTACATTTGTAAATAGTCACAAATTTCTGGTTGTCTGGTATTTTTTGCATATAGAATTTTAAGAAGTGTCATAAAAACATGCTTTCAGTATATTATTAAGTAAGATGAACTCATAATCACAAATAAACGTTATTATAGAATCTAAGTGTTGTTAGAAAACAGCAATAAAACCAAATGAATCTCAATGGTTTAAGAACCTACATGTTTGGCGATGAAGTGAAACATTAAAGACACTGTTGTGTCTTTAATATATATAATATATAATGTTCACCTTTCTTATTCATTTTCGTATGTATGTATGTATGTGTGTGTGTGTGTGTGTGTGTGTGTATATATATATATATATATATATATATATATATACGTAGAAGTTACAGGTTAGAACTGCAAAGTCTCTTCATTTTTCAGGTATTGTATTTTACACATTACACAGTACAGCAAACTGTAGCATAGCCTTGTGATGCTATTTTATGCAATTCAAATGGTCATCAAAAATGTTATTGTTATTAATTAAAAATTAATTCATTTTAATCAAAAGTTGGTGTTCATACGTACCTTTGACAGCCCTAGTTTAAAGATGAAAAGTCTATAGCATAACTTAAAGCAAGTACCATACAGTAAAATGTATACACATAAACGTCTTCATGAGAAAATATTATCTATTATGTACATATCGTGTCCATTTCCTGGTAACTCTTCATGCTAAACTCAGATGCTCAACCTTGATGTCCACGGGACGGTACTATGTGAACTGCACCACTTTGTAAAGGGCTATTACACCGGAAAATACTGAATGGCAATTGTTTGTAGATGCATTTATATACCATGGGCTATCATATATTTGTAGTTAAAATGTATGGCTTTTTAACAAATAATGATAGAAAATTGTCCTTAAGCCTAGCTATACTTACTAATAAAAATTTTATGTAATGTATAATCTGAAGCAAATATTACAAGATAAGCACATTACTATGGACAATTAAGAAAAAAAACCTTTTATGAAACAGCCAGTTTTGCATTTTTCAATCAGTGCTTTGTTGTGTAGTATATATTCCTGATGTACAAATGGTTAAGACTGGATGGATGATGAGGTGTTTGATTGCTCTCAGCTTATCATATTGAGAAACTTGCTTTCTTCAGCCAAGGCTGTGAGCATAGAGTTCATGTCACCAATTGCCATGTTGCCAATCCCTGTCGGTACTGATGCAAGGGTGACGGAGTTGCGGGGGGTGGTAAGACGTGAGGAATTCTGGGAGAGGCTCTGTAGAAGGCCAGGACTGAGGGTGCCCGACATTAGGCTGGAGTGGTCCCCATCATCTAGCATGGTGTCGAAGTCAATCTGGGCATGCTCCGTGCCACCAGATCTCCCAGTGGAAGAATCCACTGTACTGCTGGAGACCTGATTGACTCCTGGTGAGGCCATGTTGGCTGCAACAGTGGTGTTGCTGGCATGAGCCTGGCTGGCACAGGGGGACATGGGAGCATCAAAGGTGACAGAAGTTGGCTCAAACATATGAATCTGACCTGTGTAGAACACAGCAGAGTTCAGATTTTCAGAGTTGCTGTTGTGGGCTGCTGACCCACTTGGCCTCTTTGGGCTTGCCTCTGAGGTGTCAGTATCACGACTGGGGCTCAAATCAGATGACTTGGGTATTCGGCTTGGTGTCATCATGCTAGACCCTGTATGTTGTCTGGCAATAGACTTGGGCTCAGTGGGAGGTCTGGGTTGTAACATTCCTCTGCCTCCATTATGGATATTATACTGCTGCTGGGGAAAAACACAGTAATTCTGCTGATGATCCACTTGGTTCACGTGACAATAACCATCAGTCTGTGTCCTTGTTCCGTAACTTTGCAGTTCCGGATCTACTACAGTATTCCTAATAGGTCTCATGCTAGTACTGCCAGATATAGAATTTGCGTTTGCCTCCTGCCCAAACCCTTGCTGAGGACTCATTTGCTCACTGAAGTTAGTATTGTTGCATTGCCTTTGCTGCTGATGCTGCTGGTTGGAGATGTTCATCAGCCTCTGGCTGTTGTGGTTTACATACCCCTGCATAGACATATTCTGACTCATAGGCATTACCTGCTGGTTGGTGCCCAGGCCCTGACTTTGAGCCTGGAAGGAACCAAAATTGTGCCTCTGCTGAACAACAGCTAGGTTCCCTCTGAGAGGTTGCTGCTGTTGTTTGGGGAGCTTGGCTGTGGTGTCCACAGTCCCTGAGCTCACCTCGTTCCACTGTACTGGCATGTTATTCTTGTTCATGTTGTCTGATGGTGCTGAGAAGGGCTGCTTGGAAACACTTGGACCCATCTGGCAGGACTGCATGTCCTGACCGGACTGATTCATGGTAGCATCCACCATGGCCATCCTCCTCTGTGCATAAAAGGATGCTGGTGGGGCCATGCTTGTCTGGTACCCTTGAGTCTGATTGCTGGAATGGTAGTCCACTCGCCCCGAGTTGTGACCTGAGGGGCCAGAATTCTGGGACCTGAGGTACTGCACCACATCGTCTGGAAGCATCATATCATCTTCCCCATTCTGCTCCACCCCAGTCATCATCCCATCTACTGCCATGTTCTCCATAGCTACATTCTCAGAAATGCTAGGTGGTCTGGGGGCAAATGGGTAGCGTTGCAAGCTGCCATCAGAGCGAGTGTAACCCTGCATAGCTAGGGCCTGGTGGCGTTCACCTGATGGACCATTCATGGGGTTCATGCTGGTCATGCTGTTATAGCGCTGGACTAGTGGAAGGGAGAGAGGGTCCAGTGTTGGGCGACGCACGGGGTCACTGGCACGACGTGGAAGGTTGGTGGGTACCTCATGTGGCATCATGGTCTGAGAGCCATATCCAATATCACTGCACCGCCGGGGCACACTTCCAGAGGGAGCATGATGGAATGGGTGTGACACACCTTCTTGGGAGTCACTGTAGAGTGCCATGCGGGTCCTCAGGCTCATTCTATCCATATTGGGGAGAGGAGTAGGTGGAGCTCCACCAATGGCAGCAGCATATTTTGCCTTGAGCCGATAATGCTGAGCTGGCGTCAGACTAAGCAGGCTTGGGAGACCTCCTCCACTTCCTCCACTGACACCACCACTTCCACACTGGCTGGCCTCACTGGAGCGGCGAGACAGATCAGTAGAGATTGGGTCATAGGAGTCAGCTGAGCTGATATTGTTGTGGCGGTTAGTACCAAACTGGGACGCCTCACTGGAGCGGCGGCTGGAATAGCAGGGTGAAATACCAGAGGAGCGTCTACTCAAGGTGTAAGCTGAGCTTATAGTGCTGGTGGTGCTGTCACGCCGCTCATTCAACTGGTTCAGCACTGTTACTTCACATGAAGACAGGTCACCCATGCGTTGACCAGGGTATGAACTGCTAAAGTTACTCATCATGTTGGAGTTCTCCAGTAGTGAACCTGGCAGATACAAGGAACATTATCAGATAATGATTACATTTATGTGGATATGGTTGTTTTGGTTCAGTCTCACTCTATATGAAGATAATGCCATTCGGCTATCTTGCACCTTCATCACACAGAAAAGGACTTAACCTTAAAAAATGACAGCAATCAGATTTTCTTAACATTCCACACTTACCAACTGCAGGTATGGGAGGCAGCTTCGTGCTGTTGCGTTGGCCCTGCAGTGGCTGTGGTGCAGAGTTGACCCAGGGGCAGGAGTCCCTCACTGTCTTCAGCCTTTCCTTTTTAATGTTCTCCAGCTTGATGGTGACCATGCCACTATGAGCCATGGCTTTCCTCATTTGAAGTCCCATTCCAGCCTGCTGTCCCCCAGCAGGAACTGTGGAGTCAACCATGGGGCACTCATCCTGTGCGCTGAGGTCCCCGAAGCTGCCCCCGCTGTGCATTGCCATCTCTACCCCACTGTCATTGTTGTTGGCGCTGCTGAGAGGCGACGGCTCACTGCTACATGACGAGTGGCCGCCAGGACTTGACTGATATGTCTATAGGTGGAAAGCAGGAAGGAACATGATATGAGTTTAATGAATCAAACTGTAGAAGCTTTACCATAAATGATAGTGGTACATTGTTCAGTTTTCTACTAGTGAATACATATTCTGTCAAACTGATAATCTGCTGTTATTCAAAAAAATGTTAAGAAAAAAACAGCTATGTTCTAATGCCAAGTTTCAAGAATTCTATTATGTATTCTTCAATATTAAATAATTACCAGTGTTAAAAAATTCTGATAGTTATCGTGTTTTGTAATAACTAATGTAGGCCTATAGTTCCATAATCTTGTTAATTATGGATGAGTTTGATTTATTTACAACAAGAAAACAAGTGGATAATAGATGAGTTCTGTGAGGAACAATCCAGCACAGCAGTGTCAGTAATTCAAATTGGCCAAAAATGGACTAAAGACTTGATCACAGCTTGATGCTGGCACTATTTGTTCAGCACACAAGCTAAAACAGTCCCAGCCTTTGAATATTAATGTGACGATGACTTTTATCATCCGCCGACAGCACAGCCTACTGCCAGTGATCTTGTGGACAGAAAAATCCAGTTTAATGGGGATTGTGTCAACTCCATACATGCATGTGTGCACCACATATACAAGGAGCATATTTTAAATTTGTGAAAATGGATAATCATGCAAAAACAGATTTTACACCATGCAAGACTGCAACGATGTGGCAAGAAACATGAGGACACATTCTTATATCTCCCATGCTGAGTTGAAGACAAGAAAGAGAGGCAGTTTGAGTGCTCACCTCAGTGAAGTCTGTCCATTAGGAAGGTTAACTTGAGAAAAGCAAGTTCGAGCAACAACCAGAGAGGTAAGTTAGGAAAGACGCAGGCAGTACCAGCAGTAAACATTTAGCAATGTTAGTAAAGTGGAAAACCGAAAATAAGTGTATCCTTATCTTTGGTGTTTTCTCATCATATAAAGCCATGCAGTTATATGATCCTTTCATATCAAGAGGCGGCATTAATAATTTGGGTGTGGAAAGCGGTACACTTCCTTCAAGATGCAGTGAACAAACAGTAAAAACAATGAACTTCCTGTAAACATATTTTTTTGTTAACTACAAACTGTTGTGGGTAGACTTAATAGACTTTAATTTATCAGGACCCACCATTGAGTTCTCAGTCTTGATAGATTTGACTTGGAGGCAGTCTTCCGTTCCTCCGGAGGTGCTGTTGGCCTCAATCTTGCCATCCATGCCTCTTGCACCAAACTTGGAATTCGCCTCATTCTCGCCATTGCCTTTTGGTGGCTGCAATCTTGGAGGTGCGTCGCTTCGTTGTTTCTTGGTGACATGGGCTTCAGGTCCGTGGACTGTCTTAACATGCTTCCTGAGAGAGCTGGGGTCTGTGTAGCGCTTGGTACAGCCTGGGATCTTACACACATATGGTTTCTGCCAAGAGGGATTTAAAATTCAAATTAATTTAAATAGCTGTTTTTGTTGCAGGACATTTATCTGCCCTGTAAATCAGTTCATGTCCCTGTCCTTGTCTGCTCCATTTAGGTACATATCTGTTCATATGAGTGCTTCATGAAAGAACCACTCATATGAACATTAAACACTAAGCTGATGGTGGCTCAAATAAACAAAACCGCAGTAAGCCAGTTAATGTGCATGAACATACCTCATTAGAGTGTGTACGGTTCTGATGCTTGGCTCGGTCTGAGGCATTGGAGAAGGCCTTGTTACAGCCTTCATGCTCACACACATACGGCTTCTCACCGGTGTGGGACCTGAGGTGGGTCTTGAGGTTCTCCAGGCGAGAGTAAGCTTTTGAGCAGCCCTCAAACTGTAGACAGACAAGAGATACAGAGATAGACAGTGAGACTGACTAAATGCAGTGTTGTTTTGTCTGCAGCTGGGTAGAGAAAAGAGCTGGCCAACAAAAAAAAAGCTCTGTGTTTCAGTTTTCATGTTGAATCCACTCTTGGATTTGTGCCCACCTACTGTGGTGAGCCACACAAAAGCAAAGCAGTGCTACACTTTGTTAAAAAGGGCTATTACATGAAATATCTAAGTGTGAGGTGTGGTAGAGCTCTTTGTCTGGTGTGCTTTGTTGAGACAAGGAGAAGTCTGTGTTTAGCCTTTGTATTCACATGTACTGTACAAGCTATAATTTTGTATTCTTTCTGAGCAGTCATTGTGAACGTAATTGGCTTTGAAATTATAAGAGAATCAAATTAGGCTAGCTCAAAAAATGGATATAAAAGTCAGAAGATTCTCTCTTAAAAGACAAGACTAAAGGGGAGTTAGAGTGTTACGAGAGGATGCATGTGGGATTTGTGCAGAGAATATACAGCGTGGTCTTAATAAGGACCCATGGCCCCCTGCTTGTCCACAGATTTTAATTACACGCCTACGCTGTCAATCAGCTTTCTTCACTCTCCTTCACAAGTCATCTGTTTTAATGCATTCACAAGAGCCTGTGAACAAGCTTTGAAGCCAAGCAAACAGGCCCTCAATTTGATCTTCACACAGCAAATGAAGGCCTAAATAAAAAAACCTCATGATTTATCAACATGGAACATATCACTGGTGCTAAGCACAAAGAAAATCACATGAACATTTTTAATGGCTGTATGGCTACTAATGTGACTGAGTAACATCCAAGTTCTAGTTCCAGTAGTTGGTTAACCAGTTAACAAGAAACTTCATGTTTTTTCAAACATTCCTTCATGCCTCTGGTCTTTAGTGAACCAGCAGGGTAAAGATAACCTATTATTAAAAATATTATTTCACAACAAGCACAGACAATTTAAACAATAATATATAAATATCAGAATTACTTCCCTGAAATTCATTAAAGTATATTTCTGCGTAGCTGGTAACATTTAATGTTTAAAACCCAAATTTGTCAGTCACTTACTCACGGTCATAGCAACTAAGTTGTGCCAACTGCTCTTTACAGATTTTACACATGAAGATCAATTTACCAGGGTGACTCTGAAAGAGCTTTGTCAAGTCTGAGTAAATAACTTTAATGATGTAATTGTGATACCATCAGGGTATCAGCTTCATCAGCTTGGGCTCTTAGACTTTAAAATTATTATAAAAAGTCTGTGCTATAGGGGTAGTGCAGTGTGAAATACATTTAGGTAGGGAGGCTCTGACAAAAGATGCTTCTGGGATATGAAAAATGCAGGATCCACTGTTTCTGACTGAGGGTTTTGATATTTTGGCTTTTGCAAGTCCTCCAACTTCATGCAAAGCAATACTAACTACTTTAAATGTAATAGCTGTGCTTAGTCAGTCAGTCAGCTAGTTTTTCTTTTTTTTTTGTTTTACAAAGATATGTAGTTCTTACTGTGCATTTATGCGGCTTCTCCCCTGTGTGACGCCGCATGTGGACCACCAGCATGTACTGGGCCTTGAAGGGCTTCTGCTCTCGCGAGCACTCCTCCCAGCGACACACAAACTCCTTCTTCTCACCGTGGATGTGGTCGTTGTTGATGTGCTGCAGAGACAATTCCAGTCAAGTCAGTCATCACAATGCATCAAAACATACTGTATGTTTGTGATACAGATGATGACTACATACTAAATGTGTGTGTGAGCATGTGTGTCTATTACCAAAAATTAGTCTGCAAATTCTTAAATTTTCCCACCAGAGGATTCTCCCTCTTTCATGTGCCCATGCATATGTGCAACCAAACACACACTCACACACACTGTGATTGACAGTACCAGTTATGGCTGACAGAAGGAGACAAAAGCTGTAAAAGTGCTGAGTTTGTTTGTTCAGGTTGTGTGTGGCACTCTATCTCAAGGAAGAGGCACTTCCTTAGATCCCAGTAAAAGTGATCAGGAAGAGGATTTATCCTCCATTCTCCTTGCTTTTGATGGGTCAGGAAGTCAGTGGGACACACGCAAAGCTTTATGAGACTTATTGTATTAGTTGCTTTAGTAGTGTCAGAAACAACAGCTTTTATCTAACTTACATTGCAGACCACACAACAATCACAGTGACTGTGTATGTTTCTATATCTATATAGTATGTTTCTGAACAGACACACTTAAAAAACTCTCATCCCGTGCACCACATGCAAATATCCACACACCCGTAGGAACTGCTTCATTTCCTGAGGACATCCAGGCCCACAATGCTCCACTTATGTGGCCATTTCTGCACCAGCGAAAAAGCTCAGTGGTTGACAATTCTGCTGAGATTTATTTTGGGTGAAGCAGAAGCCTCTATTTTCAGGTTACACACTTGTGTGAATCCGTAATTTGGGAGCTCTTGAAACAGGATCACTTTGGTTAGGCAGAGGCCAGAAAAACCCACAGGTGTGTGTGTTTTTGCTGATATTGTGAGAACCTCGTGAGAAACCCTGGCTGTGCTTTGGGAGATGCTGTCAGGAGATTTGGCAGATAAAATAGCTATTAATTGCTGGATTTCTGGTTGTTTTTTATTAAGGATGAAAGAAAGCAGAGGCCTTTAAAAAACCCCATGGACCTGTGAGGATTTAAGAATGTCTTTGCCTCACATTGTCCATCCACATCAAGCCACCGAGCCTCTGCTGACCTACTCACTAATCTTGGCAATCTCTCACAGTTTGTGGCTGGGGAGCTAAAGTTGTGGCAAAAGTTCTTAAGTAACTCTGGTCCTGACTTGTTGCACCTCATAGCAACCCATTCACCATCACCTCCCATCAGTTTCTGAGTCTGTGGACCTGACACATGACATGACTGACAGCCAGTCAGAGTGGAAAGCAAGAAGAGAAGTTGGCCTGGAGAAAGGGGGTGCACTAGGTTCCATAATTCCAGAGCTTCTGGCACGACGATGGATTTATGGCGGCCCTCTGGGCTTCAGGGGTTGCGGGTGTCGCTGGGAGTGAGAGGTTATGGGTCACGAGGCTGAGGGGTGGGGGCACAGCTGCAGGACTTGGGCTTGAATTTGGCAAAGGCCAGCAGGCTTATTAACATTGCGCGTGTCAACCAGACAGGAAAGGATCAGTTACTGGACAGCTTTCTGACTGGACTCAATCAGCATGGATTTAATGAGTAGCAGAAGACTTGTTTGAACTTTTTACTTTTTAAACAACAAAACACTGTGGTTCTGATGACATAGTTTGGAATTTCCTTTCACAATTAGGAAACTAAAAAGGTGAATGATACTAATAATGGTAGATAAAACATGTCTGTGAAAAACATGATCCTGGACAGTGCTTTCACAGTGTAATTTCCCATTTTATAGTCTATTGGCTGTATTGGATGTAATAAAAAAGTACAACTGAGTCTGTCATTCAATAGGTGCCAATAATAGCCATAAGAACACCAAGCCCATCACTCACATGAACAAGTTGGTCCTGGGTGTCATACTCCTTGGTGCAGCCCTCCCAGTGGCAGTTGGTCTCATATATGGCCTCGGGCTCCTGTTTGCACTCATCTTTATCCAGATCCTCACTCAGGTCCAAGACACCCCCACTGTGGTCCTGGAGAGAGGGGATAGTATGTTGTCAGAAGGGGACTAACAAACAGCACGGACGTATCCCTTAAAGCATATAAAACACAGACTACATCCTTCACCTGGACCTGTGGTCAATATGTTAACGAACCATTCTGTGCTCTTTTGCATCTGTTATCGTATCTCTTTCTTAAACCTAATGAGTTGTTGCTTGATCTCAATGTGTGACAACACTTCTTTCCATTGATTAAAGCTGCATTTTTATTCGCTACCAATAACCAATTACAGCAAAATTAGCGATTGTATTTAAAGGGGGGACTGTTTTCCCACTGTAAGCAGCTGGAGTTTTGATAAATATAGCTTAGTATGCAGTTAATTAGGGTATTTTGAAGGTCACTAGAGATCCAAAAAGTAAATTCCTCAAGAAAAGGAAACCAGTAATGGTTTGGAATGAGTAGTGCAGCCTGCAAAACTAGAAAAGAGAAAACATCCCAGTCTTGCATTTTCTTATTTGGTCTTCAGGATTTCCATTACTTTTTTTATTTGTTACCTGAGAGGATGGTGAGATGGGCAGCGGCCCCTCTACTTCTGTCTTAACCTTTGACCTCTTGGTGGTCAATGGGTTGACTGTGCTACTCACTGCTGGGTCTCCACTGGCATTCTGAAGAACAGAAAAGAACAGAGACAGGGTAGAGGGGACACGTTTTTTACTGTTGCAGATATGATTTTCTGAAGGCAGAATAACATGTTTTTCTCAACCACACTTCCTTTGTCAATCATGCATAGAAATTTCAGGAAACCAAACACAGATTTTGAAATTTGTCTCCATTTATCCAAACATCCACCCAGTGGCCCAACAACCCACTCATCAGTTACCATTAATCCTCAGACATACCAAACTACCCGTCCATCCATCCATGCACCTATTAGCCCTCCCAGTCATTCTCCTGTTAATTTAAGGTCATTCAATTTACTAAACTTTCAGATTCAACTCAGTTGCTCATACTGTACTGCTCACAGTCACCACATGGAGCGGTGGAAAACAGTCAGATAACAGAGTGACAGAGATACCACACAATTGTTTCAGGTTTGATAGTCTGCTCCAAAGAGATGTGTGGAGTCCCGGTTGCACCAGGCACTGGGGACTATAAGTCAGACTATGACCCGCCGCCGAGACTAAACTGTTTAGACTGCTTTATGATCGCCAAAGCCGCAAGGAAATATGAAAGAAGAGGAGTTATTACTCTCACTACAGAGGGGGAAGGCGGCAGGGTTGGGGTGTTGTGGAGTGGGGGGGCTTTGATCTGCCAAGAGATTCTGAAGACGACAGAAAGAAAAAGACGAGGCCTGTTACAGCTCTAATGGAGACGAAAAGAAAGGAAAGATATAAAATGTAAAGCAGCTGACAAATTATTGTCTAAGTGTGTCTATATTGAGGTTCATTGGAAGGAGTCCAATGTTGAAGGGGGTCTCCTAATCCCACCCAGACGCTTCAATACAGTTCAGAATTTCAGGGGGCCTCAATGATTCATTATGTTGGCTGAAAACCAAAAGGGAAATGTGGTTCTGATCACTATTTAAATTAAGCTGATTGTGTGTTTGTGCATGTGTGTAAACTGGGGTGTGTCTTGTTTGTGTGTGTGTGTGTGTGTAGTGAAAAAAGGTAAAAATATATACTTGGTACTTGGACACTCTAGGTGTGTCAGAGGACTCTGCTGAAACAGAGCAGGAGGCAGCTGATAGCAGTGTGAGGTCAGTGATTCACTGAGTGGGAAGTTTACATTATGAGTGGCTGTGGTGTATACAGTGGGCTGATAAAGACGGACAGAGAGACAGTAGAAAGTAAGACAGATGGAACTGGGAGGGATCCCCCTGCATATTTTCAACCTGAGAGAATTTACAAAATATACTTAAGTCATGACAACTTGTGAAATTAGGCTTAATTTACATACATCACATTAGGTAATAGATATAAGATTATCTGTCAACAATTTTAACCCTCTGGAGTCCAGGGTATAAATTGGCTGTTTTTGACTACTTTTTATTTTGCTTTTATATTTCACCTTAAGAACTGTTTACCATGCCTTGTTTGGTATCATTTTTTTCAGCACAACCTCTCATGTGTGATTTTACAGTTATTTTTTCATTTTGACATACTGTATTAACACACTGGACCTAAAACCACACAAAAAAACATAAAATCCGAATATAAAAAAGTTAGATTTTGTAATGTGAAAACCACAAACATGTCTAACAAACCATTTTTATAACTTAGAATGCAAATATAAGGTTGTAAAGTTTCAAAAAATCATGTACAAATGTAGCAAATAACAGTTATTTACAACTATTTACATTAAAATGCAGGCAATGCCTCAGGCGTGTTTTTTTTGTTCAACTATTTACAAAACAATCAGGTGTCACAATAAGATGCCACAAATTATTTGTGCCACTGTAAAAAACAGTTCCTGTCCATTACAAGACAGAGGGGCACATCACAAGCCTTCTTCCAGCACCAAAAACGTGCCAAATGTGACGACAATATTCAGAAAAAAAATATTATACATTATTTATTACAAGTCTGTTTTAATTGGCCAATCAATTTATAAACCCGTATGTAGTTTGAAGTCCGCATTTTCGACACAAATCGAAACTGAAACTTAGCGAGGCTGCGCTTTTCTGCTCCATACCACGCACCAAAAGTGACGACAATATTCAGAAAAAAACGGCGTAAATTATTTATCATAAGTCTGTTTCTACTTGGCCTATCAACACGATTTAAAAACTGGTATATAGTTGAAACGTGATGCTGCGTCTTTTTGCTACGTCATCATAAATCGGACCTGTAATTTGGACGCGCCGGCGGCGTCCGTCGACTCCAGAGGGTTAATTATCAACTGATCAAATCATTAACTGTTGTGTATGAATAACATATGCCTGACAGCTGCCTTGCTTCTCAAATGTGAGGATTTGTCAGTGCAGCACCTTTTGGTATGGTCACTGTTGTGCTCCTTTGTTTTCCATGCCAAACTTCCAGACTCCAAAATATGCATATCTACTTTTCATAACATTCAAGTATACAAATTCCTACCTGGTTTGCCTCAGAGTTGGAGCTGTTGTGGGAGGTGGGCATAGGTGAAGCAGTGAGGGGGTGTTGGCGTGCAGAGAAAGAGGACGGTGATGGTTGAATGAGGGGAGGTGTGTGGCCGAAGGCGTTGAGACCCCTCTGCTGAGATAACAGCTGCTGGTACGCCACTGGATTTATGGGATGGGGGAAGCTGAACGAGGGGCTGAGCAAGAGGGAAAAGAAAAGACTTTAAAATAGGCAAAATAGATTTTTGTCTAGGGGTATTATTCAAAGGAATGGATTTACACCAAAATGTGATAAGCTAGTAATGTGCCAGACTAAGAGTACATCTGTAACGGGTAGTATCAGAAGCTAGGCTTTGTTAAATAGTTTCCTAATTGTCAACAAATCCCATAAAAAGACCAAAACCAACAGGGCATTAGTCTGTTTCTCAGTGTTTTCTGACACTACCTTGTTTGGGGCACTCAGCCCTAAATCCATTTGTTTTTAAAGAAAAAGTAAATCTGAACTATTTCCTGAAACAGCAGGGGGATGTAGTTTTTAGTAAACATCACTCAAACAGAAGTGGATACTGCATTTGTTGTGGACCGTTTTCACTGTGATTTTCTTTATTGGTCTAGGACATCTATTGTATTTCTGCCTGTCCTGTAAGTGGAACTGTCTTCTGCTGCTCTTCCTCAGGTTTCCGAATGAAGAGACAGAGGCTCTTATGTTGTGCAGACTGGAATGCACTCTGACAAATTTACAAGCTTTATATGTAGAATAAAAGGACTACAACATTTGTAAAGCATGTGTCACCTAACTCTCGTCTTACCACTGGATTATTACTGAGAACCAGCCTGCACGCAATTCTGCTGGCTAGCTGCATCTTCATCTCATAGTGCATTTTTTTCAGAAGCTAGACATGTTGCATTTGTTGCTGAAAATACATGTCTAAATTCTTTAGTCCCATGGTTTCTTATAGTGTGACTGAGAGATAGAAATCTAGAAATGCTGCTTGAGTTCTATTGCAGAATCTATCAAACTCTGCAGACTGTGCTTTTTTCATCTACTGTATCACAAAAGCAGAACAAATATTATCTCAACTAGTACGTCTTCTCAAGAGTATATATATCCTGTAAATGAGCGTAGATCCACGTTTGTAACTGCTTGATATGTATGCACGTGCACTGTCTGAATACCTGATCCCTCCGACTGAAAGGTGACCATAGGAGCTACTGGCCGCCGAGCTGGATCGGGAATTGTTGATGTAGGCTACTAGGGAGTTAGGTGAGGTGCGGATCATGGTCTGCAGGTCAATGCTGGCATCTGACAGCGGGGAGATAGACAGCGCCCTCTTCCTGCTCAGTCGGGGTGTGAGCCGTGGGCTGGAGAAACGTGATACTTGGACACAGACACACAGAGACACAAAAGAGACAATGTCAGCCAACTCTGCATCACTACATGAAGCACTGACTTGAAAAGAAATCTAAAACATGCTTACAAATGTGAATATGATGTTGAATGTTCAGTATTGAGAGCCTTTCAGACACAGCCGCTGTGCCTCGCACTTACCCAGATTTTAGAACTAAAGAGTAAATTCTTTGTACCCCCATCAAATCTCTGCCTGGCCTCAATAAAAAACCAGCAGTTACCCTGGACCATGTTAGAAGAAACATTCAGCCCTGAGCATTCTAGTGGAGGTCACAGTCATGCTAAGTTACATTCTATCTCCTGCATCTCTCTCTCACACACGCCGAGCTCCCCTATTTAACATTCGCATCCTCTTATACATAATGAATCACCGCAATCATTCTCAGTAATTATCGTGATAGAAATCTCTTTCAGACTGCTGTACTTGGGAAAGTAAATGGAGGCAATTTAAACAAATTGATCTCAGAATACCATTAAAAAAGAACAAGGCTGACTCACAAAGGTAGGGTTCATGGCCTCCCGATAGACCTGGTTGTTACACTATTCTCTTATTCTGGTAGAAAGGAGCACCAAAAAGTGCCTAGGGAGACTACTTTCCCATGAACTTAAAGAGAAGGCTATTTATTTTTCCATACCTACTGATAGTCCATCATTCATGTGTGTTTATTTTTATTTAAACGTCTGAGGCATGTTGCTCCCACTCCCACACAGACTGACACAGATCACTTGCTTGGGCCCAACAGGTGCTGCTTCACAGTGTGAGGGGACAGAGCAGGACTGGTGTGTGAGGCGTTGTGCACACGTGTAATTAGGACTTACAGCGGACATCATCAGAGGCGCGAGGGGCAGGAAGCCCATAATAGGCCCATCACAACTCACCTAAGCACACGTTTGTGAAGCCAATCTGTGACTCTTTGCTGGTGGAACTCACAACCCCTCAAGCCAAATGAATCTAGGCACCGCCATAATCACCGCGCCAGACCAGACCTACAGCCATAAACCAGGATCTTACTTCCAAAACTATTACGTTTGGAGGTGGCGAGTCGTAAAGCAGAGGCATATGCACTTAGTTAAAAGGCCCCCGGGAACTTCAGACGGCAGACGACAGGGGCCCCAAAAAACTGGTGGAGATGATAGAGATGTGTATGAAAGAGTTGGCAAAAACAACAAACGGTCCTCAGGAATGTGCTTCGTTAGAGCTAATAAATAAATGTGTCATCTTTGGTTAACTACACAGAAGAGTAGGGATGGAATAAAGGAGGGAGGTGGGAGGAGGGGACCAAGGAAAATGTAGAGCAGCGGTTGGAGAGGCAGGCGATCCCCCACTTGGGAACATGGAGGATCATGAATGAGGAGTTTGTTTTGATAAGCTCCGTACAAGTCGTGCAGCTGCTGGGATTTGCTGTTGCAGTGAAGCAAGCTTAGCTTGCTGCCTTTTGCAGATTTAATGGGAGATAAGTGTATTAATATTCCCTTTTATAAAACAGGAAACAGGCCTCACAGCCTGGTGGCCTGGTAGCCTGGCAGCCTGGCGCCTGCCTCACCCCTCTGGGCACTGTGCCCAAAACATCGCCCTCTACCTCCATCATCAAACCACCTCCTTAATCTATACATCAGCCTCAGCACAGAAAAATGTTGAACGCCTCCAGCAACAAAGCTTAAATGAGTGTAATGTAATCTGAAAAGGTGTGGACAAACTAGTTTTGTTTGTTCCAGTGGATATCATTGGTCCGACCTAATTTTACCTGGAACAAATTTCACACAAAGGCACACACACAGCTCTTGCCACTTGGTAAAGGAGTGTTTTATAGGTGGCGGTTATAATTGAAAGGGTGAGCAGGTTCCGGCAAGGAGTGAGAAAACAGATGTTGCACAGGCCATGGCGGCGCGGCAGTATGTGGTAATATGGCCTGCGTGTGTATGTGTGAAAATGTGAGTGTGTGTCTATGTGTGTGCCACCACTCTGTGGGACTGCATCGTGGGCTGGTTGTAATTGTGGGATCTGGATTTATATAGAGAGTCATAATTACAGGCGCTCCAGAGCACATCAATACAGTAAAGAAAAAAATATATATTAAAAAGGATGGGAGGGAAGACTGTGTGTGTGTGTGTGTGTCGTGTGTGTGCGATTATTTTAAGCATTTGCCTCTGCTGTTTTAACTGAAACGGCTTTGTGGAAAATGAAAACACTTTAATTGGAGGGTTCTGTTGATCCCCAGAAGAGGCTAGCTCTCAGTGTCATCCTGACCACGATCACTATAAGGCTCTGCAAAGAATGTAGCCTTTTCTCCCATAATAGTGATTCTAAAATTGTGGCCGGGAGCTCTATGTGACACTATGTAAAATAAATCAGCATCATCATCATAGCACTTTTTTGTGGTGTGCAAAATCAAATCTGAAACTTCCAACTTCAGATCTGTACTCATGGTCTATTCATGAGTGAAAGCAGTTGGCATGTACCTGTGTTCATTGAGACAGTAGAGCTAACAGAGAAATTCGAATTCTGCCAGCAACTGAATGATGAGCAGTCTGAGCTGGGTTGTAGCTGAGTTGGATACAGAAGCAGTGCCAACTGCTTAGCTCAGTGCCAATGCATCCTCAAACATGTAGAGAGAAATGCATCCTGGAACGAGTTAACAAACTATCTCTGCTAACAGAAAAATGCACTAGAGTTTACAGGAAAAAAAATGTTGCTTCTGCTCTCACTGACTACAAGAGAACCAAGCCAATAGCATGTGAAAGATCTTACTGCATTTTATGAATTTATGGTATTTTATTGTGTGTGTTGGAGAGGTTTGCTGTGCAGTAGTCTTCTTTGGACCATTCTGTAAATGGTTGGAGAATAGTTACTTTTGCATGTATGCGCAATACCCCAACTTGGGCCAGGAGGATTACTTGCATACCTACCAACTCAAAAAAGCTGTTATCAGCGTCCATGTTGCAGAACAAGGCTGCAGCCACTTATGTCACAATCTTTCATGTCATCAGTGGTTCACTTAAGACTTTAGTTCTCTGACTGTGTGACTTTTGTTTCTCCTGAATTTATGGTTCAAGGCAATGACTCCTTTCAGGCAATGCAAATACTTACTTTTCTGTCATTCTATAACTTTTTATTTTTTAGATTTCTTTAAAAAAAATGCTTCCAAGAAATTAAAAATCAGCATGCACTAAAGGGATTAATGCATTCAGGAAAAACCCTGCGTCCCGCGCAGTTGGCCTCAGTGGATAATCTTTGGCTTGTCCAACTTGACCTTGTCTGGGGTAAAGCAGGCCTCAGCAAAGTCCCTCTCCATGTTGAACGCTGCTCTACGCTGGGCACCCCCCCATCATATCGCAGCTTGACTCTGTGCCAGCAGAGCCCCAAGCCTCCACATCTTCAGCCAGCCACCCCCAGCCAGAGTGGGGAAATGTTTATTTTCCCTGCTAAATCTCACTAATACCAACACTGTGAATTTTATTAGTGAGGGGGACTTGCGCTGAATCCTCTATGAGCCCCCAGTGTCCAGCCCAAAGCCGCCGTTGTTTTCGCCAGTGTGTTTATGCACACACTTCCACCCATGTGCTCATGAACCAACATATAGTTAAGTGTTTGTGTATGCAGTCTAAGGGGACCAGCCTCCCCTCATCCCCTCACTCCACACCACCACATCAGTACACAAATCTATCTCCCTCACTCCCTCCGCTGCATCAACACTAAAATCTTTTTCCTTGGGATGGCAGACATTTACTTTGGCTGCTGCTTTTGTCGCGGGAGCTTCAGCATTTTCCCGCAAACCACTCTGCTATTTCTGTGCCCACCCACCCCTTACATACCTGCTCACTCATATGCAAACAGTTGTCTGAATGCCTCCCAATGTTGAAAACCATAATGTGACTTTATTTACACTTACAGCTGTGGTGATGTACCACTGCAAATGCTAACCATGCTTAACTGTCTGTTCCCTAATCATGGAATTAGTGTTTCAATGTCTTACTTCTGTTGCGGTTCAGAGACCAGGTAAGTGTGGAAGACATGCGACAGGTTTTACTTTGGCACTCTGGTGACATTGAGTGAGGAAATATGGCCGTGGTATTTGTGGCTCTGCTGTGGAGAGCAATGTCATCTCCTGCATAGATGAGAGCCAAGCTAGAGCACATTTGTACAGATCTATTGTAGACAATGACTGAGAGCTTTTACAGCACAGCATCTGGGACCCCTCACAACATTTCAACAAAAAAGATAAGCATGTCCATTTTTTTGCCTTTTCTTGCAGAGTTTCACAGCCTCTATGATATGCTACATGTAAAGCATGATTGGTCGGAGTAACCATCACAAAAATAACAGTAGTTTTAAGTAAGTATTAAGTATTAAAAGTATTGTGTTGACTGATCCTGGCATTAATCCTCCATTTGGTGAATCCTGTGTATGGAGATGATTTTCCACAAAAGAGCATGCCTGATGCCAAAAATTGTTTTAGCTCTGTAGGAAATAAAGTTTTTATATATGTATGTAATTAATAACAAAGCATATGACATACAAGAAGATTTGAACCAACATTTTCTTTTAGAAAGAATTTAAATGAGCCCAAACCAGTGGCCAGTTTTTAAAAAAGTAAGAAGACAATCCTAGATTTAATGACTTGTTGAAACTGATATTTGTTTAACAGTATGTCTTTGGTGCAAAATGTATTTCTGTTGTTTTAGCCCAGTCCACTCCTTTCAGTCTCCATGTCGCTCTCATCAGATAAGCACAGTGATTAATGCGTGAGAAAAACAGCATAGACAGCAGGACTCACTTACAGAAGCAGCTAAGCGTTTCAGAGAGGCCTTTACGGCTGCTAGAAACACCATGTTAGTCTAGCAGTCCTGTCCATCACGCTGTCATGTTGCAGTTCTATGGGAGGAAAATCCAGCAAGCAGCTTGTATCTTCGAGCAACCACTTAGGTAGGTTTGTTCATATTCCTGTGTTTTAGCAATGAGTTGAGGTATGCTCCACAGTAAATCCTAAAATTAATAAGTGGAATGGTGAGATCTGCAGCCCCGTCAAAAAAACCTTACTTATGACTGTGTTCACAACTTTTCCACCAGCACACTTCCTCACAGCAGCACTTTGTGTGAGTGTTTCATGGTTCAACCGTCTTGTAATTCACTAATCTAGGGAGGAAATGGGGGTGGGAGGGGGACGCAGGTGAGAAGCCATACTATGGGTTCACTGAGGGCTCCCAGTTTTTGCGGTGGGTCTGCTGAATATTAGTGCATAAATTGATTTTTAATATGGATTTTATCTGCGCTGCCTTCCAAAACTAACGTGGAGGGATGAAGCGCATATTTGCCACCTCTGCCACTCCTCCTCCCACGCTCTGGCAGTAAATGAGGCCTTTGATTCAGGCCGAGGCTGTCCGCGATGACCATTAGCTGGCCGCCTTGGTCAATATGGGCCCTGTATCTGGAGGCTGCAGTGGAAGAGCCTCCAGTCTGGCAGAGCGGCCCAGACCTGACCACATCACTACTAGCATGGCAGAACACTAAATAAAAGCTGCTGGGATGGTGGCAGAAGGTGTGGACGCTGCGTTGAGGCAGGCGGGCGAGAGAGGTGGGGGTTGTGGCTATTTGAGCAAATAGCCTCGCCAAACAAGTGTGGGTAAGGCAGCACAGCGGCGGTCACTGAGGTGGTTGGAGGTAGAGAAGAAACACGGGGAGGAGGAGGGAGGAGAGAGAGGTGGTATACAGTTTCTGCCTAACCCTTCCTCACCCATCTCTTTCAGCACGCTGTGTTTAACTAAGTGATTGAGGTAATTTAAAAGATTAACTGCCAAATGATCCCGTATCTGATTCTGTTTTTCCCCCCTCTCTGTTGTGTTTTCCTACCTGTGCGTGAGGATGCCTGCATTAGTGTCATGCAGTGACTCTGGAGAGCGTGACACAGTAGCGGTCAAAGTGGTGGGTCAGTTTTTTTTTCTGGGTGGGTGGTTGGACGGGATGAAAGAAAGAGCGAGGGCTTCGGGAGCAGAGTGAGGCGTCAGTGCCAAGGGGAGTATTTGATTATCAGGCATCGAAAAGGCTGACTTTCACGGATGGTTTTCCACTCTGTGCGCTTTCTATTCCCCATTCATAAGGGCTGAAGGTTTCTTGGATGCGTTCTGCTGCTGAAATCAAACGTCTGTTCTGGTGCCTGACCGTCATCTTGATAGAGGGCCGAGGTTCTCACTGGCATGAAAGAACAGGCTGGGCTCTGTGAGTTTGTATGCAAACACGTGTACGAGTTTGTGAGCATTTGCCTGCTTATTTGCCTGGCTGTTCAATTTTCTGTGTGCCACTGTGTGTATGTGAGTGTGTGTGTCAGTGTTAAGCTGCCATTAAGTGGACAGTGCACGCAGCCAATGAGGTAAATCCCTGACACAGAGGGAGCAGGCACAAAGGCCCTGGGGAAACACTCCTCTGCCTCACACAGTCAAATACTCTCCATGCTGCCCTTTTACGGTTACCCTGAATTTGTTTTGTAGGATGTTACTCATAATAACAGTACAAACACACCTGAAACACCATCAGAATGAGAGACACCAAGGTTACACATGTTTTTACGAGCTCCTGGCCTTGGGGCTTTCAGTGTTTATGCACCCTCATCCCTCAACTAGCTGCGGCCCCCATGATATGTATGTGTCTAAAAAGCTCCACTAGCTTTGATGTGGGGAACTCTTCCATGAAAAAGCCTCAAGAGGCAGAATAAGAGGATGGTATCAACATGCCTGGTGCTGAGAATAAAGGACAAGATGGCTGTTAAGTTTGGCCATTACTCTTGTACCAGCAGTGAAAGACATGTGCTTTAGTGTTACTGGGAGGTTAGTAGTAATAGTATTTCTGATATTACATGTTCCCTTTTGGATCTGATCACATGTTTATAAAATACACTCCAAGGTTAACAAATCTTTTGAGTCTTTGGTCTCTCCTCCTACTATTTTATTTATAAAGACTGATGTGCAGGTAGAGCAGGCTTCACACTTTTAGATAAAAAAAACACCTATCTCTCTCTGTGCTGCAACAAAGCAAGATGTCTTATCCTCACCATCCACAGGGTTGATGTAATCTGGTAGATGAGCTGCAGCAGCGGCCGCCGCTGCTGCCGCCGCACTACTCTGCATCAGCAGGTCACCGTAGGGGCTTCGCTGGCTGGCACTGGCCATCAGGTGGTAGTATTCTGTGGGGTTGGCCCCTGGTGGTGGGGGGGGGAGAGTGAACAGGGCACGATCCTTCAGGTGTTCGTGCGTCACTGCAGCAGAAAGGGGAGATACAGAGTAGGAGATAATGGAGACGAGGTTATTTTTCTTTTCTACTGGAAATAAAAATGAAAGAAAGATTGCCTCTGTCCACCTGTGCTGTAATACAGCACTGCAGAAATTAAGTAATCAGGAGGTTAGTTCTGTCAAGGCTGTTGAAATTCCTGCCCCTGCTTCAATACAGAGGTCATAACCTGTGCAGTGATGCTGAGCATGCTTTGACAAATCAGGCTGGTTGACAAAAATTAATTTCGATGTTGTTTTCCTGAAATGCAGCAACATATTCAGTGACATAATTTGATTTACCCCTTGACAGAATGAAAAAAACACAGAGCAGAAAGGTTGCAAGTACTCAACAGGGGAGACAAGTGCCCTGCTTTACAGATTTGAAGATCTATGCTTGCGTGCATGCCCCAGGGCATGAGGCGTTTGATAAAAGATGTCTGATGTCTTTGAGGCTTGCTGGGTTATGGGAAAATATCTCTAGGGAGTAAAGGAAGTAGAGGGAGGGATGGAGCAGGGCAGAGGGGGGTGGGGGGGCTAACAGAGGGAAAGAATACCACATTCCTGCACTTCTTTGGTGTTG
The DNA here is from genome assembly GCA_023238725.1 of Scortum barcoo. Classification (NCBI taxonomy): domain Eukaryota; kingdom Metazoa; phylum Chordata; class Actinopteri; order Centrarchiformes; family Terapontidae; genus Scortum; species Scortum barcoo. The sequence continues at coordinate 25,177,752 of CM041550.1, forward strand.
TATATGCATTACGTTTGACAGGCTGAAGTTATACACAGAGTGCAGGTGCACACACACACACACACACACATACACACACACACACACACACACACACACACACACACACACACACACACACAGTATAATGCTGAGGAAGCCTTAAATGCTGCATGTGCACAGGTAATATTGACGTAAAATGTGTAAACACCTGCACCCAGTAAAGCCACATTTAAAAGTGTCAGAAACTATAAGAGTGAGAGATGGATTGGTTTTTCCAACATCGAACTGTGCCTGTGTCCCCATTCCTCTATTTCCTGCTCCCCCTCCTTCCCTCTCCCAGTGGGTCGGGGTGTGTGGAGGGGACAGGGGTGTGGGCCTATGTTGGATTAATATGCATACTGGTGGAAACGGGGGGAAGTGCGGGTTGGGATCGCTGGCTGGGGGCCAATGTGGGATATTGGGGGAGCAAGACCACAGTCTCCCCCACCCTCTACGCACACAGACACACACACATAATCGCACACAGAAACCAAAAAATCTGGATCCATCAGATCCTATTAGGCCATGGCTGTAGTAACAGTGCACAGACAGTGTGTTTGTGTTCCAGCAGTAGCGACCCGGGCATATTCCTTTGGTTTCGCCATGGTTGCCAGATCACGTTACCACCTCTGCAGAGTAGCATTTTGTGTCTGAGTGTTTGTGCATGTGTGACCTCACTGCTGAACACAGAGGGATGAAAGATAGCAGCTACACTTCCACTGGGCCAAAAAGAATTTTACAAAGAGTTACGCTGGTTAAAAAGCACCTAGTTTTTCAGATTGTAGTGAAAGTCTTTGTCTGAATTCACTCCTTGTGCACTCATTCAGTGGTTCCTATAATAAATACTCACTAGTTTACTATATATGAGAAACAAATTGAGATGTTGGACACCAATCAATCATTTTGAGTTATGATAGGTGTGATGATAGGTATGGTGTGGCAATATAATTTTCTAAAAGATATGATGCATTGAATTGCAAGTTTGTTTAAATAGTGCACGTTATGGACACTAGCTTTTCAAGTGATTGTGCCTATACAGTGCATAAATTCACACTCAAATACAATGGCAGAGTAAAGATTGTGCAATATATAGTTAATAGGGGGTGATTTCAGACACATTTTAAGGGTTTACTGCTACGCTAGCAGCTTGGTGGGGCTGTATTCAGGGCCAATGATGCTTTGAGCCATATTCCAGTGTCAGCAATAATGCTACATGCTGGTGTTTGGCAAGTATAATGTTTACCATATTCACCATCTTAGTTACGTGCTCCCTTTTACAAGCTTTACAGCTTTGCACAACTACCAGCCATACAACCGCAATTGTGACTATTGAATTAAATGAATGAAATGAGTATGGCATTACATTAGAGACCAGGGTAATTTATATGGGTACCTTAAGCTGTCTGGGTTTCACAAACAACCTTAAACACATGCTTGGCACCTAGGTATCTCTATCAAAGGTTTACACATGCTCCACTGAGCTTTATGGCTCCACAGACTTTATTTATGTTCCGCAGAGCTGCAGAATGCCCTCCATTTGGTGCCATACTTCCCTGCCACTTTATCAGTGACAGCATCTCTTCCGCATTGGTTCCCTTGAAAGGCGGGTAGGTATTAGTTGCCAGCAGCGTGTGCTTGGTGATTTATTGGTGCTGGGTGCAGGCCTGTGGCTCTGCACTTCTCCAACCTGTTGTTTGAACAGGGGTAGTGAGGACAGGTCTATCATCACATGAACTCAATAGTTTAGACACACCATGTGTTTTGGTCTGTGCTAATTTACACAACTTCTCCAGCACAGACATACATACAAGTAAGAAGGACAGATGCCCATATGGCAAAGCATAGTACAGACTGACCAGCATGCAACATCTTGAGATGCTTAATGAAACGTGTGCCTCACTACATTATGTAGGGGAAAGCTCAACTGTGTAAACTCAAGCATGTGTGCAGAGAGCTGCAGCCGAGCAGACAGAGTTGGTTTCCAGTGAACAACATACATATATTTCAAAGCCACTGAACTCTAATCTGGCCTCCTTAAATGTTACCTAGTCAAAGCAGCTGCAGACTATTTGCTGTTTGAAAGATTTTAAACATTACTTGCAGTTTATTCTTTAGAATGCATATAATGTGTAAAATGTGTACATCATAAGAGGACTAAGGCTGAGCGTTTCCATCTCGCAAATGAATGATGGTGATTGTGACCTAACAGCTGTGAGAGTGTTTATATAATGTTATATAATTTAAAGTTAAGAATATACTGAGCATCTCCACACAAGCAAATGTGAATAACAGCATGTCATGTGGGTGTGTGCAAACATGTTTGCAGAGTATTGTTAATAACAAAACCAAATAATGCTCTATACTTTGCGAAGCTAACTGAGATATTTAATATCTCTGCTAATAAAGAAATGTTACAACGTTTACATTTCTGATTAATGTCAGGACATGGCTATAGCAGACATTTCCTTATAATATTTATTATCAATAAATGTGTCTCTTTCATCAAATGCATAAAACAATAACAGCACAGCAGCATGCTATGTTTCTGGATAGATTCCCCACTACCATCAATATTGAGATAAACATGAAGATGGGATAAAGTCTACTGATCGATTACTGATTTGATCCCATGATGCATCGGGCACCTCTCCCTCTTCCTCTTCCTTTGCTTCCTTTACTCATATTATGGTAGTAGTGCAAACTGGAGTCACTTTTAGAAACTGGTTAAAGTGGCTAAACTGGTTAAAGTAGTTAAATTGGCTAAAGTGTCAAAACGGTTAATGTGAATACTCTTATGTCCTGTAAAGTGCATGTTACTGCCGGAGCCCCGGTCCTCTTTGTTCTCTCCAGTCTTGCAGGTTCCTCACTGATTCTGGTTGTGGTCCATCTGTCTGAGGTTCACTGGCCTGGTGGGGACATGATCTGTGTCTGTGCTTGTGGAGAGAAGGTCGAGTGGCCCAGAGCTCCATATGAGGACATCTAGAGATGCACCTGGACTCACAGACTCATTTCCATTACCTGTGATACCTTCACACATGGACTAAACCAATGAACTCAGTATAGCTACAGCTTATTACGACTCATGTATAATTCCATAATATGATTGATGATGTTCTCTGTACATGTGGCATCTATTGCACGTCTGTCCGTCCCAGGGAGAGGGATCCCTCATCTGTGGCTCTTCCTCAGGTTTCTTCTTTTTCCCATAAAGGGTTTTTTGAAGTTTTTCCTGACTCGGTTCGAGGGTCTAAGGACAGAGGGTGTCACAACTGTATGCAGATTGTAAAGCCCTCCGAGGCAAACGAATGTTTGTGATTTTGGGCTCTAAATAAATAAATTTGAATTTGATTTGATTTGAATTTGTTTCGCGTTTGATCTAATTGAAAAAGTCTCTAACATCTAGTTCTCCATTTCTGAAGATATTTAAGGTACTACTTTTCAGGCTTCTTTTCAGTGTTACTGTGGTTGAGGATATTCAGTGAGATACAGCCACTTGATGGTTTTTCCCCCTCTGTGGTATGAGCAACATCAGATTTATACATATCAGATAGATGTTATGATCAGTGTCTTGGTGGTGCTACAGCGTTGGCATGTGGGGTGAATCTTACCTTCTGCAGGGCTCAGTCCTCGAGCCGCTGAGATCATGGAGAGGGTGGGGCTGCCGTGTACTGAGCGTAGATAGTGCTCCATGTGGGGGCTGACATAAGGATGAGGAGGGCTGAACGGTGATTCACCCGTCCCGTGTGCCACGTGGGGTGATAGACGGATCAGGGAAATATCTGAGATGACTGGACTGCCTGTCAGTCCTGGAGGTCTGTGAAGGAGGATTAAAAATGAAACGTTTTAAATAAATTATAAAAAGAGGAATGTGGAGGGATAGAGGATAGTGAAAGATGGAAAAAGAAGTTGTGTGGGGAGTAAGGGATAGAGGATGAGCGCCAAGGATAAATAGAAAGACAAAAAACAGATAGTGAGGGATGGAGGCAGCTTGTTAATTTGATTACTTTGGAATTGTGCTCAGTTATCATCAAGCGTGATCTTCACTGGAATGTTCACAGACAAGCCTTAATTTCTGTTATTCCACAAAAGTGTCTACAGCCTCAATCCACTTACACCCTTTCCCCTTTCCCAGTCCCACAGCTAATACATAATAATTCCCTTTTGTTCACCTTCTTCTATTAAGCCCAGAGCTACAGACATGTCGAGACCGAGGGCTTTTGACTGCGAGGCTACCAGGAAGTGTGTTTTCTGTTTGTTTGGGTGGGCAAAACTACAGGGTCTCTCACATCAGGTATTACATGGTGCATGATAAGAGAGTGCAACCCGATATTCAGAACCTTAAGTAGCTGCCCATAGCCACTTTTGGCAAGAAAAAAAGAAGCCTTGTCTCAAGTTCTCCAACAGTCTTTACAGTAAATTTGTCAGCTCTGGCAGGTAATTGGCAGGCCTGCTTGCAGTAACACAGACAAGTGGGTGTTGTAATTCTCTATAGCCCTGAGGGGCTGAACACTAGATAAAAATGTCTGCTGGCCGCTGGCAGTTGCACAACCCTTTGAAGGGGCACTAGTACTTGTGTAGACCTAGTGTGTTTTAGCCCTGATAAGTGGCCTCGGTGTGTCGCTCCCTCAGTGTGTGGTAAGAACACCTGGTAGAGAGACTCTAAAGCAAGTGGAACAGTGGCTGTTAGAAAGAAGGCACAGTGCGGCTGCTGTTTTAACTTATAAGTTGTCAATTGACACAATTTGCAGGGATTCTAATGTAAGAGGAGTTTTAGTTGAGTCTGTGCTCTGGTTGGACAGACAGGTAGGTTATAGTGCTGCACTTGACTTACAAGTTTATTTCATCCAAAGAAAAGCATACCCTGAAGACAGCACTTTTACAAATAAGGAGTGGTTCAGATACTTCATTCAGAAATAAGATGGAAGTGTTTGATACTGATGGAAATATATCACTGGCTACAACTGATTGAGGTTAATAAACCTATGAGTGAAAATGGGTCCTCCCTTCAACAGAAATGACCACATTAATCACTTACTGTAATACTGTCCATCAGGTAGAGGAGGGCCCTAACAACAAGTAACAAATGAGTAATATGTTAGGCATTGTAGCCTCCTTTCCAAATGAGATGGAAAATAGTTACTTCAAGGTCAGTTCAGCATTTTTTATTTAAAGGTTTTGACTGGTAATTTTGCTTAACAATTAATTTACATGTGGATTTGAGAAAATTAAGTGAGTTGCTCTGTTGGTCTCACTCAAAGATTCCTTTCTTAACTTCAATCTGTTTGGGAGTGATTCCTTTGTAGAAAATATGACCGCAGTGCATACAACAATACAATGTCATAAAAATAACAGAATAGCTGTCTTTATAAGAGCGTGAGAGCAAATGCTGTCTAAGTTGACACTTTAGCAGCTCCATGGCTGCTGTGAACACATGAGTGTTTATGTGTGTGGTTTTCATTCTTGGCAGCATCAGCTCCATGCTGTGTACACAGCGTGTGTGTGTAAGAAAGGGGGGTAGGGAATGCTTAATGTACAAGGATGAAAACATGATTTAAGTTATTCAATAAATATGGAGATAAGTCTTTGGCCTTCTGAGGGACTGTATCACATCCAATGTTTGTACACTCTGAGTGCAAACCAAGACTAAGACTAATACAATATGTGCCTTTTGGTCAGTAAATAGTAAGGATTGTGAACGTTCAGAGTTACATTAAATATTGAAATGATGATACTATTACTACATCTTAAAAAAATTAACTCAGGGGTGTCAAATCATTTGACTCTGATGTGACTGATGTGAGTGTGACTGCTCCAGGTTGTAGTTATTGGCTGTGGCTATGAAAGGTGGGCCTTAGATCCAGCGAGCATGCTTGGCAGAACCAAACCCCCATCCTTCCTTCTGAGTTTCCTTGCTCAGTCTCTCATTCACTGTCTCTGTGCGGACGCCAACCTGCACCCGGCCCGGCCCTGCCCAGCTCAGGCAGAGCCAACCAACCCAGAGCCTCGGCCCTCGCTCCATTTCCAGTAAGCGCCTGCAGACTGCTGGCCTTGTCTGAGAGCCAACTTTCTGCCGTCAGGCCCACTCTTCCCCTACAAACAACCATAAAGAGCCCTCTGTTCTGGGCAGGAGGGGAGAAATGAGAAGAAACAGACGCTCCATACACAAAAACACACTTCCCTCGGTCTGCCTCTACAGCAGCATACAGAGAGCTTGGCAATGCCTTCTCAGATTAGTGCTCGGGTGCCTCACTGAAGGACTACCTGGGCAAGCTGGCACTGGTGCTGGCTCTCTTTCTTATCAGACTGGGTGACTCAAAGCTCATCATAGTACTCGCTCACTTGGATTTCCAGCATTTAGCTAATGCAAAAAGGTATAATGGAATATAGTCTAATATTTTTTGAAGAGAATATTAGAAACACCTGCCTAATGTAATACAGGAACCTTTTTAGCATGTTTCATCTTTACCTCCATCCTGGACTGATGCTGATTTAATAATGGATCACAATGAGTACCACATTTCATTGAAATGAATGAATGAAACTTGAATGAATGAATGGTTCTAATTTTTCATATAGTCATAGAAATGCTGCATTTTTGAAGGATAAGGCTAGCATTATTGTATAATTGACACTAAAATCTAAAAGACTGAGACTAACAATGTGTTAGTCCATTTCTCAGTACTTTCAATTGTAAAAAAAATAATGTTTTTCTAAAACTGCTGAGCATTGTAGGAGTACATAGTCTGCTCTTTTGGGGACTATATTCAGCTGCGCATTACTATACATTTGGTGTCCTACTTAGTATCTCTGGCCACAGGACAGTGTATGTAAAATTAAGTCAAAATAAACTGCAGCATGTGTGTGTAATGGTAATAAAGGAACATGTCATCCAGTACGTGGCTCATTAATGTTTTAAACATTTCCTTGTACAATAACGGAGCTCTCTGGCACAGAGGAATCAGGCCTTGGATATGGAGGCAAAACCTGTTGCTATAACATAGTCTGAATGTATTTGTTGACAGTTAAATAACATTATGTGTTTCATCTTTTCAAGTAAATCAAATAATGGTCAAGTTAGTCTCATCATGTATGTTGATAAGTCAACATGAGCAAGCCTATATTATGAACATCCTTAGCATGCTTCATAGATGTTTGCTGGAAAAAAAATATGATCAGAACTTTAAGTGAGGGCTTGCTTTGAAAAGAAATTAATTGAATATCTATTATAATCAACACGTCGTCTCTCCATTCTCCGACTACAGTTTTACTTTCAGCTTTTATCCATCAACAATAGTTATTTGTTTCTTTGCTGATAGCAAACCAGCGTGTCCACACACATCGCTCCAGCTGCAGTAAATCACTCAAACAACCAAGAGTGTATATGAGGCATTGATAATAAGGTGAAATTTACTGCTGTTGCCTGTCAGGAGGCTGGAAATAATAGTCCTGTCTGGCAGGTACCATTATTGAAGCCTTGTCGATCCACCCTTTTTCTGACAAGATGTTACTTGAAGGTGTGTTTTCTAGAGGCTTCAGTCACAGAGGCTGGATTGGAAGGCCTCAGAGCCTCAGGAGAGCCCCCTCTCTTAATCAGTGGCTGCCATTTAAAGACACTTCCATCATATCTGAACACTATGGGTGGCGCCCCTGTTGGAAACAGACTACGACTAAGAAATGGTAACACTGCTTGAATGGAGTAGAAAGTAAGAATTATTTATTATCGCCAAATAAAAGTGTTTCTTCTTGTCACAGTGATACTACAGACAGAGGGATAGGAAACTGGTGTGAGTCAGTAGATGACATACTTTCAAAGGGTAATTGCTATTTGTCTCTGTGTTCTGTACTATGTGATTACATGCTCTCTGTTGTCCCATTGTTAAAACTCTGCTGTGAGAAAAAGTGATTTGGACATGGTACAGCTTGTTGAGCATATGAGTAACCCTATGAGTAAGTGCATACCAGACTTCATGTACATTAGATGGTAGGGGCAGATTGCACGATGATTAGCACTGAAAAAAAGTCTCTCCTTTTACATTCTAGCTGCGTATATCCAATCCTACATCAGACAGAACGAAAAGGTAATACATTTTATAGAACTTTTACGGGAAAGAGCAAAAGCATTTCTATAAGCACACAGAGTAATAGATTCAGTTTTGCTTTGGTGGTCTTCATCTTTCAAACACAAATTTGGAAATACATTCCCTCCCCTAACATCTTTCCCACATCCAGACTGGGGGTCTGTGTCTGACAATTTTTTAAACTTTCTGTAACCGACAATCCATCAATCACACCCACTATTGTCAGCAATTGGCCATGTGTGCAAATGAGAAACAGTAGGCACGAATTTATCTCTCAAATTCTCTTTCTCATTGTCTCTACAAGTATTTCTGTAATCATGTGAACAACCAAGTGCAACACCATGAATGTGTTTTCTGAGAGGCATTTTGCATAGATAAATTGAACTAATCTAGATTCACTATAGTGTGAATATACAAAGGATCAATGGGTCCTAATGGGTATCCACAAGTGATTATTTAAAAACGTGTCTATCTTTATTGGCACAAGATGCCACCATGCAGCCTGTTTCCAAGCTGAGGTGTTAAAGCCACACTCCGGCTTCCAAGTTCCCTTTCTGTCTGCCTGCCTCCTGCCCTCCTGGCTGACCAACAAGTTAGAATTTGCCTCTCTGGCATTTTCCCTACTGGCTTGGGGTGGGATGAATTATGATGTGACACACTCCCTTCTGTACTTCTGGGCAGCCGCGGCGATCAAGATAAATCACCATGCTGCCCCACAGGGGACATGCTAAGATCCTGCTTTAGTTGTTTTTGGGGCCCTGATCAGGATGCTGAGGATCTGGACACAACTTGATACTGCATTCCCTGAGAAGTGAGGACTGTGTACAAAGGAGGGGCCCAGCAGAACTATGTCAGACGATGGGATTATATGCTTAAATGCGACGGGATTATACAGAGGGTAATTATCCATTATTCAGCTCTTGTTGCCGTCACATACCATTTAGTATGTGAGTGTAAGAAAATAATGTTGTGACCGTGCGTGTAACTGTGAAAATTTCAGGCTATTGATTTGCCACTTTGCAGTCTTTTGATTGATGGGTCCCTTGTCTTTTCAGCAGTACATTCCTGGCTATAACTCAGGGGAGCATCCAAATTCAAACATTAGCCATGACGATGAGCCGGGGCTGGAGCCAGCAGGCAACAACATAAGATAACAACATGTCTGTCAAAACCACTGACAACCAATAGTAATACTTGAAAATCTGACCCCCCCTTACCTCCCACCTACCACTCATCTCCCCACCCTTCCCTTTTCCATGTTAACCAAACCAAAACAATGAAGGGAAAAAACAACTTCAACCCAAATGGCTGATTTGTAAACTGTATTTAATCAACACATTCCGTGCTGTGAGGCTGCGAGCCTCCAACAGGCTGATTGCCTGTTGAGCGGGACCACATCTGTTTGTGTACAGGGGCGGTGTAGGCCACAGCTCTGCCACACAAAAACCTTGGGCATATTTCAACTTTTCAGTGCTGCAATTTGGCCCCCGACTGCTTCCCAAAAAGCATAAATACGGGCTGTGGAATGAGCGGGGGATCTGTTTTTCTCATCCGTTGCGTTGTCGTTGAGGTTCTGGGAACGGAAGGCTGGATTTCGGATGCTAATTACCCGGTCAAACATGCTGGCACGGTGGCTGGCTTTCCTGGCTTGTGGGTTCGCACAGACGATGCCCGACTCCACAATATGCAGCAAACAGCACATAAGTGCTGTCTCTAAGTCCAAGTTCTACAGTCATCCTACGAGAGGCTCTTCCTAATGTGTTCCAGAGACAGTTCAGGTATGGCATGTTTCTTCTCTCTGGAATGCTACATTCATGAAAGGCAGGGAGACCACAGCTGGAAGGTTGCTACTTTTAAATCGTGGATCAATCATTTAGAAATGTGCTGAAAGGTGGTGTATGCAAAGATGCTTTGTACTGACTGTAACCCTGGGTAATGCATACACATTAGATTCCTACTAGATAAGATAATATACACGATTTTGGTCCAACCACCTGTGTGTGTCACAGCTTTGAAGTAGAGAAGGATTGTAAGGGCCTTAGACAAACCAACAGGCACTTTAATGAAAGCATAAGAACAGCGTGTACTACCAATAATTAAAGATATCAGGGAGAAAATGTAGTCAGGAGAAAGGTCATGACGGCCTGAAAAAAGTCACAGAACACTCCATTGGGGCGCAAGGCACGTAACTACGCAGTGAGTTGTGCAAGATCTGCATTATGGCAGCTGTGACAGAATGATCTGCAGCCTTCATTATGTTACATGCAAACAGCGATGAAGGGAGCTCCATATGGACTTGGATCCACAGACAGGAAGCACAACCCTGACAAAAAGCAACCAGCCACTGACAAAGTGCTGCCACCAAGTGCCGAGCGCCAACACCCTGCTCCATTTCGCTGGGATGACACACGGTAATTAGGTGAATTTGGCACATGCTGGGGAAAAGACAGCTATATCAAGGTCTTGATGAATTAGTGGGAGCACTCTGTCAGAGTCACATCACATTAATCAAAACAAACCGGGTGCGCAGCCACACTTTTTTCTCCCTCCTTTCCCTCGCTTTGCAGGTGATGAATAGTTCTGTCTACACTGTGTATCACCTGATCTTGCTGAATTTAAATGTAACAGCACAGTTCTCACAAAACCTCTATTGATCTTACTCCTGGGTTTGCTTCCTGGATTAGAATATTTTAGATAAGCATAAGAAGGCCTAGCAATGTTAGAAAGGCCAGACTTTTATGGTAATGCTACATTAATAAAGTTAGAAAATACACTAGTTTTTCTTTGTAGGTCAGGTTAGGATACAAGTTTTAGAAGCACACAGCTTGGCTGCCAACCTATTTATCCTAGTAGAGACAGCATTTTTTGGCAGAGCTTGCCATTTTTGGGTGATTCCAGCACCATGACATTTTATGAGAGGAGAAAGGAGAGGAAATGTTATATTGTGTAAATGTGGCTCGTCTCTCTTCATTTCTATCTTCTTGTCCTGCAAATCTTGTCTGGCTTTTATGTATTTAAACTTGGCTCCAACTCAGAAAAAGAGACTGATTTTTCCAGCTCTGGTGCTGACAAATAGGAAGGAAGAAGAAGCAAATTCTCTGAGAGAGAAAGCAATAAAAAGTGACAACTGACCTTTGCAAGTCTCATTGAGCCAAAACTGTGGTGGAATTTCCGCCCGTTTTATATAAAAATCTGCTTGTTTTTTAGCCTTTCAACCTAATCGAGTGGTCATCCCTGCTGCTGACAAGAGGATCTTATGACACAATTGTTGGTTGGCATTACTCAGTAAAAAGCGTTCACAGACCAGTATGGATGCTAAATATTATAATGCTGTGTTCATTCTTTTGATGGATTATTGCACTGATATATATTTTACCATATGTAAAGTATTCTGACAGATTTGGTATTTTTAGAATCTTTAAGATTTATAATTTGAAATAAAGTTCTGTGGCTTTGAATGACATTTTGTTGCACAGCAGGATTCTGCACTGCTCTGTTTGTTAGAGGGGATAATCATCATCATTATTTTTTTCAGGTTGACTTGTGGTATCTAATAACACTTACCCATGCATGGCGTGGAGTGGGTGTGGCTCATAATGGTATCGCCCCTCATGGTGTCTCATGTCGATTGGGATGGGTGTGTGAAATGTGGGGAAGAGGTGATGGGCACCTGTAAAGTGCAAAGCAGAAAGGAAAGGTCAGAAATCATAAAATAATAATAATGATAAGAAAAAAATACAGTTAAACAAATAGAGTGAAGCTGGCCATATAAAAGGAGTACTAAAATAAGCTAGAACAAGACAAACAAATATTAAGGCTGAGATATAGTTCCTAACTAGCGCCTGTAACGCAGCGTGAGATGCCACTGTACCATTTTACAGTTCCTGTAATCCACCAGTAACTGAAACCTTCTACACTGTCTGTGGCTTTTGCCCCAAGAAGTGTATGTTCATTAATGGCTCTACATCCAGTGAGACCAAAGCAAGGTTTACACAACAATGAATGTGTTTTTATTTGTCAGACAAAGAATGCACAAATCCACCATTTCCTGCCATAAATGGTCTGATGGCTTGAGGGAAGTCTCATTAAGACAACACAGCTTATCTTCATTAATTACTGTCATTACAGCCGCTGAGTAGGAGACATTATTTTCTTGATTGCAGGAGGAGGAGAGCTCCGTTCATAGCCTCCTAATTCTCTACCGGTTTGATATGTTTAAAGTTTGGCACGTTCGATGCAGAAAAATAGTAGGAGTCTTTGGCTGTATGGTCCAGTAAAGGCGGGGGTGAGCTGGGAGCAGGGACCACTGAGGTTAAAGGTCAAAGATCAGTAAGAGCAGAACATTATCTCTGTCACCCAGTCCCAGCGGTCCTCACAGATAAAGAGGAAATGGGTATGTCTTATCACACCAGTGTGAACAAACCATAAAAATCAATGGACAGTAGATCATGTACATTCAGCAAAATGTAGATTTCTATGGCACTAATTCAATCAGTACAACAGTCACAACAGTCAGTTTAAAATCTATTTCACAGCAGTTTTTTTAATTGTTGTGAAGTTACTGTATTGCAAATATTTCACATTCGTGCAGGAAGTGTGTTTCATCGACGGTGCGGTAAATCTGACTAATAAATCAAAAATATAATTCTTTTTAAAAAAATATGCAGGTAAGTAAGTTTATATTACTGGAAGAGGAAGGTAATGAGATATTAAGGCCTCGCTTACATAAGCTTGTTACAAATAAATGTCAGGTTCATTAAGGTAAGTATTTATATGCTGACTGCATGAAAATTCATTTCTGGAAAAGGATGTATTCTATGTTTCAGTGAGCAGCTTCAGGTTCTTCACATCAGCGAGGATCTGACCACACCAACACCATCATAAAAACATTCACTATGTTACTGAACACCTGTCTATCACATTATTTCTTTCATTTTATACATTTATTGTATTCCTATATTTTAACTTCAAAGCTATTTTATGTAGATTCTCAATTTTACTTTTACTTTATATAAAAGTAAAGTGTCATATGAGCACAGTTGGCTGAAGCCTGTCTGAGAACTAGAGATTTCATTGTGACTTCTTTTCTGTCATTGTTATGCACATGACAAAATAAAGGACTTGACTTGATTTTCTTTACAAAGTTTGCATTTTTAAACACCTTCCTGTTTGAGCCTTAGGGGTACTAATGCTTTAGCCAGCGCTGTGAAAACAAGGTGTAACAGGACTCTGTGCCTGAAGGCTGTGACAGAACGCTGGATGTTGTTTTTAGGTGATGCCAATTACAAAGACAGACATTACTGCTACTTAACCCCGATTGAGCCTTTTGTTACTGTGATTGAGGTAATCATCGTGACGTTGTACCATCTTGCTCTTAGTTAATTCTGAGGGGATTACACATGACTGAAAGAGGTGAGTCTCCCTGAAGGCAGCTCTGAACTGTGAAATATTTGCCTGGTGTGGAATTTGTTTAAGAGCAAACATTACCCAACAATGATTGTTTTCCCTTTGAAAACAGTATGAACAGCAGGCCTTGCATTGCTGAGGCACTACCAGAATTACATTTGCCTAAATCAGTCTTGCCACAGACACAGTTGATTAAGATAACAATGTTGTACAACTTGTTAATTCCTATTTCTGTAAAGCAAACCATGCAGACAGAAATCTGCTGGAAAGATTCTGCTAATTCTGCTACCTTTTTTAACTTTTAGAAAATAACAACATTCCTGTTTAGAAAAAGAAAGGAAGAACACACTAGTACCAGATTTCTTTAAGCTCATTACAGAGCATAATTATTATTGCCAGAGAAGCTATATCTTCAAAACTTGCTAAGATCAGTCCTGCAGGAATCTGTACAGAAATGAAAGACTTGGTAAATTTGCACAGCAGCAAAATTGAAATGTATGTCCCCAGTAAAATAAATCTCCAGATCAGAATGTTCCAGTGTGCCCATAGTGAACATTTTCTGTGAAGTCAAAGTCTTCATCTTCTTCATCTTCTTCATCCGCTTGATCCGGGACCTTGGGAGGCAGCAGTCTGAGCGACTTCCCTCCACTGATGCCTACCGGGTCCCTCACCCCAGACACTTCTCCAGCTCCTCCGGGGAGGCCCAGCTTCCAGCCGAGACATAGCTCTTCCAAAAATCTATCTGGTGCCCAGCACTCCTTGTCTCCTCTTTGAGCTCAGAAAGCCGAGGGCTCTGTCCTCCCGTTCCTATCAAGGTCCATGCCGCTGGAGCTCAGCCAGTGACCCTCCCTTGCTTTTGTGTGCGAGACAGGCGGCCAATCAGCTTCACACCGGCTCCGAGTCAACTTGTGTGTTACAAAGCCAAAAGAGGCACCCAGTAAATGAGTGAGAGGGAGTGAGAGCTGGGAAAAGCACCCTGAGTTTGAGCCAAGACCAGGACGAAAACCGCATTTGTTTCACAAGTGGAGGGAGGCTGAGAAGTGTGATCCCCTGTAGTTGGAACCACTCTCCGGTCCCGCTTTTTAAAAAGAGGGACCATCACCCCAGTTTGCCACACCAGAAGTCCCCAACCTCCATGCAATGTTGCGGGCCACGACCGGGATTCAGCCAAGACAGCCCCACTGTCTGAGAGGTGACCCCTGCTTGTGCTGGTCCCCTTTTGAGAGGAGTCGGTTCCTCATTGGAAGGCCGTCCTACCGGCGAAGACCCCCAGTCAGGAGGTACAACAGCTCCCCACCTGGCACATCTCTGGTGGAGAGGGTGGGGGGGCACGGGACAAAGGGACTAGACTATGACAAAGACAGCACGGCTGTTCTGAACGCCAGGCCAGTGGCTTCTGTTAGACGTGCTGAAGAGTTGATCGATTCATTTGTCAAACTTTATTTTGCCAAGTGCTCTTTACTGATGTTAGGGATATAATTAGACTTTCTTAAGAAAAAGTTTCAGCTCAGCATTGGAGTTGGCCACTGCCCCCTCCTGGCCTGCCATTGCTGGACGTGGGGGCAATGAGGGCTGAGCAGGTCCTTCCATCACCCAGACAGCTGCATTGTTTCCTGGGCTGCAGGGACAAATACCAACAGGTACATGGCTGGGACGATTCACACGCCTCAGTTTCTTGATTTACTGCCCGTCCGTCCCCTTTGGGTGTGTTGGCATGCAGGCTTACTCCACCCTGGGCCTCATACACTGTATATACAAAACAGTGCAGAGGATTTAGCACAAGTTGTGCGCCCCCTCCTGGCCTGCCAATGTGAGGGCTGAGCAGGTCCTTCCATCACCCAGACAGCTCAGCTTGTTTCAGCTGCGGCTGCACATTGAGATGGAGGTCCGTCCCCTTTGGGTGTGTTGGCATAAAATGTCACTGTGGTAACTTTGGAGGATAAAATGTCAAGTCTTCAAAATCATATATCAAAACAGTGCAGAGGATTTAGCACAAGTTGTGCGAATGTGACATTGAGATGGAGGATAAAATGTCACTGTGGTAACTTTCAAGTCTTCAAAATCATATATCTATGGCTCAGACTAAACTGCTTGAAATGTATTTCATTGCCTGCGTGAAACACACCCTCACTGATGGAGCCCTTTTGTATATTTCTTTGTATAAAACTGCCTTGGAAAAGATGAACATCATAAGCATGATGCCTCGCTTTCAGGTCTGCCATAGTTCACTGTTTACATTTGTGTATACAGTAAACCTCACATTGTGCAGACCCTATCCTAAAGTTAAAATTAGTACACACAGAATTTGTGACTTAGGAAACTCACATAGGATACATAAAGGTCTATTTCTTCTTTGTTGTTTTGCTGTAAGATGCTAATTTTGTGAATCATGACGGGGCTCACAGTGCAGTTTAGTGCACCGAGCTCAATTCACTGAGCCGCTTTTGTGTTGATGTAATCTTGTATCATAAATGAATCCAGCCCAGAGGAACCTTTAACTGGTGGTCGTTTTCAAGCACCATATCTGCACTGATCTCTTACAACCTGTTTGTTTTAAGACTAAACATATCTTTGCCCCCCTAGCCCCCATAATGAGAATCCAGACGTGGAAAACATCCTGCCAAGCAGCAGGGTTTGAGCCCCACATCTTCTCCTCCTTTTAAGTTCGATCTCTAACTAAAGACAATGCCAGGTGTCCAATGTTAACAAAGGCCTCTTCGAGTCTTATGACTCAGAGAAAGAAAACGGAAAAGCACTCTCTCATTATGTCCAAATGAAGAGATCCCAGATCAGGACCACGCTGAAGTAGAGAGTGGAGTAGGCTCATGTCTTCGAGGAAGTACTCAGCGATAATAATAATGCCCTCAGAGGCCAGGCCAGGCCAGGAATAATTTTGGAAAAAAGCCTTTGTCGTGGTTTGAGGGAAAAGGGGCAGTGAGAGAGCGAAAGAGAGAGGGGAGGGGGGGCACAGAGAGAGAGAAAGAGAAGAGTGAAGAGCAGACGAGTAGGAGAGGTGGGGGTGCTCAATTCAGACAGGAAATTCCAGCAGAAAAAGTTGGCCTGGGTCCTAACTACACAACACCGTGCCAACGGCTATACACAAATGCTCATGTGCATGCATACACACACACACACTCACAATTATACACACAGACACTGATTTGTTCTGCAGTTCACTTTCAGTAAGCAACCATCAAGACTGACTGAGACAAACACAGACGTGTTACTTTGAGGCTGAACAGACATGTCTTTCTTAAACACACACAAAACACACTACAGCAAGTGTTATGCCCAAAGTTAATAAAAAGTGTGTGTTTAGCCTAATCCAGGAATCCTGCACTACACACACAACACCAAACCTGCAGGTTTAGTTTGCAAGACGTCGCTTCCTCTAGGGCAGTACATGGGCGAGTGATGGCGACAGAGGGATTAGAGGCTTACAGGAAAGCACGGAACCACTGCCATCTATGAAAGGAAGTCTTAACAGAGTGGCTCTCTACATTTAACAGCCCTCAGGGAGGGTAAAATGATACATTTTTTATTGATAGGGGGATTTTGGGCAGAAGGTAAGTGGATTAGGCCAATGGTCTCTGTAATGACATGGTTGGAACGGAAATTCATTAGTCCCTGTGAACTCTTGCAGAGTCTGTATATGTTATGATGTACACATCAAACCCTAACTCCCTGGGGAGACTAACACAGTTGTTTTCCAGAGGTTTTGTGTCAGCATTGTAAAGACGGCATGGTGCTTGTAACTTTTTTTATAGTGCATTATGAAATTTGATATTTGTACTTCAATATAACAGTCCATTAGTCAGTTGTTGTGGCTGGAGCTGGGCACTGAACTCAGCACACTTATAGTCCAGACTGAACTGTGTACATAGTACAGAGTAATTAAAACAGTCAAATACTAAATACTGATATTGAACGTATATTAAGTTTAGCAGTAGTCACTGTCTTGTTAAGACTGTTTGGATCTAGATGATATTAGAGAAGTTTTGCTTTTATCCTTTATCTGATGATATAAAGGGTTTCCGAAAAGAGCAGATTTGTATTCCTCAGTGTAAGGTACCAAAACTCTGGTATCCATATACTCCATCTGGAATTAAAGCAGCACTAATCGGTTTCTCTCCACCAAGCTGAGTAACTAACAGACATTTGACATATTATGCCCTTAATGTGTTAACAAACAGTTGTCTATATACAACCCCAACGGATCAGCATACCATTAAGTTGCGCTCCTGGCAACCTGATGAAGCTAAGTGCAATACTCATTTTCCTTTTGGCTCTCTTTTGGTCTCCATGATCTCCTTAGAAATACAAGTGGCTCCTGAGCTTGCTATTTGCACCACTAGCTATTCCATAACTGTCTGCTGTTTGGGGCTGCACAGGTAATGTATAGTAGGTTTACCATTTCCTTTTTTTGGCAAAAAAAGCTGTTAGAAATAAGGTTGATAAGACTGGTCTCTACAAGCTATACATATCACATAACACATAGTCATTTGGCTCATTGTTTATATAAAACTATTGATAAATGAAACTTAAAAAATACCTTGAAGCGATATTCAGGCTTTTTAGTAGTGATGTCTGCAATTATTAAAGAACGTTTTGATCTGTGTCCATATAAGCAAGTGTGAGACTAAAATTAATGAGCAAGCGGGTTACTGTGAGAGCATCGTACCTGATGTGTTGTATCATCTCACAGGGGCTGTTTTGTAGCCACACAGGCCTCTGCTGCCTCCGCTCCTGTCCCGGCATGTTTACAGATCCCACTAAGACCCAGCTGGCCTCTCTCCTCCGCAATCAGTCTCTGACAAATCTGCACGCCTGCCTCAGTCAATCACTCCCTAGTCTCAGCGTCAACCCTACGAACCCACCACCAGTACGATCCATCACCTGGGCTACAAGGTGCTGCACCGCCTCTCCTAATTGTTCTAAAGACTGAGTGCTACCAAGACCTTATCTCACACGGGTTGCCATTAGCTGGTGGTACAAATGACCATTCAGTGTAAAATAGGTACCAAGTGAAGTAACAAGGCACAGCAAAGGCTTACACCTCCAAAATATCAATGACTTGCCTTTGAAAATAAAGCACCTTTGAAATGTATCTTTTTCCAGATGCTCACCAGCAGAATTTTAGGATCACAGCCTACTGAGACACACAGTTGACTGAAATCACAGAAAATGTGTGTTACGAGGTTTTCATCTTGCAGCAGCAACTGGGGATTATTGCCTAACAGCTGCCATGCATCACCTGGTCAGAGAGCTGGCTGTTAAGCAGGTCTGGGTATATTCTCCATTGTGAGTATGTGGTGTTAGCGTACAGGTAACTTGGTGAAGCAAACCCCTCCTTGTGGCAGGCAGAGGGCCTCTCTGTGAAGACTGATGAGGTGCCAGGATAATCAGCTTCCCGTGCAGACTTCTGATTTATTGCCTGGCCCCTTTAGAGCACAGGTGTAGGCCCGATCAAGTAATTAATGCACTGGGTTTGTTATTGTTGCGGGAATGGTAAGACTAAACTGGCAGGAGGATGCAAGGAAAAACGAGATAAAACCTCGGTCCCACTTGTGTTGCCCATCATGCTGTACATGAGGTGATACTCTGAATATTGAATATAATCACTATTAAATGCCTTCTGCTGTTCCCACTCATAAAAAGCAGACATAAAACATTTTAGTTCATTGGTGATTTCATCTGTTCTTCATTCTCTCAGGTCCGAACTGCATTTGCTTGCCAGTTTTTGGCAAGTATAAACACACCAATCTAGCCAAGTCACTTCAAACGGCGGGAACTCAGAGCTTTCCTCTGTCTTCCGTGAGCCCTTTAACCTCTCAGACACAGCTGACGGAGAAGCTGCCAGTTCACACAAAGAGTGCCCTCAGCGCCCTA
The DNA here is from genome assembly GCA_023238725.1 of Scortum barcoo. Lineage (NCBI taxonomy): Eukaryota > Metazoa > Chordata > Actinopteri > Centrarchiformes > Terapontidae > Scortum > Scortum barcoo. Next base: position 25,197,146 of record CM041550.1, read on the forward strand.
TGACGACATCCTCAGCGCAACCTCAGCGCTCTCCCTACCAAACTTGTAAATAGGGCCTTATTCTTTAAAGGAAAGAAGGGAAAGGCAGAGGAAATAACCAAAACAGCACACAATGTGTGGGAGAAGGAGGCAGTGCACATAAATCTAAAGGCGTCTTAGCTGGGGGTCACACTGAGGTGAGGAGCCCCCCGGGGACTCCACTCTCCAGGCCTGAGCAGGAGGTTGGGCAGTATCTCCTGGCCTGTCCTGGTCTCCATCAAACTGCCACATGGAGTCTATTAGATGTGTCTGTGGTCCTAAAGAATGATGCACAACATTTTGCCTTTTGAACAGTGACTACACCAATATTATTTAAAATACAACTGGAGTTTGGCTTAAATGTGAGGTAAAGTTTTCTTGAGGGACCTTTAAAATAATTAATGTCCCTAAAATGTTTATACCCATCAACAACATTTTATTAAATAAACGGCAGATATCCATTAGTTTCATGGTGACATTAATAGCAGCAAAGTTTACAAAATCCCTAAAAACATGTGGCCCATTTCAGACTGACACAGTGAACATCCCTCTGCTTCCCCTTCATGTTTGTTTGCATTACAAAGCTGACCAATTCTTAGTATTTTAAAAGTCTGGAGACAGGTGAGAATAAACTGTCAAAAACATTTGGGTCCACCACGAGCGAGTGTGCTTTATTCAGTTTTTATTCTGTTTTTCACACCGGCCCCTCTGTATACGTACACTCTGAGATAAGGCTTACTTACATTTGCTTATATTCAGCAATGGTTGAATCAGAGGTCGACTTTCATTAAATCACTATAAACATCCTCTGAGTGTTACTGAAGCTCAGTTAAGGGTTGATGCTTTTAAAGCTGGAAATACATTTTGAAGAAATCAAGACTGACTCAGCTGACTGTTGGTGGCGTTCATAACACAGGGCAGAGCAACTTAAGTGCGGGAACCTGCACTTTCAGGTCATCCATCCTGATAAGATAAAACGCTAAGACTCGGCTGTTTATATACACACAAAAAAACCTGCACACACATAGCAGCGGGGTCTTATAAACCCCCTTCTTGTCTGGCCTCTTTCTTCAGGGCAGGATTCAGCGTGGAAACTGTCTCACTCTGGGAATTTGTTTTAAAGCGCTAACAAGAAACAGCTGTGAAGCAGGTCAGAGGGCCTCAGACCAACTGGTCCCCCTCAGCCTGATAATGCTGCCCTGCATCTCTTTTTGTTGAGTGAACCCTTTTTTTTTATAGGGAAGAAATTGCAGTTGATACAGGTTATTATGTTATATTTGATATTTTCAAAGCCTCTAACTTAGACTAACAATGAAAAAAAGGCTTTAAGTCTGTATCCATATAACAGTAGTGTCTTGAATGAACTGTTCCTTGAAAATAAAGAGTGATCTGTCTTTAAATATGCTGATAGTTATAAAAAAGGTGTCAAACCAGACATGATCCAAAATCACCCCTGATTTTTAGGAATTCAGGATTGTTTCAAAATTAAAATTTTCAGTATTTTCAGAACTTTGTTTTCAGGAGACCAAGGCGTTAATACAGTCACTAAACAGACTAAATTACCTTTCAATGGAAATGTAACTATTTTCCTGCTGTCATGAGCAGTAAACCTTCAGAGTTGATTGCCATCTGTTGTTGTTTCAGCTCACTGAAAACTGATGTAAGAGCTACCCGAAAGGGATGACTTCTAACCTGTCACAGTGACGCCCCACGCCCACACACAAGGAAAGATGACTTGATTTATGATCAAATTCATTTTATAGTACTTAAACTGTGTGGCCATGTAGGGGTTGGAACTAACCACACATGACTGCAGTGTTGATAAACTATGGAGAAACACTTCCCATTCAGCACCAACTCCCTCTAGTTCTTTGACATGAGGCTCGTTACTGAAGCATCCTGCTTGCTTTATACAGAACTGGTGAGAGCAAGTAGTCTGTCCCCACGTGGAATGTCTAATGGTCTGAAAAGACTTAAACTGACACTTGTCTGATCTGTTTGTTTGACCACGGAGCAGTTTGGGAGTGGAGGAACTGAACTCTTACAGCAGGCTGGAATGAATGTTGGTTGTGTGCCTTTGCTGGAGTGAGGGGGCAGTGACATGAAGACAAGTGCACCGGCAGTGCTACTAGATATTAGTCCATTTAAACAGCATCTGTTTTCATCTACGTGTTTTTTTTTTTTTTTACCTCCCTTGTGGTTCAGACAGAAACACGACATACAAGAGTGAAGAAAAAAGTGAAGAGAGTCAGTTGATACAGTGGTAAGCAAAAAGGGAGAGAAATAGGAAGAAGAAGTGGGCACTGAGTCAAAAATGACATGAATTATTAGGACCACAACCTCTGGGATCTGCCAGGTCACAAAACATGTCATTTTAATGCTTTTTTGCTGTGGGGAGCCAGGATTATTACAGGGCCCTGGGGCAGAGGAGCTCCTTCGACAAAACATCATCATCTTTACACGATCTCTTGTGATAATATATTTTTGTATGTTTTTTTTCAAATGCAAATACTTATTATTGTTAAAAAAAATGTAAAAAAGCAGCTGAATGACAATCAGTGGTTCATTCACTGAGAGGGAGATGTATCTTTCCTCCCTGCAGCTACCTTTGTCAGTAAGGGTGGCGATGTGAAAGCAGCTTGTAGTTGATATGTTTACTTGGCTTTAATGCAAGTATGGAAGTCAAATAAACAAGGGACTCTATGAGTAACACATGTCGCTTTCATCAGTCCCTCTCTGGCAATGAGGTCGAACCATTTATAAAGGAGTGGAATTTGTGACATTGAGAGAGAGGGAACTTGCTCTGTGTTAGTCTACATGTCTGTCTTCATTAGATTTCATGCAGGCAAATGGAAAGACCATCAAGCTGAGTGATAGAAAGCTTAGGGAGGGGGAAATGGCAAACAGAAAACAGTTACAAGGTAAAAGACACCTGAGTCTGTGTACAAATCAAAGAAAGTTGTTTTTTTCAGCAGAATTGTACTTGAAATCCTTCGCGTCTTTGATTGTGTGGTGCTCAGGTGTGTACACGTGTACATGACTGTAATGTGAATGGGGTTCCTGACAGTTGACAGCAGGGCAGCTGAAGCCTCAGAAGGCTCCAGAGAGAAGAGCGAGTGGCCAGGACATTACTCAGCAACAACAAACAACAGCACTCAAGATAAGAAATCATTTGTCACTGGAGCTGCACTGACAAACAGCTTGCATTGTGTGATAAAATTAGCCAACATGCCGCTTCCCTTGTGTGACACTGAGAGAGTTGAGTCACCTCTGGGTAAGCCTGTGGGGGAATCTCCTTTATCTGACAAACAGTCATATGGAAGTTGCTCTGCAGTTTGTTGATCTAACTTTTATTCATAAGGATTTTGCTTCCAGCTGAACAATAATGACCCTTTTTTAAACAGTTTTAATTCATTACTCTGGGAACATATAGATGTGATAATATGGCAGCTCTATTAGCTTGATTTCGTCTTTAAGAGTTTGAAGAAAGTAAATAGACAATAGGCATTAGATCAAGCAGAGCACTACCAGCTGATGTGGCACCATCTGTGGCCTTTTCATCAGCTGTTTTGCTACTAGCTGACTGGTTATGTTCAGTCATATTCATACAGCTGTCCCCCCTATCACTTTAACCTTCTAAGACTTCTCACTGTCACTAAGCTGATACACTAATGCTAATGCCATTAGCTTGCACGGCACAAAAGGAGGAAGTTGGGATGTTGCCCCATTAGGACAGCAGGTCGACTGTTATTCAAAAGATTTCTGAGCCACAGTGGAGCCAAATTAGCTCAATTATAGGAGTTATAATTTATAATTCATTCATGATAATTTTCAGATTCCCTAGAGAAAATTATATAAAGAATGAACTTCCATAAGTTATTCATAGAGTTTAATAGGTTCCGTCAATGTTAAGCGAGGCCATTAACAACAACAAAAGATTCTGTCATACCACAGGCCAAGATTAACTAAAAATTCACCTCCGAAGATATCAATGAGGATGTCAAACGTAAGCATCATATCTGCCTTTACAGCTTCCACTGTGAACAAGTAAAGAGGAAGTGACTCTTAAGTTCATCCACTGGATTCTCATTGACTCATGGTATACATTCCATCTGCATCTGGACTGCATTGTGTGTTCGTTGGATACATCTTCATAATATATCAAAGACTACGTCAAAATGTGCAAATGTCAAAATAAAATAATCTGATTCCACATTGAGGCATATGATAAAAAAGTTAAAGGTTTCGGGGGGGTCAAGGTAATGAGAAATAGAATGGAAATGGCGATGACAGCAACACAATCAAGTAGTTGAAAACATAGCTAAAGAATGCAGGTTCTGATTAAGGCTTGAGCTCCCTATATCCCCAATCCCCATGCAACCTGAAACTAGAGGAGAAGTAGGCAACTGAGCTGTGATTACAGAGATGAGGACCTCATTTGAGAGTTGAAAGCACAATTTTTGTACATTTGAAAAGAAAATTCAGGCAAAGCTTTACTTCATGGAGGATTACTCTGAATGCCAGAGGCATAGGGTGACAGATGCTTAATTTCAGTAAAAAAAAAAAGAAGAAAGAGCTAAACCACAAACTGTATATTAAATATTATTCTATAACTATTAAAGTGCCATTTGTGTCTTTAAAGGTTAATACTAATTGTTAAATGTAAGGGTCATTTTACCAGTACTCACCTAACATTAACTGCTGAATATTGTCTTCTGTGACTCTGACATAGCTTTGACAAGCATGAAAAATAAACCCTGATAATGTTGGCTTGAGATAACAAATTTAAAATATAAAGACTGCAAGTATTGCAAGTATTATTATGAAAGTGCAATTATAAATCCTTGGCCACCAACTGCAATGTTATTTGTGACCCAGATGTTGATTCAGTGAATCTGCACCATCATACAACAAACTAAAACAAACCTTAATATCACAACATACCCACATTTGGTGTCCCACTTAAGAATTTTGACAGCAGACCTTTGCACTGTGTAAGTGTGCTCTGTTATTGATTCTTTTTGACTCTAGATTGAGATACTGTCAGAGAGCTTCTATCAACATGCAAAACAAACTGAAGACACTGTTAGTTAAGTACATCTTACTTAAACTACAAAAGTGATGATAACAGTGGGATTTTGTGTTGGGGGTTAAAACCTTGATGTGTCGAGGGGTTAAAATAAGAGTATATATAAGAATAAATAATAATGACCAAAAATGGGAGAGAGTTCCATATGTTCTCCCAGTCTTAGTGATGACGCAGTTGAGTGGTGACATGGTGAAGCAATTATAGTGTGGACTCACGCCAAACTCCAGGCTCCAGAGCAAATCCTGGGTAAAGTCTCATATGCTTATCTTGACTTGATTCATAAAAGAAAAAAAAAAACAAGTTGGTAAATGTTCTTAACAGTATGTTTCCAGTACTGAGTTCTATTTATCAAACCTTGAAAATGTTGTTCTATATGTCTTAAAGAATCCCCAAAGGGTATTGTTGCACAGCGTTTATGCATTAAACAAACAAGTCACTAAAGACTGACTGATCATATAATTCTTTCAATATTTCATTCGGTTTTCCCTTCAGTAGAAACACACAAATATAAACCATCTGGCTCCTTAGGTTGGGGATGGTCTTCTTAGAGTTTAGGCATTGTGGCTTTTGTTTTTGCAAGGCTTTGATTAGAAAGCATTTTCCCCTTGCCCTGCTTCAAAGCAGCAATCTAGGAGCACACTGAAGTTTTAACGGGTCCTGCCTGGCTCTTGATAATGATCCACATGTGGCATAAATGTGATACTCATCAACCAACTCTTGTTCTTTCTGTGGGGAAAGGGTGCCACATGCTGCCACTGTATTATTCTTAATCTTCTCTTTAAATGCTCCACATCAAAAGCTCACAACAAACACCATGTGAAGTGGAACTGTATGCTGTGGTTTTGGAGAGAGGAAATGAATCATGACTCAAGCAAAGGCCATAAAAACTGTTGTCATTTTGGTGGCTTCAGCTTTCTCCAGTGTTGATTTTCATAGAGAGAATGCATTGCAAGTATACACCCACTGGTTTGCCTCCATTTTCTCTAAACTCACCAACACTTCAACATTGTTGTTCACCCTGCATGTGTCAGGTAGGGCATCTTTTCTATCATCCACCACAAGACTGCTCACCTAGGGTGAAACATGCCAGCTGTGTACGGCGTATGCATTACATTTACTGTTTTTAATATAAGCCCTCAATATAGCTTTGAGCTTTGTACATTTTCATGAGATGCTTCATGTTGGAAAACACCACTGTCCTATTTTCCAGCATTGATGCCTGACACTCTAGAAAAGCTGTGAATCTTTCACATTTCTCTATGGATTGGCGACAACGTGTCTCCTCCTGTGCTGTTGTAACTGTCACAGTGGGTGAGGGGAAACATTTATTTGAGTCTTATGGATGCTGCTGAGCAACAGTCCCAATAATTTGAAAATAACATTTCACAACAACAAATTTCCTGGTAAGAAGCAGATATTGTATAAAAAGAAATTGGATCTTTAGGTGAAGGAGCATTTGATGGGATTGGCAGTGCAAGAAAAGTGACATCATTGGTCATTTGTACAAATGCCAAGTTTGACGTTCATATGTTCACCTGACAAAGACCTCTTGTGGCCATGAATTTTAACTGTTTCCTGAAACAAAGAAGCAGCACAGCAGTGGTGTAACATGATAACCATGATTGCTGTCTTTCCCTAAACTTAACCAAGTAGGATTGGTGCCTTAACCTAATTTTGTAAGGTAATGATGAACAATGCCACTTAGTTTGTAGATCTTATCAAAGAAAATACACAGAAGACACTTCTGAATCCTTCTAAAGTCCTGTTATACTTTATAATTTATATTATGAGAGTGGCCTTGATGACATATGAATTGCCTATGCATTGTATCTACATGATGTGATTAGTATGTTTTACCATTTATAATACTATAACATCAGTTCAGCGCTGGATAAAACTGCTGGAAAAAAATTGATGCAACAAAACCAGAGATAATGTCTTTTAAATTCCACACATTTTTCTTCCTTGTCAAAACCTGATGCCTTTCCCACAATGCAACTGTCGACAGTTCAGTCAGCAATCGCGAGTATGATGCTAGTAACAGTTTATGTAGCCTCAAGCTCATGCTGACTCAGGTGACATCACTTCAGGTAGTTTAGCACTTTACACAAATCTTTTGACGTACGCAGTAGTACTCCACAAGACCTGTAAAAAGACTTGATGTGTAAAATGGGTGGAGCTCCCCTCTAAAGTGAGGCAAGCACAGTATACGAGATTTGTTTGTTCGGTTGAAACATGTTTGCATTTAGTGTTACTTACCAAAATGCATTGTGGGTATCCTTGAGGTCTAACAAATGTGTCAAATGTGTGCATCCTTGTGCACATGCATGAGATAAACAAATGGATCACTTCAGATTATTTCAGATTACTTTAAGACAAGGGAACATATGAATTCCTGCATGTAGGTCTACCAAGTTAGAATGGGTCTAGGATGATGGAGACCAAGCAGGAAGGGAGCTATGACTGAGTATTTCTTCTGTACAAAGAGTCTTTTTAAAACAAACCACTCTGCAACAGGACTGATAGAAACAGAGCTGTTTCTATAATGACAGGCCAGCCCAAGCCATCTGATCTCCCCCTGTCAGACTGCCACTTGTCAGCTTCTATTAGGGCCAGCAGTTGCCTCTGCTTACATGTGGTACCCATCACTCTGGGCCATGAGGTAGCAATCCTGTTTGGCTGCTGCAGCGCCTTGCCCTCAGGGACACTCAGTTCACTCAGTCCTGGGATCACCCCAGGTTATATGTGGCGTGTTATGACAGCCTAATGGTGCTAGTAACTGTGTGGGAGCAGAGTGTGGGAAGGGAGGAGGAGGGAGAGAAAACGTTACAGAGTGGAAGAGAAAGACCAAGGTTAATAAGTGTAAAGATGCTTGCTTTGATTTGAACTAAATGCATGTCCAAGAACATCATAAAATGACAGAGATTATATGCAATCTTCTAGACTGAAATGTCTAGAAGTTAAGCTCAAAGTTAAATCAGAAAGTGTAACTGGTATAATAACACTCCACCCCCCCTTGCCTCCTTTCTGCAAGTGCAAACTCTCAAGAGTGGCAAAGGGAATACAAACAGCCAGTGTGCAAAATGTATTGAGTCACCAGTAAAAAATACAGCAAGAATTTATTGATAAATAAATAAGCTTTTCCCATTGCCTGTCCTGGGGCGAGAGGTGAGTCACCCAAAATGAAAACCTTGTCTTGCTGTTGTTTCTCCATCTGCCACACAGCCAAGTTCTATGGCAATTACACTGTCTCTACAGCTATGACAAGCTGCCAAAGCTAAACACTGACCAGTCAGGATAACACACACACACACACACACACTCAGATATATGCACAAAGCTCAATTCACAAAATCACAAGCTGTCTAGTATTGACCTAACTTAATGCACACCTGCAAAAACAGCTCTATTGCAGCTTCCCTTGTATGACTTAACCAGTGTACTCTAATAATGCAATGCAAACAAAACTGGAAAAAAATCTGTTTTAGAGTTTTCTATCAATCTGACTAATTTGCAGATTACTGTGTCGCTACAGAAGAATTCCCATCATAATATCACTGGGGCGAAGGTGACGTTTTCAAATAGCTTCTTTTATATGACAGTCACAAAAAAAACCCAAACTTAAACAGTCAAAGAATGATCAAATTGATTAAGTTACTAATTGTTTTAGCTTTGTCTGAGATGATCTCTCCTGCCTTAAAACTCAAGTTTCTCTCAGAGTTTTCCTAAATCATCTGAAAATGTGAAAAAAAGTGAAAACCCCAAACTCTCAGCACAGTTCTTCATACTGAATAAACAACTTGGTAACTTGTTGATGGATAGCTCTGCAGTATCCATATATTTGAACCTATATACTTCTTGGAACACTTAAAACTTAGGTCAATATTTGCTCATGTCTGTCACTATGGCTTGGCTTACTGTACAAGTACCCAGTCTGGATGTTAATTACCAAAGTTGTTATGAGATGATTTTTGCCTTAAATGCTGCAAAAAATGGTATGATTTTACGAAGAGATTCTTAGTCCCTAAAGAATAAGGGTCCCTGGGGTTTTGGCAGCTTGTACCAAACCTCCTATATCCATCATTGTTCTCGGCTCGGATGCCTATAAGTCTACACCAGTAGAGCCTGTCTGGTCTCATGGAAGGGAATATTACTGCCCAGACACCCCAAAAGTGCAAGTAAACATGCAAAATGGCCTAAGCACAGAGGCAGTGAGAAATCCAGATCGAGGCTGGGGAGGAGGGGGTCCAAAACTCACTGAGGCTCTCTGTGAGCCCTCGCCCTCTGTCCGGGGCTTAGGGCTACTTCCTCCTCTATAATTAAGGGGTTATCCCCCTGCACAATGAAGAAATTAAACAGTAAAACCTTGCCAGGTAAATTACTGCTTTTCCTGGGAGTTAGAGGAAGTGTCTTGATATGTAAACAATACCCCCTCTTCTGCTGAGTACTCTCTCTCTCTCTTCTTCTTCTTCTTCTCTGTCACCCCCCCTCCTTCCCCCCTGCCTCCCTCTTTGTTCCGTGGGAATTTCAGATGGGCCAGATTCTCTCTAAGACTACAACTCTCCTGAATAAAGAGGATTTACAGTACCTTTATCGCTTAAGCATCTCAAACCTGTTTTGCCAAAGCTAACACTCAGAGAATGTGCACTGCACTCCTGCAAAAAGCATGCAGACACATTTAGCCAGCACACATGTTTAGAGAACTGGTCTTTCCTTAATTTTATCTGACAATACGTATGCATATGTATGTATATGTATAAATATGTATGCATTTATCATAAAGTTAAGATGATGACAAATACATTTGATTCCAAAATGTCCAAATGAGGAGAGCACTGACTGCTATTATATACTGTAAATTTGGGAATGTGCTTAGTGTAGAGGCACCAGGTTAGACAGTACAATCTTTTTCCATGACATTTGATGACATCCCTCTAATCTCTGATAAGACAGCGATTTGAAGACAAGCTGCGTTAAGCTACCGGAGTCAAGAGGTGACAGTCAGCCTATCCATCCAGGCTAAGCTGGCTAAATTTAAAGATTTCATCTACATTAGCATTTTCAGGTTGTACATATAACTGTCCTGCCATCAGTGCCTGTCCATACTGACAAGGAGTGGGACAGATCTTTTACTTTGCTGATTCTGATAGACTCAGCAGAACTCAACTCAACTGGTTATGGGGAGAAAAAAAAAAGAAAAATGTCAGCTCAGCGTGGATGGAAAGCCAAAATTTAAAGAAAAATGTAACCTGCTTAAAGTGGATCTGTAGTTATACATGAAGTGGTTACAGCGTAGCTGTGGTGTAGTGAATGACCTGTGACAGAAAAGTCTAATTTTCACATTCAGCCGTCCTTCCCACCATTGCTTGTATCATTAAGTGAAAGAACATAAACACAGTTACTATGGGGAATATAATAACAGCATAATGTGACTGGATCAATTTAATGGTGCTTTCAACAGGTGAAATTCACCACTTAATTATAAATCACAATCTACCTCAGGTCTCGTTGGCCACAGTGAACCCCTTTGCGTCAAATATAAATACTGCTTTAGTTTGGATGTGCTCTTGGAGGGTATTAATGGGTACATGGTGAACATGTGTGTGAATATAAGTATAGGGCTGAAACTAATGATAGTGTTCATTATTGAGTAATTGGTTCAATACATGCTTGTCTAAAAATCTCATCTGAAAATCACCAACACAATTTCCCAAAGCCAGTCTGTCCTTATATTTCCTTCTGTTTTGTTTTCAACCAGCAGTTAAAACATCAAAAAGTATTCAGTTTTCAAAGATATAAAAATGGGTAAAGCAGCTAATTTTCCCTTTTTCATTTTCTGTAACACGACTAACTGATGGACTACTGTGAGTTTTTGAGTTAAATCATCTAAACTTATGTAAACTGAACTATTACTGTGCTGAGACAATTTCACAGTCTCTCCCCGAAACAACTTCTAAAAATCATCGGACAAACTCAAAATGTACGATGATGGTGGTCAAGCTGCCAAGCGGTCTGCTAACAGTACTGTGCATGTCAGATCAATGTCTGCCATGAACATGTCTGTATTTGCTGCTGCCAGGGGACGACCCGACTGCTCTTTGAAGCTCGTGCCAAAAATTCTTCGGCTTAGCTAACACCGTTGGGGAAATCACCTGGCAAACAAAACACAACAGGCTTACACGCTATACTAACACACACACAGGCTTTCATTCAACAAACGCTTTTCATTCGCAGAGTGTTTATTAGACAGCCACCTCCTTCCACTTATGTAATGAAACTAAAGCAAAGTGATGAACCATAATGCAGAAATCACAAAATGAGGAGTGTAATTATATCCTCACAGAACTAAACTTCAATGCAGTACTTATGCATTTTTCAGAGAAAGTATTGTTATTACTGGTACCTGTGAATGAATGGGTGAATGACTTTGAACATCATATTATGATTTTATGAGTCTCATGTTCCCCTTTAAATCTTAACAAGCTCTAGGCTGTGCAAACTGTAGTTGCTAAAATAAAGAAAGTGACAATGACACTTTATTCCACTGTACTTTTATATTTCACTGAAACGAGGAGAGGAGATACACATCTCACACATCCTGTTTCAAGAAACGTAGCCACTTTTTTCATACCAAAAAAAAACCTCTCCCCTGCCAACCCCAGCCAGGGATAGCACTCAATCATCTGTTGCTACCCAGCTGTTACAGAACCACTTTCTTTCTTCCCATTTCTCCCGACATACTTCCTGCAGCTGTATGATGAATGACATTACAAATCAGTTTTCCATATGGCAGCATTTTGTTTGCTTTTTTTTCGAGGGACCATGACAACCATGCAATGGCCTTATGACAGGCTTTGCTGTGATTACAGAGCAGTGTAACTAATAGTAGCATAGTCCTGAAGCACTTCTCACAAAGAATATGAGACTGTAGCAAATGGGTGCTTATGGCTGAAAGAAAATCCTTTTTTATCCTGGAGGAGAGGATGGTACAAGAGGAATAGTGCCGCAAAACTAGACTCCACTATTCTGTTCTATTTCTGACCAAATGCATAAAACTCAAGTTTAGGTGATTTAAATGCTCTTGATCGGGTTGTCATGAAAGAACATGATACCTGAGCTAGTTCCATTTGCTGAAGAAGACCAAAAGATGCGGTCTTGGAAAGTGAATAAGCAGTCCTTTGAGTTGAGATCAATTTGTCACTATCACAGTATTCTACTCTAAAAAATAAATTAAAAAATATATATATCCTCTCACTTTTGGAGGTTTCAAATGCATTTCACTGTCTTCATAAAGTGTCCGAACTATGGATGTTTGTTTATGTTTATGAGTTGTTTATGAGTGGGGACAGCAATTTTAGGAAACTTGTTTATTTGCTTTCTTTCTGAGAAGATTGATATCAGTCTTGTCTGTGCATTAAGCATTGAGCTGGAGTGAAGACTCCAGGCAGGTGGAAACAGCTGGCTCAACTCTTTTCAAAGCTTAAAAATACACCTACCAGCACCTGTAAAGCTCACTAATAAACGTGAACACAGTTTATCTATCCTCCCAACATTGCTCTGCTGTGTCTTTGCTGGTTGCCTGGCAATCTCAGAGTAACGACAAAGACTCCCATAAGTCAAAGCACCTGGCTGCGATCTGCAAAGAAATACTCCCTCTAAAACCACAAATTGTTGTTTTTACATTTCTATATTTCTGTAGGTGTATTTTTTCACTTTGGACAGAGCAGGCTGTTTCCCCCTACGTCTTTATGCCAAGTTAAGCTAATCGCTTCCTGACTCTGGCTCCATGTTTAACACACTGTTCATGTGACCAATTTCATTTTACTCATCTCACTCTGGTAATCAAATAAGATATTTCCCAAAATGCAAACTATTCATTTAATCAGTCGCAAATCAATTATGTTCTTTGGCGTTCACTTGTTATCATGTGACCAGCATTCCCCTGAGGTCACATGATGAAACTTAATCAGTTCCATTTAAATATGATGGTGAGTTACAATTGAAATCTCTGTGTTAACCTTTGAAATGAAATTATTTTGTCATACACACCCTTTGATTATATAATCACATTAAAATGTGGTAACATCTGTGACTAAAATCAAACGAGAATTGAAATATTAAACTGCAACAAAGAAGCAAAAATGACACCACGTTGGCTATGTGAAGTTTGTGTGGGAGGCTTTTCAGTTTTTCCTCTCTGATTTAAGACATGTTAGGACAAGAGCCACTGAAATGTGGGCAGGGACAGATTTTGTTTGTTATACCTGTGTCCACTGCATTTACTTAGACAACCTCATCTGCTTATTTTGCTGGTTGCTCAGTTTACTGTGACTCGTCTGCATCCTGTCCTTGGAACGAGGCCATAGGGGACGTCCAGTGTCACAGCCAAACAGAAAAGTTTCACCCTCCTGTGGATGTGACCATGAAAATATATAGTAAAAGTTTATTGTTTCATAAATGTTTATGGAATTCCTCCACCTCCGCTGCAAACCTGGTTTGGCTTGGTTTCTGTCGCGAACCATTTTATTTAAAAGTTTGAACCCAGTTCATTTCACTTAGTTCAACCACTGTCTAGCAGGTGATATGTATGAACAAGCCTGGCTCTATTTGCCTCTCAGTGATTAGGGTAATTGCTAAATGCTAGCAGAGGAAACCTTAGATCTGTAATTACAAGAAGCAGTGTTCCCCTCAGGAGGAATTTCACTGATGGCAAAAAATCAATTTCCTCATATTGTTTTCTGGGGCAGCTACAACACAATTACACCAGGTATTAATTGTAAACACACCAACTGTCCACTGAGACAAACTGAACAGTGGCTGAGTGAGAAGAGTGCAGAAGCTTCATAAATAAAATGCACATTTAATAAAACACACTTTCTCCCTGCAGAGATACGTTGATGTTAACATTTAGATGTGTGTATTGTTTTATACATTCTCAACTGATGCCTGAGTATGGAACAGACATGCACTTTCCTTAATGGGTGAAGTGTTTTTTTTTTTTTTTATATTTTTGCTCCATGCAGCGCTGTGATTGAATCTTTCCCTCCAGCAGCGTTTCTACGAAGGCGGACCACAGCTGTGTCTGCAGGCCAAGGGGGGGCTAGGTGGTGTGGGAAGGGGTGAGGGGATACGAACCGGAAGAGCCTGACCACAGACTGTCCGCCTGTAGACCAACTCAGCCATAGGAACCAGACCTGTTTATATAAGCGCCTCCCGCCCGTGTTTACAGCTAGCACACACATTTTTGTTTTGCCACGTCTAAACTCCTCTGACGTTTATTTTGCTTCACTTGAACTGTGAGTGTTAGGGCTACATTAGCAGATGAAAGTAGTAGCCGAAGCTGGCAGCGCGGTGGCTCGAGTCTGAGGGATACGGAGGGTTACGCTGGGTCGGGGAGATTGAGAGTTCACGGCATAGAAACGCACAGGCATGGTCTTTAATAACATGCAGCGTCTTCCTGTCAAAAGAAAGCGGTTGCCTGAGGCGACACCTTAGAGAAGAGGACAGAGTTAGACACCTTATTCGGCTGATTCCCATCAGCTCAACAAACAAAACAGGCAGGAAGTGTCTTAGAGGCTGGGGCATGGATTACACACTGCATGCTGGGAAAGTGCTTTCTGTTCAAGAGAGGATGAAGCACAAAAAGAAAAAGGGAAGTACAAGCCAGGGAGAAGGGAGCGACTCGAGGGATAGGGAGAGAAAGCTGGCTGACGGGGTGTTGGTTAATCCCCTAAAGCATCCATATATTGCCTCCTCCTCCTCTCCCACTGCTTGTAAACTGCGAGGAATGTAACATGTTGTCTTTGGGCCCTGAGTGGGTAGACGCCTCTGGTAGAGAGATTTATATGTGCAGAGAGCATACCACGTTCCCTTTTTTTTTTTTTTTTTTTTTTAACTGTGGAGGCTTTGAAGCAAAGGCAGAGCGTTCCAAAGAAACAACCAATATCAGAAATGTTCTCTCATTTGAGCCTGATTTATGTTTCATAACCACATTAGAGACCTGCCAAAGGCTGTCAGCCCTCTACTCAGTCAACATGCAGTGGCTCAGAAAATACAATTTGAAGACTAGGCTGCTTAATGTTTGTCTTTATGACTGTCCTCTAAGCATTCACTAAAATAAACATTTGACTTGAGATATTCTTTTTCAAAACAAGGAAGACAAGTCTCTATAGTGCTTTCAACTTGTTAAGAATTCCTCTGAACTCTATGGTTTGGGGTTTCTCAGCTTACTTATTTCAAGTAAACATAAAAAAGAATCCAGGGAACTCGTGTATAATTCAGTTTTAAATTAAATGTAAAAAAAAGAGTAATGATAATACATGTATATACAATATATTAGTCTTCAAAACCCTTGTGAACAATTGCTACCAATGACCGGAGGAGAACCGCACTGCTTCCTACTGCAGTTCTTCTCTTTTTATGTAGGCCAGCACTTCTGTGATGAGAACGCCTTGTAATGACTGATGATAGAGGAAGCAACTTCAGCAAGTACTCAAAAACCTGTTTTTTCTTTCTTTCTTTCTTTTTTTCTTTCTACAGTGATCAGCAAGGGCAAATAAATATGAAAACATTAAATGTCCCTTCCTGACTTTCACTTAGCATATCTAAGAGACAGAGAGAAAGAAAGACAGAAAAGAAAGGGATAAAGATGGGAGGGGAGCTGAGGGGTGACTTGGAAAGTGACCAAGTTAACTGTTTATAAAAGCCACATGAATTAACGCAAGCACTGATCTCTCTAACACAGATAGCCAGTCGGCCATTCAAGTATTTCAGAAGTTTTTTTTTTTCAAGAAGGCCGACCAGGAGAATGTGAATGAAAAAAAATGGTGCTGTGTCCAGACCCAAGTTAGGTCACATACTGAACATATCAGGCACAAAACCTAGGCGTAAACCGACTCTGCAGATGGTGAAGTTTGCGAATGGGAGGTCATATATTGAAAGCCATTCCGGGACAGAAACAATATCAGTCTCTCTTGAAGTCATTCTTGGAGGACAGCGGTGAGTTCCTGATAGTGTGCGGCTATAGACCCTGACAGGAAAATAAACAACATTGGGACTTGGTCAATAGGCCTTCCTGTAAGCTTGTTGCTCGCAGGTCCTCTCAAGTATCAGGAAAGGCATTATTGATATGCTGTTACCAAATGTTACTGTAGATGACACCTGATAGAGCTGATTCTTTCTCAACACTGGGGATACGAACACATACTTTAGGCTGTTAAAAATGAAATCCATGACATGTTTGGAGGCTTTAGGAGCCAGGGGAGGTGTTTCTTGTATATGCAGCCTCGTAACGTGATCTACAGCATTTCTTAAATAGGAAAGATAACATAAAGTTGCACTGGACAGCACACTTAACCCACAAGCTATTTGCCTTGGTCAAAGAATAATTCAAGTATCTGGATGTTACTGAGTATTGTGACCATTGTGAAGAACAGCATTTTTCTTTTTTAAGTAGAATACTTCAGGCATCAGGACATGAATCCTCTGATTCTTTGAACTAAGGTGGAGGTTCAAGGAGTTAAACCAAAAGGGGGCACAGGGATCTGGCATGAATGCGGTCATCCCTGCAGAACCCTGGCCACTGAGCCACCCACCCCCCTCCTCCACCTCTCACCCGATCTGTGGAACCACAGCAGCGTAAGAGCCTCATTTAGGAGCATAGAAAGAAAGGCAGAAATCTCTTTCTCAGGAAGATTAGTGGCTGTCCCTTTGGAGTAGGATGGGGAGGGAGCTGGGAGAGGTGGGGGTCTATTTTTCTCTGGGACATTTTTCTCTGTAAGGAGGGGCCATGACCCGCTCCAGAGCAGCCTCCAGAGAAAGGCCCCGCGGCCAGCCTGAAGACCCCAATGGAGACGCTTCAAACTAGCTCTATCTAAGACTTACCCATGATAGCCATCATTAAGAGATGGCTCCTTATCGCAAAGCCACACTCTACTCGCTGCAAGACTAATTATACCACACTGCCTTCATCCATCTGCACTGCAGTGACCACTCTGAGTCTGTGGCTGATCCATTTTCATGTGTAAAAACTGCCGGTCGGGTGATTTAGTGCTGTATTCTGTTTTGAGTACAAGTGAGACAAAGGTGAGGATTTTTTTTGTGGCATCCACCTCAGATACATCAAAGTTGTGAATAATTTTTTGTGGACAATGTGTTTTTTAATGCCGAGGAACATCAATCTGTGTTGGGAGTTTGCAAGCTACAGCCAAACTCTTAAGAAAGATGAATATAACACAGTGGTTAGGCAGAAATAATCAGTGTTACTGAGCTTGTCTGCTCCACTGGCCTCGTACAGTCAACACCAAAGTGAAGAATGATAGAAAAATTCTCTTTGGCAAACTTTCTCAGAATATAATAAAGGCCGTAAAACAACAAGTTGGCAGATCTGTGTTTGAAACTGTCGCTTTTCTCCAATCGGATGGAGAAAGGCGTCCGCATGCCAGTCTTCGGTGTGAAGCGGGGAAGAGGGGGTGCATCAATCACAGGTATTCCTTTGAAATCATGAGATGTTTTACAGTCCTGGTAGCGGGCACCTAATCTGAACACATGTTACTCTGACATGGTAAAGCACAAGCCGACACAGACTCGTAAATCTTGGGGCTTTGGAGTCAGGTTGCAGGAACCGTGCCTGTGGAAGCAGGCCCTGTAGCTGTGAGACAGATGCAGGCTGTCACACAGAATGTGGGTGCCCATTTAAAACCATTAACAAGGCCCTCAGAAAGAAGCCTAATTCCTATCATATGGACTGAGCCCAATCTGCACTTTTGTGCCACCATCACTGGTCTCTATCCTCTTTCCTCCACTTCCTCTTGGACCCCCTGAACCCTGACACACACTCTGCAGTAATAGCCAGACACACGTCCATTATATCTCCACACTCAGTGACACCGACAAGTTCAACAGGGCAAGGCATGTCTGCATGAAACACAAGCAAAGTGAGCTCTCATCAAAGCTATGAGGTTCGTGGCCAGCTGACACGATGGATTAGGGTGAACAAGATGTTCTCAGGATGTTTCTGCTTAAGTTATACTATTGTATTGTGTGGTTTCATTTACAAGTTAAAAAAATCTAGTTGCATGGTTTAGTGTACTTTGCAATTCCATTTCAAACGATATATATCTGAGTAACATAAGACCTTTAAACAAGCCATTTTGTGACATTCTGAAGAATGTTTCCAAGCTACTTGATTAATTCACATTTGTCCCATATTTTTTGTTTCCATATGCATGCTAATTTGACAACAGATTCAAATAGAAAGAAGGAATAATAAAAATGAAAACAAAAGCAAAGCATTCAAACTATGTAATGACATTGTATGTCCTACTTTTACTGTTTCCCAGTGTAAAAAAAAGTAAGTTTTGTGATGGCAGGCCACCAGGCCCTTCATTAAACAGTAAAACTATTTGAATGATATGTTCCTGCAGTGGCCCCTCAGATGATGGCAGTGTGTCTTCCTGAGGGCTTTCAGTGTCCATCAACTGGTTACAGCAGCAGGCGTTAGTAATTTATAACACCAGATACCTCAGAGGCCTGAACAAGGTCCTCAAACCTCATTATAAGGGGTTTTCATCACATATTCACTAATGAAAACAAGAGCTCTCATATTTTAATTATGATCCCTTTATAGTTGGAATCTTGCACACCCTGCACCCTCTGTGTTACCTCACATAAATAACCCCCGATGGGTGCAGACCACTTTTTTTCAGTGGTGCAAGGTTATGAAAATTCAACCCCCACAGCCTACATGGTACACAATGGTCATAACTGTGTAAATGACTCAATAATTCATATCATGGCAAGCCCAATATTTTCTTCTTTCTGGTTTGAAAAACTTGTGGCCTCTTTGTGGAGGTGCCAGGCAGGGCGCTCTGAAACGTCCTAGTTTCTCACCCCGCATCCCTAAACAATTAATGCTCACGGCTCCTCTCGTGGCAGGCCACCAAGCCCATCATTAAGCAGAAATACAGCTAACGCCACAATGTCAGATGACATCTTCTTAGCATTTCAAAGGTACTTCCCTCATCCCAGCCTTTATCCAAGGCCTCTGATACACCATGTTGTCCACTGCCATGCCAGCGTTTTTTAGTAATTCATGAACTTTACACTCAGGAGGTGAGAACAAGGTCTTTCAACCTCATTATAACATTTTTTCATCACCCATTCTCTGACATCTCTAAAACATGCAGCCCCCATCTCTTGGTCTAACTCTTTTCATGTGCCACCCAGCTACATTTGTGAATAGCCATAATGTTTGAGTTTACTGTGATGTGGATAACATGATCCTACAGAAAACAAAAGGACACAGGAGTGCTATATTACACTAGCTTTTAAAATGAACAGCTGAGGTGCTGCTGGTTTCCCAACAATTTACTTTATTACACCTTTATTATGTAGCCTGCCTTACTGTATGTCTACCATATAAATAAATATACATATATATATATATATATATATATATATATATATATATATATATATATATATATATATATATATATATATATATATATATATATATATATATATATATATATATATATATATACACACACATATATATATATATAGAGATATGTACATACAAAAAAGGGGTACATGATAAAATAGCTGTACCTCTGGTCAGAGTGGTGGGTGAAGGTTTCTTTGGGATTTCTGAGAAGCTGCTTCCATCCAGACCTGAACCCTTACACTCCTTCTTCTCAGTGGCTGTTGGAGCTGAAGTCTCCATGTTGCTCTTCAATTTCCGTCACAACCTGGAGAAGCAAGAGAGACACCAATGTTAGATAAAAAAAAAAAAAAATGTGTGGTGTAACTATTTTTTTCCCTACCTTTTAAGCAGCAAAAACAGTGGCTTATTTGAAGAAAAATTAGTGGTAAAGAATTATCCACAAGATGGTTATAGAAGCTAGTGGAGCAGCGGCTTTCCTGAAAGTGATGTCAGGATTTCAACTAAATATAGACATTTTTTTTAACCAGAGATGTGATTTTAGTCTGGAATAATGAAGATAAACACTTAAATCTGAAATAAAATGTATCACTTGTGCTTTTTGGCCACACTTGATCTTGATCACACTTTTATCACACTCCTGACATGGACTTGCCTTTAGCAAAGCATCTTGGTTGTTTCTATCTTTCTTATTTAAGCTAAATGTAATCCCATTTAAATTTTATTTTAACCTCTCCGATTTTTTTTTGTCTCACATCAGCTCAAATTCACACCAGATTCTTTTCAATGTAACAAAACATGTATTACATGTTAACGCTGTGATTTCTCCATCGGTGCATGTATTTATTCTGTCAGTGTAACTGATGTCAGGTCAGGCCCTAAACACACATACAGGTTTCTCAGTTTGATGTAATGAGTTCACAGTGCTCTTCTCTACCAATTGTGAACACGAGTGGCCCTTTGCTCTGAGGTTTTAGCTGCGAGTCAATACGTCCTCATGTCTGTGTGAATGGCTCGATGGCTTGGCAACGTGCCACTTGTTTGACTTGGTGGGACCTACAAGATCATCCTCTGCCCAGAACAAACAAGACCCAGGCTCGGCCTGTGAGGGAGAAGTCACTCCACGCTCTGCAGTTAGTGTGTGTATCTCCATCCCACCTGTTTACACACACTGGCAAGAAAAAGTCTGTGTGCTTTGACAAGAGATGGCAAAACTGAGCAACTGGATGTAATCAGAGGGAGACTTATGTATTAGACTTCTATATTTCACAGGTGTGAGAAAAAAGGACATCTTTCCATGTGGGAATGCTTTGAGGCCTTCAAATGACCCTTCAGTTTGCTCCTCACACCTGTTGGCGGCTATGGGGAGTTAGCTGATTAAAACAAACATACAAAAAGAAATCTTTCTGCAGTCTCAGGTCATATACAATAAAAGTGTTTACAACTTGAATTGTGCCCAAAGGACACAAACACCCTAAAACAGCAACCCGGAAACGAATTTTCACTCAAGTCATGTGATCTTTGGCAGTGAGAAAGACCTAAAAGACATTTTGTAAAGGATCTAATGAACACACTAAAACACGTAATACCAGAGGGTACGATAAGATTCAAATTCAAATAAATAATTATGAGTGCTGAGAATTATACTGTCATTCAAAAGAAAAAGTCATTGTTCAGTGATCTGGTTACTGCTAGACAAATGTGTGAAGTGCTGTTTTTGGTTTCATGTGGATATCCAACATGTCATTCTTCATTGTGAGGTGTGTGTATTAGCAGCCATGTCTGTGACCCTTTGGAGGTGCCAGTCGCCTGTAACTGAGCCAATGTAAGCCGATTAGAGGTGGGTGACTAACAGGTTTAGGCTGCATCTGTTTCTTTTTTTCCGGTGCCAACACGTCCTTGGGTCTTGTCTTAGAGAACTCCGTCACTCTGACATCACCTTTGTGATAGAATTTAATGTGCTCTTTAATGGGCTTTTATCTTATTCAGAGTTGGCCAGAATACAGGCTCTTTTTGGTAGTGAACCCTCTTGGCCCAGATAAGATGTGTCCATGAACACGTCAGTGCTCACAGTGACAGAGTTTGCCTTTCAAGCAGCCTGCCCCTTAAAAATAACTGAGAATCCTCCCCTTAACATTACCGTCTGATGAACATCTGGCACCACATTAATAGCTGTTTCCAAGCTTTTACAGCATGCCAACTATTTGCTTTCCTCTGCCTGTGAACCTCCAGCCAATATGTTGATGAAGAGAGGTTTGGGGTACAAGCACCTGTAAAGGTCGGTTAACTAAAAATAATAAAGAAAACACATCAGCAGGTGCACTTTAGGAGACTGTTAGATCTAAAATACTGCCCAAGTCAAACTTTGAGATCTGAGTTCATTTTTCCTTACTTGGCCCCAACTTCACCCTGACACCCCCCACCCACCTCTTTCCTTGATTCTGTAGAGCTGTTACATTACCCCCCTCCCACCCGGTGTCTCCCTACAGACCAGACCCGCGTTGCCCCCGATGATAGGGAAGCCCAGCTCTGACAGGCTGGTACAGGTGTCAGGAACCAAGCGGACAGATGGCAGGGGCCAAAGGCGAACAAACAACAAGGGTGCACTTCTTTTCCCGTCTTCTGGTTGGCTGGGCAGCCCATTGCTGCACGAACAGGATAAGGCCTTCTCCCCCCGCCCCCTCCTCACCCCACCTTCTTGTGCCATGTGACCATAGGTTGGGGACTTCAGATAGTAGGGTAAGATTACCCCCTCTTACAATTCACACAGTGACCAAACTCCCAAGAAATCAAAGGACGGTTTCTCATTTGAAAATAGATGTTACATAAATGAATCTTCCATTTTATGTTACGCCTGATATACCACCTCTTTAACCTCTAGCTACGTCATAAAAAACTTGTACATCTGGTGTTTTGAAGACAGTCACAGGAAGTGATGTTGAATAGACCACCGCAAAAGATGCAAGTTTTAAAATCAAGGGAAAAGATGCCCCAGGATCAGCTTCACTGTTTGATTACCAAATGATTTCTGGGAAGTGCAGAGCAAAAACACCCAGGCAATCTCTGCAGCAAAATCTAAAAACAAGAATCTCACAGATTACTGCTTTAAATGATTTATTTAGTTCATTTTGCTACAACGCTGCTTTTTTCGCGGGTAAGGCTAGACTAACTATATCCGAAACCTTAACCCTAAGTTTTACAGTGAGGCTGCTTTGTTCTTGTTCCTTCCTGCCACACGACCACAAAACTGGATGTTTTTTTCCATTGAGAAACGGTTATTATTATCTTACAAACATTCAAAGTAAGGTTTTGTGAAGAATCTGTGCTGTGTGTTTTTTTTCCCCAAGTACAAGACTGGAAGTGAACACAGATGCCAAGAAATATGTCTTTACTCAGTCTACCCACACTACGAAGAATATGACTAGGTTCTGTTGTCTATTCTTATATTTAATAATTCATAGCTAATATAGGCTGCGACCCTGTGAGACAGGATAAGCAATTGGTACAGAAAATGGATGGATGGATGGATAGTTAATATAGGTAGCAGAACATGGCTGTTTTTCACACACAATGTAAAATATTGTCAAATATTAACAGAAAAAAGTACAGTTTATTACAGAGATTGTACATCTTGATTTTCTTCCACCAGCCATCGCTCTGATGGACCATCCAGACATGCCACTTAACCACATGAGGCACAGGAAAAAGACTGAGGTAATGGGGAAAGTCACTGTTATGTTTTCTTCTGCCAAGGTCAGTCTTAAAATCATAAGAGTTCCACTTTTTGTTTTTTTTGGCAGATAAACTACAGATATCTTGATAGTCTCAATAGTCACTTATTCAGATTATACCAATCTACTCCACGAAAAGAAAACAGTCTTCCTGCCTTGTTTTTTAATTTACTATCAACCCCTTTTCCGTCACAGACTTGCAGGACTTTTGTTATGAGACCTGGTGTGTGTTTTTCTTAGCGCCTCGGTCAGTTTCAAGTGTTCCTCTCCTCCACTACCGTTCAACAGCTCCCCTTTCACCAACACTGAAAGGAATGCAAACACACATCAAAGGAGGCCCTCTCGTTTTGAAGATTTCCAGGCTTTGCTCTTCTTACTTTCTTCCTTCCTATCTTTCAGTCAATGTGATCCGTATGCTGGTAGGCTCTCTTTCCTGGCAGCACACATACACGTGCAAACACACACACACACATTTACGCGGGTGCAGTGTTACACAGTGAATCTGCACACACACACGCGATGACAGGCTCACCAACTGCTGTCCCACTCTGCTCACTTGGCAAACACCAGAGAGATAGATAGGTGAGGTCTCCTGCCCCTATGCCACCTGCAGACCTCTCTGCTCAGCTTTCTGATGGTGACACTCATGCAGGTCAACAAAACAACCACCAAAAGCCAAAATACAGTTTTGTTTTACATATTTCTGTGTCTTCATCACAGACGTGATGTTGACGTGTTTTTTTGGAGAACTGGTTGAGATTTTATCATGATACTTATGAATATCTGGGTTTTCAACAGTCTGCTTCAGAGCTACCTGAGATGATTTCGCTTTGTTGTGAGACTGTAACTTGGTTACAACTCATCCTACAATTTTGAGATACTTGTACCTTGAGTATTTATATTACAATTCTACTCCACTTGATTTCAGGGTGAAATATTTTTGCACTTTTCTTTTTACATTTCATTGATAATATTATCGTCATATGTATGTTTACATTGTGGACTCCAAATTTTGGATCAGAGTTGATGGATTATTATTGGTATAACATACACAACAGTATATAAAGTAGTTAAAATTGTAAATAAAAAAACAAAATTTGTTTAAAGCTGCTCTGATGAATACACATTTTTATATTACCAATTGAGAAAATGAGTGAGTGTAATTTGAAAGGTATTTCCTGTGACAAACCCACAGAGGACGATCAGCCAATTCTGCAGTTTCCCTTGGCTCTACAGAGTATTTCTTTCAGTAGCTGTTTGGTTTTCTTACCCTTAGCTTTACTGTTGTGATTCACTTTCACTGCTCTCATCGCTGTCGTTCTCAAATAGAGCAAGCAAAAAAAGCTGTAAAAACTCACTGTACACGACCTGCCCGGCCCGGGTTCACTGTGTGTTTGTGACAATATGTTAATAGCGGGCTCTCGTGTCAGAGTATTCACTATACGTTCCACACCTCTCACCATAAAGGACAACATCATGCAAATATTGGCAATTATTGGCTTTTACATTACATTCCCGCTAAGTAACATTTTGAATGCATGACTTGTAATGGAGTACTTCCGACTTCAAACTAAGCAAATAATCTCAATACTTTGTCCAGACCTACCTATAACTATAGGTATAATATTAGGAAAAGTGGGAGCTATATTAAAGTCAGATTCTAACGCTAAGTGGGCAAAAGGCTAAACATGATGATACACTGGGATGAATGGCAGGAATGCTGGAACTGTCAGATGTAATTTACAGGTGGACAGGTGTAGGAGAGAGGGGAGGAGGTGGGGAGGGAGTCCACACAGGCTTCTTCTTTCACTGCGCTTCAGCTGGAACTTCACTATATCTGGATCCAGAGAGCTTTTTGCATAATTCAGGGAAAATACAGCTGTTTTTCTCCTCACATGGCTAGCCTAACCAACCTTGGCCAGACTCTCACCAGTACTCTGCGACTGTTGAGAAACCTTTCATTTAACTTACCAAATGTTCCCTCCATGAGAACTCTTTTCACTTACCAAATACTTCCTTCCTCAGACAGGCCAGTTCATTTTTAGCCTTGGCTGCTACACTGCCTAAAAGTCAGGTGTTCACTGGTAGGATTAGAGCAAGCAATCCCATCAACGTTCCCCTCTGTTTCTCTTTATTCTTCAAATTCTAACATTGTTCTTTTTTATCTACTTCAACACTGTTTATCCTAGAAAAGTCATTAAAAGGCAGGCAATAGGAATTGTGGTCTTTGAGTAAGAACAAAGTAATATGTAATATGTAAGTAATATGTTTGAGAGGAGCCTCTAGTCTACTCAGGAGTCACTCATCAGTTATCATCACCACCTTTAACTGCATGTGGGGACATATAGGTGATTGAGATTCAGAGTAGTGGAGTAAACCAGATTTCCTAAATAAAAGCCTCACACAGTAACACACAGTAACACGATCTTAACATCCATCCAGCTGTCCAGATTTTGAAATGCTATGAGAGCCTTCCAAAATTACTTTTTTTTTCTTTAACACACACAAACAAACATTTAGCACTCAATTCAGTGACGATTCAAAAGTAAATTTTACTTAATAACTATGAATAACTCCACCAAGTTGTATTGTGACATCCCAAAGCAATTCATATCAGAATGAGAATGTTTTTGATGACACACAACAATGGATGGCAAGTTTCAGAGACCTCTGGGAGAAGACAAGTTTAGACTAGGACAGAGCACATTCTCTGTGGGTGAATCACTTGTCTTCAGAGAAAGGGCTCGCTGTGAGGATTTGAAGCTCAGGTCTAAAAGGTCACAAAGTAGATTGCAAGAGGTCTGACAGCAGCACATTAGCCATTAGTCTGATTCAGAGGTTGAAACAACATCACTGCAGGCTGTCACCATGTATAGATTCAGGTCACCCAAGTGGGAAGTAAAGTATTTCCACAGCATGCTCTCAAACCAGGGTGCTGCTTTTCTATAGGCAGGCCTTCCAGTGCTTCACTTGGTTCAGTAAGTAAGAAAAAAAATAACCTGCAAGTGATTCTGATTCCAATTCAAACTGATTTATCATACTGCCCCAGAGCAAGATTGTTCATGTATGTCAATGCGGTTTTTAATCATCCAGTCATGTAAATTAGGGCTTTAAAAAATTTTCTGCCAAATTCCACTTTTTTATATTAATCTCCTGTCCATTCCAAACCTTTACAAGCTGCAGACTGCACATGGGGACTCAAATCCCTTACCAAAACCCAACCATCCAGTGGATTGCAGAAGATACAGAGTAATGAGCAGCTAACAACTGATGTAATATAAAAGGCATCTAAAACAGCAGAGAAAAGCCCTGTGGATGAGTTCTTACCCCACCCCTGAACCTGACCTTTCCTGCTAGTAAAGGCAATATCCTGTGGTTGATCTCTTCGTCTCCCCACAACCAACAGAAAACAGATGCGGGGCTCATGGCCTACACATAGTTCCAGGCAGGGAGGACTCCACATGAATGCAATTTTTGTGTTTGAGTACAGTAAATCAGCAGACACCATGCCATTGTATATATTAAATTAGCAAATTTACAGATGTACAGACAGACAGGTATGGTTTCAAGAGGATATGTAATGTGCTGGAGCAGTTTGTTAATCAATTAGACCATTGCAATAAAAAGATTTGGAAAATAATTCTTAGCTTAGTTAGCATGAGATGAGGCTCACAGTGACTGTATACCCTGTGGGGAACATGAATGTGGTATGAATTAGAAGGCTTCATCCTCTGGGAACCATGAATGTCAGGGAGAATTTCATGACAATGAATACAAAAGTTGTTAAAATCTTTTAGTCTGGACAAAGGTGGTAGACCTGTATTTAAAGTCAGCTTGGGCTCTGGAATTTTTTTTTATTATTTTGAAACTATTAACAAAAAAAATGTAATTAATTGACAATTAAAATAATTTTGAGCAATGATTTTATTGTTGACACATCACAGCTGATTGAACACTAAACTGACTCTGTCACCATGTAATGGAGGTATGTGTGTCTGTGTGTAAAAGTCACAGCTGTCACTGGTGCCACATTGCACACTGCTGAGTCGAGCCAGCTTCCTCTCTGTAGCATTTGGACTGGGTCATTCATCCTAAATGTGTTGTTAGCACTCACTCTCGACTGCTTCAGCTGTCATTAACCTCAGTGTCTACTTAAGCAAAACAGGCTTTGTGCGTGTGTTTGAGTGAGTGTCTGTGTGTGTTCCTGTGCAGAACCACAGCAGATGTGCCTACAAGCCAGTGAGTAAAGATTTGGCTAAATCAAAGTTAGCATTTGCTACGCTCAGGTTTCACTGCGGTGCAACTTCCACATTGTTGCGGTGAATTCACCACTCCAGTACAAGTGTTTGTGATAGCTGACAGTCTGCGTCTGTGGTTGTGGATTGCCGGCCCATACAAGCCAAATGCTGCTACGTCCAAGTCAGATCTCAAACGTCCAGGAGCGGGACTTCCCTTGAAGTTTAGGGGGATGATCGTGTTGGTATTGGCCCAGAGCTGTCAGTAGCAGCTGTCAGAGGACGTCTCCAGGTGAGATCCCGTGGTGACTGTAACTACTAATTCCACACTAAATGTGAAACACCGACAAACCAACAAGACTTTTTGGAAAAGTGTGACATAAGCCTGCTTAGACAGGTTGAGGGCTATTAGACAGAAAAGTTAGAAAGACAACTACATAAAATACAGTTTTGATCAACATCTAAATGCAGAAGGATGGGAAATAATGTTCACCTGGTTAAGTGACTAAATTATTTCCTGCACTTAAATGACTGTAAACACTGTAAAGGTGGCCAAAGAAGGAAAGACTTCTGATGACATTCTGATGTTTAGCTTCTACCATTGGGAAAAGAAACACTGAATCTCACATTACATACACAACAGTATTTACCACCATTTTCACATGCTGAGCAGCCCCCCCTATGACAAGTAAACTGACCATTACCAATGTGAATTTCCCCACTGTGGGACTAATAAAGGCTATCTGAATCTGATTCTGAATCTGAATTTATTTGTAAAGTCAGTGGAGCGCCGCTTGATTATGAGTTCTGATTTAGCCGGTTTACTGTGGACTCAAAAGTAGTGAATATGTGGCTCAAGGTGAAGTTAATTGAATCAATCAAGTGCTGCATTACAACCATGTCTAAACACAAGCACCAGATAATGTTTATTTTTCTCTCTGGACATTAATGTGTAGTTTTTTTGAAAAGCCACATGCATAAACACTGAGAATAAGAATGACATGTATGTAGATTTTCTGCTGTGTTCATCAACTCTTTTTCCTGGAACGCTTCGCTACACTACGACCACCTGCTGACACCAGTGAGTCCTCACTCTGAGAGCAGTCTGACATTATGAGGGCTTGCATGTGAAACAACCGAGTGCAAAGATGGCCTGTAACCAGTGCGGTTTTCATCCCACTTTCTCTCTAATGAGCTGATTACAAAACATGAGCAAACTTCGTTTTGGCTCAAAGCCAAAGTGAGAGACAGAGAGAAAAGAGAGGGGAGATGATGGCAGCAACAGACATGTTGTGAGGGAGGAGGGGAAAGTTGCGGAGCTTGTTGCTAAAGACAGACCCACATGTCTCTATATCCAAGCTCAACTCTGAATCGCTTTCTCTCCGTCTCTTGTCTCCGACTTCTATCTGAGAGGAGACTGTGGCTTGGCACTGAGTCAGCACGGTTTGGAATCTAATATCTCCCATCATATGGAAACGTAAGAAAAGGAGTCCAACCGCCCTGCCCTTGGGGCTGCGTTGACTTTGTAGCTATGGGAGTGCCTATAGTGTAAATCATAACTTATAAACTCCTTGCCTTTTCACAAACACAAACCCCATAGTTAGGAGCACAAACAGAGCCCATGTCCCTCTCTATTCTTTCTCCGTATGCTGCACAGACCCCAATCTCTGCCTCTGCATCAGATTAGGGCTCACGGCAAACATAGCTGACAATACGCCATTGTCTACGAGCCTGTGTTAGTCTCAATAGGACACAGTCACATAGAAAAACCTGTTGGGTGTTGGATGAGGAAGTGATAATGATACAGTGAAGGGAAATCGAGATCCTTCTTGGAGTCATACGTGTGATTGCACTGACAGCTGATTATCTTTTTACAACAGTCAGCATACAGTATATGAGCCATGTTCCACCATACTATCCAACATAGTGGCTATTTATTTAAAATATCTGCTCAAGACAAATGATGTCTTGTAATTGTTTATTCTGTCAACCAGCAGTTAGTCTTGTCTATATCATGGCCCTGGATAGCCATATTCTGGAACCTGAGCATTTCAATCACTGACCAGCTCTTAAATTTGTTACAAGAAGAAACTTCAGTCAGACTCACAGGATGCTGGTCAATCTTTCTGAAAGTAAAAAGAAAGTAACGTCAAGCATCTGTTAAGTAAAAATTCAAATGCCGACCTGAAAGTTGGTACAAACATTCTGCAGTAAAAGACAGCTTCTAACGACGGCATCGAGCGCTCTGCTGCCCTCCAATAGGTAAGCGAGAAAGCAAGCTTGCCATCTTTGAATTCACAGGGTTTGTATTAGCTTTACTGGGGTACACCTTTGGTAATGTTTTAGGTTGCTTTATGCCTGAATAACTTTAATTTTCTTAAAGTTATTCAGTTATTAAGAAGGCTTCCTAGAGTTCAGTTTTCCATATTTTTCTCACTAAAAGTTTTACTGTATGTACGTTTGAAACACTGAAAAGTCCAGGTTTTGGGAGATTGGCTATCCAATAATGATTCAACATGAGATGATCCCGGACTGTCAACAGTAGTCAAAACTAACAACAATCATCTTGAAACATATCGTCATATTTGAGGCGAACATGTTTCTTTTTACTTGATTAAAATACATAAATCCTGATTATTGCTTAATCAGTTACCTCGTAGTTTCATTAGTTCGTTGGTGGTTTACCACTCTCTTTTTCCCCTTCTTTCTCCTCCCCCTTCCTCTTCACCACCAGCGTTTCATTCAGTTGTACAAGCAAAATCAATAAATACGTAGGGCTGCAACTAACAATCATTTTAATAATTATTTTCTCAATTCTTTAATTAGTTATTCATCAATAAAATGGCATAAAATCTCTTAAAATATATTTTCCAAAGCCCAAGGTGACATCTTCAAATGGTTTGTCTTGTTTGAGCAATTGCCCAAAACCCAAAGTTATTCAGATAATCACAGGATACTAAAGAAACCAGCAAACAAGTAAAAAAACAACATCAAAAACATCCCCACAAACCTAAATGTGCTTTAAAAGACTCAAACTGATGAGATAAAAAAAAAAAGACCTGTCACTTTCCATTGTCCAGAGAGTTTATCTTGTGTGGAGATAATGAAATTAGCTTCACCATCCCCCTCCTACAAATTAACTGACCTTCTGTGACCTGAGCAGGGTTTCCCCAGAAGACCCCAGAGGCCCACACCACCATTGTTCCTTTGTAAGCCGATAGACAATGATGATGTTACTGCTAAAACACTGTTGGGAAACTGGGCTTCCAATGAGTCAGTATGCATGCGAAGGAGTTTGTGAAGAGTTCGGCCAGGATGTGATGAGAAAATCTTTGTACCGTGCTGGTGATGACACATCGTGCATCACACAGAGCACACTGTATACAACAAAGAATCTGTTTAAGCTTTCCTCCCTTTTGGAGGTGTTGGAGCTGGCTAAGGGCTTGTGGCTCTTCTTCGCTGGACATTCAGGAATGACAGATGCACAAGGAAGGGAACTGCTAAACTTTGTTGCATGACTTGTAAATACAGTTTTCCCAAGACAACTTATTTTCTCTGAAATTGTGCGTTCCTGTTTCAGACGAAGGGGAGCGCCTCCAGTGATTGATGAGGTTAATCGGCCTGCAATAAGCTTGTCAGTTATTTTACCATACAGCCCTTAAAATGGCTTGTTAAATGCACATCAGGCTCTGCATCGTCTCTCAACGACATGTGTGTTTTTAGAGGCCCTGTGGTGTGAAGGTGCTCTTTTGATGGAAGTGGTACAATCCAGCGTGACCTCTGATTCTGCTCTGGGATTTGAGTGCCCACTCATAGCTGCTCTAGTGTAAAGAGGGGGAAGCGGGAGGGGGTGAAATGTGCAAGCCCCGCACCCAAAACTCCTCTCCCCCGACCCAGATATGATGTGAGCCTATTTAACCTCGCACACTTGAGAGAGAATGAACAGGACGCCTCGAGGGGAGTGAAACAACAGGCGTTAAAACAAGCAGGGATTGTCCTGTGCCTTCCTCATGCCAAGAGCAAAGGAGACGGGATTCAGTGAAGAGCTCTACAGATGAATGTAAGCGTCTGTAACCGTCTCTCTCTCTCGCTTTTTTCGCTTTTCCCTCCATCTGAAGTGCAGGCTGAATGTGAAAAATCGCAGTGGCATCGCTCAACACATAGCTGCCTCTTACAGCCCCCTAAATGGCCATTAATGGCCATTAAAGTCTCATCAATTCATCATCCCTCCTCTGTGGGCTCCAGGCCTCAGAGCTGTAAACGGGGAAGTCACTGTGGAAGAATCACTGATGCCACAATAATATTCATTGCCATTCATTGTTACTGTATTGTAAGTCTGTTAAACTCACAAATTCTGACTGTGACTGCTTTGCTGCTTTTCATACTTTTATCATTTTTTAATTCAAATATCACTGGACATATAATTGTCAGCCAGGAAGAATTAACAAATTTAAAACATCAATTTATGGACTACTGTTGCATCAAATAGTCAAACAATATAAATTTAATTTTAATAATTTTGATAATTTATTTGATAATTTATATACCAGCTACTCAAATGTGAAGATGTGAAGATTTCTGTGTTTTATTTCATTTTCAACTGAATATTTACTTAATTTACTTTGGACTCATTTTACACATTTAACAAATAATAAAATGAACCATTTACATGTATATATTGTAATTGTATTTTTCTTCAAGAAGAAACTAACATCAACACATAGTTTAGTGTTTCCTATTATTCCTATTAATGATATTGCCAGCAAACCATGTCTGTCCAGTGTTGAGTACCAAATGAAAATGAGTAAAAAAATGCAGGATGGCCTAGACAGAGATTATAGAGATAATAGCAAAATGCATGTTGCAGGATACTTTCAGTGTTTTTTTCTTTTTCTTTTTTTATTGTAACACTGCTGCTTCACCACCTACAGCCATCCAAACATCCATTTTCTGAGCTTTGTATAAAATAACTCCATTATGTGAAATTTTGAAAAATCAACTACTTGAAGTGAGTGAGGGAAATTGAGAAGAAGGTTGGTCCATGATGAGACTTTACCCTGAATAAATGTTTACCAATGACTTTCACTCGGCTTTTTTATTGGTGGTATATTGCAGAAAACTTTGTGCTGACTCTTAATTACTGTATGTTTACACAGTGCTTAGGGAAAAAAGCAGCCGCTACCCTTCATCCACAGCCGCTAAATTCCAGTACAAACATTACTCCGCTGAACCGCTGCGGCCTCAGATGTACCCCCACACCCCGCCTACCACATCCCCGAGCTGCATTTTCTTACGGCTGCTATCACGAGGTGACAGGCTACTGAATGGCTTCATTGGTACAGTACGGTGTCCTAGCTGGTTGGGGTTGAAGGCATTCTCTCTCTCTTAAACTTTTGAGTTTACTCAGCAGGAGTGGGTGGTTGTGGTGGAGACAAATGGTGGTGGTGGGGAGGGGGTACTCCTCCCCCTCCTCAGAGTCACTCAGACTTCACCCTCTTCACCCTCTCCTCCAACCCTCCTCTCTGTCCCTGTACGCTAGACTTCATCGGTATTTGCTTTCAAAAAAGCTGTACCCTCTCTCCTTCTCCTCTCCCACCTTCTCCTCCTCCTCCTTGGCCTATACCCCCTCCACACACACACACACACACACACAGAACCCAGTCACTCCTTTTCCAGTATTTGGTTCATTAAATTTTCTGCAGACTTCCAGAAAAGAGGCAAAAAAAAGGACCAGATCAATAAAGTGGGGCCTTTGCACAGTGGCGATGTGTGAAAACGGGGGCTTCAGTAGCATACATACAACGGCACACAGGGGCTGGGCTGTGGAGATGAAAGTGACATGGCCACTATGGGTCTCTGAACGCTTCAGAGCGGAGCCCCCGAACGAAGGCTGAATGAGCTGAATAGGCTCATCCATTCTTTACTCCTTTCACTCTCCGTAGGCCCTAACTGTTGGAACTCTTCATTCCTCACAATGGCTAAATGCACTAAAACTTTTTCTGCTTTTTCTCATGCAAATCAGCTCAGCCCTCACTGCGGTTGTCATCATGTGAAGCGGAAAACACACATGCATGTGCTCTTACTCGATTAAAAAAAAAGAGATTGTATATATTATTATATGAAACTTTTACACATCTATTCTTTTTTTCTTTACTTAATATATGCTCTTACTTTTTTTAAGGCTGCTCTTCTTAGTCTTAAACTTCAAGAATTTTATAACGGTTCTCGGTCTGTTTCTCATCAGTATGCAGAAAAACGTAACCCAAGGAGGGAGTGATTTTCAAATGTGACTTAACTTGAACCAAACACAGCCTCTTTTCTCACTTACATGTAGGCCAAAACAGCGAACAAAAAAGTGGGACTCATAAGTCCACACATGAGTTTGGAGATCATTAGCAGCGCCTGTTAGATGAGGAGGTAACAGCCAACAGCAAATATAGCTGCCTGAGGGCCCCACAAAGGCGTCAAGTGTTTGTTGACCGCTCAGGCTGGAGAGCAAACAGCAAACTGTGAATCTTTCAACAATTAGTACACATCTCCCACAGCTGTGATGTGTCCGTGCTGCTGCCACTTTCTGTGTTTCTTTGCTTTGTAGCATTAAGAGATTAAAAAAGTAAAGCGCTCCAAAAGTGATAAAGTGTGTGGGTGACTGCATCAGTGCAATGTGTGACTCTATAATTGTTTTAATCGTTTTTCATTCAAGTCTTACAAAGAAAGAAAAAAAAACATGAAAAGTGCTTTCTTGATGTTGGAAAATTCAGTTGAAAAGTTAAACTTGCAGCTGGACCTTTATCAACTCTCTAGGCATGAAAACAGCTTCAGTGGAGCCTTCAGAGGAAAACACTACAATGGTTGGTGCTGAACTATTAAAAGCTGTGTTGGCGCCGAGCTTTCTGATCACATCTCTTCCCATATGGATCAAGTTGCAGGAGAGACATTTTTTGGATTCCTGTGTCAGATAAGTTCAAAGTGCAAATGAGATGTGAAGCTGCCCTAAGCCTCATCTGCCGCTGACACACGGGGGATGAGGACACAAAAACACCCCGAAGTGTGAAGAGGAGCAGAGAAGACGGACACACGGAGCCCAAAGGCAACTTCACAGCGACTTTTCAAAGTAAAGTAAAAAAAATCCCCGCTGTCAGCATCAGCACAAAGTTTCCTTACCTTTCACTCCTGCTCTCTCTCTCTTTTCTGTCCGAGGAAAACTTTCCCGGGTCGGATCCCGTAAACCAGGACCGAGCTGGGACCAGCAGCGTCAGACGAGCCTGTCCGGACCGGAGCGACTCTCCATCCACCGAGCTCGGAAAAGTTAGGACGCAGTTCTCCTCACAGTTCGCAGGGCATTCCCACCCCCTCCTCTGTCCCGGAGAGTGATCTCAGTCCAACTTGTTCTCCCAGTCCATGTCCCGGGCTCGCTCTGTGCGGGCTGTCCTCAGCACGGCACCATGCTGCGTTCAGGAGCCGCGCGTCTCTGCGCTCCGACCCGAAGTTTGGGAGGAAAGCTGCTTTGGCTTCAGTCGACAGTTGGAGCAGAGACATGCGGTGCTGTTGAGATCTTCGGGCTGCTGATCTGTTTTCAATCTGCCCCCCCCCCATTCTTTCTCTCTCTCCCCTCTCCACCTTCTCCTCCTCCCTCACTCCCCCTCTGCTCCCTGGTGAGTTGGGCCATTTGCTGCAGCAGATGGGCCGGGCTAACTCTATCCAGCAGTTGTAGACGGGGAGAAAAGTTAGATAAAGTTTCATTTATTATTCGATCTTTCACGGGCTCACTGTTGTTCATGGTGTGTAACTCAGAGGAGTTGTCCCACTTTAAACACACAGACTTGTTGCCACAGAAATCAGCTCTCTTCATGAAGTGTTGCATTAAGTTTGTTTCTCTTGTAAAGAAAGGCTCTAATTGTGTTTTTTTTTCCTTTGGTAGCAGTGACTGTTTGAGTGGGTGGACAGATAATCAAGGCACTCTCAGATCCTGAACAAACCAAACTCACGTTCACCAACAGATACATTCAGACACTATTGTTAAAGCATATTGATTTAAAAAGTAGACAGCAAACAATCTTCATAATTCATGCTTTGTTTATTCCCACCCAGGCCTTTTCATCTGAGTTGGAACCTTTTATTCAGCACTGCAGTGGGGCAGCAGTGCAGTAGGCACCGATATGATGCAGACAAACAGCATTTATTATGTGATTCATGAAGGTTTCACCTAAAGTAACCCTGTCTGTGCCAGTGCATTTAAATGCTTCTTTTGGAATTTGGGAATTAATTGATATTTTCAGGGAAGGTGAAGATGTAGAAGTAAAGAGAAAAAAAGAAAATCCTCCTCACTTTTCCCACTTTCTGTGTAATGCCTAAAGTTTTTAATGTAGTAGAGTACATATTAGCCACAGTTTTGCTATGTGGTTTTATTATTTATAATACTAACTTAGGAATATGAAACATATAAACACAAAGTGAAATGATGAAGGTCTTTAAAATAGATTAAGACAGCCTGTCAAGAGAAGATAGTCAAGCAGGACCCTGCCTGAGGGTCTTTATCATGTCTTTTATTATGCTCTTTCAGTTAAATTAACACAAACTGTTTAATCACAATAATACTGAAGCTTTTGGGACCCCTGGTGTTCAGGGGCCTCAGCACAGTTTCCACATCACAGGTGAAGATATTTTGACTTGAGAAAAAGTATAAGAAATATATGAATAACTGATTTTTTCTTTTACTTATGTAAAAAATCTCACATGGGATTACACAACATGTAATAAAACTAAATACAAATGAAAACTTTTGAAGTTTATGTTCAAATGAAAGACAAATCATTGCTGCACACAGCATGCTATAGTAGTAGTATATGTATATGTCCCTAAATCACAGCAAGGAAACAGAATACAAACACAACAGAAAAAGTATTTACAGTACACACATATTCTTCTCGCAGACCATTCAAGGTATTCATCTTTTACATGATCATGTAAAATATGAAACATTTTGTTCTCTCTTTCATTTAACTCACATTACTAACAAAGCCTACCATTTAAAAAACTATACCTGAAGTATAAAAATTACATGCACTCATTTCATAGAATGGCCTCTTTCAGGTGTTTGACACCAATGTGATGTTAGAATATAATCATGGGTTCTTAAGCATTTTAATGTTATATCTGGTCAAGGTGGAACTAATTTTAACCACTTT
This sequence comes from Scortum barcoo, assembly GCA_023238725.1. Taxonomy (NCBI): domain Eukaryota; kingdom Metazoa; phylum Chordata; class Actinopteri; order Centrarchiformes; family Terapontidae; genus Scortum; species Scortum barcoo. The sequence continues at coordinate 25,233,853 of CM041550.1, forward strand.
ACATACAACAGCTCTTAACAAAGTGTTGTTTTTTATAAACTGATAATATATACTATATGTTGTGTTTAATAAATACAGTACAACATTTCCTTATGAAATCTAATAGAGCAAGAGTCTTAAGTTAAATAAAATGTAAAAGCAAAAGGGTAGTAAGTTAATAAATACAGGCAAGTGCTGAAATGAAATTATACCATACAAGTCTGCAGTCTGAGACTCCAGACTCTTCATGCATTCCTTCCCATTAACATCCCCATATTACACGTATTACACACATAAAAACACATACAAAGAAATGTTAAACGTAACACAGAGTGTTGGAGGCAGTTTGGCCTCTTTAGGTAACCTGCCTGGTCTTTTATATGTGCGAGACATGTCACATAAACATGGGAATCACACACATCGCTCCACGGGCCTTGTGAGGCAGTGCTTCATACTGAGCCACTGTTCAGCTCAGCAGCGGAGACAAAAAGAGGTGGATAGATGGAGAGGATAAAAAGAGACTGACAGAGAAGGATTGTCAGGCCTGGTCGGTTCCAGGGCTCGAGGTGCTGCCACCTATTGTCTCTCTCTGTGCTTGCATCATGCCTGAGTGGCCACTCTCAAAACAAGCCTGTGCACATGAGCGACCTCTGTGGCTCCCTGTGCCTCTGTGCTTGTGCACATCCTCAAAAGAGGGTGAATGCCAGTGTCAGGCTCACTGGCCCTCTCTCCTGTGCTAGCACGGTCTTACAAGCAAGAATTTTAATGAGCTTGTTGGGATTTTCTCATTGGAAGAGAGGAATGTAACTGAAAATACTGACAGTTGAGCTGTTGGATCGAGTATCGCAGAGGGAAGTGGAGCGGAAGGAATAAAGGTGAGCGGGAAAGATACTAATGATTTGAAGTCTGATCATAAGAGAATGGTTTGATCATGTTATTACCTCATGCATTCTTTTGTGATGGGATGTGATCAGACTGTGATGGGGCAACTCACTATGTGCCCAAATGTTTATGGGGTATATATTGTTTAAATGAACAAGACAAATAAATAAATACATATGATAATGTGGTCAAGATCTCAGTTATACAGAATCAAACTGTGTTTTTGTAATGCTCTGTGCAGTGTTAGGTGCATATTAGGTTAGTGGTCATTATATTGTACATTGTTGAGTCAGGTGCATTTCAGATTAGATTCTTTACCAATTTAATTGTTTGATACTTTTCAATCTACTTATTAATTGATAAAATGTATTTAAATAGATGTGTATAGAGATTTAACATATTTTTCCTGCCTATAAATCATAAATATGTGCAGAAATTGTTACCATTAGATGTCAAAAACCAAATAAAAAACTGTATTCTGACTGTATTCTACACCAAAACAACACAGTAAAAGTTGTAAAATCTGTGATATATTATTTTGTTATGATGTCCATTTGACACACAAGTTGAGCATTGTTCTGAATGACCGGCTTTTCTACAGAGTAGTGAATAACTATTTCAAAGCTCCAAATGAGAAATGTACCTCAAAGGTATAACAGACAGAGTCTCTATCACAGGCCACACAAGACTGACTTCACATCCACATAGAGTGGATGAGGTAAGAGAGGATGCCCTCTGCTGGAGTACAGTAGTGACTTTGTCCTCTTATCTGGCCATCAGTTCTGACTCTATTTAGCCAGACTCTCTGTGCCCTTGACTTCACTGCAGTGTTTTCTCAGGGCAGCAAACTGGCCATCCTTCAAGCTCCAGTAAGTTTCAAATCTTCCTCAAGCTCGGCTCCTCTACCAGAGGCCTGGGAGTTTGGGGGTCCTGTACAGTATCCTAGCTGTTCCTGGGATTGTGTTCCTTTGAACAGAGACCTCAGATGTTGTTCCTGGAATCTGCTGGAGCCACTCTCCCAGTTAGTGGCTCACAGCACTCAACACTGAGACCACTGCTCCCTTTACTTTATTAAGTAATCAAAAATAAATATATATATTTTTACTTTTTATTTTTACTCAGGGACATTTTACCTATGTTACCATTTTACCTGTTTTACTGCTATATTATATTATAATACAGTACTATAGTATACCATACCAGTGGTTTCCAACCTTTTTGCTGTCATATCCACTTTTGTCCCCTTATGGCCTTAGAGTGAAATATATTTTTGAGCAATAATGAAACAGATTCCTTCCTTCCTTGATTCCTTCAAGGATCTTTAGAGGTATCAACATGTGATAGAACTGAGTAAAGAAGTTAAAGCCAAAATTAGAAAAACATCAGAAAAATATACATTATTTTGTGTCACAAAAGTATCTGCTGACCCCTCTATTTTTTCTTGGGACCCTTTTAGGGGTTCTGACCCCCGAGTTAGGAACCACGGCACTATATATACAATAGTGCTAAAGTATTTTGAATATATTCTTTGTGAATTGAAGAAGGTATCTCCAATCATCCACAACATGTTAGACGAGGCAGTGGCATCAATTTCTTAGAGAATGCTGCCCTCTATAGATTGTTTGAAATATTGCAGCTTTTTTCCTAAAGGCTCAACCATTAAATCTTTGACCATATAAACTACACATTTATTCACATTTGAAGCATTTTACTTCTATTTAAGAAAATATCATGTTTCCGAGCTCACATTAAATAATTAAGTGCCCATTTACCACTGAGTTTACATGCTTTTAACAGGATTAGATTTAGAACAAGTTCTGTGCAGTGACTGTGTGTCACATAATGATCTTCCTGTATATACATGTCTTTCATATTAGTTTTACTCTCACTTGTAAGTCAAAGCACATTGTATTTACATATCCAACTGTTCATCAGTAGACACATACTGTATAATCAACATTTGTAAATAGAGAAATGTATCACAGCTACCACTAATACTGTATATTACCAAACAGACTACAAACTGTGTTTCCAACAGTTTTGTACACATGTACACATCATACACAATTCGATAAAACAGCACTGCCTTTACAAACATTCTGCCTTTACAAAGATAATGATGTTCAGTTTTGATTACACATCAACTACATTACATTTAAATGCGTTTCTAATATTCCTCTCCCCCTCATTTATGTAAATGAATGAGCACAACAGTACAACCATCTATTTGATGTGACACATTAGTTTCAGTTCCTGTCTGTGGAGACATGAATCTGTTGTTTGTATTGGCACTGTTCTCTGCAATGTATCATCCAATATAATGCACTGTGGCAGGGACAGTGGGGGAGAAGGTATTCATATCCTTTACTGAAGTAAATGTAGCAAATTTCAAAATACTTAGAAAATAATTGAAAAGTAAATAGTATCAAAGTACATAAATATATAAAGTAACTGAAAGTACTCCTGCAGAGAAATGGTGCTCTCAGCAATAGATTATATTGGCTGTTATACTGGTGGCTGTTGGCTAGTTAATCTTTAACAATACTTGCTATTTTTAAACGGATCATTCGTAAGTAAGTAGTAACAACAGCTGTCAGATAAGTGTAGTGGAATAAAGTGGACAAGATTTCCCTCTGAAATGTAATAACATTTAACAGAAGTACTCAAGTATAGTAGTTATAGTAGTAGTATATAGTAGTATAGTAGTATATGCTATAGTTACAGTGCATCAGTGAGTAGGGAGATGTCTTTCTTTATGAAACTATGAATATATATCTCAATTATGATATACAGTACACAGTATATGCAGTGTATGCCTTATAATGACCAAAGTGTTGTGCCTAATTGTTACTTTTTAAATAGGATGTAGTCATTTTGTGACAAAAGATTTCCACTTCATGAAATTAGAATAACATTTGCATCCTTCAGTTGGACTGTGGGTAAATCAGTTATTACTGTGGTGGATGTCAGCTACAAAATGTTTTAAACATGTCCAATAATCAAAAAGCTGTACAATTTTACAGTCTGAGGGATTTCAGTTGTCGAGTTGGATCACATGAGATGTGTGAATCCTGAAACGGAAAGAGGAGTATCTAATCTCTGTATTCATTGACATTTGGCCTTTGGATATCGTGACCACAGCAGTGAGAGTGTGAGTTTTTTTGTGACAAAACTGTCCTGAGCTTGTGAGCCACAGTTAGGTGCCTGGTCAGGCATTTGGCTCTGGTTTGGGAATCCTCATTTCCAGCATTCTCAAAGTGGCCATCACAAAAGAGCGTCCGTCCGGAGGTACGAAAGCTACAAAACAGCCCTATAAACTGAATAGAACTGTCTTAGTGGCCATTTCCTTGCCCTGTGTGGTAAATCACAGCGTTTGTCGCAGGGAGGTTTATGTTGTTTGTGCACAATCTGCCACCACTTCAAAGCTGTGGGAGGGGACCGAGAGAGGGGGGAGGGAGGTTGTTGTCCTCTTTCAGTGACTCATGGTCAACCTCAAAGGGCCCGGTCTATAACATCCGGTCCAGGAATTTTGTTGGCTTAACAGGGAGAAGTGGTCAAGAAGTTGTCATTGTTTGACGCTTTAAGAATTCAGCAGGTGGGAACAAGTAATTTCTTCGTTTTCTTCTTCGTTTGGATGCCAACTGGGCGGCCCATTTTACTTTCTTGCACAGGAAGAATTACATGGCTGCTTCTCTCGGATATGACTTTGTCTGGGACTTTCCTCCATCTCCCCTCTGAAGACCATGAGAACATTGCTCTGGTCACTTGAGGTCCAGACTGCTGACCGCAGATTGCTGCAGATACAGTGGCCATCAGCCTATCCACAGCCAAAGCGTCACCGCAGCAGTCACAGCTGGCTGAGTGAGCTGGCAGTATAGCCAGCCACAAGTGCCCTGTCTTCTCTGACTCACAGCCCAGTCTGGTTTTCCAAGTCACGGTAGCGTGCAGTGCAGAGCCTATGGAAGAGCATCAGACGCCAACGCACACCCCGACCACTAATCACACATTAACAGTCTCTCTCAGGGGAGGAATCAGTGAGGGAGTTCTGTGATGTCTCCAAATGATCCAGTAAAAAGTTGCCCTGCTGTTACGGTAAAGAGAAGTAACAAAATCACACATTAGAGGAAGCTTTACAGCTGGAGCCGTTGTTTTTTTTATAGAAGTAATAAATGTGCTTTTACTGTTTGTGCTGAGTTTAGATTTTCACTCAGAGTTGTGTGGAGGTATCAGATACATTACCTTTAGTGACCACTAGGAGGAACCAGTGATCTGTTTTTTTGCTATTGGTCCTGTGAAAACAAACTTTATGAACCATGAATTAAAATTATTAATTGCATATTACTTTGATGCTCTGCAGTTTTTTCAGGCCGATATCTGTTTTTTTTTTTAACAGGTAAAGACACCCCGATTCTTTCTCCTCTCGCCCAATGGCAGCCTGAAGCACAGACATTGGGGATATTCGTTCTCATTCAATGATAACAGAGAACAGTCCATTGGATTCACACAGGCCAAAAATATTTATAAAAAATTGTAGATCTGATAATAATAAAATAAAACATATAAAGTTTATTTATTTGTTTATTTATTTATTTTAAAATAATCAAATCAGTCACTGGATCACTCTCTCTACAGTTTCTACAGGAACACCCCTTGATGGATATTTGACTACTAAATGACTGATCTAATATTTTTCTTTTAACTTGATAAGATCATCACTGAATAAATTTGAACAATGATGGTAATTGGTGGGAGTAATTCAGTTCCATCTGGTAAAACTTTCAGTACTGTTGATAAGTGCTTGAATTTAAACACACTTCTGTTCCAAGAGCAGTTTTGTTGTTGTAAGCAAACACGAGACTTCAAATATCCCTTAAAGTGATATTTCTTTAAGTTCTTCAGTAAAGGTATCTGTATTCAACCAAAGTGCTCAATGGATCGTCAAATAGCCCCCCCAACACGTTTCCAGTATCAGAATTGCAAGGCTCAGACCAGCCGGCCCACTTCACATGATCAAACTTCTCTTTCAAGCTCTTTCTGTTTGTTAACTCAATATTTAAACAATTATCACATCTCACACCACTCTATGACTGCCAGATTTTCACTCTGTCTTTGCGGTATAAACACACAAAAGTACTTCTGCCTTTGGATGTGGTCAGACACTCCTCGTCTGAACTTCAGAGTACTGACACCCTTATCATTTTAACTTAGATAATGCTTTAGTCATGGATTACTGAACTGACCAACCGGGGACACGTCCAGGGGCCCATGAGGTCAGGGGCCCTAGGTTCACTTACAAAATGTCATTGAAAGAAACACAAAATGACTACAACAAGAGTTTACTTGTGATCAGATTATTTATGCCAGGTTTGAACATGACCAAAGACACAATACTGTGCAGAGATGCAAAACAACCACAAACTACAAAAATGGCTACAAAGAGACTGCAAAACAACGCAAAATTACTACAAAGACATACAAAACAACCACAAAGACAAGCAAAACGACTACAAACACATGAAAAAACACCACAAGAGACAAAGAGACAAAAAGGACTACAAAGAAACACAAAACTTCCAAAAAGAGACACAGCCTGGGGTCTGGGGCCTCGGGGGTGATTTTCCCACTTTTTCCTGTTGGTAATCCAGCTTTGTTCATTACATCCTCAGGTATGCAGACATACTGTACTTATATGTGCCCATATTCATTTGGAAACACACCAATATGCTAAAAAAAACTATACCACACTGTCCTTTAGACCCTCTCTGAAATCATCCACTGTGAGATTAAACTATGTAACCTTTGGATCTGTTATATATCTGTATGTTTAACAATCACTTTGGTTACATTCAGTTAGAAAGATTCTTAAAATGGAGCTGATTTGATTAAAGGTTATATTTTTGACTTTCTTTAGATTATAGAAATATCTAGGGTGATAAATTCCCCTATTATTAAACTTAAACTGGAGATGAGCATATCGAACAAGCACAATCATAGTTGCCTTGTATATGTAATGTCTCCCAGGAATCTTCAGTGATCTGTGGTACTGATATGAACAAGGAAGAGAAAGACACACTTATTCACCTCTGGCCATTTTAGCGACATCCGCTCAGTTCTTAAATTTCAAGGTTTGCGGTGGTTCATTCGCCCGTTTCCTTGAGAGTAATGCAGGAAAGCATCTTGGTTAGTCTAAATTACAACATACATCCTGTTGTCCTCTGACCAGAACAATCTGTTTAAAATTAGACCAACCACTTCGGCATATTGACACAATTAGCTTATCAGCTCACTGGTCCTCCAGGCTTTCTGCAAGAGTGAGCGATTTATAGTAAATCTTTTTTATCTATCTGTGACTTAGGGGAGGTTTAACACAGATACAGGGATAGCTGATGAAATTTCAAGACCTACAGTGCATCTCTTTAAGTGACACCAGAGTTCACCATGCAGTGTATAGTCCTTGTGTGGTACTTCACTGTCTCATAAATTTCGTAGCAATTAACCTATGAAGCACCTTTCATGGCCCGTTTTACATCTGGGCCTGCTGCTTCAGAAACGTGAGACGACGGGCATGCGTTGATGCTGCGCTCCCAGCTGCCGATGTCGAGATAATACTCAGCGACTGTGTGCGTCACTCTCTTGTCATGGTACTTTGAATACTATCAGCTCTCTTTCAAGCTTGCCCAAACACAGAGGGCCAGTTTGAGGAACCCCAGGGAGGGATCCATCCAAAATATGCAGGCTAGATGTAGATACACATCGCTGGTCTGAGCCTCGGAGAATAAAAGGACAGCAGATGAGGGGAAAGGAATAAACTCTCCCTCATCTCTCAATCTCTCTCGCATGTTGCTTGCATTCAGTCTTCTTTTTTGTAACTCTTTCGGTTTTCTGTTTATCCTTGTTACTTTCTGCCTCTTCATCTGCCCACCCAGATATTTCATTCTGTATGAGCTTGAAAGTGTGAATATTTATTTTGATTACTGAAAAAAGGTAATTGGCGATGAGTCAATACATTATTTAATCTATACAGTGCTGCAACATATGTCTACTTTCTGTTTAATCAGTAAAGACAAAAATGTCCCAGAAATAACAAAAAAGTTGCCATATGATGTTTCCGGATCCAAAGAAAACAATTTTTTTCAAATTCCACATTCAGGTGAAGGCAAACAGTCAAAAATGCAAAACTCTAAACCATTGTTTTTGCCTTGTTATACATATTGCATGATTTGACTGGTATTTTTCATATATGAATATGTAAGCAGCATTCTAATATGTTGCTGGTAGAAATAAGTGGAAATAATATTTATTGCTTACTTGTGTTTAATATGTTAAATCTGTGTGTTAAGTTGTATAATGATAATAAATGAACAGCTTTCCTTTCCAGCTCTAATTCATGGAGCAGTTAAACCTTGCTGCTACACAGACCTTTGACAATAAAGTGTACTCTTGTATGCCCGTCAGTGTCTGCCTTTATTATCTGAACTTCATCTGAGAGCTTTCAGACACCTGTCCAAATGATGTTACCTAAATGCTGTGCAGATATATGAGATCAAGGCCATTTTTTACATGCCCTCCTCCCACTGTTTTTATTATAGTCAGCCTGTGATGCATTGCACAGTCACATAGGTGATTGGTCAGCTTGATGCTTCCTCTCAGCGGAAAGACCTGGTCGATTTTCCCATATGACCAAATCGTCTGGGAACCTGAAGTGTAGAGACAGGCAGTGAAATTGGACTTAGACTCGTTACCTCCTACTTCTCTTTGAAACCTGCATTTTACAGTCTCAAGAGATCCACTTGTTTTCTCTCAGATATGATCCAGTCTCTGTAACTGACCCAACCATTGTTCCTGCTGCAGCAACAGTCATAAGAGGTAGCTACAGTTAAGTGCAACCAAAGCTCACGGGGCAGGAGGTGGCTGGGGATTCATATGAGGGGTTCATGTGTGCCACATCTGAGTGCTTTGATTCCTCATGGTCAGAGGTTGGGGAGTTTCCCCACTGTTTCTTGCTTTTGTTGTGGTCCCTCACTGCAGCTTTGGTGATTAAGTTAAGGTGCTTTGATGTACCATTAGACAAACTTCGAAGTGACAGGGCGATGGGGTGGGGTGGGGAAGAGACAAGGGGGTGTGGCAGTGTCTTTCTCAGACAGGTGAGTGATGGTCTCAGACAGGGGAGAGGTGATGAAAGACATCAGCTATTGTGTTGTCAGTCTCAGACCTACTGTAAAAACACCTCTTAGTATCTGAGCAAGTTACAAAGGGGCTTTGCTTCAAGAGAGCGCTTAAAGCCTCAAAAGTCGAAGTCCCAAATGACCATGCTTAATGTCACTCAGTGTCTTAAGTATCAACTCTTTGTGCCTGTATAGACATGTTACTTAACTAATGTTGTTTGGGGAACATTTACATTTGACAGGTAGGTGGAAAAAACTGATTGTGATTGACAGCTGAGAGAGATCAGCCTGCAGTGACTGAGGCAGTCACTCTTGGTGTCTGATACATATCCCCAAAGCAAACACAAGGCTCCTATCACATTACCTGAGCCCACATATGTGGTGTTGAGTCCAACTGGGTATTTTAAAGACAAATTGAGAACAAAAAATCTTTTATTGTCCTAGTGCAATTGCTTTGGACAGCAAAGATGCATTGTTCCCCTTAAAGAATGAAGTTATACAATAGAGGTAGCTATTGTAACTGCGTAAGCAGGTCTCACACCACAACATGTCATGTAGGTCATAGTCAGTGAATCAGCCAGACTGGGGCACTGTCTGGGATTCCACATTATTCCCCAGGTGACCGTCTGGACAGTCTTAACCCCGTTTACCTTGATTCTGCAGTGGTAGACAGGTAGTCCAATAAGTATGCACGAGAAACACGGGAAGCTGGATGTCCTCATTTAAGAATCTTAAGCCCTTTGCTTGGCAGGATTCACTTCCAGTCGCTCACCCGAGTGTTGTGTGTCTGTGTAAGTGGACTGATGCCTCCTTTGGCTCAATGTTGTGTTTTCTTTAGCCGTAAAGGGGATGTTGACACCAAATTTTAAAGACACATTTTAAAGATATCTTGTCATCCTGATTTTTGTGTCCATGTTTTAGATTTCTGATATTGTCTCCCCACCACCCAAGTACAATGCATTACTATGTCTTTTCAAAAACATTTTAACGTTAGTCTGTATAATACACAGACCTCCCTGTCAGCAGCTTGGATTAGACAAAGAAAATCAAAACTTTCATGGACAGAGCTAAAGATAACTCAAGTCTGTGTCTTTCTAATTTGGGTGAACTAGCCCTTTAATAGAGTTCAATGTCACCTGGTTTTGGAGGTAAAGGTCCATTTCATTTTTCCTATAGAGAAAGTTACCTGTCATACAGCTGGAGCATTATGGTCTGGTTAAATCATCAGCACAAAAGCCGAGGCTCATGGCTGCTGTAGTATTTTGAGCCGTCCAACATTCCAAACAAACGGATGCAACGTGTTTTTTCGGAAACAAAGTTGAAAACTCAGGGTCCTAACATAAACTGGTTAATGTCATGTTATTATCTGGATAATGTAACGACCCTACACTGTTACATTATCCAGGAGAGTTCTGTGTTTCTATGTTACGTAACAATGTCACTTACCCACTTTTCCACCTTGATTATATCTGGTACATTTGCACATATCTACATATATATATATATATATGTATATATATATACACACACACACACACATGCACTGGTGGAGCTGTCAGATACCTTGCTTAAAGGCACAACAGTAGTTATGACATTTAAGAATTCCTTATTTACATTAACCACCCAGTTTGCTTCATTTGTATTTAAACCAGCGATCTTTCAGTGACATTATCCTGATCACGGACAAGCTGATACTGAAGCTCCACAACCTGAGACTGCCCCTCAGGCCTCAGATGGTGAGAATCGGGGACAACACATCCTCTACACTGGTCCTGAGCACAAGGCTCAACAAAGACTCTTCTTCCTCAGTGAAGCTGAAACGTGCTGGACTCTCCCCTCAGCTCCTGACAAACTTCTACAGGGCCACAATAGAGAGCATCCTCTGCCTCAGTGCAGCAGTGTGGTATGGCAGCTGCACTGCACAAGACCAAACTTAGCCCGGGTGGTGAAAACTGCACAGGGGATTGTGGGTCCCCTTCCAGACCTGGATTCAATATACGTTGGCCAGATCCAGAAGAAGGCCATGCCGACCCTACTCACCCGGGAAATGGACTGTTTGTACCGCTTCCATCTGGAAAACTGTACAGAAACATAAAGACAACAACTACCTGTCTGAAAAACAGCTTTTTCCCCAGAGCTGTTCAATCCATTTCCCCACACACACACACACACACACACACACACACACACAGGCACATAATTGAACAATAGAGAACTTGAGCCATGCACTGACTACACTTTAACAACTGACCCACCCCCCTATTGTACATTGCTGCTACAACTTTAAATCTTTAGATATTTATGTAAACATATTACATATTTTTACATATATTTATGTTTAAAGCTGGTAGTAAACACTCTTAATTTCATTTTGTGAAAACATGATGACAATAAAGATTCTTGATTCTTGATTACTGCATCTTTGAAAGGAAATTGTTCTTTTTTTTTAGTGTAAAAGGCAAAACCCTCGCTGTGCAGGTCTGAGCCATTGAGGAATTCAACCTGGCACATCAGTGAATGAAACTGAAGCCTTCTGGCTACCCAGAGAGCTGCCCCGTATTACAACTACAAGTGTAATCACAGTAATCTGGCTGAATCCCATTATAGCACTACCAGAGTCTAGACAGGATGATCTCTGCACTGCTCCAAACTCTCAACTCATAAATGACATCAGTGAATTTTATACCATTAAATTTCTCACACACATACAAACAAATGCCCAGAGTTTGCCTCCACAGCGCACGCACACACACACACACACACACACACAACCATTATCCAATAATCCACCTAAATCAAAGCGCAGCATAACCCTGTGTGATATCAGGCAGAGGGGGCAGGGGATTTGCTCTCTCTAAAAATACAACATAAGAGATGAATGAGTGGAATCCAACGCACTAAGCTGTTTTATACATTTGTGTATGCACATGCTTTGGGTTCATTTACCAACTCAGTTTTGTTTACCATCTTTCATCCTCGATCTTCAGTATGTCCTCTGGCTTTTCGGCAAAGTAGATTGATTTTGCTTAATAGTCTGCTTTATGAGGTGGGACATGTTCCAGACAAACACGTGGATTAGAGAGCACAGGGACACATTGTAACCCGAGCACAGGCAGATGAAAATGCTGTTCTGGATTTCCTCTGCCAAGCTGAAGTTAAAACTGTCCCCATGAACATGAGTTCACATATCCTTTTGTGTTTTCACTGATGATGCTGCTGCTGTCCTTAAAAGGAGGGCATCAGCACCCTAACAATGGCCAATGTAGGACAAATGAAACCAGCACCACCGACAGTGTCCTCAGAAAGTTCAACCCATGTCAATACGTGGGTAACTGTTTGGATGTAATACTGCAGTTTTGCCCTGCTAGTCAGTCAATCCACACTTTGGTACAGAAAATGATCTCTCAACAGATACCACAGCCATGTTTCGGTGTTCACAGTCTGCAGAGAGTGATTCTTACAATTTTGGTGATCCCCTAAAACACCATCAGGTCAAATGTTCACTTGTCTTTGGTTCCTGATATTTTGGAAACCTCTGGTTGGCTTTCAGGACATTTTGTTTTCATGTACTCATGGCCTTTCTTTGACACCAACCCTCAGGAGGAGTTTTATGTGTTTACCTCCTCTCTTGCTCTGACTCTAAAGGAAAAATGTGGTTTATTCAAACGTAGGTTATGACCTGAAACGAAGAGCTGCTGCTGCTGTTCATACAACATACCATAAACTTTATCCTAATCCTAACATCCACCTACAGTCTGGAATTTATTACCATCACTTTCCAATCCTTGTTGAAATGAGTTTCATCTATTATGGAAGGGAGTAACAAGGTTAGCACAGAGCGTAGACACCAGATATCTACACATTTTTACTTCATTTATTCACTTTATTTCTCAGGGGCCGTACACATTAATAAACAATTCTGTAAATATGCCAGAAAGGGCCAAAAAGACTAGTTTTCATCTTTAATCCATTGCCAGATGTAAAATTGGCAGCCTAAAGCAAACATGATTTTAAGAAACAATAATCATGATATAAGGGATATTCATGTGTTCCACATGAGATGTCTGAGTGAAAGCTAAATGATGGGATCTCACTGGTCCCAAAACAGTAAAGTACCACTTGATTTGAAGAGCTAAGCAGGTCTGCCAAAGGGGAGCTCCGATTGCAGTGTTGACATTGCTCTTTCTCATCCTTCACCTGCTATCTATTAGCTCAGTGCTTGTGATACTGGAGGAACGCTACATTGTTTCTCCACCAGAGTCATTTTTGCCGGGGGCTAGTTTCACTGTCATGGACTCTGACACTGAAAATGATTCTGGATGCTTTATTCTCATCAGCGTTATGGAAATACCCACTTGGTACAGTTCTGGTTATCTAAGCAAATCTGAAGTGAGAGTGATTATCCATAGTGGATACAATGATCATCTTCTTCTCAGAGTTAATAAAACTATGATACATCTCTAAATGCATGCCGACTTGAAAACAAGGTTCTATATTAGCATTTTTAGAGTACAGTGTTTTTATCCAGTGGCAATAAATTAGTGTCTGGTGTGTCTTCGTTCCAATCGTGTGAGAGGCCAGAAAGGTCTCTGTTGTGAAACAGTGCCCAGCTTACATCTCCAATAATGTTATTATTTGGCATGTTGTTCCTTTGTGTCTCCCTGTAGTATCAATAACATGTGAATTATAAAGGCTTTGTTCTGTGTTTTGGTCATGATGTGACACATATTTCAGATTTCAATATACAGCAACTCCTCTGAGAGAAGTGTCATGGTAGTGTGTGTTACTCCCCTGAGGACAGAAAGGTGTAAGTTTGCACATATCAACAGACACACATTTAGTGTGTGCAGACATACCTAGATTCATGTATGGACACTTGCATGCACAACACAAAAATGAATATATATACTTAAGAAACATCTATCAACAAGAAATATATATCTATATACACTACCAATCAAAAGTTTGGACACACCTTCTCATTCAATGTTTTTTCTTTATTTTCTTTAATTATTTTTGACATTGTAGATTAATACTGAAGACATCAAAACTATAAAAGAACACATATGGAATTATGTAGTAAAGAAAGAAAGTGTTAAATAAACCAGAATATGTTTTATATTGTGGATGATTCAGAATAGCCACCTTTTGATTTGACAGTCTCAACACATTAAGAAGGCAAGAAATTCCACAAATGAACCTCCCCAAGAGTGTGCAAAACTGTCATCAAATCAAAAGGTGGCTACTTTGAAGAATCTAAAATCTAAAATGAGAAGGTGTGTCCAAACTTTTGACTGGTAATGTACACACTACACACACACACACACACACACACACACATATATATATATATATATATATATATATATATATATATATATATATATATATATATATATATATATATATATATATATATGATATTGGCAGTAATCCAAGAGAAAGACCTTGGATAAAAATACAGTGAATATCCACATATATACACATATCCACATATATCCACATATACATACAACAGAAGGGAACACATACACATAGAGTGAGAGGGGAGAGGTGAGGCTGAATCTCTTGGAGGGCCAAGGTGGGAAGGAAGGAGCGGGAGTCTGGATAGAGAGAAAGGTGTCTATCGATCCAATGCAGCAGTCAGTCTGCTGAAAGGGGAATTAGTTCATAGGCTGTGCGAAGGTAAAGAGCCCTCTACTGTCTGTTCCTTAAAGCTTATTAAGCAGTCTATGGCATTAGTCACCCCCTAACCCCTCCACACAAACAAAATGCATTACGCAAGTTTGATTTTGACAGAAGCTTTTTTCTTATGTAAATAATTCATATTTGTATGAGCATACTCCAGGCTTTCCTAGAGTATGCACATGGATATATATGTGCATAACACACAAATCTGTGATTTGTTTTTCTTATATCCAGTGATCATACACAAAAGATTTTAAGAAGTTGAGATATTAAATAAATAAATAAATATATATATATATATATATATATATATATATATATATATATATATATATATATATATATGATGGAAAAAAGCTAACTGAATTCAATTCTAAGTAAAGAGTTTTCAAACTTGCTCGCTGCGCCTTTCTTCAGAGGTCCAGGTGGTTGAAGTATAATCCAGGCTTGTGAAGAGAGAGAGTGCGAGCGTTGTCCGGTGTCTGGACAGCATCTTTGGGACTCACGGCTCTGCACGGCAGGTCCAGACAGACCTAGAGGGGATTTGGTCACGCAGGAGTGGGAAACTGGGGCACACTGGGATCTGTGGTCCTTAAAGTGGAGTCCTTGGTTTTACTGAATGAGCCTGGGCCGACCCAGCTACAGTTGCGGCCACGTCCCATTGGTCCAGCTGCAACTGGTGGCGTGCAGATCTTGGGTATCAGCTGTTGTGCTGGCAGCTGTCAGTCAGTCAGCCTTTGTGCTGGATTGGCTTCTAGACTGATTGTGTTGCAGGTCTTTGGACTGTGTGGGGCAGGTTATATGTACATGATTGGGACACCAGATCTTACGAGGATGATTTTTGATGTATTTTTTAACTTCCTGGGATTAGGAGAATCATTGGAGCACCAGCATGTATATGTCCAACACATATCCGGGGTAAGTGTAATTCATTTGCCAACAGTCTCATAAAAGTGCTTGTTTAATATAGACAAAAATAGTACAATCTCACAGCTATTAGGTTGAATGTAAAAATACCCCAGTACTCATAACAGATATACTTTGCCAGAAAAAGGTTTGCTTCAATTTGAAGTTACTGCTGCTGATACTAGGCTATGGTATTGCAATGTGTTTGCATAGACAAATGCTCATACATCCATGGCCTTGATACTGCTGGTTAAGTTGGTTACATAGAATTTGATGCTGCTATTAAATAAAAAACAATATGTCTGAAAAATAAAATAAAAAATAATAATAATAACAAAAAACTTCTTCTCATAGTAATAGGTGTACTTTTTGTACTCTTTTTAAATTTACATATATCCTTTTTGGGACATCTGGGATGATGTGTTTGTTTTCAACTAGTGGCATGGCAGGTGCTGCATACCCCATTTATTACCTAGCCAAAGTTGATTGCTTGTAATGCCTGAGTGCGTATGGCTGAAGGCGCGCGTCAGTGTCAGAGGGAATGTCCTCTTAATGGGGGCAGCAATCAGGCAGCCATTGCCACTGAGCCAAAGGCAAACACGCTAGAAACATGCAGCATGTCAGAGGCTCATTAAGGGACGGAGCAGCGTTTATAACACTGCTGAGAGGAACAGTAAATCACTGTGCTCCCCTACAGCTCTGAGTGGAGGGAGTCCTGCCCTGTCTGATCATCACTCTGCACACACCACTGACTCTGTGTGTGTGAGTGTGTGTGGAATGTATGCTGGTATGCTTAACAGTAGTGGCAGCAGAGGCCAATTTTCTTACTGTTTTTATATTCAATGGTCTCCAAAGACCAGGGGCTATGAGTGTGATCCATATAATGATGCAAGTTAAACGTGTGAATAGCTTGCTTCAGGCCTGTCAGTACACTTCTATTTAAGACATTTGAGGAAGTGAACTATTTTACTCAATTTTCCAATTTTCATAACGATAAAATCCTACCTTATTCCCAGTCCATAAAGAAACACTGACAAAAGGTACAGTTGGTGACAGGCAGAGTCATTTCACTTTTGCCGGTGATGACAAAAAACACTGTGATATATTTGAGCATATTGTTTGGGAAATCCACTAATTCACTCTCTAGCTGAGATTTAGATGATTAACTTGTGGCTAACTTAGCTAACTGTTGTCTAGCTGCATCTTTAAATTTAAGAATCAGATATTAGAGTTTTTTCTCACCCAACTCTTGGCAAGAAAGCTAATAGGCATATTTCCAAATTGTTTAAACTAGCTAAAGCTATTTCCTTTAAGTCTGACAAACTAGAATTATGAACAGAATGTATCTAAATGTGGTATAAATGATGGAGTTAGAAAAGAAAGTTAAACTAAGACCAAATAAAGATTAATATCAAAGATTAAAACTCTGATCATGAGCAGGACCACTCACCTCCTATTTTCTGTCCAGGTCCGGTTTGTGCACAACCTCATCCATCTGACTCTGCTCCATTGAAACTTGAAGCATTACTGGAGGAAACACACTGTGTACAGTCCAATGTGAACGCATCAAGTCTTCAGACATTAGCTCTTGATTAACTCTTCCGATTAGATAGCCATCAGCAGGACTGGGCCCTGATACAAACCAAATGGGATAGTAGACACACAGCCAGAGTGAACTGTGTCATTGTAAGGCTGATAATGGCCGCTTTCTTACACACATTAAATGCAAGTCAGGGGGGCCATTGAGGCCCCTGGTGGCCTGTTTTTGCATGAAGTAAAATGCCTCCCATTCAATAGGGCATGGGCAGCAACGTTAAACATTTATGGGGGTTGTTTAAACAGCCGTTAACTGCAGATTAAGTGAGATCTGTGCTCCTGGTTTCGAAGAATCTGCCGTTCAGCTCCTGCATAGACACACACACACATATACAAATGCAAGCATGCAAGTGGATGAAAACAAGCGCACACACATTCACACTCGAAAACACAAGACGGCATGTGCACTCACACACACAGATACATGAATGAAACCATTGCATGTACGTACATAATCACACACATGGATGTCTGTAAAACAAACTGCCGTGTGTGTGTCGACATACACACACATATAGATCATTCATGCCTGCACCTCTGCTATCCTCTTGGGCATTGCTGCTGGAACTAGCCTATCATGTGCCAACAAAGCTTTAGATTCTGCTGGTTCCCTGATGGATTGTTAACGTATCGAATAGGTGTTAACACAGTTTGGATTGAGCTGGTTTGTAGGCTTGCAGTTGCTTACATTTTACTTTAAAGAAAAAACTAAACTAAACTAAAACTTTAAAAAAAAACTTGGACAACCATCAACATTTTTACTTTACTGTTACTCTTGGGTTAGAGAAACATTAGAGAATAGGGATGTCATCTGCCTATTTAGCTAACTACATCAACTGTCAAAAAAAAAGACATAATGAGGAAATAAAAAAACATGGATGGATAGAAGAGCTTAGCAAATATATTTTGTCAACAGAAAGGAACAATGATTACAGAATCGATCCTATCTGACTATAATTTAATTGTGCAAGATGAAGGCATAATAGAGGAAAAAGTGAATTATTTTGAGAGTGACCATTTTGCAGAGAGTACAGCAAAAACTTTTCCTCACTGTATTGATAAAAACACATTCTGGGTTGCATGCATTTCATAGCATGCACACATTTCCAATTTTCCATAAATGAACTGCGTGTGATCATAATTTTTGGGAGGAGCAATGGAACTGGAATAGGACAAATGGGAAACTTTCATTTGGTCAGCAGCAGACCACGACCAATGCATGGCATATTCTGTATCAACCAGTCGTTAGTTTTTTATCTCAAGGCTGACTGGTCTTGAGGGGTTGCATAATCCTGGGGATGGGGCAACCCTTTTACCGCCACATGGGAGAGCTTGGTCTTTCCTTCAGTGTATATAGAAAAAGGGAAGTAATTGAGGAAGTAATTTGTTTGTAACTGTGAGCAAACACAATACTCAGACAGCATTTCAACGGCCCTAGTGCCCTGGTATGGGGGGCTGATGTATTACAGTGTCCTGTTTTTCACTTGCCCTTTCCGGCCTAATCTGGCCTTGAAACCTCTGTCTGAGCGGACGAGACCTGGCCCTCTGTAAAGGATGAGACTGTGACCAGACCAGATTATCTTCGCCAGACCTTCCCACTGTCTCGTTGTCAACCCAGACAGAAACATGACATAAGGGTGAAGTTGTGCCTGAAGCTGAGTCTTGCACGCTTGCCCTGTCTAATATGGAGTTAGCCTCCTTTTTCCCACTCTGTAATTAGCAGTGGAGGCTGGTTGGTAGATGGATGTGGAGAGGAAACGCCATGAGGTCATGAGGCTGGTGGTGGGTCACTGTCATGGACTTGTTAATGAGGTGAGGATGTTTGGACTGCACTGATGAGTTAGTTGGCCTGTGGAAAGAAGTGGAAGTGGTGTGATTTGGACTTGGAATGCAGGAGAAAAAAAAATCATGGGTCAGTGCTATGTCAACCTGGAACTGAAAAAGAGTTCACTTAAAGTCCACCAACAAAATGCTTTAAATTAACAACAAGCTTTAAACATTTCAACTATTTTCACAATATTTAAATGAATCATTTCAAATGTATCAGTGAAAAAAGATTTTTTTATTTGGGTATTTAATTTGCGTCCTCCGAGCTAGAGGTTGAGATATGGTAATAAGCCTGCTCACACAGTTGAATTGGCAGCGCACACAGTTGGCTCGTTGTTGTTTTGGTGTTTTGTGTGGGCTGGGGCCAGGGTGCCTGCCGAGGCGCTGGTGTGGACAGCTGGCCCGTCTGATCCCTCTAGTCTGCTCTTAAATTGGTTTTAGCGGCAGCACTAATAAAGCTGATTATCTGTGTGGCTCAAGGCCCCACTAACCCTGTGACACTCCTGGCAGCTGGTGGGGCAGAGAGCTCGGAAACCATCCACACTGCAAAAAAGAGGCATATCAATTAATAATCTAACATTATTATTATTATTCCTCAAACCAACCTGAAAACGAATACACATAGATCCAGAAAATATTTTATAACAGATACAATACATTGTGCTTTAACTAATAATATTTTTCTCATCCCAGTGGATTTATTTTCAAAAAAATAATTAATACATATCAAGCTAACAATTTCTGCATTTTTTGGAGTGTAGCACTGCCTCCTCCTCCTTCATTCACTCATCTGGTTTGACAGCTAAGTCTGGTCCCCTCCCTCCTTCCATCCTTCCCTGACTCTTTCTTTCTCCACCTCCCTCTTGTTCAGTCGTCACTCCCTGGGAAGCTGCCGCTAAACCCTCTCTGCTGCTTCACACCCACCAAAACCCCCACCCATCATCGCTCCCCTCGCCCTCATTATTTCCGCTTGTTCCCTGTCTTACCCAGTTTACACATTTTGCGTTTGACCCTTACACTGGTTGTGTGCCATATGGGGGTTTTTTGGTCTTTTGGTATGTTGGTATGTGCAGGTATTTTCACAGGTAATCTATTCATTTTCACTTGTGTTTGGTTATGTTAAGCATGCTGCCGTGTCCTTGTCAGCCCATATCCACACAGACGTATGTGTAGTCCCATTGTTGGGAATGGGAGGACACGAAGAGGGAGACTGTGTCTGCCCCTTTCGGAGTGCAATTTCTCAATGTGCTAAATGTATGCTGAATGACTCACACAGGCTGTGAGGTATAGGACACTGAGAGTTAGGCATTAGATTTTTTTTCCTGCACCCAGAGAAAGCAGACAGAGAGATTATGGTGTATATATTTATATTGATTAGTGTGTGATGTTGGGAGGGCAGCAGAGGACACACAGCGGGCAGTGGGGTTATTTCAGTCAAACATGAGTCATATAATACTTGACAAACAGCTTGATTATTGTGAAAACCCAGATTATGGTAACCATTAGATTTAGGATTTTGCATAATTCGCAGTAACCCCAACAGTACTCAACAGTTCAGTTATTATCGAGATGGATACAGAAAGGCAAGAAACAGGATTAGAATCAGAAAATTGAGGTTTAAGGTGTGTAGAACCCTTGCGAGATTAATTTTATTAAACTCCATTTTGATTATGTTCACGACTAGTTTTTTGACAAGCCATTTTGACTAGTTTTATTAATGCTGTGTTTAACAAGCACAAAGGATACAGAGACAATGGATTCTCATAGTGAACATGATACAGAAAACAACATTTGCCAACAACAGAGAAGAAGAGTTGTTAACAATATAGGCTCCAACATATTCAAGACTATGAGTCTACAGCCACATTAATGACTCTGTTAGTCTGTATTTAGGCACACTGGTTACTTGAATCAAATGTTATGTTAACAAATGTTAACACCAGGGTGCTAACAGTCTCACCATGATAATGCTAGCATGTCAGTGTTTTGCAGGTATATTGTTTACCTTCTTGGTTAAGCTTATTAGCATGCTGACTTTTGCTAATTAACACTAGACACAAAGCACTGGAAACATCTGAGCCTGGTGGGAATGTCATTACTTCTGCAGGTATATCATAAATATCATGGGATTCCATTTCACTCTGAACCACAAATATTTATATGACCCTAGGGCACCATGAATGTCTGTTTCATCCATCCAATATTTGTCAAGAGCAAATAGAGCAATGAAATGAACTGGTCTTCGTGGATAAATGCTGTACAATGGTGAGATGTTTGCAAGTACATTTTCTCTTTTCCTTCACTGGCTGATGGGTCCTGATGTGACCTTCCTTATATTGCTTAGGGCCTGCTAATAAATACCCAGACTATCTCAAAAGTAATATCTGCAATGGAGAATGTGATTTAATTAATTAGTTTTCACAAGATGTTTAATTGATAAATATATCTCTATGTGAGTGGTTAATGTTAGGGGTGTTGATCAGTGCAAACACCGTTTTGGACAAAGTCCAACCTTTTAAAAGTCTGTAAGGTCTGAGATTGCATCAATTTGCTGAGCATGTTAAAATGATTGACCGAGATATGGATTAATAACTCCATTTAAGCAACAACAGAGATTGTGTGATCCTTGTATAGGCCAGCATGTTTTGCTTACACCCCTGGGAAGACTGTTTGGCTGCTGAATGGATTTCTTTGAGTCACTATCCCTGCTCCCATGAGCATTGCCATTTCTCTGGTTTCACTCACTGAGAGCAGCTTGCTTGAATTGGCTGGGGGCCTGGGGCTTCCTATAGGCCCTAAACTCAACAAAGCTTTTATGACACAGGCAGTTTCAGTCTCTCCACAGAGAAAGAAGGGGAATTATCATGGCAGAGAATATTTCCTGCAGCAGAGATCTGTAAACAGAGCAAGGCTTTTTTGTACTTGATTCAGTAACAGATCCACTTGAAAGATGCCTTTCAGCTACTGTGCTGCTCATCTGAAGAAATATCCTCTCCCTGACTGTTGCTGTTTTCAAGGGGATTTACAGGCAATTTATGTTATTGCGTGTTTTGATCATATTTCTGTACACATTTGCATTAAAAGGAGAGAGTTGAGATGGTCCAGGGATCTCTTAAGGACACCACCTGAATACACCTTGTGGGGCCTTCTGGGCACATAGAGCACAAGAGATATTGAGAGAGGATTATGTATCCCATCTGGATGCCTTGGGATCCTGAAGGAAGAGCTGGTGGAGGTGGATGGGGAGAAGGACAGGTTGCCTTACCAAACCTATTGCCATTATTACCTGGACTCATATAATTTGAAGAAAATGGTTGGGGCTGCATTTAGTCAATGATGTAGTTCATGCTAATGTCACCTCCTGCAGGTGCTGAGATACTTAACTGCAGTAGATCCTGATGCTTCTGTTTGGGTTTTTATGAGTTTAAATCACATTCAGTTGATCAATTTAATTTTGTCTCCATATTTAAGGCCCCATTTATATCAACCATGGAAAACAGTAACTTCTTTCTTGAGGAAACATTGCTTCTCTCAGAGGGGCATAAATTCTGGGAGAAAATCAGTTAGAGTCAAGCTGAACATGACTCAGAAAATGTTCCTTTTGAAGTAAATGGAAATGGTGAAAAACAAACAACAGCAACAGTGTTTTAACTGCTTGACCGCTGATGACAGTAAATTCATTGGCAGGGCTACATAAAGTCGCTGTAAAAGATAAAGAAAAAAAAACAAGCAAACAAGACAAGCAATCAATCCATTGCACTGGAGTGTGAGAGAGAGAGGGCAAGACCCCAGTACTCTGTAGCTTTGGTAAGGTTAGAGTGTGTTAATTCACACATATTGTTGTAACACAGGTCTCAAGTCACTGTCTGTCAAATATTTATACACTCCACAGAGAAATGACATAATACTGAAAATAAGAAAAACTTAAAACATGAAGCATACCACAGGGATTTTATTTGTCAAGCAGCACATCATGAATACATAGTTGCTAGAAAAATAAATATGGCATGCAAACACAGACTGTTTCTGGTATTCAGGGGTTTAAAGGGAGCTGTATTTCTTACACACTTTCAGTAATCACTATACACCTCTACTATACTATAAAAGTACACTATAAAACTATAAAAGCATGTGTGACTGCTGTGAAGGTGACAAAATGGAATCTGTGACCAGCTGGGACTGAGTTGGTGATAGCACAAAGATAGGACTGTGCACACTGCTCATGACTGGTTTCTCAGCCTCAGAGAGAAAGGGGAGCTCCCTAACACAGGGAAATGACTTCAAAAGGCTGAGAGACTTCTGAACATTTAGGAAGTAAACAAAAAAGTGACGCAGATGGCTGCATTGTAATTGCCTGGTTCCCTTGAATGTTGCCTGGACTTTAAGCTGGAATGTGCAGTGGGGAAGAACTGTGTTGACATTAAGCTTGGCCTGGTGGGAGAGCCTGCATGGCACCCTACTACAGCTCTCATCCTACACTTTCTGTGTGGTTTGATCTCATGTATTGATTGAATAATGGACAGATTAAGTTTGCTGGGTGGTTATATGGCTGGATACATGTGCTCACATGTCATGTGACCTCAGGATGCCCACATACTAATAACAATAACACAATGTGTATACCACAGTAGGATAATGAATATGTGCCTGGCTTGCTCAGTAAAGCTACTACAGATACAGTGACACTCAATGACATCACAGTACTCAGACTATACTGAGAAATGCACAAGAGTTTGCAAATACTTTTTTCCCATAAAGAGCAGTGTAAGGAAATATCATTTCAAACTATTTCAAACAGTACGTTTTGTTGTAGTAATGTCACCATCTTCCCAGATCTCTGCATTTACTTTGGTGATTATGTTATTCTAACTGATAAAAGTAAACATAATTTCATATTTAAGTCTGATTACTATTATTATTGATCATGTAAAATAATTTCAAATAACTTTGAAGGCAACAAAAGGATTGCATTGGCAAGGATTTCTAGAAATCAATTTTATCGGAGAGGGAGAGAGTGACAGCAAGACTGGAAATATATAGTCTCTTTGCTGAGGTTGGAGAGGAGAATGTGGAAAGCCACACATGTTGTTGTTGCACAGCTCTCGTATAGGGTCTTATACACATACGCTCTACACAGAAATGACATAACCCTAGAAATGAAATTCCTAAAACATGAAGCGTACCACAGGGATTATTGTTTGTCAAGCAGCACATCATAAATGTATAGTTGCTAGTAAAATAAATGTGGCATGCAAACACAGACTGTTTCTGGTATTCAGGGGTTTAAAGGGAGGGGTATCTTTTACACAGTTATAGTAATCACTGTATAACTCTACAGTACTTTATTTTATCTCATGAAACACTTGTGTCTCTTGATAGAACCACTAGAATGTATCTCTTCTCATAATATTACCTCTGAAACTGTCCAAGAATGTGTTTTGGTTTACAAGTTTCATCACTTAGAAATGACAGATCGTGTAAACGAGTGAACATTCTTTAGCAACGTGTCCAGAGTGAGATTTGAGATGATGAAAAGAGATGCCTAACTCTTTTTTTCACATCATGTAACCCAAGTTAGAGATGAATGACACTGACCTTCTATCGCCAAACCTTTCTCTGCATTTCATTTCACTTCATCTTAATCCTGCATCGCGTGATTTATAAGACATCTATTTGAAGATGCCAGCGGATGCAAAGGCAGGGGGAACATACATACACAATGACACAATGAAAATAACAATCCAGGGCAATGCTCGAGGACCACATGGGAAAACAATAGGAGCACGGAAAGTGGAATATTAATGGGTCAGCCCCATATAAAACCCATGTAAGCATCTTAACAGGAGAAGAGCCTCATGTTGATTATTGGCTATAGCCTGATGTGTATGTAAACATAGCCAAAGGGTTCAGGGTCCTAATATATGAAGCAGACTGTGTTTACAGTAATAAAGCAGTAACCATAAAACTCTTGGTTCACTCTAAATCCCCTTCCAATCCATTTCAGAGGTCAAGAGCAGGTCCAAAAAAGAGAGACAGAACAATCCTCATCCCACTCAAGACAAAGAACAAAAGGCAATTAACAGTGAGAGTGCAGTAAATGTAAAAGTTATGTGTAAGGCATTTCTAAAGGGGAACTCTAATTCGACGTGTAAAGGTCAGATTACACACCATGGGGAGCAGTGTTTAGTCTGTGAAAACATTAGTGTAATGTCATCTGTTGCTCTAAGAGAGATTAGTCAAATGTGGGAAAATATTTCACACCTTTCAGGTAAAACTCTCATGGAATGGATATGGACATGACTATAGAACTTATAACAGTAATGATATTTGGTGTTTAGATGCTGACCTTGTCAACACCAGCACAGCAAGGAGTGGAGAGTGACAATCATAACTTAACTCCACCAGGGAAAGAGCCTATGAGTGGATGCTTTAGCTCTAGGTGGGGCTGTGAAACGTTTCCTGAACAACAGCAGCAGCAGGAGGCAGCGTTCAGGTGAGCAATTTGGCTGCAGGTGAGGGAGAAAAAAAAAAAAACTTACAGGCTTAAAGGAGTACTCCACCAATTTCTCACTGCACTCTCATAACATTGTTTGTCTTGATGACTTGACATGATGGACAGTGTAAGATAGTGTCAGAATTAGTGCAGCAGTAGCAGAGCTATTATCTTTATTCCCCCCATTCTTCTTTCTTATCAACCAGTTTGGTCAGAGATTCATATGGCTATGCAGCTAACGTAGCCTCTCATCCTAAACAAGCATTATAATTCCAGATTTTTTCATTTTCAATTTAGTAGTTTTACGGCCTCAAGCGACATCACTTGAGGCAGTTCATTAGACTTCACACAGCCCCCTCTGGAGACACAAAAGCTCCCATACACATATTCATATATTCTGTAGACGTCCCCAAAACCTGTAAACAGATTGTGATGTATAAAATCCTGTGGAAAGCAGCTCTATGGAATTATGTGTTGATTTTGGTAGTCCCTGTGGACAAAGGTGGCAGTGTTTCACCTAATGTTAGATTACATGTTCTCTCCACTTTACTCTCCACTGCATGGAGGAAAGCAGGCAGCAGCTCCTGACCTGTTGGTGTTGTCAACTCATGTGTGTCATATAGAGGCACCAGTATTACATTAAGACTGGTTTTTGACATGTAGTGATGGACTTCAGTAGCTACCAGGTATGACAAATCTTTTACAGACAGCCTGTCTAAAATTTGGGATCAGAATTTCCTTTGGATAAGGAAGTGGAAGATGCACTAGTTTGGAGCTTGACACATGCTGGGAACTAAACATCAGGATATATTCTTGGACAGGCTCTGCTGCTTTGGTTTTTAGTGTGCCTTCTCCCACACCGTCATGGAAGATCACCATTAAAAATGTCATTTGAAAGCTTGGCCTTCTCATAGACACAGCAAAGCCACTCACTATTTTGGTGTTAAAATTGGAATAACAGACTACTGTTGTCTTCACTCATATGGCATTCTGGGACTACTTCAAGTGCCTTGCTCAAGGGCATTAAACATGAGTTATAAGAGCATATCCCATCAGTCTGGACATTCTCTCACTTCTGACAAACCTTCGTACTGACACGTACAGTTTGTTCCTTTTTACAAACAGAGGTAATGTAGCAAACTAGCTCCCTGTCCTTGGGGCACTATAAAACTGTTGGGAGCTGCTTCAATATATGGTAAGCTTCCATAACCCCAGCCCCTAAAAGCAGTTTCATAGCAGCTGTAAATGGGACAGTGAAAACAGGACAACCATGTTACTGGACTGTGGTGACAGACAGCATCCAAGCTGTTTACATTGGACTGAGTTTGACATAAACACACACACTCTCTCAGCCTGTGTGTCCCTCTCTCTCCTCCCTGCTGAAGCCCACACTGTGTCTTCTTCTGGCTGTCTGCTCGGTGATGGTACTAGGGTCATAGGTTAAATATGTGACCTGGCCCTGTCAGGACCTGCTCAGTTCATCGTGACTTAAGATAAGACTGCTCTGCTTCTGGGTCCCACTGATTTTCCTGAGCCATTATATACAGAACCTGGACTGTGTGAGTATGTATACATATATAATCTGTCAGCTGTGGTACTACACTGTTCATCTTTACATAGTGTATATATATAAATATATATATATATATATATATATATATATATATATATATATATATATAGATAGATAGATAGATAGATAGTGTATGGGTGTGTGTCACTGAAAGTGTGCAAAGTGTGCATGTGAGTGTCCTCGAGTGTATGTGTGTGTGTGTGTGTGTGTGCATTTGTCTAAACAGCAGTTGAAATGCTTCCTTCCCCTATATGGTTTATAGCCCCATCTCTCTCTCTCACCCTCTCTCTCTGAGTGATAAGACCAGCTGAAAAGAAAATTAGCTACAAATCAACTTTTTGGGTCCTTCTATATTAGCAGCCAGGCAGTTATTAATTATTTTTTTTCCTGAAATATTACAAAATACTGATGCACTCTTTTAGAGCTGAAAGGATTAGTCCATTAATTCATTTGCAAATTGATAGAAAATCATTCTGAAACTAATCTGATGAAAGTTGATGATTTTTCAAGCAATAATGACAAATATTCACTCGGTACAGCCTCTCAAATGTGAAGAATTGCTGCTTTCGACTGTAAATTGAATGTACACTACATATGTTATGTATATATAATATGTGTTTTGACCACTTATGAGATGCTTTGCCTATCTAGATAGTCAATAAACAAGCGTTTGTATTGTTTACTGGGCTATAAATGTGTGCCCCTTTTACGGTGAAACATAATGTTACATAAGCTACACTACATATTACTGCACTATGCATTTCTGCATTTCAGTATAGTTTTCTACTAGAAGAGTTGAGAGTTAATTCCATTAATTCTCTCTATCATGTGATTGCTGCCATGCTAAGTTTATTTATTTATTTATTTATTAGTTTATTTTAAAGTGACACTGTACATTAACAATGCTGTAAATTAAACCAATAGCCAATATTTTTCATTACCCATATCCCTGGAAAGATGTCACCCTAAAAAAGAATACAGGACATCAAGCATGCAATAAAATGCAATAAAGATAGAATATTCATGTTAGTGAACAGCATGCAGAACAACACTGTGGTACATTGCTGTATGCTAAATAAAATATGCAAAGTGAAGCACACAATATGCAGCTCTAGAAGCAATAAAACTGGAACTATTCATATTAATAGACATATATACTAAACAAGACAACAGTGTGCTTCATTATTAGGCACAGATAAATAAAAACACACATATAAAAAAATCACACTGCCACAATGAAAGAAATTCATGCAGCATTTTCATCTTGTATGGCAAATAATTTTTACCCGGAAAAGAAATTAAGATGTGTGTGTACCTCTTAGAGATTACCTCCTCATGGTTTCCCAACGAATTTCATCACACACAATTTGTGTATGATGCAATGCAATGAACAGCTGAATTTGACTAGAGCCGGTACATCTTTTATTTATTATAAGTATTATAAAAAAAAAAAAAACAGCTGCAAAATGTATTGTGTTTTTTTAAATAGTTGGCATTTTAGTGACCATAAAATATACAAAATACACACTTAATTTGAGAAATTCATTACATAACCCACAGTCAAATTGATTCATTCATTATTCATTATTCATTCATTCATTACATAACCCCAGAAAAAATACGAGGACAGAAGCACATCTTCCTCCTTGCTTTCTAATAACAACATTGAGGTTCTCAGCCACTTGTCTCCTTGCTCCCTCCCTGTGTTGTTAGCAGTGCTAGCCTTGACCTTGACAACCAAGCAGCCTGCCATCACACCTCATTAATATTAACAGCAGTCTGCCTGGTGTGAACTGTTGGCTATGGGAACCTTCTGGGCTTTTATGGCTCCAATTGGCTGTCAGGTTCTAACATGTGGAAAGAGGAAGTTGTATTATCTTCACTGCTGGGCTAATGGTAGGCTGCATTCATGTTAGAAATGCCTCACAGTGTGTGCAGTGGTTAACACCCACACCTCAAAGCAGTGCTGTATCAAATTCTAGAACACTGAGGGAACTATTATCTGCACTTTATACCGTTATACTCTAAGTAATTGAACTCTTTATCATAACTGGGCTGAAAATGCAATAAGTTATTAACACTCTTTATGTATTATTATGATGCATAACATTAAAAAAATCATGGCAGTGTTTCTTTAAGCATAAAAAGGCAACACATAGCACTAACTGATGGGTGTAATATGAGGTCTTTAACTTACAAATTGTTTTACAGTGAAAGTTTGAATTTTTTAAAATTTTGCTCACTACATTGCCCTCCTTGCTTGAATTTCCTTTTCTGACAGGCTCAAAATTCACATTCCATTCATCGTCAAGCGTGCAGACAAGCACAAACATTGGCTTACAGGTGCACAGAGTATGACAGGATATGGAGATGATGATAGTTCGTGGAACTAAGGGGTGGCAGGAGCTAAACTAACAAACAAAATTAGAAACTGAAATTTCAATTTGTGCCCTTAGCAAACTCCCCCCAATAGTTCCTGGGCTAATAATAGTGCAAAAACTGTTCCTTGATCGTGGGTTATAACTGTCCTCATGGCAGAGATGGCAGAGTGTACTGTCCTAAGGGTTTTCTCATGATGTTGGTCATGTGGGCGTGGAGGCCAGAATCAGAGGAGAAAACATCAGAAAGTAAGGAGTACTGTAGGAGGGGAAGATCGACCACATCCAAAAACGTAGAGAAGGAATAAGGAAAGGAAGGGAACAAGGAAACTCTGAGAGGGAGGAGGGACGAAGAGGTAGGAGGACAGGGTAGGAGGGAAAAGACACCACAGGGACATATGACTGTATGTCCCTGAACCAAGGAAAGGGATTCAATTAAGAGGGAAGAGACGAAGGAAGAACATGGAGTCAAAGAAAGTATGGGAAAATACAGAGGGAGAGGGAAAAGAAAGTTTGGGAATGCTGGACATGATGTAGGCTAGAAAATAAAAAACGTAGGAAAAGAAGGAGAGAAGTGAGGGAGGCAGAGGAGAAAGGAAGCAAGGCAGATGGGACAACAAAGAGACAAGCGAGAGTGGAGAGCGTGAAGGCATGAGGGTGAAGAGGAGCGGGCAGACGGGGGAGATGGATGGAGGGAGGAAGGATGAGATCAGGAAACTTTCGGATAGTAGAAGTGTGCTCGTAACAGCTTTTACAAATGGCTGCTAAGCTTGGAAATGTTTAAGGCCTGGCACCCTTCTCAAATGTCAAAATGAATCTGCCTGTTGCCAAAAGGTGACCTGAGAAAACAAACACGGCGCCCAAAGCTCTGGATGGAAAATAAGCTTCTTTTGCATTATCTCCTCAAGGATAGCTAGAGTTAAAGCAAGTGTAACAATACATGAAGGCAGGGCACGACAACAGAAAGACAAGAAAACGAGAACTCGACATGAAGTGGTTCTGCAGAGTACAGGGGGAATGCACAGTAGTCAGCTGAATTTTAACTGCCTGCTGAGGAAATGTAAAAGATTTTATTGGTGTTTAAAAGAAGATAGGGTGAATGAGGGCCTATTGTAAGCAGCTCTGCAGAGGAACGGGGGTGGGGTTTTTTTTGCGGGGTAGAGGATTGTGAAGGGCTCAAGAAGCTTTGAAACACAGGGGTTGAGGATCAGCCTCCTCAGCTGTAAAAAAACATGAAGGCCAAAGCTGTTTTATTCCACCGTAAAAAAAAGGCCTCCTGCCGCACAGCGCTGTTTACACAAACGCCTTTTATGTAAAGTCACCAAACTAGAAGTGATGGTATTAAGAATGTACAAAACATTATATTGTTTCCCACTTCAAAGCACGGGGAAAATCTGCTTGGGGAAATTAATTACATAGTCATAAATATAAGCTTTGAGAGAGTGTAATAGCAGCTGAGCCATTTATGCGTATGAGTTATGAGCTGACTTTTGTTTATGAGTTTTCCTGTAAAAAAAAAAAACTACAAAAAAACAAAGCAGTTTCAGTTTAGGAATGCCTTACTCGTGCATCATCTGGACTGTTGCCTGTGCTGAAAGTATTTTCCAAAGTGACAGCATGTGGTGACCTTGTGACCTCTCACACAGTTGCCAGGAAGAACTCTTCCAGCACTGTACATTGTAATAGGTTCCAAAGTGATATAACTAGCATACAATATCCAATTTATTAAAAAAATACGTCAAACTAAAAATAATGAATTAAATAATTATGAAGTCCTGTCATGTCCTATTAGCGAAGTTTCAATCCAAATTTCATGCAAATTGTAAGCAAAGCTCCAGAGAAGTTACTAAGGAAATGAAAATAAAGGCCTGCTCAAACACGATTATGTCAATATTAAGCTTTGATTGTTTGAGTTATACAGCTGGCAGTGCTAATTATCTAGTCAGGTGCCATTAAACCACTGTAGAAGAAGAGGGTGCGACAACATGATAGGATTAAAAGAGTGCCAGTGAAACTTTAAACTAACATAAATGATGATGGGGCTAGCATGATAGGCATATGGCATTTCTGTTTGTTGAATGTGTTCATTTGAGGAATGTTACAGACTTTGTGGATGTTAAAGTCAGAAGCTTCACATGCGTCATTAGTTATTTGCTGATAAAGAATCTAAATAAATATAGAGAAGGGGGGTGTGTGTGATAGCAGATAGCGACAGCTGGCCAGAAAATGTGTGAAGTGGTTGTGAAAGTCTGAATGTGGGAAAATTATATAAGTTGTCAGACATCAGAAAGGTGTGGGGGTATGGTGTTTCTACATGACCATCCAACAAGCATAATGACAGCTTACTGACTTTAATCTCAGCACTTTGTGCGAAATGTCTCAACAACTGTTCCATGGATTTACATTAACTTTGGTATTTGACATTCACGCCCCACTTAGAAAGAATTGTAATGGTCATCCCTTTTATCTGGTGTCATCTTCAGATCAAAATTGTAATTTGTCCAACACTTTGATTTATGACCAAATCCTTGCAAAACTAATGACATTTCCACCAGCCTCAGCTGTAATGCAAATGTAAGCATCCTCCCTTCACCTCTGTGCAGCCTAACAGAGCCACTAGCACAGCTGCAGACTCTTAGTCTTCTTCATCAAGTAAATGGAGGTAAAAGGGAATTTCTCAGTAGCCATTTATCTGCAGCATCAGGATCACTCCACACTAGGTTTGAAGGAATTTCCCAGGACTTTTTAATGATAGATTCTGTGGAATATAAGTCCTTCGTTTCCTTGGAATATTTGGATTTCTCACCATAGATGAGGTTTGACTTTAAGCACTGGGCTTTTATAATTAATCACAAAATTGTATATATTTCATTCATGTTCACTGGATTATGTAATTGCATTTTAGTAGACAATGCAAACCAAACAGATTCATTGTTTCATCCTTTTATCTGTTTTAACATGTCTGAGTGCTTACAGGGGAGTGAGTGACATGTTTCTGAAGCTGACCTAAGGTTATTATTATATGAATAGGAAAAAATTGTGTGCTGCTCTATACTTTGATTTTAATGGAGGACTGCATGTTTGATTGGGTCACTTTTTGAAAATATACTGTATTTACAGGTTGCACTAAACTTTTTTGACACTTTATTCTCATTTTTATCATCTTTATTCTTATGTTTGAAAAAATGAAAAAAAGACACACAGATTCACACAAATATAGTTCTCCAGAAAAGGGTATAGATTTGGTGAGAATAATCTAGATCCAAATTTGCAGTATTGCACCCTACACTACTCAAATTTGATATGATAAAGAGAAATGATGGCTTTTAACAGAAATATGTTCTGTGTTCTGAACTGACAATAATAAAGCAGTATATCTGCAGGTGTGAGCTGTATGAAGGTTTAAGATCAGGGAGGCTAATGTGAGATAATCTGCTCAGGTGGCAACATGGCGCTCATAGAAAATAAAGTGTTTTGTTTGTGAGCGTCTTCTTTACCCAAGTTGTGAGACTTTTAAATTCATCCTCCGCACTCCACCACAATTGTTGTTTTTGTTCTGTTTTTTTGTGTGTTTGTAGCATAAAAAGACTGCAATTAATTAAGCTTGTTGTGCCCCAATGTGTGCTTTTAAAAAAAAATCCAGTAATTGTTCTTTTTTTATGGTCAACAAATGACATGACAAGACAAAAAAACAACAGAATATTAGTATACTAGCTTGATCTTTTTAAAATAATTTTTTAAAAGAGCTGGGCACGGTAGGCCTTACTCAATATTTTACTCAAATAGGAGAAAACAGTGTGTTTGTTTGGACTATCTTCAAGCTAAGATTCATCCACATGTGGTGCGCTAGTGAGTATTTATGGCAGCCGGATGGTCTGTGTGGTGGCATTGTGGTGCAGTGGCTAGCACTGTCCCCTGACAGCAACAGTGTTGTGGGTTTTTTGCGCAACAATAGAGATCGATGACACAAAGGAATAAACTATATCTGATTTTGGATATTGGAATCCTTTAAACTTTTAAGTAAAGACAGTTGAAGCCACATGAACTAAAAGAGCAACAGCCAGTGTCGGATGGTGAAAGAACTTTTCACATGAAAATGATCCTGGATAGTGTGGAGCTTTATATTATATATGATATTCTCACATTCCTCTTTATATTCCATGTCACACCATAGCTTTACAAACACTGACATACAGTAGGCCTAAGTCCTAACTATTTCGGTCAGCTCAAGTCCAACATTATGTGCATAACTTAACATATACACAAAATACCTCATGATTAACCAAATTTTGATCTGTCAGTGTTGCTAGGTGGAAGGCTGTTCTATTTGGACGTGTGGTTGTCTGTTGTCAAGCAGCAGCATTTACTGTTTTGGAATATTTTTCCAACCAGAATGTGCGGCCTCAGGGCTGAGTTCTCTCATTTTTATCATATGACTAAATTAGCTCTCTTCACTGTGTTTTGGTGTCCTCTCTTTTTTCACAAACTGTACATTTGGCTGTTTAGAGCTGCATGGGCGTAACCAAAACTCAGGTAGGTGATAGCTGACGTGTGTGAACACGTCCCGTCAAAGAACAGTGAGATCCCAGGTGATGCCCTCATGGACAAACACATGACTCACTCAAGGCCTTGTGACATGTGTCCCTGTAACAAAACAAAACTAAACAAAACAAAAAAACACAGAGTAAATAAATAAATACATTTTGTCTAAACAAATATGAAACAGTATGAAATATGGAGGAGGAGAAAGAAAGCTATATTTGTGTTTTTGTCGACAGAGATGACACCACACTGTGTCTTGTGTTGGTTCACTTTTATGTTATGAGGTGAAGTTAACTTGTTTAAGGTCAGGTCCTTGGCCATGGGTTTATATTCTTAACCAGCAAACAGCTTTCATATGTTAACCATTATGTTTAAAGGCTAGGCTGACTTGATGCATTTACAACATTTACAGTGTGATGTTATTCAGGACAGAAGCAGTCCAGTTGTTTTCTTTATGGCCTGGAGGAGGGTAGCCTCATCACAGGTGCTGTTCAGATACTGGCCCCAAGCTGAATCGCCACCATGATGTCAGTCTGCATTTTTCCTTTTCCATGATCTGAATTAGTTCCAAGACCAGGAGGAAATACAATCGGAGGGTAGATCGATTAAACTGAGAGGCTGGAGCTAAACACAGCTGCAAAGTCACTCACAGAGACAAATTCAAGGCAAGTGATTAACTATCTGTTTCAAGTAATAATCATTTACATTTTTTCAGTATATTTCAATGTCACTACTATTTCTATTGATGTAACACAGTAGTAACACAGTACCTCCAGGTACACAGAAAGTGATAATTTGTGTTTACAAGACAGTAATGACAGCTGTTTCAAACAAAAAGAAAATTGGCTTGTGTCACCCCTTGTCAGATAATTGACAATGGGACCACGTTGTAAATGACAGAGGAAATTTAAGAAGAAGCCATTTCACTTTGGTGCTAAGCCGTGGCAGTAGGTATCAATTATATAATTTTCCACTGTTTTTTTGAGTCAGATACTTTAAATCAGTAATTAGTAAGTAAGTGTGTTTATTTGTATAGCCCTTTCAACACATCACAAACACCTAAAAGACAAAAGCAAATAAAGGACACAACATGAATGAAATGCATACATCATGCAAAAAAACACAAGCCAAAACTAGAATAAACAAAAACAAACGAAAGAAAAGATCTAGTCTAAAGTCTAAACAAATGGGTCATTTAAAAGGTTTCCACAGAGCCGAACACCAATGGGAGAGATTTCCAAACTTTAGGAGATACAACCTGAAATGAACAGTCTACTTTTGTCTTGAGCCCATAGTGGGGATCAACTGAAAAACTCCGATCAGACAACTTCAGATTCCCACTGATATCACAGGGCCACAGCAGCTTTTTAATATAGATTGGTGTCTGATTGGTGTCCCATAAAACCTGTTGGAGGAGGAGCTGACCAGCAGCATTTTGGACCACTTGAAAATGGTCCAGAGATTTTGAGATGGGAGGAAATGAAAACATGAATAATCACTGCTATTTCAGTTTCAGTTCAGCAATGTTCCCTAACAGGATTGCTTCAAACAAGTCACATGCTGGTCATGACTCAACACCTCGCTCACAGTAATGCCAAGAATACAGAGGGTATGTTTAATAGAAGAGGATAAAAAGCCAAAACTTTGGGATAATAACAGCAGGGGTAAAAATAAGAAGTTCTGTTTTGTCAATATTTAGCTGATTGAGCTATTTAGCTCCTGATTTGCAATGAGGCTTAAAGGAAATGTAAAACTGAATATTGTCTGCGTCAAAATAGCAGTAGATATCTTTTAAATTATTTCTTTTTTACCCAAAAGGAAGTATGCATAATACAAACAGCATTGGACCCAGGACAGAACCTTGGGGAGCACCACAAGACTCACTCGATGAGACTTAATTATGAACAGTAACTGACAAACTTTTGTAGAGTAAATCCACTCTAAAGCGTATGCTGAGATAGCTACCCAGCTTCTCAGTCCTTATACAGCGGAGTCTCTGCTGCTCGCTCTGCCACACACGTAAACTCTGCTTGCTGGAGCAAAATCATCTCCCCAGGAGAATCAGGAAAGACAGGATGGAGAGAGGAATGTCTGATCTTCAGCAACAACAGCTGGATATGCTAAGGCAAGATTCATGATCAGCATCCTTAAGACTCCTGGTTTCATTAGCTTCAGATTGTGGTTTCTGCCAGAATCGGTGGTGGCGGCCATCTGCGATGACCCAGGCTGCAGGTGTAAATTTGGGCAGCCAACAGAGATTGTGGAACATCAGTCCATGGATATACACTATGATCCACCATAGAGGACTTGATGTTTGAGAGTCTTATGATCATGTCTGGGCAGCAAGTCTCCAGTCAACAAACAGAAGAACAAATGGTGCAATACACAGGATGATATCATGTCAACCAGTCCTCATGCAAAAGATATCCTCATGAGTCAATTAGACTTAAAAGATGTTCAGACAGAAACCAATGCAAAATTTAGATGTAGCTTTGCTGGATACAAAATCAATGAAAAGACAGTAAAAACGTGGAAAAAGTATAATGTTCACCAATATAGTTCCTGTATTCTTCAGTTCAACAAGATGTCACTTGTTTTTCTGTTGGAATGACAAGCTGTTTCTCTGTGATTGTAGATTGTAAAAATCTTCTTGGGTTTCCTCCCAACGTGCTCCTCATTAATCCCCGGGAGAAAAATCTAACCAGATTCCAGTTAGTTCACTCAGATGTCTGCAAACAAT
The DNA here is from genome assembly GCA_023238725.1 of Scortum barcoo. Classification (NCBI taxonomy): domain Eukaryota; kingdom Metazoa; phylum Chordata; class Actinopteri; order Centrarchiformes; family Terapontidae; genus Scortum; species Scortum barcoo. Next base: position 25,270,622 of record CM041550.1, read on the forward strand.
TAAGCAATCAAAAAGAGCCATTCCTGGAGGAAGCTAGCCTATTATTCTGAATTACAGTTTGAGAGATTGTATTTCCTTGGCTTGTTTCATTCAGTGCTGTGTGCTCAGAAGGACTTGTGTCCCATGTGTCCCTGATCAACACGCCTCTCTTGTTTAATCAACCTCACATTCTACTTTGACATGTTCTTCCTTCTTTAACAACTAAAATTTAATCCGGTCATTTGCAAAGACCCAAATGAACCTACTGTGCAATACAAAATCTGGTTTACTAAGAGATTACAGAAATCACATTCAGAGTTTATTTCATCCTGTGTTAATCTAAGTTGCGGTTTTGGTTAAACCATTGGAAAGATTTTTTCTTGCAGTATATGACCAGAGATGTGTAGTTTACCAGAAAGCAGCAGGATATCCTAACAGCATTGGGAAAGACATCCGTGAAACTAATCAACCCAAAACCACAAAGCCCCTTAAGTGGCCAGATTCACATATCCTTATGCATGGGATCACCCCAGCCAGATCCTGTATCTAATAGAGGCAAAGTCCACTAATCTTGCTTTAAGTCATCTTTATTGACCATGAATTAATTCCAAGGACCCCCCACAAATAACTTGACCGAGATGGATGTTTAATGGCTTAATGATGAAGGAATTAATCTGTCTAAGAGCTTTCTTTCTCCAATTCTGTATGTAACCCACACTGGGCCACTATTTTAAGTTTTGAATTTCTGTCGTAGCCACCGTTCGTTGTGGCAGTGTCTGACTGTCAGGTGGTTGGTTCATCGCGTTGGTCCAGACTGAAACATCTGCAGCTACTGGCTGGAAAGTTGTGAATTATTTTATGTACATTCATCATCAGTAGAGGCGGAAACCTACTATCTTTGGAGATCCCAGCTTTTTCTATAATAATAGGAAAGACACCATGACGCACCCACACACGTTACTCTCTGACATCTACAGTGGGTAACCTCATTACATTAGGTTATCCATTCCTATTCTCACTACCATGTTAACACACTGTGTCAAAAACAATGCCACAATCTGTTCTCAAAATTTTCCTGGAATCAATTCACTGAGTATCTCAGATTGGGAAATGGAGTGGTGAGGGGGGGTCCGGGGAAGGGGGAGTTGGGATCAGAGCCGGATTAGTGGGAACTGTAATTTACTGACTAGGAGCTGGGAAAGAGCTTCCTGTCATCAGCACCTCACTCTCGGGTCATCGCCATCAAGCCGAGCAACCCCAGTACCGTTCTTATCTTCCTAAATCAATCTAAAATGAAAGAAAATCAGTGTTTTACAGTTAATCTGCTGTACTTTGATGGTACAGTTTTATTGGTCTTTATGCATTGACAGATGCTCAACATCTGTCTCAGGATAAAACTGGGTTTGCTATGTGCTGTAGTGTTTAAACTGTTTTACCCTTCAGTCTGGACACTCCTCACCTGATTACATACGAAGCCCATTTGGTTTTGTTGGGCAGTTGCTGGACATCATGTGACCAGATAGACTGAAAATATGCCTCATAAAGAACGTATTATTCTGTAAAGGCTGAGATTAGGGTTTGTCCTGAGTTGTGGGCCAAGCAGTTTTGGTAAATACCTTTAATGGTTTGTTTTGGCATACATGCTGTAGGTACCAGATTAAACTAATGTTTAGACAGTCATGGGGAAGTCAGTTTACTCTAGTGCGGATGCTTAAGCAGATTACAATTTCATTAAAAAACTTCAGTCACCCTTCCTATTTGTGGCCACAGAGAGTATAGTCCTTTCACAGTTGATGATGCTGATGCGAGCAGCTGTGCATCTTCCCCCTGGTATACTGAAAGCACCTGGCAGCTTAAAGCTCTTTTGTACAATCCTGATAAACAAACAAGTAAGCAAAAGGGGGCAAATCACTGTTAAGCCCAATAAAGACGGCTGCTGTTGAAATAACCCCTGGTGGCTAGAGAATCAAAGAGCTTTCTTATTTCCAGAGTCCCTCTTTCCCTTCCCAACCCAAGGGTCAGTGTCTGGGTTTAGCCACGTCCACCCTGCATGGTGTCTGGGTTCATGTAGAGAGCCACCCAGGACCTACAGCTCTTGTTTCTGTCGTTCTAACTGTGCTAGGAATGTGGGAGGAAAGCAATGTCAAATTTGCAGCGAAAAATGGTATTGATCCTCTGATGGGTATTTTTCTGTTCTGTTCTGTTCCATTGTTGAACCCACATACCTGAGTCTGCTGAGTTACGAATGAGTTGTGGAGATTAGGGAAAAGCTCAATAATGCAGCATCTTTGTTCAGTCTATTTTGCCCTGTCCCTCTTTTGAAATATATATTTTTTTTATTCCTAGGGCTCTCCTCCTCCTTGCAGAGAAATCTACAGGGGTTTTGACCATCCCACCTGCAGAGAGAATAATATCCTAAATCCATATTAGTGCTCTTTCCCAAAAGCTTTGGTCAACAGATGGTTTACCCAAATCCCCTGGACCTACCATACAAACCCCCCTTGCCCCATTTGACTCTGAGCTTGGACATGTGTTGGCAGGGTCCTATTGTAAAAAATTAGATTCCATGATTCCCTCCCAAATGTTATTTATGTATTTATTTCCAAAGCCTCATATAGCCCAGAACTACAGTATTGAAACAGAGCATTCAGGAAGACTGGATTTGACTTTATGTTATCTCACATATAACTGCATAATCACACCAAGAATCCTGTATGGACCTGATAAAGAACAGGACAATATAGTATCAAGGAACTGTGAATGAGCATGACAGCAAAAAAGAAGCCTTTTCATCAGGTGGGTTGCTTTATCTGAATTTCCCGCAATCAACATATTTTGATTCACATTTCACTGGTGATTTGTCTCAGCTGGCCATGAGATAAGCAGTAAGGGTTGCTGTGCCAGAACCAATTAGGGCTAACCCGGCACTGTTCAGGAAGTGTCCCTGCTGCTGGCTTTTGCAGTGTTCGGTCATTAAGCCCCAACAGGAGTGGCTGGTTAATTGTAATCCTTGCGCGCTGGAACAACAGCCACACTGTGGTGAACCCAGTTGAGCTCCCCCTCAGAAAACAAGTTAGTTCAAGCTGCTTGTCATGTGTCAAGTGGCTTGGCTGCTCACTTGTTGTCCCGGGAAACTGCAGCGACCAATTAGCGCTAATCAGTAGTCTTTTTTTTTGTCCCACACCTGTTGGAAAAGGTGTTATCCTCCATGCTGACAGTCTTATGTGTAATAAATGTAGACTACAGCAGATATTTCAGTGGGAATGTGAGAAAAATTACACAAATGCTGCTGGTAAAAAAAAAAACAAAAAAAAAAAAAAAACAAAGGCAGCTTTCTTCCATCAAGAAAATCTAAATTCATCTGTAATAGGAACCATTCCCAAGAGACATTCAAAAACACTATTCAGGCACCTCTCAACTCTAAAAACCCTCAGCTGTAATACTTGTGTTGTGTATGTTTTGTCCGTACTGTATATTGTACATCTCCTATCCATGTGTTAATTACAGTATAGGCTACAAAGCAGCACAGTATTTTTTGTTAAAACTTGCCTAAGGAATGTTGTCTTGTTTTGCTGTCTTGATCCCATTCTGTGGGGTCCTATTTGTGCATTCCAGGGAGGAATGCCAGGAATGGCAGCATTGCAACCCAGACACATCACATGGGACATGCCAGGCAATAAATGAGAAACTGATTGATGCACCAGATTCAATATTAAAGAGCGCTGATAGCATTTTATTCAGTTGTTGACCCCGGTTAGCAGGTTTACACGCTGACACAGTCACTGTAGCTTATTAACAAACATTGTTAAAATGAAGACAAAATACATACTGAACCATGCTCTTTTCTTTATGAAATATACATGTAGTTTAAATTGTTCCCAACAACTGTTGAAGCAGGTAGCATCTTATCTGATTTGTGTGTGTATTAGTTTCCTAAAGCATTAGAGGCATGTTGCATTATGCGCTGTAATTTGTTGTTGTATTTAACATGTATACATGTGCACTGATATGATTGTGTAAGTGCATGTGTGGCGATAAGTTATTGTACTATACAGATCATCATGTTACACTGTCAGTGTGCTTTATACCATATCTCTGTGTGTGCAGCACAAGCCTGCACAATGCAGCATGTACTATATGTTATGGCGCATGTGAACTTGATCCATTTGATCTCTGACAGGAGATGTTAACAAAGCATGGGAGTGTGACACTCCTACTGTACCCGTCAGAGTGGAGTATCACCTCACGGTGACCTGTGCGTCCAAAGCTAGCACGCGATCCTGTGTCACCCGCCGTCAAGATGCTGCAGGTGCTTTCTGCACCAGCTTTCCCACACTGAAGGGCACTGGGGGGCATGGACACCTTAGCTGCCTATTCAGCCAACACACTACACAGGGCGAGCAAGCAGGGCCGGGCCCCTCCCCTCTCAATAGCACTGGGCCGCTCCTCTCTCCGTAGTCCAACAATGGCCACTGCTATCACTGCCTGGCTACACAAACCAGGGCGGGGACCCGCCAAATGCTCATAAAAGATCCTGTCACTTTGACACTAGCAATCAGAGAGCTTGCCTTTATGAAAAACATAGAGAGAAAAATAGGGCTTTCTCTTAATCTCTCCCTCTTTCCTGCTCACTTTCCAATTCTAAATTCTTCCCTGGCCTTTTGTGTTCTGTCTCACCTGTGCCTGGTATGACATGATGGAGTATCCAACTGTATCCAATGGCTGGATGTCAGAGGTTGTCAGTTGGAAACAGCAGGATGGTACAGTACTTCACAACAGTACAGACAAACAGTAATTCAGCTACTCTATCAATGGACAATTTAGGATGACGCTGTATATTTTGCTAATGTAGAGGCTTCTTCTAGATGCTTCTCTGTTTATAAGGTTAGAGTTTAGAGATGCTTTCTAGACAAAGTCAGTGGGAAATAAAGGTAAAATAAGTATACACTGTGTAAAAAGACTTTAAATTTAAGAGAAATAAATCACCATTGCAGATACTAAAAAGATGGATCATATGGGTGGTGCCACAATTGTCACTGACAAATTGTTTCTAGCTGTTCAGTTTTCAAGTTGGGACAGCTGTTTCTCTTTATGGATGCTAACAGATCTTAACAGTGTGTGAACACACCTCATTCGTTTCAATAAGCCACCGCATGGATGTGGTAAGGTTGCCATTGTAGAGGGCTCTGTCAAACACACAGGGTCACACACATCATCTGCCAAAATAGTTGAACCTGACTCAACAAAATGAACTTTCTTTGAGATGTGAATGATGTGTGAAAATTTTAAACAGACCTATTTTTTATCTGAATGTAATCTTTGGTAGGCACTCCTGGCTTTTTTGCCCTCAAGCCCAGCTTTGTAGTATTGGGAATGTGTCACTTGATTGCTACTAATACTCATAGTTCCATCACTGACACATATAATTAGCTGATAAGACAACAGGAAAAGATGATCCACAAAGTTAGACAAACCATCACCACCTACCTCTTACATCTTACTGTAGTCGCTGCCATGAACAGAAACACTGGTTGCTGAGCCAAAGCAGCAGCAGTTCCTGAGCACAGATCTACCACAGATCTTGGTCAGGTCTGTTTTCCTTGCCACTGATGTGGAGTCTGTGTAAACTTTTAATTTGATGCCACAGAAGCTGGACTTAATTTGACAAAGAGTGTAAGCAACCATCTCACTCACTGCAACTCATGTAGCCTCTGTACTGAATGTTTTTACTATTTTTAGATATTTGACAGCATTGCAAAGTGAAATAACAGAGATATTTTGAAAAATGACACTGTCTGAGCCTTTGTAGGACTGAATGTATCGACTTTATGCCTGTCTTCATTCACTCAGTGAATTACTTTTTGATGTTTGTGAGATCCCTGTAAATAAAGTCAGTAACAACAATAAATAATAGGAAACCACAGCCCGCAGGTGTGGTTTGCTGTTTGCTGACAGGAAAAGGAAAACATGCACATCCCAGTCTGTACCAACAGGTTCTGGTTCCACAGATACATCAAAAGCCCAAATAGAGGCTGCACATTGCATTCAAGACATACTGTGAATGAATTTTGAAACCCAAACAGTGACATTTACACTGCATAAAGATCGGTGTCCTTGGAACATTACTGTTTGTGTCTTTGTCACAGTGAGACCAAAATCTGTGTGGCTTTGCTGCTATGGAAACATAATTATGATTTAAGGAATTTGTTGAATTCTACAATATATCTAAGGAAAAGGTGCATTCATATGTTTAATAAGATTGCATTGCTGTATTTTGTGAGAGGTTTGGACATGAGGGTGCTTGCATGTGCATGCATAAAAGAATGCTTTTAATTCTGACATTCATATAAATGAAGAACAGATGAAAGCATGTCAGGTGTTGAAAGGTGGTGAAAGCATGTCTGTCCTGTATAACAGCATGATGATGTCATCTTGCAGTGTTGGTCACTGTATGGTCATGCCTTTGCCGTTACCTACAAAGTACTGCCTGTATAGTATTCAGTACATCTACCTTGGATTAGCTTTTCACTGTTTGGCTTACAATAAGTGTTGAATTTTACCATAAGAGGGATTTTCCCCAACAAATATTTAGTTGCTGCTGGTGCCAAGCTGGCAGACAATATGTTCATTCTCCCTCACACTCTTAATTTTTTTGGACCATGAACTTAGATGGAAAAACTGATGACAAAACATGATTTTGTCCTTGCCCTTCTAACTCTCCCAAAACCCATTAGGAATTCATTAATACACAGATTAATATTTGTAATGTGGTTTGTTCCATTGTGAATCTGTAAGGAATGTGGCACTGGAAACATTAGCATGCTTATTTCCACTGTTGCAACAAACCCATGCAGACCAGAGTCCATAAAATCCTTGATTTACCTTGCTCCCAAATTTCCACTTGCTAGCATCATCAACTACTGTAAAGCACACCGAAAACAAACAAAAACGCTATGTCTGTTTTATGATCACTTAAGAGATCGAGTGATAGATTTATGAGGACAAAAGCTCCAGTCTTCTTGTCCTGGCAGAGTTTTTGGGGGAAAAAGCTTCAGTTTAAATGCAGCCCCAGTATCTGTTCATTATTTCATTGTGCATGCTAGCCACCATGTCGTATGTAAAACTCAAGGGAGGCCATAAAGCAGCTTATTAAACAGCACCTCACTGTATACATTTAGCACTTTTGTCATTTTCATTAGGGGAAAATGTTTTTCAGCCGCTGCTCCTGAGACTGAGAGATGAATGCCTTGTATGTTGTCGATGTCCCCTGTGGCACCGTTATAAAAGTTACAAGTGTTTTCCCGTCCCTGATTACTTGGTTAATACAAACGTTTATTCATTTTGATTCCCCGTCAAATGTCTGAAAGGACATTCCGACTACATGCCGCTGTTCTAGCTTCTTAAACTACAGTAATGTCATACTGAAGTGCATTCATTTAAACATATCAATCTTAGATGTAGGCTGTTCCTGCCAGGCTGGCTTGTACATAGGATCGAGCCAGACTGGACACGCATTGTGTCACTCAACGCCAAATTTGGCACTATCAATAAATTAGCTTGTTGTGAATACAGTGTAGAGTTACAAACCTGCACCATTACTGCGCAATGAGAATCATTATCATAAATTAAGTCATGATAATGAATTAGGAGAATTAATGACAGGTTTTCTGATGGTGGGATTAAGGGCTTGTTCATGTATGGATTGAGACCACACTAAGCCTACCTTATTCAGAGACCATGGGGACTGTCCCTAAGAAAACAACAGCATCAATCCTTTTTTAAATGCTTCACTATGAAATATGTTTACACTTCATGACAAGGGCTGCTAGCAGCCATGTGAGTTGTGCATATTCTGTGTTTTCCTGTGTGTTTTCACTCACACAGGATTAGACAACATAATTTCTCTGTTCCTTCCAAAATAGTTATAAATCCTATTTAATGATGTGACAAGGCTACAGTTAACTTTTGGTTGGGTTCAGGCACAGAAACAACTTGGTTATGTGTAGAAAAACATCATTGTTTGGGTTTAAATAAGTCTTCTATTAAGGTCTAAAAAATAATGACTTTTTAAGATCCAAAAAACATTGCACTTCTAGTAAAAAAGACTACTCTGTTAAGTTTAGGGGAACTTTGGTCATGGTTACAATGATAAACACTATTATGTTAGGACAGAAATGTGATCATGGTTAGAGATGTTGATCCCCGGTTGTAAATGGAAAACAAACAGCAGTCTACCGTGTTAAAATCTGATGTTTTATTGACCAATACAGCCACCCCTACCCTCACCTACATGACCTTTGTTGCTCTATAACAACGTCACCTGACTTCTCTCTCTGCTCCCATCATAATTATTACAGCCGCCAGAGGGCTTTGTCACCTTAACCTAACATATGTTGTTTGGGGATAAAATGACTGATGCTGTAGTTCTTTTTGGGAGGACAGTCTCTAACACGTGATAGTAAAAATCCATCCAATTTTCACGTACAAAGGGGAGTCATAAGTGACATTATAGATGCTTTCACTTTTGGTTTTACTTTCAAATAAAACAGTTCAGATAATCTCTGGAGACCAAACACCCAAATGTGCGTATAAAACATGTATAACTTTTTCATTGCTATTACTCTGATTGGTCTTTGACAAAACTTTGTGCTTGTAAGTTTGACATAAGAGTGTTAATTGAAATGAAAACAAAATGAATAGAAGTTTGTTACCAGAAATAATAAAAAGAATAAATTCTTTAGTAAAACTCAAAACAGTTATAAAATGATGGGCCTTAATGGGTCTTAAATCATGTGTCATTTTTATCCATAACTATGTGAAAACTATATCTCACAAAGTTGCTTCATGTCCTTTGTCAGTCATGGATCACAGCATAATGGCAATTTGAATCATCTAAGATGCAATTACAAACTAATTACAGATTACCCTTCTTTGCCTTCTCCTCCTTCCAGCCCTCCCTACCTTTCCATAATCCTTTCTCAATCCTCCCCTACAGCTACAGTAACTCCTCCAATTATGTGCTCCAATTCATGTCAACTAAGGGGGGGTTGTTTTTATTTTGTATCCAGAGATACACTTTGTCATACACTTTTAGTTTGACAGATGAGTGTATGTTGTCGACAAGACTACAATATCTTGTGGTGCTGGGGATTTCGTGTTGTGTGCATGTGTTGATGGAGACAATGTGCTTGCTTAGTCAAGCATGAACAAAAGACTGTTTACTCTGGGTCAATTATTGAGCATGTGTAAATGCTATTTGGCCCCGTAAGATCCATGAAGACACTCCAACTTAGGAGGCAAACAGCAGGCCATCTTAAGCATATATTTTCAAAGCCTTTCTTCATGTAAGTTATCATTCAGGGTGTAGCATGCAGGTAACAGTGTAGTTAGGTTCAGAGTAGAGGAGTGTTGATGAATGAGTAATGCAGTAACAATGTATTTAAACATTTTTTAAATGTTTGGTTGTTATGGAATGTAGCAGGGAAGTAGTTTCAATGAACAACAGATATTTACATTTTCTCCAAAAGTGGCAACAGATCAGCCTAAAAAACTCCCACAGCACAGCATTGTCTGTTTACATGAGAATGTGCTCTGTTCTGTAGACGGCCTTGACACAACATATACAGTTAGTAGCCACCCAGCAATTGAATGTTTTGACTGCATACCATGTATCCTCTTGTTGTATATTATCTGCTTGACATTATGGCTGCATCTACTGTGTGTACATGCTGCATAATCATACCCTGGGAGATTCAAGCTTGCATTTTTATTAGCTTAATTTTGGTTTTTGGTTTTTTTATCTGGAGATAATAGACTGGGAGCTGGTCTTTTGCGTCATTGTTGGGGGATTAGGCCTAGATATAGTTATATTTTACAGACTTCTGAGGGTTTGTTGGGAACAAAATAAAGACATTCAGAACAGAGACTCTTTCAGATGTTTGACTAAACGCAGGTGTCTCAGAGAGAACAATGATAAGAGAGGAAACATTTTTTCTACATGTCGAGGGGGCAACTGCTTATCCACCATTTGACTTCATTCTGATCTGTTCATTCCATTCCACTTCTCAGTCTTCCCTGTGCATAAATACTGTGCACTGAACACAGATAAAATAGCTCACATTCATTATGGATGGCCCTGGTATACATGGATGTGCATTACCCATTGGCAAACTTGTAGGTGCAAAGATTCCATATGATCTGTCAAACATGTTCGGACAATTTTGGAGAGTCACAGCCATGAGCAGTGGACAGAAATGACATCCTGCAGACCATGCCATGCAGACACAAAGTGTATATTTACCCTTAATGAGTAAAAAAAAAATTCTTGCTTTGAGATTTACATTAGTGGTTGTCATTGTGATTTATTGTGGTGTTACTTAGCTATAATAACTTCTGTCACTTCTTTTTGCAGAGATGTACATAACAATTTCAGTTTCATAAATATGTTGTAAAAAGGTCATGTTAAATGTTTATGGTAAAGGACTCTGATTGCCAAATATTTCTCATGCCTTGTCATACATTGCGTTGCACTCATGCACATCTGCATGGAAGTTCATTTTAGGTGACAGGATAGTGGAATTTGAGAGGTGCCCAGATATAGTTCTCTAACATTGTAACCATAGCAGACACACTGTTTGCTATTATTACATTAAATCTGGAAGCCAATGTTGAAAAGGTGATTCTCTAATTGTAAGTGGATAAACAAAAGATTGTCCATATGCTGAAGTGACATTAAAGAAGGAGCGAGTGGGTTAAAGAAAATTAAACAAAGATACATTGCTCTCAAGTGCAGATGTATCCTGCTAGTCTGAAGATTAGAGCCAGTGATCTCTAACCCTTTGGCTGCAGTTGCCTCCAAATCATTTGTCTGCACGTCATGGCTCAGCTGTCCGAAGCCTGTCCCTGCCAATGGTCTTCAGTGACTACAGTCAGCATCACCGCCCAAATCCTTCAGCTCCTGAACAGACCAGGTTCCTTCCATAGCTGGACTTGTATGACAAAAGGTGGGAGAAGTTAGCTGGGGGTTGGGGTGGGCTGGGCTTGCACTGTTGACCTGGGTAACCCTGGTGACCTCAAGGCCCATGTCCCCTTAATAAGTGTTGCCCTCCCCGGTGGTAACAGAATGGTCAAACATTATGTCAAGGGTAATTAAGGTCCAAATGCTCCTGACCCTGATATAATCCCCTTTCAAAGGATCTCCAACTGTTTGCTGTGATTAACAAGGACTGGTGCACTGGGAGGATCTGCCGCTGGTGAGAAGGCTTTATTGGTCCTTTTTTTTATCACCACATAAAGTCTCCTCCAAGAGCTTCAGGTCTACAGGTCCCAGAGCGGCAAGTCGGTGCTTTGAGCTGAAATTGATCATTACCGACCAAATGGCTGGTTGGTTACAGACTATAAAGGATTCCCTCCGTTTCTCAGAGATTTTTAAAAAGCCCAGAAGCAACTACTAAGAATATATGCTTCTCCAGATACTGAGATACTATTTTTCCATGGCTGATCCTGCATGCTTTAAGGATAAAGTCATGTTTATGATTGTTGGAGGAAGTTTTTAAAACCTGGGACACTAGTTTCCACTGTTTTGATAATGTCACAACAGTTAAGTACACCCATAATTTGTGAAACATTTCCTGTTATTTCATATACGTCAGACACTCAGTCGAAAGATCTGTAAAGCAATCAAAGAGCAAAACAGTAATGACACGGTGGACAATTCCTAACTCCTGCCTTACAATTTACAGGACCAACAGCAGAGATGAGGCTTAAAATACAACCTTATATGACACATCTATCATCTGGCCAAAATCTCTAACCTCAGACTTTAATCATATTATCCTGCTTTGGACCCTATGCTGCACGCAGTACCTCTTGTCCATAACAAACAGTTACTCAAATATTGACCACATGCACAAACCACCATCCGTCCACTGGGAGTCCAAAATGACAGACTGTCCTTGCCATGTCCACTAACGGTCACTCTAATGCGCTGGAGGTCACCGGATTAGTCTCGGGGGGTCATCTTCACAGGGCCAGAGTTTTTAATATGAATCCTACAAAGAGGTCAGTGTCTGAGGGCGGGAGAAGTGGTGGATGATGAGACTCCCCCACACATACACACAGAGGCCTTAGTATGTCCGCTCTCCGCCCCTTTCCCCATAACCATAACCCAACTCTCCACCAGTTCCCTCCCACCTCTGTGTAACAACCCCCCACCACCCCAACCAACCACTCCACCCGTCTCTCCATGAGGACAGCAGCACCCCATAAGTCCTTTATCTCTGGGGGCAGCGCAAGTCATGCAGAACTCACGAGAGGAACATGCTGAGTGTGAGCTCATCGGATTAGGCTTCAAGATAGGGGCAGGGTGCCTCAGAGAGAGCTGGTGTGGCTTCCTCTGCCTCATGTGCTTTTTCCTTCGCAGCCAACATTTGCACAATCCCAGTCAGATCAGGAGCTGCTTGAAAAAAATTGGCGTCATGATATTTCAAAGCAGAGTCATGTGAAGGTTGGGGTTATGTCTTCAAAAGTTTAGACACCTGGCTGTTACTTTGTGTAACAAATATTAAAACTGAACTATCCACCCTGCCCTGAGCCTTTCTGGATATCTTCCAATCTGTGATAATATGAGCTCTTCAAAACACAGAGGAGCATAAACAGTAAACAAATGTGTGCTCTTATCAAAGTTACTTCTCAGACAGAATAAAAAAACAAAGGCATTATCGAGGGATATTCCACATCACATTGCTAATTTGTGGTGATATGTTCAAATGGGCTGGTGAGATGAAATATCAAAAGTGTAATACAGCATGGTAAAATTGGCCATGGGTGAGTGTGGGTGCAGATATGGTGCAGATCACAGATCAAAGATGACTCTGAGAGTGTCGAATTACCTCTCCTTGAATTACATCAGATTTGGAGATGCTCATCATGCTTTGTTAGATGCCCAAATGCCTGAACAATTTGACTCTGTTACAGCTTTGACGGGAGCAGCGTTCTGTGATGAATGGGGTGAGGCGCAACCTTTTGAAGTAATAAAACAAAGAAAAGTAGGCTGATGCATGGCCATGTGCCAAAGTTTTAGCAGGGGGCCGAGGGGGGAAGGAAAGCACATGATCGCTAACGGGTGATGGCTTTGATCATGCTCCCAAACAAACGGCCAGATAAAAAAGGGGTAATCAACACCTCTGGCCACAAGTCCAAATTTGCTCCTGCCAGTGTCTATAAATTACCCTCTTTTAAAGACGAACATTTGGCATACATTTGGTATTGTTTCACCACTCAGGGACCAGGCAGTGACATGTGGAGGGCGTAGCCTATGTTTGGAGTTTTTAGTTACGCAGGCAGGCAGGAACAACACAACAGGACCGAGTGCAGTTTTTTAGCTGGTAGCTGGGAGCTTGTTGGGATCAGTGGATGCCAAAGAGTGAAGCAAGAGGATGACCATAGCTGAATAATGTGGGGGGCTTAGACCTTGGTCTCTGAGTCGTGACCTTTGTTCTCCTCAGTGTGGTTTATGTCTCCCTGTGGACATCTCCCAGGCAGCGCTACCCCTGCCAAATGAGGGAATCCCTCAGGCTGAATGTCTGTTCTGAATCCCTCACCACTGCTTTTCTTTTGCTCCGTGTTTACAGCAGAAAAACTGCCCCATTGTGCTTATAACAGAACTAGGGGAGTAGCAGTTTTCCACTTGGTGGTGAAAGCCTATAAATTCAAACTGGCAAAACTGTAGTGCATTTTGAATGGGTTCTGACACAAGCCAGCGATTGCCTAAAGGAATTTACTGACACTATGCCACGATATGTATGTAGGATTGTAAATATGGTTGTTTATTCACCAAAATTAGATGTTGTTTCTTTGTAATGTGGTTTTTAAAGAATGCATTGATGCTGAATTATCACAAAACACCAAAACAGTCAACAGGCATACCAGGAAGGCAATGAAAATAGGGGGTGCTGAGAGAAAGTTGTCATAAATAATGATATATTACTACTTTAAATCACTATAATTCTATTGCCAATGCTTTACCCCAACGTCATAATGTTTTACACAACAGAAAGCAAGTTCTAATAATTACTGTAAACAGTACACAAGTGTAGGATGTGGAGGAGAGAGACAGAGAATAGTTTAATTCCCATTTTTAAGCAGTATCCTCCTTCAGAGTCCAGGTAGTCTGAAGGTAGAAGCTCCCCCTGAGCCTTTCAGTGCAGGACTGGACTATCTGTTATCTTCTTTTCGACCACAGCACTGAGGAAGTGAACACAAGGCAGTCGCTGTTCATGGTGGTGGTGGCTCATGGATGGAGCATAGTGTGGCCCCCCAAGGTCAAGCGGCGGTGGTGCCTGTTGAGCTCCAGCCAACATCTGGGCCTGCTTGCAAGTTACAATGAGCTGCATGGTGGCTGACGTACTTCTCCTGCTTCTCCAGAACCACCATGAAGAGAAAGCCAGGGCAGGACCGCATCATCACCCAGTCCACCACGTGTGGCAGGCAGCAGTCTGTCGTCAGGAACATAATGTCCCCCACCGGTTGAATGGAGCTGTCCATTATTCAAGGATTTAGCCAAGCTTCTGGGAAACAAAGAAGTTTACATTTCCTAATATCCTATGTGAAACTGATGCGGCCACAAAGGCCATCCAGTTTATTACCAAACGCCTGCACACTGGCTAGCTGGATGATTGACAGAAAGGGCTCATGTGGCGGAGACCGTGGCCGGAGTTTAATCCCTCCACGTTTGCCTCGGTGTTTCCTCCCATGTCGAGGCGGATGCATAGATGGAAGCAGAGATGGTCTTGCTTATCTGTGCAGTCCAGGGCATAGCTGCTCCCCTCCATTTTTTCTTCAACGTTGGCCGCAAGTTTACATTTGAAAACCTCAACCAGGCAGCAGTCGGCAGGAGTCCACAAAGCAGTGACCACTGACCATTCCTCTGTCCAGATGAGAGTCTCGTAGTCTCGTTATCATTGTCCATATTATTCACAAAAGGTACAACTAATGTTTGTAAAAATAAATAAAGAGCATAATTTTGCAAAAATGTAGTGGAGTTTATGGAGAGTCGACTGGAGAGGTCCATACCTTCTAGAGTTAATATTATCCTCTATTCTCCTGACTTCTCAGAAATAATTGAAACGACTGACAGAAATCCAGTTTTTCACTCTGCATGTGCAGAAAAGTCTGAAATCCAAAGAATACACAAAGTGATGATACATGGACCTGTAAAAAAAGTACTGCATAAATACCTCTGAAGCAAATGTACTGTGCTGTCAAATGCATGTATGAGCATGCCCTCATTGTAATGTTTTTGAGTCTATGTGACCTGTGTTAGTACAGCAGTATGCAGTAGATTACAGTACATTCCATGTCATAACCTTTGCAGATGTTAGGCAGAGTTGTATGTGTGTGAGGGGTTATGTTTAAGCTTATGGTGAAATAATGGGGGGATTAGGGGCAACAGACAGGAAATACCTGTACATCAAACTGTTAATTCAGACTGATGCTAAGATTCAAATGAAAAAAATATTTGTATGATTTTTTTTTTAAACCATATGAGAGGCCATAAATGGGTTCAAGAATGTGACACCTTTTAATATAGCTCACATTTTAGTATATATTTTCTCGTTTGATTGTAATTGGACCATAAAGATGTTTAAATGAGTTGTTACAATTTCAAATGGAAGGAGAAGAATAGTCTGCATTGTCTTTGTGCCAGCTTCATTGTGTTGTTCATGACGTAGAACAGACTTAAATGGAATTTTGTGTGTGACAAACTTGAAGATAAAATGATTTATCAGTATAGAGTAATCATTTTGAAAAATGATACTGTTAATGATGTACATATCCTTTTCCATGACCATGTTAAGTACAGTACAGTCCATTGTTGAACTGTGTAAGTTTGGGTGTCAAATGTTAAAGCTTGACATTTCTCATGGGCCTTGGATGACACACAAGCTATTGTTTTTCTGTTGCGACATTACTATGAACATGCTCATCTATTACAAGCAATGTTTATAGTTAATAAGAAAAAAAAATTCCCACTCTCAGCCATTGGTTGATACATCATGTCATCGCACGAGAAAGCAAAATGTTGCTTGAATGTGTTCCAGTTGATGTCTCTGTTTAAATCACAAGCCCTCATGTTTGGGTTAGAGATTGTAATTTTGTAATGGCTGTTTACATAGCTTTATGGTTGGCACACAGGCAGTGAGAACAAGTTGAGAACACCTCACGCACTGTCCTCTGGCTGGATACACACTCATCTATATGTTCGAGAGTTCAAGCATTTCAAGTGTTTTTGTGCTGATATTGTAAATGGCTGTTACTTTTGCTTTACTACATTATACATCTTATGACAGAGTATCATGTTTCCTTCAGGGAGTTTCCTCTCATGCTTTGTGGGCAAACTTTCACAGTTATTCTCACATATATATGTGCTGTGAAATTGACTTTGCTCAAAGATTGGACCTGACCTTACCAGACAGACAAGAAATATGTTCTAGTCCCAGAACAAAACTTTGCCATGAACCTATACAGATAATTGCATCTCTGGGTGTTTTTCTCTTCTAAAAAATCTAATTCAGCAAAATGTAGATCCCTTATCCTTGTTTTCAAAAATACTTTTTGGTATCAAGCTGTTCTGTTAAATATCTGCACTAGGACATAAATCACACTCTTTTCAATGGACTTGCCAATATGCAAAGAGTAGTATTAATGTATGTATGTAACATAACTACTTTTGACTATTGCATCAATCAATCTGCCTGACATTCATGTTAGATGATTTGCAGAAAAAGATAAATCAATAATTGAGATGGCTACATGAGCAGTTCACAATCAGCAGATTTAATGGTAGCTCAGCTTGAAATTGCACTAAGATCACATATCTGTTATCACAAACTACTGTGACTGATCCATATACTTTCAGAGCACCAATAAAAAGAACTAGAGAACCCTTTGACACGCACCAGTCCCCTCCTTGCTTGGTCTGCGCTAGCCACACAGTTTCACAGATCTTAACCTGAAATGTAACACAAGCACAGGCGTGTGATGAAGAAAACATTACGTTTTTACAGGTGAGATTGGAAGGTGTCATTGGAAATGTTTCTCCATCTTATATTAAAGAGTCATGGTCAGTTTAGGAGTATCTAAATCAGACATGCTATCGTCATCTAATGACAGTGTAGATCATGAGAAGCTGTTTTCAGGCCAGTTCTAGACAAGCCTCTGATGACAGACACTGCTGTGTGCTGGGCACAACCTCAAATTAAAGCTAATCCCTAAATGTTATTTCAAGAGATTACTCTTTCAGGGAGCCTGCCATCCACTTCTCGCTGTGCTATATCATTCAACAAGAAATGAATAAACAATCTAGTCTTTTATCTAGCTTTACCTCTTCTGGCTGTTTATTTAAATCAGTCGGGTAGCTCACGGTTTTTTTGCTTGTTTAATTGTCAGACATAATCAAGACATCTGTATTTAGAAAAGAAATGATGGTGTCTCATGTTTCCTGTAAGGGAAAACAGTCAGTGATGAGCTCATTTTAAAACATGTCATCACCAGACTGGAAAAATGATTCAGGCTTTACTTTGGACTTAAAGAAATGACTTCTTTCATTATTTTACATTAGCAAATGGTTTGTGCAGTTGATTCAGGTATTTATATATTTATTATATATATTTATTATAAATTTAAAGTAATTTTACTCAATCATATCTTGGAGGATTATTCCAGGAAGTTAGAAAATAATCATCCATAATCTTGTCTGGAGGAAAGCCTGATTTCACAAACAAGCACACACAAACCACAGAAATGTGTCACGTTCACATTTTATTGATTAAACTGGCAGTCTTATCATCTTTAAACCCCTAATTCTTTTGTCTGCTACACAATGACATCAGATGGGGGGTGGGGCACGGGGGTTTGTCAGTTGAACTATTATTGTCCATTGTGATAGCTCAGACTAAACTGCTCTGATTTTGACAAAACATAGTGGTATTACACACTCATGAGTTTGTATGTGATTGACCAAATTATTTTGTCATTGTGCTCTTAAACTTGACCTGATGAGAGTACAAAATAAAACACAATACCTGCCATTTCTGATTTAGGGACCTTATAGCCTTCACATAAATCACAATAATTGGTCAGTGTTTTATTGCTGGTCTCATTTCAATGACACTTAAGATTTCAACATTTTGGCAAATATGCTATACAAATCTTTCAGGAGTGAAATGAGCAGATCTGCTAATCAGTGTAAAGACAGACAAGATAGAGTAGTTTTTGGGCATATGTTTTCACTTTAGACAGTACGAGGCTAACTGTTTCCACCCATCTAACGTTTGGTCTTTATGCTAAGCTAAGCTAAGCTAAACATGTCTTGACTCCACCTTCATACTTAACACAGAGACAAGTGATTTGTTTTGGATCTTCTCATCTCACTTTGGGAAGAAAGTAAATGGTGTAGTTACAAAAATACTGAACTATTCCATTAAAGAGTTGATATTTATTTGCATGAAATGTGCAATAGAGTGACTCAGAATAAGAAAAATATCTCAGTGAAAATGTATGGAATTACTGTAACAAAGAGCATCATAAGCAGCTTGTATGATATACTATATACCCTATAATATGACAGTAAAGTGATGAGAAATACCAGAAACTTAAGGGAGCTTGTCTGACCTTTCTCACGCTGCAGCGTTGACGCCTCATAAGTCATTGAATAATAGCATGACACAGTTTATCACTTATGCCACCACTTCAGACCTCCCACTGGGACTAGCTATGGACAGTGTGTATATCCATAGTTGGGCTTAATTAATTGCCCCCTCAAGACACACCACATAAATGCAGCCCCCTCATTTAACCCCAGTCCAGCCCTGCTGCAGGTGTGCAACCAAATCTCTTCCATCTCAGGATGTACACGTCATTCCTCCATGCTTCCCCCAACCTGTGTCTCTCTCATGAGGTCCCCATGGAGCAGATCTGTAACTGTAAATTACTCAGACCACAGGGTCCCGTTTGCTGATCCCTGTAAAGCCTTTGCTGGCTGCCCACTGTTGGGCCGCAGACACCGCTGTATGTTGCTTTAAGTAGACAGCTGTCACAACATTCATCAGGTGCTCAGGCACCTCCCTGAGCTGATTTCATTTCAGTGTATATTAGCATGAAGGGGAATGATTTCCTGCAGTTAACAGGATGTATGGAGCAATGTATTTGAGCTGGTTGCCTATACCAGACTGTGTTGCGTGTATCTGAAGATTTAAAGTGATAAATTGTGACACTGGTCTTTGTTACCCTACAGTTTGTAGACACTGAAGACAATTTGATGCAGTATATTCAACAATTCATTAAAAGCTTTTCCATTTTCTGTTTTTTTTCTAACCAGTTCACTTTATAATCTGATAATATGATGAGGAACCTGGCTGGTATGATAGTAATGACTCTCCTAACTAAGTAGTAAAGGCAGAGGTAACATGACAGAATTTATGGTGGTTGGGTTAGGGTGGATGACTTTTGTAGAAACCACAATTTGTGTCTTGTGTATAACTTAATCTTGTACCATTGTTGATAAAATGTTGCTTCTGTTAGCCATGACAACAGTGAAAGTAGCTTCAGATCACATAAACCACAAGATGACCCAGATAATGATATGAGTCACACACTCACACACTCTCCTATCAGGCTCTTGAAAGCCGTCAGGATGATTTTCTTTGGCATTTTTAGCTACTCCAGATATTCGGTGACACCGGTGATTCCAGGTCCATCTCTACAGAGAAGATATTAGGAGACTTTTTCGACTTGTTTTCACTTGTAGGGAATTTATTTCCTCCTGGCAGCAAAACATGTAACAGCAGAATCTCTGGAGGGTTAAACTGGGCTAACTAGCTCTTAAGGATACACTACAATCAAATACACTGTGAAACTTGCTAGCTTTCCTCAATGCAACAATGTCTAAATCCAATTAAAAATTAAATCAAGGAGAGTAATATGTTTGATCATAATGACCTTTGATGACCTTTTTTCGATCATGATACTCCAGGTTTCTCCTATAGCAGTTAATTCTAAGTCAAAAATGAAGAAAGAAGTGAGAAGGGTTGACCTCTAAAATAGCCCCTGGTGGACTTACAACCTCAGACACACATCTTGGTACGCTGAACCACAGGCAGCCATTCCTCATGAAACACTCAAATATCACTTAACAGCCCGCATGAATGGCCTCAGGCTATTCATGTGCACACAGAACTAACAGCCATCGATTAGTGGATTCAGGTGCACTAATTCAAGCGTAGGACAATGAGGGTACTTGAGGAATAATAGCTGCTGATCTTCAAAGTAGCTCAACAGTTTGATTCCTTAGTCTGTACTTTGCCTGTGTCACAACACAGGGAGGCGTTCTGGGCAAAGTGAAGACTCCCAGCTGGATCTGACGACCTGTAGAATTAACACAAAACCAGTAAGAAGGGGATGAAAGAGGGGTCTAATCCTTCCCAATGAATGTTCGTTGACAACACATACAAGGGTCTAAAGTGTGCATTAGATGTGGGTAATGGGGGTAGGTTATTATTTTTCCCCAACCTGAGTAGTTCTTGATATGCAAACATTGTCCATGGACTTCAGAGCTCTCCATTTGGATCAGAATAGCAAGGAATGGAGAGGATATGGGTATGAAAGACTTGTAAAGCTCAGTAGATGGGGCATGGTGTGGGAGACTAAGTTCTTGTTGGAGACATTCTTAATAAATTACTGTAAAATTGGAGAGATTATTCATGACAACAGAACACATTTAGCACATTTTTCATTGTAAAATCAGTAAAAACGTTTTAACTCACATTTGATTCACATTTTAAGCACTGGGTCATGGCAATAATAAAATGTATAATAGTGAGTCTTTTTAGTCATTGTACTATATGAAAGCCAAATAAACAACTTTAAACAGTCTAATTTGACATCATGCCAATAAGTAGCTGTACTTATAAAGAGAATACAGCCATAGACAAATGATAAGACACTGGAGACAGACATGTAACAGTGGTGATTGTGGTTGGTTTGCCTCTCTTTGTGGCCATTTTGTATCTATCTATGGCTGGCTTGAGTGTCTTTGTAGTGTCTTTTCATCTCTTTGAGGTCCTTTTGTATCTGTTGTTGCTCATTTCAGTTGCTCTGTAGTCATTTAATTTACTTTCTCCAAGACATATTAGGAGTTACTTCTTATAGAGGTTCTGGTCCAAGGGCCCTTTGTCTGTGCTGGCACATCTGATCCATCCATGATACTAATAAACCAACTACCCATAACCTTCACACTTTGGAAGGGGTGCACCAGCTTGGTCTCCTTCTTGGAGAGCTGCTCATCCAAACAACTTCACACTCTACACTGCATTTCCTTGGGTCCTCAGCAACAAACCTGCCAGATGTGAAATCGATTGGATGGACGGTTGTGAGAGAGACAGAGACTCCTTCCATTTATTGTTACATGTCTGGCTCTTTCTCCCCCTCTTTTCTCACTAGGACTTCCTATGCCTTCCGTAACTGTCCTCTCTTCAGGTTCCTTTTGAGTATGAGATACCATGGGTTTTGTCATGTGTTTAAATTTAGACAAATTTGAAAAGAGTTCTTGCATTGAAATACAAGTGGATTTTATTTGTTTTCAGCTTGAAAATTTCTTTCTGACACAAATGAGTCCAAAACCTAAATATTAGTTGTACTGTTTGGTGTAGCATGTCACAGTTTGCTGCTCATCAGCCCCTTTCAGGCTTGTAAAAAATAACGCTCAGATGTTTTCCAAGCTGTCACTGGCAGTGACAGGCAGTCCTGTATTCAGATCCTGCAGATCCTGCATTTCATTTGAAGGCCAGCAAACCTCCGCAAACATGATGCTGAGTGCTCAAGCTTGATTGATGACCTGTTCTTATTGATACAGTCCCTCACATGTGGTTTGGCCATTGTAGCACATGTGGTTAACCAATAAAGAACAGATCTAGGTTTGATGCAAAGAAGACATGTAGATTACAGGCTTTGGTTCCCGGTCTAATTCAGCTCACTACATCGTCGTTGGTTGGACTCCAAAAGAGAGTTATATTTTTCAACCTGTCATTATTGTACTTCAGAGGTTTTTAAATAGGATTTCTGTCATGCTTTGTGTTCCCAATAGCAGGAGCTAAGTGTGTTTTCTCATGAAATACAGCATATGAACACAAGCACAAGAAAGTTCCAGTTTATTACAAAGTGCATCATGGTTTTAGCCATCATTATCATTTAGTGGTAATAAAACTAATTTAATGGACTTTTTGTGTTTTTACAGCTGCTGACAGTGGTTTGACATTTTGACATGTCATAGCAGGAAAAGCACAGGCATGCACAGGGGAGGTCCTGGTATGATGCAGGCTGATTGACTGGAATTGCTTTTTGGGACACTTATTGGAACTTAGCCTGTTGTTCATGTTATCAAATGCACCTGTGCTCATCATGCTAAGACAAGTCAAAATGTCTGCTGTGAAATAGTATATTGCTAAGATCTGCGAATTTAGCAACGTTGCTTAAAGAAGATACATAATAAAAGCCAAATGTATGTGGAAGAGACATCATGCAAAACCTATTGTGTCCCAAATCACCTAACAGCCATTATTGACATTCAAATGCTTTCAGTTTCAGTTTTACCTCCAAGTGGGTGAGATTACCACAGAAACTGTTGCCTTGTTTAAAGCTTGCGTAATTGTCTGACTGCACTGCCTGAAATACTATGCAGCTACAACCTCAAATGAAGTCTTCCTTGTGCTGTAGTTTTCTGTTCTGAAACCTCTTCCACTAATCAGAACAGCCTTGACTTGTTCTGTCATACATATTTGATGGCTAAACGATTCACTCGACCTCAGAAGAGAATTCTTTGTGTTGTTAAGGACCACTTGTGAAGACACAGGATCAGCGCATCACTGCCTTCACCAGTACAATCAGATGAACTGTGTAACTCACAGAGACACAGCCATTTTTTCTTTGAACTTAAAATCTATCTCCAAGTTTGATTAAAAGCAATATATTTTCTCTAACTACTAAGATGTATTAGGGATCACGGATTCCAGTATACTTGTCTAAAATTAGCCCTAGTCACCTTGTTTTTTGAGATTCCTTCCATTTTTCCAGCTTTACTTTGGAAGTGGTATATTTCACAAGGGACTCGACTCAAAGACACCGCTACTTGTTTAAAGGCAGTAACTTTAATGGCTCAGGCCAAATAAAAACCTTTCGATCTTCTGAGTTGTGTTTACTGACCTGTGCTGACACAGACCAGTCCTTGGCTTTGATCCTGTTTATCACGGCCTTCTGTCTGTGTTGAGGAACAAGGCAATGAAGGGGAAGGTACAAAATTTAGGAGGAAAAGTAAGTAACCAACTAATCATATGGTTGGTGGAAATGTCCCAGGCTCCTCCTGTCCACATGTTAAAGAGTTCTTCAGAAAGTCACTGAGAAAGTCATCGTAATAATGGGCAGGCCAGTGTGAATGTGTGTGGGAATGGGTAAGTGAGAGGCTAATTGTAAAGCTAAGGCAAAGAAGGTCTATACAAGTGCAGTCCATCAGTCATAAATAAAGAAAAGGTCAGAGGAACCAAGGGTGGACAAAAAACTGGTCCTGGCATTTTGGCCCAGTACAACTTAAGACAAAATATCACCCATCTTCATGTTCCCCAGAATAGATATACCAACTGTGCAATTTCCTAAAACACTAAAGCTGTGCAATGACTCTTCTGATAACGGATAAAGCAAAAGTCTCTGAATCCACAATGCCTCTGCAAGCATGATTTAGTCTGCTGCAGTCTGCTTTGGTCTATTTCTGACTCATTGCTGATACTATCTCTCACTTCTAAATAATTTGTCATAGTTATCTGGATGACTGATGATTTTAAACATGGGCTCGGCCACACTTAGGAGACTACTAGAAGATTTTTTTTTTGTAGGTGTGAAGATGGAAAAGTTGGCAAATAATTTGTCCCATTAAGAATTATTGACACATTTTGCATAGCAAAAAGTCATGTTTCAATATTTTTGTTGCATTGATTTTGAGTTTGGTGCTGTGAGCTGGGTTTTCAGCTGGTTTAATTGACAAAGTATTCATTGCAGGTTGATGTTGTCAACAACAGAATTTGCTAGGTAACAAGAATTATAATTTATTTGCTCCAACAGTGGAAACACCCTGTTTGTACATTGTAGGAGGTAGTTAAAGTGAGTGTGTTGTCATATCTGTTGCTTTTTTTGTCCTGACAGTCTGGTTGTGAGCCAGGTGCTTACTTCTTGTGGTTGTTGGGAGAAGGATGGGCAGTAACGATATCAGCTGTGTATTTGTGTGTATTTGCATGTATGCATGTGTTTGAACCTGAAGCATTACTGACAGGAGCGGGCCCTGGTGCGGCAGTGAGCCATTGTTTTCCTTGGCAGAGATTAGCGGCCCCCAGGGGCCCTTGCTACAAAGAGAGCTCTGTTACCCACTAGAGTGCTTTATTGTGCCCCAAATTACCACCGTGGAGAGGGGAAAAAACAGCATGGCAAATATCGAGCATGCATAATGTCGATGTGCAAAATGACAGCTGCTCTGTCCAGAAATTCCGTGCTGCAGGCTTCACAAATGCTGTTCATCTTCTTGTGACGATTAGTGCCAGAGGAGATTTGTCGACTCTTGCATGTTTAGAACAATTCCAGGTTTTGTACAATTTGTTAACTTGTAAATACGAAATTATAGTTTAAACATGTTAAGAATCTTTTTAGCAGTGCTTGTGAATGTATATGACAGTTCCCACTCTGACTCTTTTGTTGAGAGCCCCTCACTTCATCACATCAGAATAAAGAAACCATGTTGTTTTGTGTGGCTTCACTCCCTCTTAAAAGCTTGTTCATTTTCATCTAAAACATGGGTACAACATTACATCCCCAAATTCCTCTAAGACGGCTCAAACCTCTCAAAAAGACGAATGGGGTCGTGTCTACAAAAAGAAATAATCTTCTTTTCTCCGTGGCGTACAAACAGCCCTGTCAATTGGCTTCATTGTCAACATCCTAGGGGACTGGTTTTTAAAAGTGTCAAGATCAAAAGGCTTGACTGACAAAGCATGCTTTTTATTATTGCAGTGGCAACCCATAAGCTTTTAATGTTGGAAATTACAGTCATTAAGTACAAGCAGTACAAGCCTTGGATCTTGACGGAGCCTTTGAGGAGTTAACCACAAATCAAAAAAACAAGTCTATAGCTGAGATAAAGAGGGTTGTATGTAAATATGAGCCCTTTGTACTGTTAAGCAGTGCAAAGAGCTCATCTGCAGTCTCTGTTATCGTTCCAAGCAGCATGGGATTGATGAAATTAAAAAGATGGTGCCTTTTTTTAGACTGAAGGGAGGGAGGAAGGAGGAGAAAGAAAATGATAATGAACAAGTAAGCAGGAGACATATACATTATAAAGTGATAATGGGAGAATTAAAAGCTATTCTATCAGCTAAACAGGAGTATGGAACATGTCGCTGACTTCCAGCTACACTCTTATTACAAAAGTAATTGTAAATATCTGAATTTACACAAAGCTCAGGGTTACCAGTGTGTTTATCTATAAATATGCAGCATAAAATACAAATATAGAAAGTGCTGTGCAGATCACTGCATAATGACGTGATGGTGCACATTTCACGATTTTCTCAATGTGACATATTGATATTGCACTTCTCTCTGATCTGAACAGTTGGTTACGCAGAATGAGGAAGACAGAGAGACAGCTCTGTCTCGGCTAGCTAGCAGTGCGTGTTGGTAGTTGCCCTTTGAGTGGCCACTGTGGTGAAAGGCTGGTGGGCAGGGGTGACTCGGCCCTCTCCTCATTGTTCTCAGAGCTTGGTATTCCTCTCATAGCATGCCCTGGGCTCTAGAGGATATGCTTTTAAAGATCCCAGGCCCTCCTAATGGCCCCACTCACCTCTCCAACTCCCAATTTTTAACAAACACACGCCTTGGAATTAATTTCTTTATCTTTCAACCCTGACCGGAAGGTGAGTTTATTCACAGAAATAATGTAGCCATAGAAATAAGAAATCTCCTCTCAGATTATTTGTACATATTTTTTAATAACACCCCCACCTCCACCTTCTCCATATATTCCTCTCTTCCCCTCTCTCTTTCATCCATCCTCTCTCAGGCCTCTCTCTCTGTCTCTCCTTCCTTTTTGCTGAGTGTCCCGCTCAGCTGGCCAGCACCTTTTCACTCTTTGCCTGGGGAATTGTCCCCTGCATGTCAAGTGTAGCCATTTGAGGGAAGGGTTTGGATGAGAGGTGCTTTTCAGGTCCCCGTCCCACTCACCTTTGAATGGAGACAATAGAGCTGTTCTTTATGTCCAGATGACCACACAAACATACACACACTGCCAGGAAACGTTCTGGTGTGATGCAGCAATAAGGGCACATATACTAAACTCACATTTCAAGGAATGGATATATTACATAACAAAGCCATGATTGCTGTTTTGGGCACGAGATTAGGGATGATGGGTTCAGCAAAGTGTAAGACTGTCATGAGAGGCATTTTCCCTAATTTTACCCAAGCTGTTCTTCTTTTAAACATGACCACAAAGGTTCCCTAACCAAGAAGTTTAAAAACATCTTTCCCTTGCCCCCTTACTTAACCTTAAAGTTGCATTTATTGTTTTTTTGGCTCCATTTTGGACTCCGCAACTCCTGGGGGGAATATCCAACTCTTTAGCCAACAGCTAGTCATTTATTTTGTCTGTCATCGATGTGGTGCTGGGCAGGAAGTATTTGGGCTTATCAGACTTTTTTAAACAGATATAGCCTGCCTTGAAATGAGAACAATGAGCCAAAGACCCAAAATGATTTGTAGAGCTGAGGGTAACTGCAGAGTTGGGAGCTAATTCTCTGTGGGTTTAACATTGTTGTCAACACTTTTCACATTACACAAAGTCATTTCATCCATTGTTAATATAAAAATATTTATTAGTGCAGATAATTTTTCTTTGGTACTTTTTTAACTGATACTTTTATCCCTTCCATGATATTTCCATAACCTGAATCAAGGTGTTTTTGTGATCAAAGGTATAAAAT
Source organism: Scortum barcoo (assembly GCA_023238725.1). NCBI lineage: Eukaryota > Metazoa > Chordata > Actinopteri > Centrarchiformes > Terapontidae > Scortum > Scortum barcoo. The sequence goes on from CM041550.1 coordinate 25,297,672, forward strand.
AGTGATGGAAAAGTTTGAGAGAACTTGATCTGTGGCTATAGGTTCAAATTATAGAAATGATTAAACATTTCTGAAAGATGAGCATAGATACAGATCTGAAAACAACTCATCAGTGCACAGAAATGTGTAACTTTATTGCTGAGGAAACCTGTTGCCAAAATACATCATCATCATTAGAGAAATCATTAGTCTTTCTACTCCTACAGTTTGTCCATGGAAGAGAGGTACAGCATGAATCTGTAGGTTTATTCATGTAGATTGAAAAAAAAAGTCCACTCGGTGAAATTCAAGTGTTTGTTTCTTTGGCATTGTTGTCTGATGCTGGAGGTTTGTGTGGGCAGGAGCGCAGCATTAACACAACCTGTCCCAGTCTACTGACATTCACTGACTGGCTTCCTCTAAGGAGACAAGCCATGCCACAGACTACCGGAGATACCTTTAATTGTTTTACTTCCTCTGTGGCAGCCAGTCTTGCTCAGACCATAAGGCTTTGGATTTGTCTGTCTGAGCTTATTCAAATTAAAATTTACACTTTGAGCTGAGGATCTTTAGGTCTCAGCTGCACCGTGGCCCCAAGAACACATGGACACTCCAGTCCAACAAGCTTGAGTTCAAACAAGAACTGAGATAAATTAGCCCGCTGACAGTGATTACTGTCAACATCAGATCCAAAGTGTTCTGACTGATATGTCCTTCTGTCCATAGACAAAATGGCCATTTTGTTTCATTTTGTTTGAAAAAAACGGAGATTAAAGCAGCACTTCGGAGATTAAAAAAAAAAAAAATCAAACATTGTGTTACCTTTGATAGTTTGGTTTTTGGTTTAGATTTGATAGCTGTACATTATATATCACAGCCAGTGTGAAAGGACAACCGCATCCTGGCCCAGACATCGTGCTTGGCAATCTTAAGCCCTGAAACTACGAGGAAGCTTCTGGCCAGGAAACCTAAAGCACACTCTCTTTAAGGACACAACGCAGACTTGGCATTCATCACATTCTCCACCAGCTCCTTTAAAGCCATGGGTGTCAGGACATGTTACTCTCTCTGCTGACTTTTTACAAGATGTGGCAGTGTGCTTTTCTGAGGAGTGGATCTTGACAACCTTACCTAAATGGTCCCTTAAGGGCCTGGTGTTAGAGAGTGACTTACAGGAAGTTTTAAAAACACACATTAAAACTAGCTGGAGAGGGATAAGAGAATGGAAGGGGGTCATTGTGGGCCTTACGATGGCATTCCCATTCCCACCACCACAGGTTTGTATAAGCCCCTTACTGATAATGCGCCATACAGTCTGGCACCCATGCTTGCCTCCTTGACTGACAAAGTCAGTCAAACCAGCGGATTAGCAGGCTGCACGGGGGCCCTCTACCTCTATATGGCAGAGGTTGTCATGTGCCCATGATGGACGTGCTGCGACATGTAGCAGCTAGTTCCAGCACTCCGCCACCCTCCACCTCTTTGTCCCTTTCATGCCTCCTACCATCCTTCCTTCCACCCACTCTTCAACTCCCCCTTCTCCCCTACCTAGTTGCTACATCTGTGTGTTGAGCAGTATGAATCAGGTGGGAGGCCTCTCCTCCCTCTGCAACAACAAGAATGTCAAGATAATCTTCAGGTGGCTGGTACACACACCGGCTTATTCCCAGGGCTGATTGCTGACCTCTGCGGCTAATACACGCAAGGCTAGGAAAACACTGCTCCCAAGGAAACATTTCGCCACCCTTTAAAAACGTGTTGGCTTTTTGGTGCACTCTAATGTGAAAGCACAAACAAGCCCTGTTGCTTACATGCATTCCATCTGCACACAAACACAGAAAAAAAGTTAACCTTTCTCTTTGTTTTGGTGCCAGCCTCAGTTTTAGAGGGGTATGGGTATAATTATTCCTATGAAATAAAACGGTACTTGTGCATCCCCATATGAATCCCCACTTAGAGTGCAGAGGGCTGGATTTTATCAACATGTATTGTTTCACAGCAGATCCTTTTACTTTCATTTTCTATCCTTATTCTTGAACTGTTCAAAAGGTATTACCTTAGTGGAAGAGTCTCCAGTTGAAGGGAAGGGATACATGGCTAAATGGTGACTTAATGGAGCAAGCTTTTACAATGGACACGGCTACATTTAACATGAAAATATAAGATTAAATTAACTAAGTTAAGTTTTATTTTAAATTGTTTTAAAGTTAGTGATATGTGGCCACTTAGGTACGTAGTGATGATGTAAAAGTCAGGAGAGATATCTTGGATTCACTTCTACTTAAAGCCTGTGCTTTTAGGTTACACATCTTAGACCCTACCAGGATCTTGTACACAACACTATCTGACCAGCAAGGCACACACAGAAACACACACAAACAGAACTAAAACAGTAGTGAATACAAGACTTAAATTTGCCAAATGGCAAAAAGTGTGTCCCTGTTTAAATGCTAATAGTAGTACGCTTATGCTGGATGTTAAAATGTGTTTATTTGCTCACACTTTAACCATAAAACCATGTCATTAACTGTCAACAATAAACTACATAGGAAATATCTTCTTTCTTTTTCTTTCATTCATAATACAAGGAACATCTTTATATAATAATAATTAATAATAATTTCAAAGAGGTTTTGAATCAAAGACTTTCATTCCCATTAAAAGAAACCTGTACAGTACACAAACTGAAACTGCTGGTTACAGAAAGTTCACCAACTGAAGGGCTTAGTTGGGAGAAGATTACTACTTTGTTATAAAAATTTACCAAGGTTAAAGAAGGTCATTAGCCGCTCTCCTCTTGATATACAATTCCATCCAGCAAGTGCAGTAATGGCCCTTTTCCACTAGTACCTACTCAAAACAGGCTCGACTCGACTCGACTCGCCTCGGTTTGTACGCTGCGTTTCCATTACGTGTTAGTACCTGGTACCAGGTACTTTCGTAGTTCCTACTCGGCCGGGGTTCCAAGCGAGCTGAGTCGAGCCGAAAATGTGACGTCGGCAGACGGCAGGCCACTGATTGGCCAGGGCCTGACGTCACTAGATGTGTCGGGAGAGCGACTCGTTCATAAGAGTCAACCGCGCCATTTTTAAAACGCAATAACAACAACGAACACGATCAGAGATGGCTGCACAGAAATCAGCCCCGCGGAGCAACGACCAGGTGCAGACATTTCTTTGTCTGGTGGCCTCCATTGCTCCGCATGAGTCGCTTTCGTGTTTGTGTCGCATAACAAATGACGTCATTGGAGTTTCGGCCGCGTTGCCATGGTGACCCCACCCACGCAAAGGTGGTACTTTATTGTAATGGAAAACCACCTAAACTGAGTCGAGTCGAGTCCGAGGCGAGCCGAGCCGTTTAGTAGGTACTAGTGGAAAAGGGGCATAAGTGAACACCTTGAAACCTAGTCCTCCAGTTAAGGATTGGTTCCTCTAAAGAACCAATTTCTCTAGGAATGTTATCTTATTGATATACTTGGTATGCTTTCATACCTATAGGATATGTGCCCATTCTGACCAACCAAAGCTTCCATCAGTCACAGAAATTTACATCAGTGGGTTCTTATAGTGCATGAAATCAGCTTGTATGCAGAGAAAATATACAGTCACTGCAATGAAAATCAATTGATGGAGCTATTACCAGTATATCCCACAGGTGTGATGAGGTCACAGCTGTCTGAGTTAAGAACATCCGACAAATGGGGCACACCTGTGTCTTGTTCCAGACGTGTGTCAGTTTCTGTGTGTTTCATGGTATGACCTTATATGGGCTGCTTCCCTCGTGGGGTGCCATAATGAGACGCAAGGTTCATCTGAACTCCTGCACGTATGAGTTGTGAAATGACTGTCTGTGAGTTGTCAGCGTGGTTTAATTGCTCCAAACCCCTCCTTTTACACTCTGCTTACACTCTGCTTGTAGGTAAGTAATTTCCACATTGCAACCACATCCGCTCTGTCTGTGTGTAGGTGTGTGTGTGCAGCCAGACAGATGTCTAAGACTCTGCCCCAGCCAGCTGCTCCCAGAGCTGAGGTGGAGCACATGTACACTTACTCATTCACACACACAAGGACTCACACATATATACACACATTCTAGATTGTCTGGCATTGGGATTACAATTGTCTTTTTCCAATCATCTGAGTCACACTTTGTTTCATGAAACCATTTCTACATTCTGTTTGAGAAAACCTCAAGTATACCCACTTCCTGTCAGCTAGCTCATTAGTTGTGAAGTCAACCAGGTATAAAGAAAAAATGATAAAACATCAGCAAGACAGGAACAGGCAGGTCTTGAATACATTATTCTCTTATGCATTGAAGTAACTTGGCCTCACCTTCATAAAAATCACTATTAATGCAGTATTTATATGAAATTGTTCAAATGTCTTTGTTCAAGTCATTTTCACAGTCAACATTCAGAGACCTGAAAGTTTCACCTTGACTTACAATTTGGTTATGAAGACTAAAGATGTAACTTGGTCTTCAAAGACCTAGTACTTGACTTGGATGACCTTAAGCTCAAATAACTTAAAGAGGATGACCTGACGAGGACTTGTGACTCAGATGCTTTAAGACTCAGATGACTTGAGACTTGACTTGGATGCCTTGTGGCTTGAATGACCTGAGACTGGATTTGGATAACTTACAGCTCAAATAACCTCTGAATCAATTTGACTTTGCCTTCCCCTCACTTTACTTGATTATGTAAACAGAATATTCACCTCAGATGATTTGAACATGAGGTTTTCAGGAGATTTCTTCTGGAGAAATTTTGTTCCATAATTTTGTTAAAATAATACAAAAAATATATCCATTGCACTTTAAATCATCACTTTATTCACTGATATGAGTTAACTATTCATAAAAATGCTGTTTGTTGAAAAGGTCTCCAAAGACTATTGGTCTTGTATTCTGATTCTCTGGAATGGACTGAAAAGATAAATAATAACCGTATTTTAATCAAATGTTTTACTTGCTAATGATTTATGAACGCATTCAGAATAGAAATCCACAATTATAATATGTCCAATGCATTTGGAACATAGTTGGGTTCTGAGCAAGTTAAGACTTGGTCTAAGACTTCTAACTTCTAACTTGACTTAACCTAAAACCTTATAACCTTTTGACCTAAAACTTGATGTGACTAGAATGACTTGTGACTCAGACACACGAGACTTGGCTTGGTTATGTCTTGAGACTTGACTTGTTAACTCGATGCTTGTCTTGGATGACTTGAGTTGGACTCACTCTAAGGACTTCCAAATTGACTTTAAACTGATTATATGTATAAACACGTTGAATTTATGTTCACCTTTATGTTCACATTTAATCAGAACTGTGAATGTGTCACATGTGACAACTTAATACATTTACTATATATTTTACCTAGAATTCACTCAAACCAAACCATGTCACTGACTCTCTGGATTCATGGGCTCAAAGGTCAGCTCCTAGAATGTGAATATTATCTAAAGCATCATAATCAATGAATAATTCAAACAACTATTCATTGAAGTCTTACACAGTCTCATTTCCCATTAGGGAGAATAGGACATACCCACATTTTAATTCTCACATGTTGATTCGATGGCCATAATAACACACAACAAGAGGTTACACACAAGTATGATATCAGGGCTATTGACATATTGATTGACAGCAAGATAGACATATTGGTTCATGAGCAAGGCCTCACTTAAACAGTGGATAGGATGCTGATGTTCCTGATGGGAAACCATCAGTACCAAGACACGACATTCCAAGCAGGTCCACCATGTGATTTGCAAGGGACAGGGTGTTAACTTACTGCTGCTTAATATGTTGATGATACCCCTTGCGTGGATTTTCTGTTAAATCCCCATGACTTTACTACCGCTTGGTTAGACTTAAACACAACCCTTCCCTGTTATTGCAAGGGATCTCAATAAAGCCAACCCAGATAGAGCTACAGTTACCACTGATCCCGCTGGTGTTGGGAAAGCATGCAAAGCATCTGGGTCTGCCCCGGCGAGAGCCCTATTACTCATGGTCCATAATCCTGCTGGTCCTGTAAGGAACATTAAGATGACACACACCCAGAAGACAAAAGGGAGTAAACAGGAGGAAAAGATGGGACAGGAAAGGACACCAGAGACCAGGAGAAGGGAGGTGAAAAGGGAAGCAAAGGGCAAAAGTTGAGGGAAAAGGAGAGGAGATGAAAGACGGAAGGGATAAAGAAAAAGTAACAAGGACAGGAGGTGTACTATGATAAGATAGAGTACATGGCCCTCTATGTGTTTTGTTACAGTGATTTCTGAGTTGATTTTTTTTGTTTGAATTAATTTAACTTTAAAATGAAGGAGTCATGAACAGGTGAGGAGGAGAGACGTGCTGTTAAAATTAAAGATTAAACACAGGCCTGCCACATAAGCCAAAAGCAATAGCAGGGTACTCAACATGTTCCTCCCACACAAAAACACAGGAAGAGCTGTGACATTATTGCACTGCTTGTCTTAACCTTTCCAATCTTACATAAGGTCTTCGAGATAAGGACCAAATGAGCATATTCTTATTAAAATAGAATGTTGACTCTGCACATGTGATCCACTTTACCCCCTGTGCCACCTGACTCTAGAGGCCCAATCTAATCAGGTCACTACAGCCAGCTCGCTACTCCAGGACCAGGCCACTCCGTCCTTACCTCAGCTGACATGCATGTGGTCAAGAGAAGGAAGTGGCTGAGATAACTGAGGCGTTTCTCAGTCAGACAGGCATGAGGTAAGGCATCAGGAATCTCTCACGGGGCATTACCTCAAGCTGCTGGCCTGTCTAGAAAAAAATAAGAAATATATAAAAAAAAAAAAAAAAAAAAAACACACCCTGGAGGTGGTACCTATTTTAGGCACAGGGCCCTGGTTCATCGTCATTATGATTGTCTGCTGTGGTAGGAGAAAACACAGTGAGTCATAATCTCACATTATGAGGTTGGCTAGGTTTGTGTGTAATTAAAGACCATGCCTGCTCTTGTTCAAGCATAGAGTGTGTCAATCTGTTAAGTGACTTCACGCAGAGTTGTTTGGGGAGCAGGCTGAGATACATGGAAAGGTGGAAGCGTTAGTCTCCTTTTGAGTCCTTGTCTCATCTTGTTATATCCTCAAAAGCAGTAATCTATTTCTTCTGTAACCTGTGCTGCTTCCTGGCATGGCCACAAGGAATGTTCAGAATGCACCTGAAAAAGTCAACAATAAAAGAATTTAGGAGACACTAAATTGCACACAATGAATGCCTAGTACAACAGATGCCTTTGTTGTGTGTACTCTCAGCTCACCACAGAGGTACAGCACGGGCAGGGATCCTATTCCACCGCTGTAATCTGAGATAAAAAAAAAAAGTGTAGGGGAAAAAAGACTTTAGAGGGTGGGTAACTTCAGATGGTATCTCCTCTTCTGCATCATCTGAGCCATCAGAGACAATCAAAGCCTGTGTGTGGCACACTCACTCACCCTGATCCTGAGCCAAGGCGCCGCAAAATTAATTTTGATCTAAGGGATATCCACAAGCCAAAGCTGTGTGTCTACGCCCAGAGAGGACCCCACACCCCAAGCCATCCAAGTCCCTTTGCCTCTGATGTTTCTTAACTATGTACTGTGTGCAGTGGCTCTCTCACAAGGCAGCTAAATCTACAGGAATGCCAATACATCAAATCCACTCTCTAATGTGCTACGCCTGTGAAGCTATGTGAACATGTCCCATCTGATAACCAGCAAAAGTAAACGTTTTTCTGTCACTGTTCATCACCCAGAGATACCAGGGATTTGTTTTCATTTTTGTTTCTTCCTCACCTCTCGTTTTCATCTCCGTTGGCAGCTGGCGCCAGGCATGTGTTTGGAAGAGTGGAGCATTGTTTTTCTGTACACTGTCAGGGAGGCAGTTTAAACCTGAAGTCTTTCAGTGTTACGTATGTAGGTGGTGCACATAGACATACTCACACACAAACAAACGTACTTGTTTTTCATACTTTTGAAAGCTGCGGACCCACCCCCATATCCTTTAGACTTATAAGCATTCTTAAACTTAAACTCCAATACAAAAAGTAAACATTGCAGGGTTTGCTGAATACATAATATTATATTACCACTGCTAAAAAAAATAAAATTGATATTATGATTATTATCCTATATTTTTGAAAGAGAAAAATCCTAATTTAATTATAAATAAAAGAGTCATAATATTAGGAGAAAAGCTGTAATGTTTCGAAAATAAGAACAAAATATTCTAAGAATAATGTTGTATTGTGAGATTTATTGAGTAATTGTAACTGTAAACAGTAACTGTAATAAAAAGTTGTAATTTGTCAAGAACAATATTTTTTATGACAATGGGCATTTTGTCTCAAAATATTATTTACACCTCAGTCAACACAACTTTTTTCTCAGTTCGACCACATTTCAGACAACACAGCTTTCATCTTTTTCAGTGCAACTTAAAAATATTACCAGTTTATTACTGATGTTCTGAACCGTGGCCATAATATTTCGATGAAACCAAACAAGGATCACTTCCACTGATGCACATTCCAAAACGTGTTCTCACACAGTGTGTATATATATATATATTTAAGATGCTGGCTAGACAAACACTCATGCGCTGCCAGATTAAAACACAAGGGCATCAGTTGTTTTTCTATGATTGAAACATCTGTCAACAGGTCCTTTGTTGTATTTATTCCAGACCAAAAGGACTTTCCCATGAGGTCACACAAAGATACACACAGTCTTTCACACAGCAGGGGATGATAGTGGCCTGACAACATAGTTGTTTGTGTAACCACAGCGCTCTGACAATACAAGGTGAAATTAATCAGAAATGACCCAGAAACAGATTTAAAAAGTCAGGTGAACTGGAGGACACTTCACCTCTGAATGACGGAAGTTTGTCCCCATCGTGTTTTCATTCACAAAAAAAAAAAACAATCATACTCGCATCAGAGTCTCTGAATATTTCTTCCTTGCAGTGACCACCATCACCACATCCCACTGCTTTAACCAGCAAACATCTAAAAGGCTCCTATTCTGTCTCTCTGAACAAAGCTTCCCCTCTTCGTTTGATGCCACAGTTTTTCTGAATCTTCTTCACTCTGACTCAGGCCACCACCACCACCCTCCTCCCTCACCTCCTCCTCCCTGCATATTTTGGTGTTGTGTTTTTGGTATGCTCATGAAAAGGCCCGCAAAGACGGGACAATAGGGCACCTGCCAGAATAATGAGCCCTCAGAGAGAAATGCAGCTGGGGCCGAGAGTCATACAGGAACGCTGATGATGGCCCTGCTTTAAAGTGGTCAGAGATGATCCTCAGCCACACCTTATATCCCCCTGCTTGGAATTTCCCCTCTGACACACACACACACACACACACACAAAGCAGTCATGCTCATATACAAGCACACACACACACACACATACAAGGTGCACACACTCACAAGGAAACAACACTGGTGATAAATATGGACCTTCATTTTTTCCTGGTGTCTTGTTTATCACAAAGGAGCATTAGTGGGTCATTCACACACACTGCCACATCCCTACCTATCAGTAAGATATCACATTCACTACGTCACTTGAATGTGAACAGAAACTATGCTCCTCGGAAACAAAAGCCAGACTGTTTACATACTGCTTCTACATTTAACTCCCAAGGATTCCTTTCCCTTTTAAAGGTTGAAAAAAAATCCCTCATGAGTCAAAAATACCATCAGTGAGCTAAATTTAGCTCATCAACAGGTCCAGGGGGCAAACAACAGCAAGATGTCCAAAGGCATGAATAATGTGGAGTAGTGGTGGGGGGCATGGTTAAACAGAGACTGGGAAAAGGGGGGGCGGGGGTGCTGATTGTAGAGCCACATGGCGTGTTCACACCAAGCAGTTTCTTGGACCACTTGCTTAAGTTCATTTGGATAAGAACAAGCCATTCAGGCTCCACTGAAAAACCTTGGCAAACCAATGTGAAGGTAAACACTAGACAGATAATGTGTTTTATTATATTTATTATTAATTATAGGCAGATAATTGATTAGTCAGTCAAACACAATAATCAGCAAACCATCGACATTGTCAGGTACCAACTTCTCAAATGTGAGGACTTAAAATGAATAAATCAACATAAATGTCTTATCTTTGTACTCTAGACTGATGTGGACATCATGCTGGGCTATGGGACATAGTTATTTATGACAGATTAAATAATGATAAGTCAGTGGTGGAAAGTAAAGTAAAAAAATACAAGGCATTACCAAACAAAAATATAGCTTCAGATGTCTGAGGTGTTAGCGATTATGTACATTTCTAAGATGGTTACATTTTGATTTTTTATTTGAATTGTTCAAGGTTTTTACATTAATGTATATTTTAATTAAGATTAAAGATGCAGATGCATCAAATTATAAATTCATTTCTGTGTCAGGTTTGGAAAGGTCTGTTCCAGATGAGGTAAATGTAAATACTGTGGGTAAATTATTCCAAAGTCTGCAGACACTTTCATAGTGGTTAAACGAAGTTACTGAAAGATCCAGAATAATATACTGTAAAACCATGTCCAGTGACTCCATTTGATTTGCTTAAATGAAATACAAAAATGCAGAGAAGTGATCTTTGCATTATGGCTTGGACAAAAAAATCCCACAAACTTAAGATGGGCTTGCACCCTTCCTCTCCAACCATGCCACCCTCGTTCTCTGCTTCCTTCCATACCCAGCATTACACTGCCTCACTTACCAACTGGAGGTGAGCCTTCTGCCAGTACCAGCCACCTTAGACAACACAAATGAGGGCTTTGTTGCCCTTGAGTGCGCCTTCAGTATTCTGGGAGTCAGGAGGTCAGGATGGTGGAAGGTGGGGTGAGGAGGTGAGAAGGTTTAGAAGCTGAGAGGGTTTTCGGGGGAGTGAGGTCGGGGGGGGGCTGAGTTTGGTGACAAGGCTTCAGTTGTTTTGCTAACATGGGGAGAAACAACCGTGACATTATGACATTGTGGACTCACAAAAATACACACACAGACTGTGCACTGTGGCATGTTGACCCCGACACCTCTTCTGCTGCAACACACAGGAGAGAGAAAAAAGAATTAGTGATGTAGCAGTTAGAGGCAGTGGTAATAATTTTCTCAGTGCTGGATGTTTGTGAAACCAAAAGTCAGTGTTTTCCTGCTGGTGTCAGTCAATGTATATGTGTCCTTCAACCCCCAGTAATAATTTGTAAAATGTGTTCACTCCCCAGTCTTTTGAATGAAACTGTACATACTAATGAGGATTATTCCCACGTTAAAAAGTCCATCGTAAAGCCCCTGTACACCATCATCTTGGTAAACTCATTACTCTGTGTTGCGGGTGACTTCCAAAGAATATTTTTTAGGATCTCTGTTCTCGCCGCCTTTTTTCAGAGACACAGATTGCCGAAAAAGTAGAAAAAGAATAAAAAAACATTGATTAAGATTGATTGTTTTAATTAAGTTTTTTGCTCATTAGTGCTCACAAATATGCTTTCAAGTTGCAAAGCCTTTTTACTCCTCCAGTAATCCCCCTGTGAGCAAGAGCTTGCAGGAACCACAGTGCGCGTTGCTCCAAAGGTCAAAATGTCACTTTGTTTCGTAGGGAGACGTAAACAGGGGTGGAATAAGCCTCCTGTTTTAGGGGGCCCACTCCACAAATCCTTAGAATAAGAGTGCCTCTACATGCTCTCTAGAAGCTGAGCTTTATTCGCCTGTAATAGAAATCCCGTCGTGTTACCTCAGTGGTTGCATTAGAAAGTGACTGTGGAATCACAGGTTCAGAAAACAGTCAGGTTCTATAAGGAAAATGGAAACTAAATCTTCAGAATTCCACTGGAGGAGATGTGTGTGATCAGAAGAATCATCACTGACACATGCTGTGCCCTCCTCCAGGCCACAGAGCCAAACACAAGCAAGGTGAAGCAGAGGAATGCTTGGCCCCTGGCGATGAATAGTCATAAATTCATTAGTGTATGCACACCGGGCTGATTTGGAAGAATGAATGCTGCTGCGGCAATAAACCAGCTGACCCCGTCAACTTGGCAGCTGTCATGACCTCAACCTGTGGCGGTATTAGAAGAAGGAGGGCAGAGGAACAATATTTGTTCAAGCTGATAACAAGGGGTTGTAGAGGTTGTGTGTATGTGTGTGTATGCGTATTGTGTTTAGTGTCTTGTTTAAAGTGCATATGTGTGACTTTGGGCAAGAGCACACATGAGAGAGCTCGTTTTTGTATATAAGTCGGCGCAAAGCGATGGATGTGTGTGCTTGATACACAGAGCGTGGATGCACAGCATGCCTATGATGTGATTTAGCATGAGCGAGTGTGTGGCCCAAAGTGCAGCCATGAGCAGCAGCAGGCTTAATGGCCTGCAGCGCTTGCTCAGCGTCATTAACATTCCAGCTGTGGAGATTTTGGCATGCGTTGGAAAGCATGACAAGACAGCTACACATCTCTCTCCCTGCTCTCAGTACAGACTATCATTTGTCTGGAGAGGTACAGACTCTACCAAGGAGATTAAAAACAACCTCAGTAGCTTCAGATCATTTCTGACAGATCATTTATCTTCCTGTCTGCCCACTTGTCACATGCACTGTAATATTGATTTGTTTTCTCCATGTTTCTCTTTAGAGAGATGTTGATGCTCCTGCTCCAGCTCCTGCTGCTGACTCATCCATCCAGCTACAGGTAAAGAATTATTTACACTGATCCCTCCCTGACATGCTATTTGCCCCGCAGGCAAACAAATCTCATTGCACTCCTTGGCAGATCCTAATAGATACATTCAGAGCAATTATCCAACTGATATTTTACAGTCACATTTGATGTGTTTTGATGGAGCTTTGCAGAAACATTACATGAAATCTAACCGTTGGTAGGTGTTGGCACAGGCAGACATTCAGTTGGGCAAGCCTTGTGCTGTTGCCCACAGTGTTGACACATTGCTCCTGACATTATGGCAACTCTAAACCTACCTTGAGCAACACAAACATGAAAGAAGTGTTGCAGGAGGGAAACCGCACTGATGTAACAGACTGCATGGCTGCCAGTTTCCTAACACACATGTACAAATACAGATATTAATACACTATCATCTGCATGTACATGCTACAGCCAAAAAGCAGGTATGTGAAGGTCGTTATTCTGCCAGCCGCGATGGCTGCCACTGAAGCTTTTAATCATAGTTGTAATTACTGTTCTACAGCTCTATCTTATGAGAGACACTCAGTCCTGACAGACAGCAAGCAAGAGATGTTTTATGTGTGAAAAGTATGGAAGATTAAAGTGTGTGTGTGTGTGTGTGTGTTCCTTTTAGCACCAGCTATTTCAGCCCCACCTTTTTGTTGTTAAATAAGTATCAGCCCAAAGCACCATCCATCAGAAGAAAATGACAGATTCAGGTAGAGGCCCAACCCATTTTTCATCATCAGAAAAACACAAAAACTCAACAACAAGACACAGAAAAGGATTTAAAGTTACAAAATATTTAAGAAAACTGAGAATTTTATTTTACATAATCTGTACAGATGACATTTATATGACTAAATGAGTCTTAGACGGGAACTAAAAATAACTTTCTTATTAAATAGAAAACTGAAACAAAAATAGAATTAAAGATGAAAAATGAAGTGTTGCTTATGGTACAAAACAGAATGAAAATAGAGCTAAGAAATGAAATCATATATCGTACCCTGATACAGTGGTAGGCCTATTGCAAATGATCAAAAATAGTATTGTACACAGTAACTCAATGGCCTTGCCATCTTAGTACAATAGCTAAATCTTGGCCTCTTTGGTTCCATTAATTAGGTAAAATACATTTGAAACAAAATTCAATTTACTTCTATAAAAATAACTTTTCAATGGCAGTTTTTGTTTCACTAATCCTGCAACTTTTCAGTGCAAACGTCACAACAATCATTCGCTTTGGAAAGGAGGCGAAAGATTACATTTCAAGTATTGATAAAGAGTCAAGGATTGAAGAGGGAAAGAAGGAGAGACAGAAAGATGGAAAGAGAATTCAGTCTAATAGAGCATGTTGAGTATGGGTATAGGTTACTATACATTGCATAGCTCATGTGGCACTTATTTAGTGATAGGATAGGACACTCAGTACCCCTTGGAAGGCATTTCTTTATACAAGTGCTATTCAGGGTGTGCATTTCAGTTTCTGCAAGTGCTGCACTGCACTGTGGTGACCCGCTGGGCCAAAACTAGAGTCTCTGTGTCCACAGGCCCACTTCTACTGAGCCTTGGGGGGGCAGGAGGAAGCAGTTCTCTCTCTCTGTGACTCTCGGCGCACAGGTGAAGTGCACTTATGAGATCTCTCTTCACCTGGTTGTCATGGTAGCAGGGCCTGCAGCACTCTTAGGCAGGAAGTCGAGGGTGAGGCCCATAGTCAATGGCAAGAATGACAACAACAGCAGAAGCAGCAGCAGCAGCTCTGTGGAGGACTTTCTTTTGCCTTTCTGCGGAGAGTATAATCCTGAAAGGCATTAAGCGCTGCCAGTCTAATTCCACCAGAGAGGACAGTCAGACTGTGTCTGTCGGCATAGTAGGGAAGTGCTGGTGTTCTGAATTGTATAAGCTGATGAATTGTCAGTGCTTTATAAAAACAAAAGTCTGTCATGTGCTTAAAGTACTTAAGAGGGTTGGAGGAGCGGGGTTGGGAGCGTGGGGGGTGAAGCCAATAGTGTCATTGGCTGATCCTGTCACTTTCCTTAAGCGCTTGTTATCTTCATTCAAGAGGAGATGATAAGCCATTGTTTTTTTACTAGAAATGGCAAACTAGAGCAAAGTATCATTTGGTGATAATCATTCCCTTCTCATCCCATCACTGACCAGTTGTGGCCGAATGGACAATGCTTGGACAGCAACATGTCACTCTGATAAATACACACACTCGCACGAACATGTGCACGCATGCACACATGGACACAACCCTGATACTTGCATTTGCTAGATTGTACCAGTGTGCATGTTTCTGCACTTACAGTAGGTATAGATATATTGTATATGTGTACCGTACAATAACGTCCTGTTTGTACAAAAGGCCTTTCTGATTGTTCAAAGATAATAAAGGGTCAGTGTGGACTCAAGCACAGCCACACTCCTCCACGATCATGTTGGGCACATCCCTCTTTACGATGTTGTATTCATCGTCAAAGTAGAGCATGGACATAGTACTGAGCTTGGTGGGGATGCAGCAGGAGTTGACCGAGCCCGGGCTCATCCCTCTCATGCGGTACTGGTTAACTACTGCAGTGTGGAAGGATGAAGCCGAGCCTGGCACGCCTGCCATGTAGGCCGGGCAGCTGCCCTCACAGTAGTTGCCGTAATAACCAGCTGGTGCAATGATCCAGTCGTTCCAGCCAATAAGGCGGAAGTCGATGTAAAACTGCTGCCGGCAGCAAAGGCCCCCGCTAGTGCCATCACACTCCAGCCCCCGCTTACGAATGCGGTGCTTTCCGTCCACCTGTCGAGCACGCACCACCAGGAAGGGCCGGTGGGATGGATCGCCAGGGTCCACCAGCACCGGTGCCACACCAGCTGTCTCACAGCCCTCACAGTGGACCTCCAGGTCCTGCCGCCGGCTGCCTTTCCCGAACACAGCCCGAACCGCCTCCGAGAGGGGGAAAGTATGCCAGCCACTGCGTTTCAGATCCACCCGCTTTTCCACCAGGGCCCAGCGGCTTGTTCCCCCTCCACCACCACCTCCTGGGCCACCCTCAGCACTGCCAACAGCCCCAGTCTCCTGGTAGTGGATCTTGACTGTCACCTTCCTCCGGAGGCCCTTCTCAGGTCCAGCTGGCAGCACACGGAAGTAAAGCCACAGGTTTGCCTGGGACACGTACAGGTTCTGGTTGCCCTCATTGGAGATGAGGAAGTACAGACCAGACTTGGAAGATGTTTGCTCGTCTGTTGGAGACAGTAAAAATAGAGAAAAAGTTTATTCTCACTTCTGCATAATGGTTTCTTCTGACACTTATACATTACAGATTCAATGTAAACGTGGCCACATCTTTCAGTCACGTCTCATGGCCAGTCTGCAGATGAAGTTTGCTCAGTTGCCATGGAGATGGTTCAGTTACCAGAGATCACTCTCACCTGCCTCAACACTACCTGTTGAGGCAGGTGAGAGTGATCTCCTCCTATGTGGCTATGTGGCTGAAAACTCTGGAACATTTTCTGTAAGTACTCATAATTTCTTTTTTTGTCAGCTATATGTATGTTTTTTTCAAGATAATGGGTTAAAGATTGTTTCACTTTTTCCCACATCTAGAAACATACACACACACACGTGCTCATGCACACACAAAAAAAAGAACAGCTCTGTCTTTTAAGGGCTGTTTTCCCCTTGTTTTCTCCATTCACCCTCAATCACTGTGTCAGGTGACCTCTGTGGCAGCTCCTGATAGGCCAGCTGTGACAGGCCAGTTCTGGGATCAGGCCCAGTTGGCCTCAGGTCCAGCTTTGTAAGTGACAGGGCCAAAGAGAAGGAGAGAGAGGGACAGGGAGGAGGACCGAGAAGAGGAAGACTAAGGAAAGGAAGAAGGATGCAAGTGGAAAAGGTGGGAGGCTGGTGGACACAGCCAAGGCTCCCGGGGGGTTCACTGAGTTCGCTGTTAGTGCCCCCCTGAACCCCACCCCCACACAACCCCATGCCTTCACCCCTCCTTCCACTGTGAGGACCCTGAGAGTGACAGCACAAAGCCCCCTGTGAGGCACTGGGAGACAGCCGCACTGCAGCCCGGCATTGAAACGCGTGGCTTTCCAGCAAAAAGCACGATGAGGCAAAAATAAAATCCATTTACATGACACTGGCCACTTTCTACAGCAGCACAATGAGAGTCTAGAGGTGGCGATGGGCTCTCCCTGGCAGTATTTTTTTCTTTTTTTTCTAAGCTTAATGATGTCTTCCAAATTACCCTGAGGTAACTTGAAAGGTTTCTATTTCAGGAGATTTGGTACACTGTGCTCAAGCAAAGCAGCGCCTTTGAAAGCAGCTAAATTACTTTGTTTGCCCACTGATTAGTGTGTGTCAGTGTCAACAGGTGGCCACCAAACACAGGCCCCCTCTTTAAGGCGCCTCACGCCTCTTCCTCCTGTAAAGCATGGCTTTACATTCACACAGAAACCTGTTCAGACCAGCTCTCCACTCTGTAGCATGTCAGCTGGGAGCTCAAGGACTTCACCACACATTTGGATCTGCGCACACTCACACCCAACTCCACGGTAAGCAATACGTCAGCTTTCAGGCTTCTCAGTACCAAAGCCTGTGGGTAAAGTATCAAGTGCTCAATGAGTACATATTGAAATCCATCTGAAGTGAACGACATAAAGGAATCAGCTGAACAGCATGCGTCTGCCGTAAAGGCCCCTCAGGGCTACAAGTAACTAACCTCACCTCATTCAGTGCCGTGAGTTCTTACGTGCCTCGACAGCTCCAAGCTGGGTGAAAAGGGGATCGCACAGCAATGAGCACACTGTGACAGTGTGATAAACAGATTGGGGATAAAGCCTAAAAATAAAACTGATCATGAATCGAAGAGCACAGCTGTTATTTGTTTGGACAAAGTGGTTAATTGGTGACTGCTTATCTGCATGACCCCTCGGGATGGGATTCCTAAATCATGTGCAGTTCAAACTTTCCTTTGCAGAGCTGGGGGTATAACTGATACAGGGTTAAAAGTTTTTTGCACCAGTGATGCTATTATAGATGCTAATTTTTTGTTCAGATAATTTAGAATTTACCCTTGCCACTTATAAATTTCTTGGTCCATTAAATGTCATTTAATGCCCACAATTTCTTTACGGCCTGGGCCATCAAATCGCTTGTTCTCTCTGATTAAGACAGGAGCACGGTGGTGAAAAAGATTAAAAATGCAGTGCTAATACCACTGTGCTGGGTGGGTTATGATTTTGGATTTTGAAAAATATGAGTGTAACCAAGGTCACTTTCCTAGCTGCTCTGGAGTGTTCAGTCATAACACATGATTCTCATCAGCAGCCATCAGGAGATGGCTGAGAGAGTTAGCTGATTGACAAAGAATTGTAACACATTTAGGCTTATGCCTCAAAATGCTCAGAGAAAGTATAGAGAGAGAGTATAGAGTAGAGATCACCCAGGAGATATGTTTCAGTCACCCTCACCATCACTTCTATCGTCTGTCTTTTCATGCTGAACTAGTTTGATCACAGGGCTGCCTTCTTTTGAGACCATACAGCAACATGCCACATGACTTATTTGCACTGAAGCCCTTTTGAGGAACAAATTTTTCTTTTCTCCCAGTGTTCCAAACAATGTGGCACTGGCCCTGACAAGCCTCGGCTGACCCCGCAGTGGAAAAGCTGCCAGTGAGTATCAGCAGGCAGGACACCTGGGTGGGCTTGTGTGGATAAAGAACTGTTTCAGCGTGTCCCCACCTGCGCCACCAAGTCAGGGAAGAGGCCATGGAAGCAGGCAGGCAGCTCCAGAGCTCATTACTCAAAGTTGCTGTCGACAAGACCACACGCCGTGGAAGGACAAGGGCGCGGCATGGAGCATTCGTGGCTCTAACATGAGCAGAGGCGTGCGTGTGTGCACATAGCAGCCATCCCTCAGGCCCGAGTCTCAGCACTCCAGGAATTCCGCATAGGGTGAGGAGGTGAGGGAGGGAGGTGGAGAGGATGGAGGGGAAGGCGGCTTGGGTCTCGACTTTTGGCTGCTGTGCAAGGAGCTCTATTGTAAAAAGCTTTACTACAGGAGCATTTTTAATAACGTTGCATACATAATTTATAGGATCACAGACTATACAGAGGCAGCCTGTGAGTGTGAGTGAGTGAGTCAGTGAGTGAACGTGGAAAATGCCTGGATAAGATCCAGGAGGGCCATGACTGACAGCTCCTCATGAAAGAGTTGTGTCCTGAAGTAAACCTGCCAACCTGATCCTTTAGAGGAATCGGGCCGGAGTTAATGACCTCCCATAATGAAGTCTTAATTCTGTGTCTTGGACCACTCGCCGTGAGTTCACTGGGTCTGAACGGCTGTAGCAAGCAATCAGGAAGCGCCGATCTAAACTTCGCCATCAACCCCTCTCTCTTTCGCCCTCCCTCCTTCCCTGCTTGTGTTCGCCGCTCCGCTCCCATGAATACGGGACACCGAATCCCTCAGCGAGGACCCACGGGACCATGTCAGGGGAGAAGGGAGATTGGCATCGTCCCTCTCACCTGCCCAGGGCCGCTTGGCAGACCTCTTACCTCTGCGCTACCGCAACAGGAGATAAGAAGACGGCTCTCTGGCTGACAAGCATGCAGTTAACCCTGTGCTGAGGGGAGGCAGAGGATGCAAGCTGACCTCGGCGCTCCATGCATACATATGGCACATAAACACCTATCACATCCATTTGCTGGCTCGCTGTTGGTTAAACATATGCCAACCTCACCCCCCAACCCGCCTTGTCCTAAACTGTGACAACAACAATTCAGGCTCCCTCATGCTTGGGGGACAAGCTCCCCTGGCTTCAGAGCTTTCTGGAGACCTTGCCTCTGAGCCATGCCCCGGCTGGCAGCATCGGATCTGGGGGGCGTGAGCCAGCTGGCCAGGAGGCAGACGGGGTCTAGGGAGCAGGGACCCAAGCCAGCTCCATGGTACAATACCACACAAAGGCTCAAAGGTGTGAGGAAGAATAGAAGTAGAAAAAAAAACAGAAGTAGAAGAAGGAGAAGAAGCAAAGGAGCC
Organism: Scortum barcoo; assembly: GCA_023238725.1. Classification (NCBI taxonomy): domain Eukaryota; kingdom Metazoa; phylum Chordata; class Actinopteri; order Centrarchiformes; family Terapontidae; genus Scortum; species Scortum barcoo. The sequence goes on from CM041550.1 coordinate 25,317,392, forward strand.
CAGCAAACCTTTAGAACGACAAAAACATTCTTTACAACACAGCAATATGGGCACACACACACAATATCATCCCCCCACACCATCACCATACCCCTCCACCCCCCACTCCCCGAATCCAACCCCGCACAAACTCAAATGTCTCATGCATTATTCTGATTTCTTTTGTTTTCTCTGCTTTTTTCTCCTGCGTAACGTTGACATGTTGCGTTCAGCAGGAACACATAGTGCTCTTATAATAATTGCCCGGCTTTTGTTCCCTTGTCATGAGGGTGCTCAGATCATTCCCATTGGAAGGTGGGACCTAGCAGTCCATTCAGGCTAATTGTACCAGCAGGGCCAATGGGAAAAGACAGGATGGTGTGTGTGTGTGTGTGTGTGTGTGTGTGTGTTTTAAGACATCCTATTTTGGTGTCTTTAATTGTATGTTTTCTTTTTGTTAAACTAACAGTTTGTGTCAAAGATGCAGTTCTCACAGCACTAACTGACAATTATTGGATTCTGTCAGGCACAGATGATTTTAAGCCTGCGTGTGTGTGTGTGTAGGAAAGGGGGTGTGTGTGAGAGAGACAGAGAGAGGAAAGGGTGTTCTCTTTGGACTTCTGAGAATTAGTTAGATACACATTCTTAGAGGAAAGGATAAATGGCCAATTGAGGGACTTTGTCCGTATTTAAAAGAGGGCTTTATACATTGGAGTATTGAGTGTGAGCACAGCTTTACTGATGAAATTGGATTCAGGGGTTCTTTTTATCCCCTAGACAACACACGATGGTAATTTAAGGACTTTCCTTAGTTTCATTTCTTTTTGACTTTCAACTAAAACAGGCGGTTTGAACACCAACCACTGACCTCAAGCAAGACTAAAGTGTGATGTAATAAATGATGAAAATGATGACTGCAGTGGATCCATTCAGTTTGTGGCTTTTTTTAAACAACTGTTGTATCCATCTCATGTCTTCTGTTTCTGCTGATTAGTCATGTCAGCATTAAACAATGTTCTTCCATCAACGAGTGAGCCTGCTATTGTTTTACTGGTATCAGCTCACCTGCCTGTTACTCAGAGTCAGGAGGTGACTGGGTTCATCAGGGGGTCGATTTGGATGTGTGTGAATTATTGATTATTACCTGATTCGGCGAAGCTGATAATCTCAGAGGTCTCCGCCTGAACCTCGTTGTTGAAAGCAGCCTGTCCGTCAAAGCTGGGGATCTCCACCCGGCCGTCCTCCCGCACTTTGCCGGCGTGCAGCCTCCTCAGCGCCGTCACCATCGCAGCCTTCGGGATGGGGTGGGTGATGTTGGGCCGGTCTCTCATCTGCAACCGGTTCAGTATGTGCCTCTTCACCGCCTCCAAGAAGTCTATGTTGACCCGCTCCGACTGGTCCGGCGTCCTGAGGCCGCAGGACGCGCACGACTCCTGCGGGGAGCTCTGCGCGTCTGCGCCGGGCACCGAGCCGCAGCGCGCCGACAGGACGCACGCCAGCAGACAGGACAAAGCCAGGCTGAATGTGCTCATTTTGATGAGCTGATCTCACTCCAGATGCTGCGGGAGAGGAGGGTGGATGTGCTGAACACACACGCCGAGGTTAAAGCTAGTTTGAACTGTAAAAGTTCCCGGAGAACATCCACCAGTGCTCCAAACGTGAAACACCTCAAACATCCAGAGAAGGCTCAAGTCTTTGTATTCCCAAACACACACACACACACACACACACACACACACACAGGTCTGCTCAGAGTGTGAGGCTAAATAACTCCAGTCATTCTCTGCATGTTATCCGCTCTGCTGCTCACAGTAAAAGTTCGTCTCTGGGACTCTGAGGCGCATTCAGGACTTGTTGGCCGTCTCCGTCACACCATGCACCCCTCAGCCGTGTGAACACACACCAGGACCGGTCCGCCAGTCCTCCCTATCAGTGTGAATGAAGAGCCCGTCGGAGTCCAGAGGCGCTCAGTCCATCTCTTCCCATTCAAACACGCACAGAGTCCGCGTCCTCAGCTGCGTCCCGAGCAGGGCTCCGGTGGGTCGGTCCGTGTGCGCCGTGCGCCTGAGGCTGGCCAGCTCCGTGCGTCCTGAGAGATGCTGCTCACTGAGACCCTCTTCTCCCTTTGCAATCACGACAACAGGGGCTCCGCACACCCAAAGTTTTTATACAGGAGGCGAAACCACGTGGGGATTTCCACCAACTGGACGCAAGGGATTATTACTACAACATTCGCAGAGGCTGGACTGCGCTGATGAACGAGGCTGTGTTATGGTAACACACCGGGCCCGGGATAATAGATTAATAGCATAATAGATTAATGCAGATGAATAAGTGACTAAACATCCTCTGATCAGTCAACTTTAAGGTCGCAGCTCCGGTTTGGAGCCTCAGAGCAGTCCAGGCTGTCACAAGGAGCTTCTGTCTCTGGAACTGATTTTAAGTCACAATTTATGAGCTGATCTGAAAAAAATGAATCTTATATCTCCATGGAAAACGTGTTCTGCACATTTTCAAAGCCTGCGGCCTCTTTAAGTCAGTCACGCATTCAGGTGATGGAAACATTTGAAATTATGAACAGGATTCTTCTCATTAAATATATGAATGCAATGTTTAAAGCTGATGTAAACTGATTTAGTTTTATTTCAGAAAAAGGCTGGGTGAACGAATAAATAAAAGTGAGTTCATGGCCGGTTATAATGCTGAATAACAAATAAATAGCACCACCTACCGATATAAACCTCTTATTACACACTGCAGCAGATAGATAGATAGATAGATAGATAGATAGATAGATAGATAGATAGATAGATAGATAGATAGATAGATAGATAGATAAACAAAAACAACAGGAAACATATATAGTATATTGAAATTATCATCAATTAAAAAATGAACATATTCTGCTAAAATACATTGAATAGACAAAACAGAATGAAATAAAAACTGACAGTAGAAAAAAACCTTACAGTGTACATTGACATGTGACTGAACTCTATATTCTAAAAGAATCATACATATTTCATGAGAGGTTTAAACTGTATAGTGAGCATTATTTAAGTGAAAGAGAAGACTACAGCAAAAACTATTATTTGTCTCTGATTAAGAAAATAGATATTTATTCACAAAATGATGCTGTATTTTTTAATCCCTACAGCTTATTAAAACCCTTCAAATCAAATCACAAATATGAGTAAGACAAATCTCTCTTGAACTGCTCACAACCCAGCTCAACACTAATGCCTGTGAAATATTTATCATAAAGGGTCATAAAGATCACTGATGAAAATCACTGCTACAGTATAGAACAAATTGTGACTAACAAAGAAAATGACACTACAACTCACCACTGCATGCACCAGATACTGTACTGACATATTGATAAAGCTTGTATAATAAAACAACATGGGGTAGTGAAAGTCAGTGAATTACAGTATCATAATACGTAAGGCATAAGGTCATGATATGAACATTATGTACTACACTCGTGTCACATGTTCAGTAAGAGTACTTGTAGTAGTTTTCATGAGCAGTCTGTGTGGTGTGTAGGAGCAGAAATGAAGGTCAATAGGCCAAACGAAGTGAGGTGCAGCAGCAGTGATGGATTACAGCAGCGCAGCCTGCTGCGTAATAGGTGAGGACTGCAAGACTCACAAAGTACAGATTAGGTTACCTAATGTCATCAGGTAGAAAATAAAAGTCAAATAGACCTCACTTATTCAATTCAGTTCTTTTAAAGATGTTGTTATTTTGTGAAGTTTAAACCTACAGAACTTTATTTGAAGTTCTAGTAGAAATCCCTGAGTTTCCATAAATCACAATTTTTTACTCATTGTAAATATTATATTGGTTAGTTGATGACAAAAGATATGATGATGATGTCAGACATTATGGAATAAGACTACAACTTTCAATACCTACTGACCTCTCCACCGTCTCTGTGGCACTCAGCCCCATGCACACTGGTTCCAACTAAACACAGAAATCGTTAAAACGGGTAACAAATATATAGCTTTATTTAAAAGGCTCAGAAATTTTAGATACAGAAGATTTCAACCAATTTTCAGCTGTGGATTAATACACATTTGGTGCTCTAGTCCAAAAAAACATATGGTTGTTCGCTTTATGTGGATAAGGTGAAATAAAAGGTGTATTAAGGGTGTTTAATTAAGAATCATTTTTGAATTATGTGAACTTATCATTTTCATCAAGCGGAAGCTTGAAATGAAATCACACAAGCCTCTGTGCTCATATCAATGATTCTAGTCCAGAGAATTCAGATTTCTATTCAGAGGCACATCTGGAAACAAGAGATATTAAATAAGCTCACTAGCTGCTAGATGTGGGCTAGCACTTTTCACCCGGCCCTCCACACGTCCACGTGGTCCCATGCCTCACATATCCTGCAGAGTAGGCCAAATAATGAGCGTTATTCCTGCAGGTCTGGGTGAGACAGACAGACAACACACCGCTGGGCTCTGGTGCCATCGTGTGTAATTTAGGTTACATTACAGGCATTTGTATCATCTCAATGTTGTGAGTTTGCAGTTAAAACTCAACCAGATGTAGTAACTTGTGGGGCTGAAATATGGCACAAACTTTTAATACAAATTTAAACTGAACTGTCACAGTTGTGCAGATAATATATATATATATATATATATATAAAAAGGAGTGTACTGAAAAGTAATGGAATTATACACATTTATTTAAGTACTGCAAAAAGGAAATGTGTCATAAATGCATAGATTAACAACATCAAAACTGAAAACAAAAGTAACAGTATTATAAAAAAATATATAAAGATATCTTCTTGTTCACAGAATGTTAATAAACCCTTCATATAGAGAAAATTCTTGTAAGGTTAGTTCTTCAGGCTGTTATGAGTCAGTCAGAGTCATTTGCCATATGGAGATGGGACTGTGTGTGCTGCAAGGTCGCCCTCCCAGCACCAGCAGTAGATCAGGCAAGTGCTGGGCTATATCTGCGTCCTCCTGGTCGAGCAGGTCCTCGTCTGTGCAGCTCCACTGTTTCCTGAAAGCCTTGTTTCCAGTCCGCTGTGCATCTTTCCCCATCAAGCTGTCTTTGCTGATCTCTAGCTCCAATGACAGTGTTTTGCTACTGTGGCTGAAAGTATCCAGCTCTATAGCCCCCTCTGATCCTAGAAAACTGAGTGGGGCAGGGAAGCACTTGTTCTTGAAGGGCCTTACTTTGTCATCCATCAGCTCAGATTGGAGTCCTGAGCTGGAGTAGGGGCTGATGATGCTGGACTTGTAGCTGGGCCCCAACCCAGTGCAGCAGTGGTGAATCTTGTCTGGGGGGTTGGAGCCTGGGAGTGAGGTAACCTGCCCCCATGTCTGAGTAGTGAAGTTGTACTTCCACAGACAGTTCTTTGGAGAGTTCTGGCTCTCACCTCCACCGAAAAGAAGCATACAGTCCTTGTAGGACACAGCTGAGTGGCCCATCAGTCTGGAGGGACCAGATCTGAGGACAACAATCACAGGCGACATTAGTAGGAAGGAACACATCACAGGATGTCTTTAGTGTGGCCTTATTTGATTTAAAGTCTGTGACCCCCAGCTGTGACAGTGAGGGGGTGAAAATCCTCAAATCATAATGAAGACATACAACAGACACTATAGATGAAGGGAGAACTGAAAGGTTCATTGTGCATGCATTAGGAATGTACAGATAATCACAGTTGATGAGATTATCTAGATATCTCCATCTAGTCTGAAATGTATTTAATTTCCTGAAACTAAACCAGCACAACTCCAGTGGAATGTAATGTAAGGACATTTATTGACCTGACATGAATTAGAATAGAAATGTCCACATAGGGACCTAATGTCTTTTACCCTGAGCTTCATTAGAAGTTGTTAAACTGAGAAATCAAAATGCCACAACATCACTTACACAGGAGAAGTAACACAAGCGGATGATCATACAAGCTGCCAAATTACTAATTGGAAACACACTTTTTACACACTTTTTATTCCAGTTGGCCTTATTTTCTTCTCTCCTTAGTATGAATAACATGCACAACTGAAAAATGAAGGCTGTATTATATTTGAGGACAAGACACTCAATCATTATTTATAGTTCTAACCTGATATTTTCTACATAAAACATCTGCACGGTGTACAGTCAGCCTAATTTAAGCACTCAACAAAAACTCTTCCTACAATGGCACATGTACATTTTCTTACTTTCTTTTACTTTCAAGCTCTTACACTGTGTTACACTATGGTAACACAAATCACTACAGGTTACCAAGCTCATCCAGTGCCATTTTCTCCAACTAAGAAATATTGAAGAAAATCAGATGTAATTTGTCCTATAGGGATTGTGAAATTCACACCTTAATTTTCTCCCACATAAATTACTGCAGTTCCCTCTAGAAATGGCTCAGTCAAGCTGCTTTAAAACTGTTTACAGTTGGTTCACTAAAAACCTCCATCCCTCCATTTGCTTCCTGTAAAATTCAGAAAAAAAACATCCTGCTGATTACATATAAGGCTCTGTGTGACTTCACCCCCAGTTACATTTCTGATCTCCTGGTTCCTCATTCCACTTGCTGACCACTTCGTTCCTTAAATGCCGTTCCTTAAATCTTTGGACTGTTTGAAGTGTCTTCTTCTTCTTTATAGGTTAGCCTTTTTTCCACACTCTCCCTCCCTGTCTTTTGTTTGCTTCATCTCTCTCTCATTGTGCTGTGTTTCATACTGTAATTTAAATTTATTTTCCCGTTTCCTTTCTTTTTCTCTTCCAGGGAGTGTCATCCATGATATCCGTATAGATCTGAATGTAATTAATCTGATGTAATTTCTACAGTGTTTGTTCACAATATTGTGATGTTACATATTTATGTAATTACTATGTACAGCACCTTTATTGACCAGGACTATTGTGTCAGGGTCTGATTCAGCTAAGGTGATAGTGACAGCCATGCAGAAACAACAAAAAGCATCGGGTTTTTCCACATGTGAAGTATAACAGAGGCTAACAGTGCTGTCTGTCATAGTAAGGTGGGAATGTGAGAGGAAAAATATGATCATAGAATCAGATTTGAACAAGAAGCACTGCCAGTCAAACAGCAGACTGTGGTTATCCTCCTATATATTTTGCTTTGGACAAAGGCTGCTCAGTTTTACTAACCATATACATTGTCTGCATTTGTTAACATTTCCACATGAGCAGACATCCAACCCTGCTCCAACCATCCATATCCATTTTAGGGTGTATGGAGATGTTCACACACTAACACAGTGGATAGGTGGATAGTAGTTGAGATGGCAGCCACACACTGGATGTACCATACAGACACAAGACATGGTACAGCAAAGTCCCGGTGTGACAATCCGGGAAATTAAGGTGATGAAATGTATTCTTTTCTTGAGATCTGACATGTGAACACTGAGTCTACCCTACGAACGTGTGTTTAGATGTGTTACATGAGATGAGCATCTTATGAAAAAATTACTTTGGTTTTGTCTTGTGAAAGTAAAGGGTGTGGTATTTCCCACACAGTGTGCTGAGGAACTGTCAAATCAGCAATTAAGAAACAGCATTTTAGTGTTTTTTTGCTATGTCAATGCTGTGTTTAGCTGTGGACCCAGAGGAGCATTGTAACTCACAAACTTACAGATGATATCATTACTCACTTGTTTTTGAGGGAACTCCACATTTGGCTGGTGGAATTCCACTTCCAGAAGTCTTTCTGCTCCCGCAAGCCTTTCAATCCCCCAAACAGGTACATGCAGCTGTGGTAGGCCATGGCAGAGTGACTGTGTCTGGGGCCTGGACCTAATGAGCCCTGATGGGAACCATTCAGCAGGGACCAAGCCATGGTATCTGTGTCATGAATAGAAACACACACATATCCACAATTACTATTACATACTGGAGCTGTAGGCTGTTCACTGCAGAAATGAAACCAATATGCCGCCTACATCCATGTGGAGCTCTAACAAGAATGAGCACACTTTTTTTGTTCGGGAATAAAGGCCATGTTTAACTTACCAAAATCCAAACTCCAAAAGTCATGCGAGGAACCTTTCATGTCTACGAGACCTCCGTACATCAGCATGGCAGAGCCAACCACCACAGCGCTGTGTCCTTTTCTGTTGGTTGGCATTTGGGTCTACACACACAGACACACACGTAGACACACACACAGACAGATATGAGAGTTGGCAGACTATTTACTAACAAACCCTCAGACTCTGTTCTTCCTGGCAATCGTCTACAGAATCCCAGATATGATCAAGACAACAGGGAACTGAGACATTTCTGACTTGCACCTTGAAAGAACTGAATTTGAATTGATTTGAGAAACATGTATTTCCCTTTACATGTAGCATGTACCAGTGTAGATGGACCTGTAAAAATCTCTTTTCATTTAGTGTTTCATGGTTTCAGTTTTATGTTAGTAATATTTCTAAGCCATTCATTGGGGATTTAAAGTAGATAAACATTAAAGCACCAATCAGTGAGATGAATGATGTTGATTTTCCTCACTGCTGTGATATCTCTCTCTCTGATAAGGACTTGTTGGTTTTAGCCTTGCTAGCTATCACTGCTGATTCTGGTGTATGAAACATACAACAAGGTCATTTCCAGGAGAAACCTACTGTAACTGAACGCAGACGTGTTATTTTCATTCACCTACTAACTTCAGTACAGTACCTCTACTAATGTGTCATTAATTCCTACGATAACAATAGCAAAACATGTCATTATTCACATGAATTTTTGTGCATTATCAACTGAAAACAGAATCTAATCCTGTACAATTGTTGTCAAAGAATCAAATCAAGAGAAAGAGTGGTTTCATATTATCGTTAGTACTTGTCTTTGTGATATGAAAGGGGCCCTGTACCTGAGAGGAGCTCATCTTTCCCTGGCAGTGCACCCATTTCTGCTTTGCTGAAACACACAACAGTGGAAAATGAAAATAAAGGAGATATTAGTTAAAGAGTTCCCTTCAGATTAATTCAAATTAAATAATAATGGTGACTTCATGTCAGCCAGCTGATTGAGACGTATGCACGGGTAGCTTTTCTGAGTAATAAAAAAATGCATACCTTACATTTAAAATAAAGTAAAAAATAGTAGAGAAGTATTAAGGTCTGCTGTGTCATACAAAGTCTCAACAGATGAGAACCATTTTTGATGAGCTCTGGGTTTCAATGCAAAACAATAGATGTTACCAACTATGAGCATTCCAATTTAAATACCTGTACAGGATTTCAGCCACAAAACAATTTACTATATATACATGCATGATTTTGTAACAATGACACTGAGTCTCCCTAACTCACATATTTTCTCAGTGGCACTGCCAAAGTTGAAACATAAAGGGTTATAGTGTAAAGGCAGATCTGGACATGCAGACTGTACCTCTGGGTGATTTACAATAGATAAGTGTATATATTATATATAACAATTGCACAATGGATATTAAGAGCACAAACCAAGTATGAAACATCTGCTGATAGGTATGAAAAAAAGAAGCCAGTGAAGTTAACAGAATTTAATTTCTATGTAGAACCTAGCAGAGACACGGAAACCAACAAACTGTCATTTTTAGAGCATAAAGAGTCAGAGCTCCAGGACATTTGACTAACAAATAGCAAACACTAACAAATACAAACGCTTTATTGACACATGATAAGTATTTCTGAGCATAAAAAAACTCAACATGTTACTTTTTACTGAACAGTTGACATTATTTGAGAATTTCTTGTTCAAACATTTTATTTTTTTTCCAACCAAACTGTACGTTCTGGGAAACACATTGTTTTGTAGTCCATGCAGCTTTCACGGGCTTCATACACAGCTGCATGATGGTACTGGATATTGTCGGGGGGATTGGAGGCGTGACACTGGAATCGGCATGCAACAGCAAGTTTTGGCTGCCAAGCCTGAGCACTTGCAGATAACAGCCTTAACACTAGCTGGTATTACCTGTACCATGTGTACACATCCACAGTGAAACTCACCAATGTCAAATACCCAGAGGGAACATCTCCACTTGGTGTATGCAGAATCCAGCATGCCTCCAAACACATACAGGAAGCCCTGAAAAGGTCAAAGCTGTTATAACATATTCTTACCACACTGATACAGTGGCAACATAAGATAAATGCATATATTTATGCTGTTTAAAGTAAAAAGAAATATAACTTGATGAGTTTGTACCTCATGAGCCACCATAGAATGTTCCTCTAGCTCCTCAGGTGCAGCTTCACCTGTGCAGTTCAGCTCTGTCCACTCATCACGCACTATAATATTGTACACAATCATATATTGGATCAAACTACACCATGGTGCTTTACAGAACACAGCTCATCTTTCTTTTCTCATCTGCTTTTTAGAATATACAAGGAAGTTTTCCACATATTGTACATCAAGCATCATATAAATTCTATTCAAAGTTTGAAATCAAGAAGTCCTTCATTTTTGTCATGCAGCAGCAAAAATCCTACTTGTTGGCACTAAAATAAAATCAACAATAGTTTGTTGCTCTTACCCACGTTATACCTCCAGAAGTCTCTCAAGCAGCTGATGTCTCTTCCTCCCAGAATATAGACATTTCCATCATAGCTGCAGCAGGCGTGCTTGTAGCGGTCGCATGGAGACCGGCTGCTCTGGGGGAGCTGATTCCACAGGCAGGGAATATTTTGACTCATAGCTGGCATCATCCACTCTCACTGGACCATTTTCTAAAAGAAGCAACATCACAGTGTTCAAATATTGAATGAAATGTACCCATAGCACTTTCACTGTGTGAAAGTATGCACGCTGTACTTTAGGGCTCTCACTTTGTATTTCAAAACCAACTTTCATTTAAATGAAAATGTCCAAACCTGCAGAGGATGGTGGTAAATATACAACTGAATACTGAATACAACTGAATATGACCTATCAATAAACTAAGCTAATAAAAAGGGAGGAGGACAACAACGAACAAAGCCTCACTGAATGGATAATCACAACAACCAAGCACATGTGTCAAGCTCCTGCCAGTGTCTGTGGTACGTCCCCCTTCCTGTGTTCTATGTGATCCTGTTTGTCTCTCTCGTTGTGCTCTTTGTTCATTATGTCTCATTCTCTGTACTTGCACATTTCCTGTTTTATTTTGTATACTTACCTCTCCTCACATGTCTGACATTTGCACCAGCCTGTCTACCTCCATGATCCTGTCAGTAAGCCAAGATCCCTAATAAAACCAACTTGATCCGTATCAGCTCTGCCTCAGTGCTGTCTTCATTTGGGTCCACCCTGCTCCACACACAATCTGAGAAGAACTGTGTGCAAGTATTTTTGGGTTCTACACCATAAATAGCATGATTATTGATAAAGATAAGGCTGAGAAGCAACTGACTTACTCTGCAACAACAACAACAAATCTGAGGACTCTCCTGCCAAAGTGAGGCAGTGGAGGCATCAGAAACAGGTGGAGCAGTATCATCTGTACTACCTTGTCTGAACGCCTACTTCAGCCATATGTGACACCATTAGGAAGACATAAAGACTATACTGAAGGAATGGACATTACAGATCATGAAGCAGTGCTAAGCACTAGACGGTACGCTGCCCATTTCAAATGGGAAGACAAGGGAAAATGCGAGGATAAATACATTATTTAATCAATTATTCAATGGCTCATCTATTTCATAAGTGAGATGATTGTTAACTAAGCTGATAATGACAAATCTATTGATTCAGCTCAGCGGGCAACTGATCAGTCACATTGTACAAGTTAAAACCCCCTTTTAGGTTTCATTTTAAAAGTTTGGAAATGTACGAGCCCTGTCATTTTCAAATGAGGATGTGTGACAACAAAAACACAACACAGGCAAGCAGGCTGAAGTGGTAATGATCAGGGAATAACCCTGTCTCAGCCAAAATCATGCTGAGAAGATAACAGTCAGGTGCCTTGTGGTGTTCTAGCTCTGAGAACAGGAGGAGGTGATGATGCACAAAATGGATCATCTGTTGTCCTTCCACATGTGATGATATCCTCTGTATATGTTAAATGAAGTGAGCCTTCCACAGCACAAGATTCACAGATGGTGTGACGGGACATAGTGTATTAGCAGGTTAGTTGTTATGGCTGTAGAGAGCTGGCTGCTATGATTGTTCTGCGGGGGCCTGCTGCTGTAGATGCTGGTTGTGAAACACGGCACACACTGTGAGGAAAGGCTCTGGAAGGAAACACATGGCAAAGCCCCTAACTACTGTCGTGATTATTCATTTATTCGCTTTTATTTGATCAACACTTTTAGCTGTCATTTTGAGCAACACTGAGACTGACCTGAACAACAGAGAACGATGGAGATTTAATAAAATAATGATGTGATATAATTAGCCGTGGATAGATTGATCTGAAGAATAGTTGCAGTTAATAATGATTGCAGCACGTATAACAATGTCACTTTCTGAGTTTCACTGCAGCGTTTATTTTATCAGTGGCCAATTTGGGAGACACTAACTAGATTACACATAGGAAAATTACCATATTTTGGACTTAAGAATAATTTAATTAATTCTTATGCACTCCACTCCTCTGCAAAATAGTAAAAATGAAAAACTGTGAACATGTTATTTGATCCAGGGATATATGCACATAATGAGGAGGTAAATTCTGGAGGACTGCAACTAACATAAATTGTAATTATCAATAATCTGCCAATTATATACAGATCCTGAGATACTGTATTGCTCTATCCATCCATACATACATCCATACATACAAATCCAAACCCAAAGATCTTGAGTTGACAACATTGTTAAGACGAGAACAACAAGTAAATGATCACATTTGAGGAGAATTAGATGTTTGGCATTTTTGCCTGATGGATGACTTTAAACATTTAATCGATTACCACAACAAACACTACTTAACTATAGGGCTGCACCCAACCATTACTTTTTTAGCGATTAATCTAACGATTATTTTTCGATTAGTCGATTAGTCGACTAATTTATCGACATACTGTAGGTCCTAATTCAAGTATTTTCTTCACTACTAAAAGTTTCAACAATACTTCAAACTTCAGAGAAGAAGAGCCGTGATCAAAGTACAGTAATCCCTCGCTATATCGCGCTTCGATTTTCACAGCTTCACTAAATCGCAGGATTTTATATGAAAACATATATCGCGGATGTTTCGCTGGATTTCTGCGGAGGATATTGACGCGTCATGTATCGTGGGCGCTGATTGGCTCAGCGAATATGTACATAACGTATACTGTACGGTACACACATTTTAATATTAGATAATCACAATATATCTAATATAAGAGGGTAAATAAGTAAAACGAGTGCATTACTATATTTTACAGTAAATATCAAAATTATTTTTGTTAAAATATGTATTATTACAATGCGTTTAAAACTGTATTATGTATTAAATAAAACTCCTCAATGATATACGATACGTATATTTGTGCGTAGTATATAAACAGTGTTTACATACAGAATTTCAACTAATCTTACCGAATATCTGAGTATATAAAGGCTTTATACTGTATAACTGTGTGGGACATGTTTATAAGGGCTTAAATATATAAAAATAACCATATAAACATGTGGTTTCTACTCGCCGTTAACGAGGAGCTGCCAGCACGCGATCACCGGACAATAACAGACACAAACGTCAGCGCACCGAATGTGTTGTTGTGATGACATCACATGATCGCGAGCGCTTCAAACAGTCATTCAGTCACCGGCCGGTAAACAGCTGCGGACACGGAGCGATAAAATATCATGCGACGCGTCGACGCACGACGTCGACTTAATTCAGTTGTTAATTACATAGTCGATTACGTCGACGAATCGCCCCAGCCCTACTTAACTACCCAACCCTAACTACAAAACAGTGGTTAAGTGTTCTGCGTTGTTGCATTTGACCTTAAAAAAAGAAAAAGCCATAAGTGGTTTCTGAAGGCTGACTCAGGGGTCAGACAAAGAAATGGAAACATTCATTAAAAATGAATGACTGATGACTCATTCCAACAACCTTTTTACAATATTCATTAACATGCAGCACATTTTAGGCGAGGTTTACCATTTTACTCTTGACTTGTACTTTTCTCATTTTTCCACGCTGCACAATATATTATGGAAGAGGTACATAAAACTTCTCCACATATCTTATCAACATGCCACATAAGCAAACAGCTCTGAGGCCATGATTTTTTTTTTTTTTTTTTGCACACCTTTCACAGAGTTTGTATTTTCAACTTTCACTCTGGAAGACATGTATGAGCTCTAAATACCTGACCCAGGTCTGTTCAGATGTCAGACCTGTTGAGATAAATGTTTGCTCAGGTTCACTTGCACTCCGCAGTGGAGGCTTGGGCAGAAAAGTTAGAGACTTTTCACTTTGATTGAGCTGCAACACTGTGAAATGCACTCATGTTCCCGGCCTGCATCACAGTCCTTTGGGCTTCAATATGTATGTGCTGCTCACTAAAACTGATGTTGCCTTATATAAGTCCTCCAGCACAATCTTCACAGGATGGTTTGTTTCCACTGATGTGCTGTCAGTCTCTTCCTGAAGCTGTGTGTACTGTCAGTAAACGCACCGGGGTGTGTCACCACGTGAGCCTGAGCCGGTACTTGTGATGAGTCACAGAAAACTGATGATGAAGCTAAGACTTCACCTGAATGAGGAGACCAGAGGCTTCTCATGTGTATGCTGGGATGAAGGAGTTAACCAGAAACACAGCATGACACACACACAGGTGCCTGTTCTGACCACTCTTAGTTCAGTGAGAATGTTTTAAAACCCTGTTGGTGTTTGCTATTTTATTAAACTACTTTGATGAAGCCATCCTTTAGCCTCAGAGACATCACAGCTGAGCTAGTTGTCACCTCTAATAACAGCTTCCTGCTCCACTTCAGTGCATTACAGATTTACTGTTATCTATAACTAGCAGTTAGGAGGGTTAGTTAGTAGTTAACTAATTAAAGTCATGTTAACCTGCTGAATAACTGGTTCATGAATTACTCTGACACACTGTTGAGCATCTGTCTTTGTGTTTAAGTCTGTATGTCACTCACAGGTTAGTAACCATTAGCTAACTTAACTAACGTTACTGTCAGCGTTCATTTACGGTTCCGTTTCCAGGGAAACACCGACGACGTTTAACGTTAGGTTTGGAGAGGAGCTGCTCCACCAAACGAATAGTAGTTAGGAGGCTAAGTTATTGCAGAAGATATGTGTCCATGTGTCACAAGTGAAACAACGAGTCGACAAGTTCAAACTAGCCGGATGACAGTGATAACGGTGAAGAAGAGGAAGACCACTGAGCAGAGGAAATGAGGAGATGAACTTTTTTTGAGTTTCTGCGTCTATTATAACGTTACTTTATACAGTTTAAGACATAAGACAGCAAGTGTGTCAGTTACGTTTCATGTTATACTCCGATACAGCGTGACAGTCACTTTATATGCGAAAAAAAGTGACTTTGGGAACAAGAAGTTACTTACAGCTCCCGCCGATCCTCCTCGGCTCACTGCTGTCTCTGCGTAAACGGAGTGCTGCTGCGTTCATGGTCCCCTCGTACACTGTGGCTTTACATTGGAATGCCGTGAACATGTTGCAGCTTGGTTGAATTAAAGTGGAAAGGTATGATCAGAAGTACTTTTAGATTTTAGAGTTAGAATTAGATTACGATACAATCCGTGCGGCAGTGCCTTTATGTAAAAAGGACTAGGGGAAAAAGGGAATTAATTCGAGGGTATAACGTGTCTAAATGATAATTTAAGGTATATTTTATATTGCAGATACTTGAAAAAGAAGCGTGATTGTTTTGTCACTGTAAAAAGAAATTAATTTATTATTATTATTTAACATAGACAGCCGCAACTCCATCTGTGTTCACAATTACACAACGTGATTTTTTTTCTTTAACTATTTAATCATATTTATGCATACAGTGACTTTGAAAAGCAGACAAGTGCTAAAGAAATCCATAGATGTTTGACTATTTAATATCCTGTGTGAAAATGGGGATAAATAACACAGCCATGGGGATGGGGATAAATGATAAAGTATTTCCCGCAGTACTGGAAGGCACCGTCGGAGCAGCGCTCAGGAGGAGGGGCAGGTGGATCTCAGTCTGAGGGGCATCTTCAGCTCCGCACACACTTCGTGTCAGGAGCAGCTGGGCGTGTTGGTTATCAAATGACTGCACTCCCAGCTGTTTAGAGTCCAAACTGTGACAGCAAAAAGCACGTCCACACTCACAAAACTGCACACGACAGTAGAATTAAACGTGATTATTTTATGATTGGAGAGCAAAATGGTCCTGACCTTGTAAAGGCACTAAGTGGCCTGTAAATGTTAACATTTCACCAACTTATGGGAGAAAATATACATGTGCCTTTTCTGTTTTCTTTTTTTCTTTTTATAAGGGCACAAGTGTCAGTGTAATTTCAAACTTCATTATTCTCAAATGTTCAAAAATCCTCATATTCTTTTAATTATGACTTCTACCTCAAATAAACACAGACAATATAAAGGCATAGTTTACAATATTAATGTTTATTGAGTTGAATACTATTACTTATATTCATATCAAAACATTATTACATTATTACAACAAAGTAGACAACAAAACTGTAAAAGGTTTTTGACAAAAATATTTCAGAAGTCACATTTTCAAAACACAGCAGTAAGTATGAAAGTGTCAAATATTTTTTTTCTGTACATCTGTGAAAAGACAAGAAAGTGAAAGCTAGGCTGAAAATAAATGAAATATCCCTTTAAATTCTGAATTCTGTGTTTGTCACATTAGCACAATACAGATGACTAATAAATTAGTTAAAGTGTAAATGCGTATTATAAATATATAGGGATTACAGTGCATCCCTGTTTCTTCAGTTTGGACAGATATGTAAAACCACTAGCTTACAGAATCAGCTGTGCTCAGAAAAACTGAGCATTTGATGCATTTCAAAACATGACAAGCCCTGTCCTCATTTCTATTTATCTACAAGTACTAGAGCAGAAGGCAAACAAAAGCAGTTTGCAACAATAATAACCACTGATTTCATTTGCTACATCAGAATAGAGAATGAGAATAAAAAATACATAACCTCTTTAACATAAAAGCATCTGTCAGTGGTTTGGCAACTGTGCAACATTGGCAGTCAGAAACATACACACTTCTCCTCAGCTTTAACACAACTCTGACACAACTCTGGGTCTTATTGGCTAAATTTTGAATCACTTACACATACTATATGTGTGTTTAGTTGTATGTTCCACCCTTCAGCAGAAACTAAGTATGCCTCTTTATATGAACATCCACATAAACACCATGACATATTCAATTTGTCTTATTGATAAGACATGTAAAGAGGACACAAGTAAATGTGATGATGAAGGAACATGGGCACAACAGGCTTTCTGACAAAATGTACAGAGTTAAATTGTTTTAAATAATTATATATGAATAAATTAAGGTACTACAATACAGTTCAATATAATACAATGCAATGTGGTAGTCATTGGCCCACTTTGAACTTAATTTTTGGCCATACAAGGGAAGAATTGTTCTTGCACAACATTTTCCAAAGGAGACTGGAACAGGACCAGCAGTGCACACCTCTGGCCTGCAGAGTGCAGTGTGTGTTCACAGTTGACTTAGACTTTTGTCTTCAGTAGTGCTGTGGTCCTGGATGTTTGTACTGATGGTCAAAAGTCTGTGATTTACAGATCTGTAATGTCACAGCTTGGTGTGCTTGTTAGTGGATTTATCCTTCTCTTCATTGTTGCCATTCTCATCCAGCTCAAAGGCACTATTTTCAACCCCATAGTCCTTCACCTTTGCTGGTTCACTGTCACCAGCTTCCAGGGATGGAGCTTCACTGTCTGCATCAGCTGAACCACGGCCGAAACACTTTTTATATGCCTGGTAACCTGTAGCGGAAGAAGCATGGATTCAGAAACACTCATTAGCAATCTAGACACACGTTAAAACAGCTCTGAAATGAACTAGGCTTCAGTGACTAAGCTTTTTCTCTCAATAGTCTTCCTATCATCTACATCCGTTCTGCTGTAAACAAAGAAATCTTTAAAGCTATGATGAACAAACAAAAAAAAAGGCAGAGGTCCATACTAAAGAGGTATATTTTCCTTGAGGTCAGCCTCTGATTTCTACTGTAACTAGATGCAATCAACCAAAATGTGTTCCCCATTATTTTTTAGTGAGGAAGGGGTCTAGATCTGTTTATGAATTGATCCAGCTTCGTTCACATGCATACTGTCATTAAGTTTGATCACTGTCCTTGAAGTCAGTCCAGCCAAGAAACATCCCTCTTTCTGCTGCCATTTTATAAATGCTGGTTCAAAGAATCAATATTTCAGAAATGTGAGGTAAAACCCACCCACTCCTTAAATTGGCTAAGTATGGCAATTTTGTCTGTCAAAGATAAATTCTATTTGGAGCTGAACAAATGTCCAACCAAGGGCAAATACATCCTGCCTATTTTTTTCATTTAAATAAATGGGGAACATGTTTCAGTCTGACCACACATTTTCACTTTTATTAAAAGTGCAGATTTTATGTAACACCTTCAGAAGAAGATGGTATCTTTGAGTTACCTTTGTTCTGGTAATATATATATAATAGAAACAGAACTACAAAACTGAAATGTGCCTGAGTCCTATTACTTGTTGAAGTTGGGTGATAACTTTTTAAAGGGCAAAATAATGCTAACAATTAAATTGATGATTAAATAGAGAAGTTAACCTCATAATGCTGGGAAACAGCAGGGCTAAGTGAATGAAAACAGTCTTCTGACCAGAAACACAATTGCAGTAGAAAATGGCTGATGAGAGCAGTGCTTGTGAGTGAAACTTTGTGACACACAAGGGACCGCCTAATACTGTTGTTGTGCTTGTTGGATGGTCGAACAGACTTAGAGTCCCTCAGATCAGATTGGGGTGGGGTGGCTGCGTCTGATCATCCTCACATTTCTGATGTGGTTGGACAACATGCAACTTTTTTGGTGGTAGATGACAAAATTACCACCCTTAACCCCATATATATCTGCCTGCTAAACTCTCACCTCCCACAGATAGGACAGCCACCACTAGCTGGAAGATGCTGTAGATGAGGGGGAATGCAAACATGATCTCCAGCTCAGCAGGGCTGAAGGACAGCTGGACGATGGTGCTGCACAGCTGGGAGTTCTGGAAGCCTGTCTCCAATGCGATGGTTCGACATCTGAACAAAGCAGGTGATAATAAACAAGCTCATGAGAAAGTAAGTTGATTATTTTATGTGTTTGTTGATTCAAAAGTGGTTTTATGATATAAAACAGATTTAAACTGTAATATATGTTTTTTGGCAGTGTCAAACAAATTTAGAGAAATCAAATGGTCAAGATACAGGTTTATGTAACACAGTGATTATATACCAACATCACTACAGTGCTGTGTCCGTACCTGTACCAGGGTTGACCTGCAAAGCGAGCCAGGAAGAACCCCAGGCCAAAACCAACAAATGGGTAGATAGTTCCAATAATCCATAGGGAGGGAGCAATGGTCCAGGAGGACTGGTAGAGAACTCCTCCAACCACAGCTATGATGACAATGAGAGCAAAGCCTGCATATGACCCTATCTGTGCGCAGCAGACACAAAGACACATTGTTAAAATCCAATCCAGGAATTTTCATTGAATTAGGTAATGCAAAATGTAAAGAATTCCTACCTTGAGGATCTTTTTTGCTATGTCAGGCCACCTGCGTTTAACATACATTCCCACAGCGATTGGGACAAGAAGGGCCACCAGAGTGATACCTGAGGATACAAAGGTTTCATACAATCACATGATTGTGGATTGTAATAGTACTTTTGGAACAAAACTACAAAGTGATTATACAACACAATAAAACAATAAAGGAGTCCTTAAAACAAACAAAATATATCCATCCATCCATTTTCCTAACCCGCTTTTATCCTGAGAACACAGGGTCACGGGGTTGCTGGAGCCTGTCCCAGCTATCTTTGGGCGAGAGGCAGGGTACACCCTGGATTGGACGCCAGTCAATCGCAGGGCTAACACAGATGACAGACAACCATTCACACTCACATACACACCTAGGGGCAATTTAGACTTATCAATTAACCTAACCTGCATGTCTTTGGACTTGTGGGAGGAAGCTGGAGTACCCAGAGAGAACCCACGCAGGCACAGGGAGAACATGCAACAAAATATATATGCCATTTTTTCATTTTTTTTACTTCATGGGCTAGTAATCAACTGTATATTTACCGATACTGTCATATGGGATCTGGATGGTGTCGCTGGATGTCCACAAGGAGGTGTAGATGAGTAGACAGAGAGGCATCATCCCCAAGGCCAAGATAGAAGAACAAGCTGTCATACTGATACTGTGTAGGGAGGGGATATGGATAGTGTGTGTCAAACAGCCTTCTCCAGTTACATTTTATTTTTCCAAACATGTCCTAAAAATAAGGAGCTGGCCTGTGATAGCTGAATACATCTGTCCCACCTGGAGATTTGCTTATGGGGGCCTGTTTTGGCCCAATCATTAGCCCATATTGCTACCTCATGAGGACACAAAAACGGATGCACACACTAGGGTACTGCATGGAGCCACTTAACTGATATTTACCCTATCCGATAGTTATCCTATCACTAACCCATTTTGTGAATCTATGAATAAGGTTTTGAAGTGCGGATATCCAAATATATATATTCAAACTGAGATATCACATTGATTGTGTGCTTCATCCTGATATACAGTGAGACAAATTCACTGTCTTCCTTTAAACTGGGTTCAAGAATCAGTTTCTCCTGCCAAGCACTTAGCCTATCAGCATAAAAACCATTCAAATTTGTCAGGAGGACAAGTTTTCCAAACAGCTTGACAGCATGCACTCATCCAAACAATACATCATTAATTGACATTCAATTATGCAATCATCCTGCCAGTCCAGCTGGTTTCTTACCTGAGGTCCATGTCTCCATCTAGCCAGTAGCAGATAATGTTGGAGCCAGAGCCTCCAGGACAGCAGCCCATGATAATGATGACAATAGCCTGCACAGGCAGCACATTGAAGGCCAGTGACAGGGCAAAGGCTGTGAAAGGCATGATGCCAAACTGGCAGAGGAAACCGATGATGATGCCCCAGGGTTTCTTGATGTGGCCCCACAACTTGTCAGCATCAACAGTGCAACCCATGGAGAACATGACCATGGCAAGCATTATAGTGAGCACTGTGCTCAACACCAGGCCTAGAATTGCATTGAAGTCACTGGGAGGAACAAGGCAGTTTGCTCCTGAGCAGACTGTGGCAAGAGAGTTGCAGGCGATAGGCACCACAGTTACATCCTTGTATATGGCCATTGTAGACAATATAGTGGGAGAAGAGGAGGATAACCACTGGCCTACAGTTTAAAAGAAGACTCAAGGACAGTTTCCTCAGAACCAAACCCTCTGATATCCAAGAAGATGATGGCAAAAGTGAGAAGGGCTGTCCAGCTCACTGCTCTTTATGCCTACCTTGCTACAGCCAAATAAAATTGGGAGGGAAAACCAGGATAAAAAATAAAAAATTAACCAATACTTAATGTTTTATGGGGTCAGTGTTCAGAAGAACACGTATGCATATAAAATAACACTTCCAACTTTTATTGCCCTTTGGCCTCTTAAAACTTTATTGGATAGCTATGCTATGCAGCATCATCATTGTATAATGCCAGTAATGAGGGATAGATACTTGCACTTGTCAAAGACAGGGCACACCCTGTAAGGTTTACTTTGCACATTGCCTATAAAATTCTTCACCTCAGTGCGATTTAATGTTTAAAAACAGATAAAGATCATGCAAAGAAGAGAAGATTTCTGTCACTGTTCAGCAGGAACAAAGTTTTTTATCTAAATCAAGTTAAATATGAAACACAAAATAAATATTCTTAAAGTATATTCTGACACAATAGCAAAAGGTAATTAAAAAGAACATCCCAAACACATTCTCACCATGGTTATATAAAAGCAGCAAATAAAAGAAGCACACAAAAAACTTCCAAAGGCACTAAATATCTCTTAGAATACAAAATGGCCAATCAGGGCACAGCTGTAAATGTGCAAGAACTGCAGCTGTGTGAGAGGGCACTGACTGAGAACTGTTGCCCAAGCCTCTCACCAGTTGCTGCGTATTTGCTTTTTTTCCTAATCCAAATATTTTTCATTGGTAACTGACTTGTGAAAAAATCAAAAGTCATACAGAAAAACAATGCTGATGGCCTAGAATGGACAAGTCTAAGTCCAGACTCTAATTCCATTTAGAATTGATGGTAAAATCTTCTGTTAACTTGAGCAGCTTTGGGAAATAGAACAGGCAAAAACTAGCATTGATTATTTTGCATTTCATATTTGCTTTTAATTTAATTCCATTGGTAGAGTTTTTTTTTCTCTGTGGCATTTAGTCTTTTTCATTTTTAAGTGTCAAAAAGCCTTAATTACATCCACCCCAGTTCAATGTTGTAAAACAATAAACATAAAAAGGTTCAAGTGGGAGTGAATATTTTTACAGCCACTTTACGTCAACATGTTGCATATACCAAGTGTGGAAACAACAGGACAGTGTGATCAAAAAATGTCTTTATTCAGGTGCATCATAATGTTCTACAGCTGATTTCCGAAGTCAGAAGAGTTTCAAATAACTACAAAATGTGGCCTTACCCTGTCGGACCGGAAAAAAACATACCTGATTCTGTAATTATCTGAATGCTACTGTTTTCACTTGAATTTCTGTCTGTCATTAATTACCATTGTATATACAGCAAAGAAATGTGTTTCTCCTACCTTCCCAGGGTCCTATTGAAGAATTTGTGTCTGCCTCATCTAGAAGGGGTAATGCTTAACTGTAGTTAAAGTTAAAGCACAACAAGTCACCACCAACCACATAATATGTTACATAAATTATTACCAAAATAAACACTGCTAATTGTATATCTGTAGTTTCAAGAGCATTGGGAAACTCTTTGCCCATCAGTTGTATTTTGTGGATACATTCTGAGGCTTCAACTTATGTAACAGAATAGAGCAGACACAATAAAAGCAATAATGTATTATGTATTATCCAATGCAGTCCAACATTATACTCTGCAATACGCACAAAATTTATGACACATAAAACGTTTTTGCTGAAACTGTGCAAAGTAGGTTTTGGTGCAGTAAGCATTTTTAAACCCCTTGTTTGAGGTTAAACTGGATGTAACTCGGCACTACTTAGGCCAAGGTGGGCTATGACTGTCATAGGTCATAAGTCATGACAATTCAAAATGTCTGCTGTGTAAAAATGTGTAGAGATCGGATTCATTTAGAAATTCATTAAAGTGCTCTGATGCTAGAAGTACATATATTAGAAAGATTGAATCAGGAAGCAAAATGACATGTCAGGCATGTCAGTTTATGGCAGAAAAGAAAAAAAAGTCATTGTGCTACAGTAACATATCAGTCACATCCAAAATAAGAAGCAGCCAGTGTTTCTGTTGAATTCATTGTGTACAAAGCAGGAAAACCTTGTGTCTTTTGTGTGCAAAAACACTGGCATTTGAGCAAAATCGGACTTTGGGCTATTTTGGAGTGAAAAACTGAAAAGTGGAAGTCGCACCTGGAGACAAGAGTTAGAGTGTTTGAATGTTCTTTTCACTTAAATACCTTCAGAGCATGCTTACTATGGCAGCAGTTTTCTGATGTATGTATCGAAAATACCAGAGGGAGAATCATAGAGTCAAAGCTTCACAGCAGTTACATTCCACTGACTGAGAGAGAGAGAGACACTTTTCTACAACGTTTCTCACGTCTCAACAATAAAGGTGTTTGCAGAGTCATTTTTGGTGTGTGCGTAATAACCTGAAAAAAACGTGTGGTAGCTCTTCAGAAGAGATCTTATCAGCCTTTATCTGTCCCCTCAGCTTTTATCTTTTTCTCTCCATCTGACTTGTCCTTCAGGTCGCAGTAAATTTTAAGTATCTTTCTGCTCCTGGTGTGTGAATGAGTGTGTGAAGGTTTGTGTCGTGTCATGGCCATTATCTGACGTGATCTGATTGCAGATAACAATCTAATCTGATAAGTGCTCATGTCACACTTTGTTCTTGCTCCAGTGTAAAATAAGGAAATGAAGATAAGACACGTTTGAGAAACTGTGGTCCCACTTGCCAACTAGAGGATTGGGAGAAAAAAATGAAAGAGGATATGTAAGATTTTCAGCATGTGACCTTGACCCCTTGCTGACTAGCTTCTATAAAGAGGTTTATGACTGCATGTCTGCTGATCTGCTATGCTTTTTTAACCTTCAAACTCCAATAAATTAAATATTGGACCTGTTTATCATGGACAAAATTCTGGAAATAAAACGTTTTTTATTCAGGCAAAAAGGCCTGTTCTAAATTCAGAATATATTTTCAATTTTTTAGCCCAGTGTTCTTAATATTTGAGATCACCAGCTTGTTACCTTTGATTGGTGAATATATGTGTCAAACATGTAGAGACAGCAGTGATTGACTGTTGGACTTTGAATGTCACCAAACCAACCATCTGGTAGTTTGTCCATATGTTGGTGAAAACTCAACGACTCATCGTCATGGTGCCTGCTGGGACTTCAACTGAGGACCTCTTCAGACATTACCGGAAGCACAGGAGACCAAACTGGATCACAGCTTAAATTTAAAGTGCTCACATTACAGTAACCAACTGTCCATCTGACTGATCAAGACTGGAAAATAGCCTTCACCAGAAAAGCTCTGAACAATGTGGATGTGGATACCTAATGCAGACCTTGGTGACCTCGGCGACCTCTGAGCTGGTTTAGCTCTTGCATTTGTGGTTTCACACATCCTGAGGTAATGTATAAAACTCCGCCTATGGGTCCACACTGAACCATGTTACGTCCTGACTGGATCAAACCCTCGTTCTCCTGTGCCAAAACCAGCAGTGTTACCCACTGAGCTAGAAAAGATGTGGGGAGTAAAGGCAGCAGTGGTCTCAGTGGTCATGGGAGCAGTGGGAGCTGTGAGCCACTAACTGGGAGAGTGGCTCCAGCAGATTCCAGGTACAACATCTGAGGTCTCTGTTCAAAAGAACAATCCCAGGAACAGCTAGGATACTGTACAGGACCCCCAAACTCCCAGGCCTCTGGTAGAGGAGTCGAGCCGAGCTTGAGGTAGACAACACCATCCAACACATGGGGATAGGCCAGAAGAGTATTTTATATATATACAAACATACACACACTTTCATGTCAGTTTTTTCCTTTAATTTGTCCCTTGTCTGTATATTGTTTAGGGAAATGAATCAGAAAATATTAAAAACCTAAGTTCTTGAATTGTCTGTCTGATGTTCAGTGGTTATTTTTCTAAAAACAACCAGATCAGGATGATGGAAGAAGTGAGAGTGAACCAGCTTGGCACACAAATCCTAAAGCATAATTAAAAAAAAAAATGCATGCACAAGATAAAAAAACAAAAACAAAAAGAAAAGAAAGACAAATCTGATTTAAAAAGTAATCTCTTTGGGCTTTGGGGCCTGTGTATGAACAGTAAAGTTTTGGATGGTAGAACCAAAGCACCGAGCTTACAGAAACTAAAGTGCTCCATGGTATATAGAGAGTAGTAATGCTCTGTGGGTTCATCAGCTGGGTGGTAAGTGGGTGTTTTTAAATGGCAATATTCCTATTTTGGAACTAAACTCCTTATCTCTTTAACATTCACTGTTTCTAATACATATGAAAAGTGGATCCAGTACAGCTAGTATGAATGCCCAACAATGTGAAGGGTTTCATACATATTGCAACTATGGGTTCAACGCATTGTTTCTTTTATCTGGTTCTTAGGATTATAATAAACTTTAGTGCTCCAAGTAAGTGGTTATATTACATAATAAAACAATGAGAGTGAAAGTCATTAAGATAAACCACGACTTGAAATTCAAATAGTTTTCCAAGTCTGTAAAATATGAAATCAGTTAAAAGTACAATACATAAAGTCAAGTAAATGTGCTTTTTAAGACATTATGGTTACAAAGAACTTGGTACCCATTTAATTGAGTTTAATTACAGAAATCTGCTCAGTTGCATAATAGTGGGTCCTCAGATCCTTTAGAACTAAATAAGTGGTGTAGGTGATATATGCTGTCCAGATTGTGAAGCCCCTTGAGGTAAAATTGTGATATTGGGCTATGTGAACAAAACTGACTTGACTGACAGTTGTCCATCAGAAAAAAGCATTAGGGTTTTCCAAGTAGTTACAGCAACAAGTGAGAGAATTTCAACAAATATGATAAAAAAAATGCTTTTGCTTTAATCCTTACTTTGCTTTAAATAAAGTGCCTGTCAGTTCATCTGACAGATCAGCACCAGCACTTTCTCTTTGACCCTGCCAGTTCTGTACTAACATAAAAATGAAAAATACATATACTTTCAGTACAAAAAACAAAGAACTGTTTGTTCTCTCCTGGAAAAGGACTTTCCATTTTCCAGGCTCTCTTTGATATTCCTCATGTGAAAAAAAAAGAAAGAAAGAGAGAAAGAGAAAAAGAAATAAAGCCTTGAAGCAGAGACTGTCCAGAACTCCGCACTCTTGTCCTCATCTGTAAGATTCATAATGCCTCACGCTCTTTGACTGCCTTAAAGTACGGCCATGGAACAGATGAACCTTTGTCTTTAAACATGGTTCATCTGAAGTAAATGGAGGTGTAGATACAGAGTTTAAGAAACAGTTTGGCATTACTGGCCTAGACAATTATCACTTTCAGCATTTTTATAATGATCACAATCGTTATTTATGTCATCTGACTGCCCATAAAAATGAATGAATTAAAAAAAAGGACCACTTCGGCTCTGATGCAGCTGTCTCTCTGTAGTCACGCTCTGTAGTCTCACTCAGTGTCCTGCCTACATCTATCGGATTGGTTACATGTTGCGAGTAACAGCCTATATCAATACTTAAGGCTACTGTGCCACAGACAGGCAAAGAAGAAAGCAAGACTGGAGCTGCTCTGGTGCATCGAGTCGAGCTTTGTTTTAAGGGTAAGAAAGCAGATATTACTAAAGTTGCAAAAGGTATATCAATCCTCTATGATGAAGTAGCAACACCACAATCTTATGATCTATTTCTATGATGACAAGCATACCCAGTTTCCTGGTTACACAACTAAAAATGCAGGGTTTATCTACTGCCTTTGGGATTTCATTCAATTAAGGCAAAAGAGATGGTTTTTAAATCAGTCACTCTTCTGCCAGTCATCTGCATATCAATGTGTTACCAGCTAACAGAGGAAACAGACTAACATCAGGTATAGAAAATATAACACGTAAACTGCTTCAATCACAGTCCTACTTCTGAGTTACACTATATGGTTGCAATTATGTGGCTATTTTTTATTGTTAGGTCAATGTGTTAATATGTGCTTTAGTGTGTTAATGTTACAGCATGCAATGTTGATTTAGTGTGCTTTTTTTGACATGCTCCATCCACAAAGTCACGTCCATAAAGAAATGGTTCCCCAGTTTGGTGTGGAAAAACCTGCGAGTCATTTCTTATTGCCAAGACTCAGCTGTAATTTACCGCTTTGAGACACTTTTTAACCAAACCTATTTTACTACCAGAGCTCACTAACACTCACAGCTGAAAGGATCACATCCAAGGTCTCCAAGCAGATGAGTGGGTTCCTGTGTCCTCTGACCGTTGGTCATGTGTTGGCAATGTAATGGAATGCATAACCATAAAGTGAAAAGGCAACCAGTTAAACCAACCAAAGAGTGTGTTACGTTTTATTGGAAAATAAAAGTCTTTGAAGCGGTTGTCTGGATAGTAGACCTAGTAATGTGGGTGTATGTGACCCTGTGCAAATTCCACCGGCCTCTAGTCAGCTCTGAGCAGAGTCCGTTAACCTGACGCTCCCTGTTACATGGGCAATGAAGCATCTCAGGAGGTAGATCCCCCAAAACTGTGGGGAGCTGTTACAAACAGACAGAGAGAGAAAGAGAGAGAGGAAGGATGAATGCAACCAATCAAACTGAAAAATAGATTTATTTACAACACATTAAGCAATTTAAAAAACTATGTAAATGGGAGCCTGTAAAATCCAGTTTTATTTCACATGCATGGTCATAGACGAGATTAGATTTTACCAACAATGCTCAACCAGGCATAAAGTGCAGAGTGGGTAGAGCAGGTGTAAACCACAGCTCCACCTTTTGTGAATGTTTAGTTTCTGTTGGGACAGTAACAAGAAGGTGTGGAGGAAAATGACATTTCTCAGTTTTAATTGCACATTGTTGCACAACTGATGAGCCCTTGGTTAAGGATGCACACGCACAGGCAAGTGATGCGATACAAAGTCCAGCCATTGGTTTTACCCCATTTCACTGTTCTACACGTGGCAGGAACGTGCCCACTGCAGTGCTCCAATAAAGACAAGAAAGAGGAAGACAAAGTAGCACAAATCTGCATTTAAAATATTTAGCAAATGTTTAATGCTGAAGGAAGTACCTTCAGCACATTTGTTAGATCGCAGAATGTGTTTTGGCGATTAACACTGAATGTAAACATAACTAAACAGGGACTTTCACAGTAGCCTAACTCTGTGGGCTAATACACATCTAGGGCTCCATCTTACACCCAATACAAAGCGGTGCACAGTGCAGTGTAATTATCATTGCTAATTTATGCCTGACACAGCTGTCATTTTAACACCCACATTGCTTAAATGTACTTATGCCCATCTGTGAGCGTTGGTGTTACATTGATGCTTGGTCGGGCACATTGTTGGCTCATTGCTCTCTTGTGAGGCAGCAGGGAGTGATGGGGCCATTGGTCTAAAGTCCAACACAATATTGTCCTGCTATTTAAAGGGCACATCATTAAGATAGTAAGATGTACGTAGGTGGGCTTACAGTGTGCATACACTCTGCTAGTTACACCCACAGGAACATGCATGAGTAGATCCATTTCCTCAGCAGAAAAATCGTTTGCTGCTCCAACTTGCTGAATCTTCCATTTAAATAACAATGTGCCAGGTGCAGGTGCACACAGGTGCACACACGGCTTTTAAAGGGAACGGGAGATTGGTTTAATTCTTGTTACATGTTTTAAATCAAGACCTTGGGGTACCTTGGTGTGTGTGTGTGTGTGTTCATAAAGAAAAATCTCACCCAGTTCAACTGTGTGGCTCCCCACTGTGTTTTAACAGTATATCAGGCTTTAGACACAAAGACAGTACTTGTTTCTAGAGTCAATTACTTGTTGATCCTTTTAAGGGATTTGTTGACAAAGCATATAAACATATAAAAAATCTCTAGCATTATTCTTTAGTCAAATCTTGAGTCAAAGTGTGACTCACCTGACTAGGAAGGGTTGGGGGAAGCAGCTTGTGGTCTGTGTCTGAACCACATCCTGAAGGTTCAGTAAGTTTGTCAGCAGCATTCCATGTCCACATTTGTCAATCTTTGTCACCACCATCTGCACAATGAAATGTTTGGCACATTACACGTCTATCATGTGCAATTATGCATATTCAGGCTCACACTAATTCTTAAGAGACCTATCAGCACACTGTGATCCTTGTTGTCTTTTAATGAATTAATCAACTGAGCCACAGCTCTAATTAAGTGAGTATGTTCTGGGAGCAGATTATGTCGAGTGGGCAAACAAACAGGAACAAGAGACTTATTCTGACATCTACTGGAAAGTTAAGAACACTGCATGAGTCTGGAGGACTCATTCTTTTTATTATACATAAAGGTATTGGCTTTCTGTGTGATTGGTCCTCTACATCTATGGAGCAGTTTAATATTTGTGACGTTAGTGTGCTTATAATTATGTTTTCACAAGTTGTCAAGGCTTGCCACATTTCCATTCCCATTAATGTAAAAAATGTCAGTGTAGCTCAGAGGTCAGAAGATGCATTTTATGCAAAGAGACTGCTTAAAGCTGAAAACAATCATAGACAATCTATGTAAGACACTGACACACAGACTTAAATGGTTTTCTAGATTCAACCCTGCCATTCACTACATGCAACTTACTGAGCTACTCTTGGACTGTATCTTAGCATTCTGTGGCAGCAAAGCAACAACTTCTTTAAAGTCAGTTTCAGGTTTAAAAGCGACCCTTTCCGCTCATAGCTTCCTCTGCCTTTCAGCAGTGAGAGTTCATCTTTGTTAAAAACTAAACTGTCACAGCCTTAATAATGGGCAAAGTGTTTAATAACCTGAGATCATGAATAATTGACTGCAGAGTGCATAGAGAGTGGGAGTGCTTCATTATAAAGTCTCAGCGGTGGCATTTCAGAGGGGACAGCAGTTTTTAAATAGCTGAATGTGAGCGTTCAGCATTAATTCAGTATGGACATAATTATGAGGATTTGGAAGAAGAATGAGTAAAATGTGAAAAGGAGGGGTGAAATCTGGTTAGTTTTAATGCTCACTGCCTTGGGCACATCTGCAATCTGAAATCTGTCGTTTCTTCAGTAAAGACTGACTTTAAGCAAACTACATGTTGGCCAAATCATTTCAACATGTGAACATGTCTGAATGGTTTGGGTTGTCCACAGCTTACTAGAGATTTGTTTGCCTAACCTAACCCTAACTCAAAATACAAGTTACAGACTGGTGATCAATTAACCTGAGGACTTCTTGCTGGCTGACCATAATTTCAAGTATCATTATAACCATGGATAAAACAATATCCTCTTTATTTGGTATATAATAGTTCACTTTATGTTTCCCAGATATTCTGCTTTCCAGCTGAGGTCTACTGGTTCTTCATTTAGTAATCCTTTCTAACCAAACAGGCATGACAGTACTGTTTTAGAGTGTGTGTGTCCTACCACATATGGACGTCTCATCTCCTCACACATCTCCAGAGCGATGAGGTCAGCCCTCTGAAGACCAGCGCTGCCATCGACCAATAGAAATGTCCTCACCAGACTGAAAGAGCACAAACACACATTAGCCACTTTTTACATGGAACATAGACCAGGTTAATGGATGTGACTGATGAGAGGTCTTCCCCAGACAACACAACACAAACAGTCACATTATACAAGACAATTCAAAGTGTTCGGTTTATCATGGCCAAAGTATACACTTAGAGGACAGCGCATGATTACCCAGCACCACCTGGTTATTTGTAGCGTGGCCTACTATTACAGTGATATTAAAAAAAAGACATAATCAGACATACATACATTTGTGTAGCTTGTAGTCTAAAAATCTGATCACACTCAGAGTTTGTGTTGTGCCTGAGAAGAAGCCATGTCAGTAATCTGTGTACTGCTCTGTATAAATCTTTCCTAAAGGAGGACACAATGTCTTTTGTTTAAGATGCTTTTGCACAATATTCCCACATCTCAGAATACTATTTATTCTGCCTGACGTGAGGCAAAAAGTGTTTTCTTTTACTGACAAATGACTTTAATGTTCTGCAAATTGTTTGTTTTGTCTTTGAGTAAGTGTTGGATGGCTCATATCTGCCCTGAGCACAGTGCTTCAGCTGAGTGGTTTGGTACATCTGATCATTTGTAAATCTGCATCTTGGTATAGAATTGAATCTGATAATGTCATTTTATGCAAAGATTGTGACACAACACTCAATAATGTGTTAACAAGTTGATTTATGGTAGAAAATGGATTGTTTTTGGCATCATGAATGAATTTTACCTCCCATAGACCTGTAATCATGAGGGGACTTCTGTCTTTGTCGCTGAAAAAAAATTCCTCAACTTTTTGTATTCATCACAAGACAGATGGTTAATGAGAGTCTTCTGCTGGCCGTCCAGACATCAATCATATGTGTATGAGGGCTATTAATTCTCTCTGACTGGTGGAGATACACCCTGTGTCAGGACTTGCTCCTCCTGGCAGCTCAATCAAGACAGTAAAGTTAATCGCTCACTTTTTCCTTGTGAAAAGGTACGGTTCCACCATATCCACAAAGTCCTTAGGGGCTCTGTGTCCATAGCCGGGCATGTCAACAATGGTGAAAGCCTTGCCGACTCTGAAAAAGTTCATCTTCTTTGTGTGGCCCTGAGGAGGAAACATAGAGAGAAGACACAAAGGAGGAGTCAAAGAAAAACACTGAGTTAAACTCAAGACAAATCATATTCTTTAAATCAGGCACTGCTTATTTCATTCACAGGGAGGCTAAATAACTGATCACTGCTGTCTGAAGCCTTTCACCTAAATACAGTGTATTGCAATCCTATGATTATTATATTTCATACATGGCCTCTGCTTGTATACTCAAGCTGCTAAAGGAACATTCATTTCATCACAGAAGTCATTTAATCATGTCTTTATCATTGTAAGACCATCTAAAAAAAGTCTTCTGTGTTTTGATTGTAGATTATTGTGGTTTAAGTACTCTGTTAAGTTAAGCCAAAAACAATATCACGTCTTCTGCTGTACAAAAATCCATCTGCTCGACGATCAACAGGAGCATCCTGTCAGAGATCACTTTCTGACCTCACTCCTTTCTATCTCAGCACATTTTTTTCTACATGTTCATCCATATGAGAACCGTTAGAATGAGGTGTGATTAACCAGGATGAACATCCATTCAGGAGACAGGGGCCCTCAAAATTGACTTATATTTGACTTGCACCCCACCAACTGACACAGACGTCTTCTTCAAAAATAAACATAGCAATATGATTCTGATTATGCCTAAACTTTGATGTTTTGTTTTTTTTTTAAATATGTTCTAGGGTAGACTGTTCTTCACATCTCTTGAAGTTCACTCTCAGTTGAACAGCAGACTTCTGAGTACATCAGGCAGGTCAGCCAACACATGAATCCTTAATGTCACCTAAGACTTTCTGCTTCTACTCAAATATTATTGCAGCTTTCTTATTTGTTAATCAACACACAACTGAAAAAGTGCAAGTAAAATCAAATGACAGACAGGTGAGCCTTAGAATATCTTCAAACCAGGGATCCCACCTTTCGACACCTGATAATATTTTAAACTTGATGCTTAAGAACCTTTGCAGTTACTACTCAGGTATCGAGGTCTGAGCTCAGCCCTGACCACATGTGAAATAGCATGAAATAACATCATGTAAAGTGTGCATGCTAAACCTGAACTATGCCCTGTAGTTTGTCTGTGTTACGATTACTCACAGGAGTTTTGGAGACTCTGACTTCGACCTCAGGAGTCAGGGAGAACAGACCTTTGATGAGAGAGGACTTGCCCACGTTGCTTCTGCCGATGAAACACACCTGGGAATACACACACGTTTCCTTGTAGCTCCTGTTTTCTCAAATAGCAACTTTTACTCTTACTGTGTTAATGGCTGACCCCCTCGACTGTAATTCAATCGTCTGTATGAGTTTGGGCTGAAATATTAAAAAGCTTTTTTTTTTCCCCTCACTCTGCACATTTTAACCAGAACACCATGCTCTGAGCGTCACGGGCTGCTCCCATTGGCTAGTTCCATTTAGCTGCTGCAGTACCAACGACCGCCAAGTCCCACAGCACGCGGCTCGGGCTCATCCATCTCTCCGACACAGGACAGATGGATGGAGGCTCGCGCTGCCAGTAAGCTGCGAATACATCACCCTCTGACAGGGCAGAGAGGCAGAGTGGTAACTAACTCAGCATGCCAAAAGAGACCCCGTTGTCCTGTCAACACAATGTTCCATTCTGAGCCCTCGAGTGAACACTACTGTCTATAATGGTTAGAAATCTGCTCATTTGTTATCAGGCGTCACCGCATGCCTAATTATGCATGAGGCTGCAGGATGGTAAAGAGACATTACGCTATACTTTTACCAAACTGGGCGTCCGTGTTTTGAGTTCGAGGAAGGGCACTGTGAGCAATGTCATATTTAAAATCCTCACTCATTTTAACGTGCACCTTCTCTTTCTTTTGTTGTTTCAAAGCTTTTTCAAACTAGGTTACACTGTCCAACAATGACACCTATTCTAAGCCTAAAAAGCCCATCCTGAGGGGAGAAGGAATGGGGAGGTATGGGTCACGTCACATATTCTGTAATGTGAGAAGATTTAAGGAAAAAGAAAACAGCTCTGCATTAAAACATCACACTTTAGGTACAGTAGAGATGAAATACAATCGAGGGGATCCAGTTCAGGGACAGATCCATTAGTCTGAGCAATTATCAGACAGGATTTTACAACTCTAAAAAAATGATTACAGCAGCCATTATTTTATCTTTCATTGCAAAAGATAGGTAAGGCTTCCTGTGCATCAGATTAGAATACAGACCTGGTTCAATTAAAAACAGAAATATTTAAATAGACAAAGATCCCAAAGTGTGACCTTAATGATTGGTGGACAGACAAAACAGATATGTAGTGATTTACACCAGGAAAGGAATAGGAAGTTACACCAGTGCTTCAAAATAAAAATAAATAAATAAATAAAAAAATGACCACAGTGTTTAGGAAGTTCTTACATTTCTCATGACTGGAATTGTTATTTACAGTCACTGTTAACGTATAGCAATGATTCTATCTATTATCAATGAGCAGAAACAATGAAACAAACCTTCCACTCCATCCAGTGTCAGCTCCCACTGTAGGATAAACTACAGTGATATGATGGAGAGCTGAAGGGGTGCATTAAATTATCTGAACAGTGCACTCACACTGCTCTAAGTTCATTCAGTGTGCACAGGGGCCAAGTGGGTGAGGTGAACACAGACTTTCTTCAAAGGAATAAAAAGTGAAAACAGCACAACTGTAAAATGTGAGGCCCTGAACATGAGCCGGATGTGAGGGGTCTGGCTAACCTCTGGCTGTTTCAGTGCAGGAGCGTGCTCCATCCTCTCTGCAGAAACGTGGTAATCAATCTTATGAGACGGTGAAGAGCAGAACAACTTCTCTGCTCTCATCATGTCCTCCAAACTTGGATGGAAGAGCTTGAACTGGCTCCTGTCCACAGACCTGCAAATGTCAATCACATCAACTCAAACAGTCTTCATGCAGTGTCAAACATGTGCCTTACAGAGACAGATGGTGAAGCTGTTAACTAGATCCAGTACCTGTCCAGGTGAGCCTCCAGCTCACTGAAGGGGTACAGTAAGCTCCGGACTTTGTGTGGGGGGAGCAGGGAGGCTCTCTGAAGTGAGGCCAGTTTGTGGACACTGTGTCTGGACACGGAGTGGACATGAGTCCTGGACTGGAGCCGCAGGGAGAGCCGGGTACAGAACATGACCCCCTGTGGAGCTCAGCCCCGCAGCTGAGGAGAGGACTGCGTGCTTCTCAGAGACCTGCTGCCTCACACACAGGAGAGCTCATGTTTTAACAAGCTCTTCACTGAAACTGTCACATCTATAAACGCTGCTCTCCTCCCTGATCACAGCCCGGCAGGTTCAGGTGGGCCTGTACGGCGAGCGGGAAGGACAATATTAACGGTACAGCGCAGTGACGTTGAGCCCTGTGTCCTCGGCTCAACACTGCAGCGCCTCACAGACAACAACACAGCACAGCTAACTTCACTCTGCCTGCTCTCACTCCGCCTGTCTGCCCTCCACGATCCGTGCAGCGCTCAAATGAGTCCGACCGGAAACGACTGTTCAGCTGAGGTTCCGCCCTGTGTCACACGTTCTCCGCGTGTTAGACTCAGTAAAGTTAAAGCTGTTACTTATATGACTTTCTTTAATTAATAAACTAAATGAAATAAACAGAATAATGAGGTAATGTCCGATGACAAGCTGGAATGAAACACTGCATTCACCAATGAATAAATGAAAGCTTATAAAAGGCTTTTTATTGATGATAATGATAGTATTTATTATCAGTATTAGTAGCAGTAATAATGAGGTAGTATCTGTAGCAGACTGCTCTGTGTTTTAGTCTATACCTACAGAGAAAGTGAAAGTGTCATATAAAACAGTGTTTAGGCTCGTTCACTTCAGGAATAAGAAGCCTCCCCACCTCTGATTTCATTTAAAAGTCAAACATTTAAAAGAGAAAAAAAACACTAACAAGGAAGACATTTTGGATGTTCATCCCTGCAAAACACAAAGCATTATTTAAAGACTCCTGGCCCACTTCGTTAGATCCCAGCATCCTGTTTTCTGTGGAGAAATGTCATATTAAAAAAGGTGTGAGACAATGAATTGAGACCGTGAGGAGGCTAAAACAAGGCCACTGCCACTACATCTCTATCCGTGTGCTATTACATTGCACAGGGCACTGGGGCATAATTAATGAGTGTGAATCCTCTTTTAGATTCAGCTACATTCTTCACATTGATGCATGGCTTTTGACGTATACAGAAACATTCTTGTGTTCCTGCTCTGGGGTGGAAAGCGTCTCTTATCCACAGGGAATGGTACAGTTCCAGCTGTCACATAAATCCTCCATCACCCTCTTGGTGGGGATTATTGAGGATTATAATGCTGACGTTATGTAGAGAACGCCAAAGAAATGTCTTTATAAATTTAGTTATAGGAGGTGGCAGTGATAGGAGCGACTCCAGGCTCCTCTCCCCCTCTGCATTCTTTTGCACTGAGTCTCTCTGTAGGAAATGGAGTTTCATCAATAGCCATGTTCAAGAGGTGGTCAGGTTTCACAGGTTCATGAACAAAAAGTGGTTTAGCCTTCTTCTCCCAATTTCCCCAGAGAGTATCCCTCACATTCCTCCCTGTGGGGAGAAGAAATCAGTTCTAATATTTATCCAGCTTTGATTTATAGTTTGAAAAGCAATTTAATTTGAAAGCTGGAATATTTGGCACTTTTTTTGGGGATCTTACTTTTAGTTAAGCACTTCAAAATAAATCACTGCTATCCACTTGTCTTTCCCATAGTTTGACCCTTTCCTCTCCACATGGTGGCAGTGCAGACTGCTGGAAGAGTCACTCTGTACT
The DNA here is from genome assembly GCA_023238725.1 of Scortum barcoo. NCBI lineage: Eukaryota > Metazoa > Chordata > Actinopteri > Centrarchiformes > Terapontidae > Scortum > Scortum barcoo. The sequence goes on from CM041550.1 coordinate 25,354,267, forward strand.
CAGGCTGATATGTTAAATATCTGCCTTCACCACCTCGTGCCAATCCTCCCTCTGCTCCATCTGGGTTTTATGACCTGATGTGATTCATAATATGTTCACTGAGCAAATTAATTCACAGATATCCAATTACAGCTCTCAAATTCCCCGTGTCCTTTTGCAGTGGGGTCTTTTTTTCCTATGTGCCATGTGGTAACGCCTGCGCCGTTTTCATTCATTACTCACTTAACAGAATCTAGATTTCATATGCATCGAGTGTCTTATTAAACTAGAAAATTAAATATGTAATTGATTTATTCTCTTAGTCTCTGTCTGTCTTTCTCATTCATTTACTGCTTGTGTGTCTTGTGCATCATTAGATGAGTGTTACACAAATGTTCCACAGTTAATTAAATAGCTTCAGCTGGAATAAGAATAAAAGGAAGAGTAGTAGACACAAGTAGTCCACATGCATTACTTAACAAATTAAAGGCTGTTAGCTGCATTTCATTATTACACTGGGAGAGGAAACCAGAAGGATTCGTCACCATTGACAACTGATGGGGTGTTTAAAAGGTGGATGTTTTTAGCTGTCAGCCATTTATATGGCTTTTAGCACAATAGAACCCTGGGCAAAACCTTTAAACCTCACAAACCACACTTCACCTGGATTTTTAAGAGGTACTTGTGTGGGAAATGAGACAGTGAAAGATATATAGCAGCCGAAGGGATTGATAAATGATGGAAGGAGCAGGGAGGAGGGGATAAGAGGGAGAGACAGGGGTGGGGAGTGGAAGGGAGGGTGGCCACGGGTGCTCTCGTGACTCCATCACCCCATCCTTCACTGTGAGCCAGAGGATCAAATGCCAGACCAATCAATCGTCCACCAAGCAGACATCTATAGCCAGGGCCATGATGGCATTTACCTCCCTAGGGTGCATATCAATAAAATAAAAAAAGATATCATACAAAATTGATTGTCCCCAAACAACCTGCCCACCCACACCATAAAGCCAGCCTCTTGCCATCATCATCATCATCATCATCATTTGTTCTTTGGCTCTTTATCCGCTCTCTGTCCCTGTCTCCTGTCTGTCTCTCTGCAGTGCTTTGGCTTGTTTTGCCTCTCTGTCTGTTGCAGTGCTTTCATTCTGTTTGATTGATGCACAACTGACAAAGTTTGCAGGGTTTTGAGGCACCGTACAGCAGACATCTAGAGGCTTTGTGGTCTTTTTGACAATGTAGCATGAGGAAAAAGTCCAGCTGCAAAGCTGACCAACCACCCACAAACACCCACACATGCACACTGATGAGGCTTTAATCTGACACTGAATTATCACAGAATTTGACCTGAGAGACCTTCTCAGAACCATTAAACCCTTCATTTGCATGTTAACCACCGAGGCCTGGTCCCCTGCCCCCTACACACCCTCCAATACCTCCCACTGCGATGTGACAGTGGCACAATGGGACGTGTGCAGCCAGAATACCAAAGCCCCCTTGTTCCTAGCCTTTGTTTGTTTGTCCATGAAGTGCAGAGGAGTTTATCAAGTCAGGAGGTCAAACCATCAATACGCCTTCATACAAACACATACTGATGTCACATACACTCGCCTCAAGGTCAAAAAGACAACTAGAGGTTAACATGGGCTGTATTTGTTCTGTCTGCCCATCTGGCCGCGCTGAAAGCTGTCAGGCCTAACACCTGTGGCAAACATCCTCCATCCACCAGATCAGTATCTGGAGAAGTGGAGAGTTCTGCTTCTGTAAGCCAATCCTGTATCATTTAATCATGCCTGAGCTTGCTCCCTCCAGCGTTTCCACTCTCATTACTCTCTCTGTCTCTGTTAAGTAAACAGAACAATCAGTGGAACGGCTGCCCCTCGCTCTTGTGGAAAAGAAAAAGGGCCACGTTCCACATGAGGTGATTCACCAGCTATAACCCACACATCAATAATATTCACACTCCTCTCTGAACTTGAGCTAAGACTGAAAAACTGAGATAAGTTGTTCCAACCCTGCAACATTTAACAGGAATTACAATAAAGTAGAAGTCATGAGCTATTGAGATATGTGAGCTGGACACTGTTCTATTTAAGGTCGTATCAAGCCACCGGCTGTGTCTCTCCTTGTTCCTCTGTGGCTCTCTCTAAGCATCTCCCATGAATACAGCATAAATATTTTGGCAGGTGGTGGTTGGAGGATATTAGAGCACAAGCGCTGAGCGCTCAGGGATATCGATTTTGCTTTAGCGGCCAAGAACCATGGCTCTACTGGCATCGATACATCGAGGAGAGGAGGTTGAATGAGGAGCAATGACCTTGAGTCAGGAAGCAATCTTGACAAATAAAGCTCCAGGAAGGAAATGCAGGGAAACAAAACACTGAAGATGTCAGAGTGCAGAGACTCAGGGGTGATACCATGAGTTCTACAGAAAGACCCTGGGAATTTGGAGTATTTGATGTTTAAAGCAATCTCTGCTGATAACTGCTGACTTCAGAGCTGTACTCCTGTACTTTGGGGATGACACCTAAATATCTATTCAGTATGCCAAGATACATGTAAGTGTTTATGTGCATCTATGCAGAGATGGTGAAGGGGTGAAACAGGCATCTACAGGATTGTAGAAAATCTAGCACGAACACCTTCAAAATATCACCTGTGTGTGTGTCACACAGAAAACAAAACTATGCTCATGTTGTAAAAGTTTAAAAAAAACAGGCAAACGTCTCCCAATGACAGCAGCCCGTCTCTGCTGGGAGGCACTCTGTTGTTCACATGAAAAGTGACAGAAATAGTTGTGTAAAGAATGAAAAATGAGTGCTTGAGAGAGAAGTTTGAAGCTTACTTTCTCACCTGAAGTGGGTGTGAATCTCTGTCGGTTTTGGAAAGTTACAGACACAGCCCCTTCATTCCAACACTGGAAACTTGTGGGGGAAAGGGGATTTCTGAAGCTATTGGACTGTGTAACAAGCAGTTCTGACAGCATTTACCAGCACCCTGAACCATCAGAAGACTGAGAGGATGAAGATACTTATACCACTTAACTCTGCTCAAACATCATATTTGCTGAACTATGTATTTCACTTTTATATGAAACAAGGACTGTGGCAATCCACCAACAGTTCTTTCAGTGCACAGATGGTGTGTGAATGTTTTTAAAATGGACCTGAAAGAGCCCAAACCCAAAGGGTGTGACAATATCATAAAAGCCAGAGCATCTTTTCTTTAATAATTACAGTCTCAGAGGTGACCCCATGTTTAGATTCCTGGAGCATTTTAGCTAATCAGCTTATTTCAGAGACTTTGTTTGTTTGGTGAAGCTACAGTCTGTTACAGGTCAAGGGGAAATGGAGTCTAACCGATGTTTACATGCTCTAACAATAAATACCACTTGAAACAACAAGTGCAAACTTGATCTTTGTCTTACTGGGTGATATGGAAATACATCCGGAACCAATTAAAAACCACGGGACATCATTCCCTCAGAGGGGACACCGTAGCCTCACTGCTGCAGTAAAACACATAGAAAACTCCACGCTGAGGGATATGGCATTTCCCTGGCTAATCCACAAAACCTTGAACTTGTTCATATGATGCGTTTGCCCGTGTGGAAATGAGGTGTGAAAGCACAGTTGTACTACTACACGCCAACCCTCGCTTGGTTATCAGTGCGGTGCCGTGTGCTGCAGCTCTGTGAGGAAACCCTCAGAACTCTTAGGTCATGTTTCAGGATTTAGACTTCTTTCTACCACAAGACCATTATCACTGCCAGCACCTCTCTGTCTCTTTCTCTGTCTCACAAACACACTCAAATACACACACACACACTCTCCACCCGCCTCTTTGTGTCTCCGTCTCTCTCTCTTTTCCATTCCACAGAGATGATTTATTTTGTTTCTCCCCTCTCCTCCTCCAGTCCTCAGCCGCCCTCGGGGTCAGCGTCAAGCTCCATCACTCTGTCTAGATTCTTAATCCCCACACTGGAGACGCCCGTGCCAATACAGGAGAATAACAGATTAAAAAACGCAGCCCGAGCTCTGAGTATCTCCCCTTTCTCCCCCTCTGTCTCTGCCTTCCTCCGTCCTCACAACAGATAAGTGGAAAAATAAACTTGGGAAAGCTAAGCCGGAGTTGAGAGAAGAGTCATCGAACCAGGGATGACAGAGAAGCTTCCAGCACAGTGGTTAATGAAGGTGATGCAGCAAAGCAAGGCCCTCTGCAGCAGATCTGAGTTATAACACTGGAGCCTTGGGAGGTGACACAACTGCAGGCAGGAAGGTTTCCACTTGGCTGCAATTGTCTAAGGAAGATACATGGTTGACCCCAGACAAAAATATAAGTAGCAGAACATAAAAATAATGAAACCTGAGGCTCCATTTTCACATAACCAAAAATAATGGCTCTTTCACCCATAGGAGGTCATTGTCAGCTTTGGCTCCAGAGTGAACTGCGGAAGGACAGGGTATTATGGTTAATGGAGACAGAAAATTCTATGGGACTTTATTAAAAAGAAAAAGAAAAAAATGAAAGAATAAAAAAAACTGGCAAAATGGCCAGAAAATTTGTAGACTGTGGAGGTCACATTCACAAAGACTCCCAAACAGCATGCCTAAGCACTCATCCGAGACCAGTTCCACTATGAACTCATGCTGGTATTTGCACGGCTTCACAAACCAACCAGTGACCTTAAAGCAGGATCTTTAACAAGGCGGTTGCAATCCTTTCATTCTGATAGGAGACTCCTGTCTCTGTTGTGTGACAACAGGAGAAATAATGGCTGTGTCAGTTTCACACTGCTCTCCTCATAAAAGCTGAGCCAGGAGGAAGCTGAGAGGGAAGGGGAGTGCAAGTGCATGTGTGGACATGTGCATGTGCAAGAGTGTCTCTGCGTGACATTCTGAACTGAGGTGCACTGTTACTTTTCAGACACAAGAGTATAAAAAGTTTACTGACACTGTAATCTGAACTTTATTTTGACATGGTAAATTAAGTGTAACTTCTATATGGAAATATGCCATTAGTGAAGTTAAATGAAAACTGTGAAGGCCTCACAGAGAGTGGATCACTCATGTTCTATTAGGAAAAAAATATTTAGCCTTCAAGCTTAACTTTGGTATTCATTGTTGCACAGAATGAGAACTCGGCATCATGTCAGGATTTCTACATATCCTGTATGGAGAGGAGAAATAAAACTACACATCCCAGTGTACTACTGTACTCTGGGACGTGAGGCTATTGTTTTAAGACAGACCTGAAAAAATGTGAAGCTATCCTTTAATGCTGCCCTTAAACAAAGTTCAGTGTATGTGTGTGCAGTTAGAGATGAGCTTGTTCAACATAGTTTCAAAATGAAACAGGCTGCTGGTTCTGGAAGTGTTTACCCCATTCTGTTCTACCATTTCATATTTGCCTTTTTACGACATCTTCAGTGTTACTTAACAGAATCACAGGTCTAAAGACTATAATAGTGTCAAACATTCATTTAAACTGCACATTGTTTTGTTTGTTCTCTCAACACTGTTATCTTTAGCTTTCACACACTGTTAATTGCACATTTAGCAGAATTACTTTAAGATAAGATAAGCTAAGATAAACTTTATTGATTACACATCAGGATTTATGCTCTTTGATTGGATGCTTCTTGTCAAATTAACCTTGAGAGCTTTAGTTAACTTCTCCTTTAAAATTTTTATTTACACACACTTGTATCTTTGACTTTTTATGAAAGAAATACCTGCATTCATCTTTTGTAATAAACATTCAACCATAATGCCATTCAAGCTGTGTAGAGGTGTTCCAAATGTGAGTCATTTAATGCTGTAAATGGAAAAAAATAATTGGCCAAATTCTGTCACCAGGGGCAGTTCCTCTCACTGTCACAAATACATATACATACAGTTGAACTTTCACCAGGGCAGCTACTCTGCTATTCAGTAGCTGTATTGGGTCACCAGGCTTTAAAAAGCTGCTGACTCATAAAAATGCTCATTAGTCTGGGTTTCAGTGGAGACATTTGTTGTTCCAGATGGTTTTTTTGCCCTCAGGAGCAAACCAAACCCTTTCTCTGTGATTTTCCAGTTAACAAAACATAAGTATTTGTATCATGGTTCAAAAAAACAAAAAAGAAAGAAAGACAGAAAAGTGAACTGTGTATCTCCTTACAGGCTCATTGTCTGCTCCTCCACACCTCTGTGACTCTTGGAGAGGACAGTAGGGTGCAGGGTGGGATTAAAAGGGGTGCAGTGTCCTCCATATCACCATCACCCTTACTCCTCCTCCCTCTCTGTCTCTCTCCCTCTGTTCTCTCTGGCCCTAAAGAAAGTCTCAGGGCCCTGACAACGGGACATCCGTCTCCCATGGTTTCACTGCAGCCAGCAGACACGCTGTTGGCTCATTGTGACTCGCTGGACTCTGACAGCACAGCCTGCACTCACAATGTGTTTATTGGACACGGCTGCATGTGGCGCTTCACCCCCTGAGTCCTCCGGGCCCCTGAGCTCCGTCTGTGTGGTGCCGGTGGCAGGTGGGGGCCCCGGCTGGACGGTGAAGTCATCTATATAGGGACAATGAGAAGGCAGAGTGAGGCTACTGGGGGAGGACTGAGTATGGACACAAGAGTAAAAGGAGAGTCTGCAGGCACAAAGAGGATTAGGATAAGAGGTATGTTAAGAGAGGAGAAGGTGAGGAAAGGTAAAGACAGAATAAGAGTAAAGGATCAGGTTCAAAGGGGAGTCCTATTCTTCCATAACTGAATCCTTCATTCCAGATGGCATTAAAGCAACTGTCTAATTACAGGAAGAGGTTCTGTAATAGACATCAATATCCCATGAAAGAATATCATGACAAACACATTCTTTAATGAATACTTTTAGAAATATTGATAATACTATTACATTATCAAACTCTCAAATTCTTCTTTTTATTATAGCTTTACAGTAAGAAGGGTGTCTGCTAGGTTAAATAGCACTTACATATAAAATCAGTTATACAAAGGCAGTCTGAGGCACAAAAATTACCCACAGCTAGAACAGCCTATTTTATGACCTTGCAAGGTCTTTTTCTCATAATGACTTTTTTCTTTTTTTATTTTGTGCCACTTATTTGGCAGCACTTAAACTGCATGCTGAATTGATGAGACCTTTCTGGTGTTATCAAACCGAAGCTAATTTTTGCTCACCTTTATGTGTCTGTGACTTTGAAGTGCTTGTGTATATGCTCAAAACAGCAAACTCACCAAATGTGCCAATATTAGCTGTAGCTGCAAAGAAACATATGTGCGAGTTTGTTTCAGAGCTCCACCAACTCATCTTAAAACTGAACCCAGACCCTTTTCTTCAGTCTCTTTTCTCTTTGCTCTTGTCTCTGTATATTTATGAAGCGGTTGTGCAGCTGGATGAGAGGGAATTGTTATCCCTACAGTTGAAACACTGTGCAGTAGATGTGAAAAATCACACACGCAAACACACACATATATGGGTCAACTAACATCAAAATCAGCCCGTCTGCACCTGCTTAGAGAAATAAATCCAGCCTGAATGGGGTTAGTCTACAGCAATAGGGGTAACTCTTTTGCAAGTCATTTTGCCCTAAACCAAAGTAATGGATACATTTAGACCTGATGGTCACACTCCAGGAAAATTTGGGGGATAACCAAGTATTATAGTTCTTTCTGTGCAGAACATAAATGTCTGTACTTAATTTCATGAAAATCAGTAGCACTAGATGAAAATTCAGGTCATCACAAGTCATTGGGATTCATCGTCTTTGAGCCATAGTCCATCAGATACTTGCTCAGAAATTGAATTCTGGACCACAGTGCTGTAGTATTGCAGTAGTGTGGCTACAAAAAAGACAGGACAAAAAAAAAGGAGAGATGTAAGATAGGAAAAATAATACACGTCAGAGGGCTGGTTCATGATGAGGTTACCTCACAAAGCCATGGAAGAAATAACCGAATCTTTTCAAGTGGTCTCACCCTTACGCCTCTCTCTGTATGGACGTGTGTGTTTGTATGTTCCACTCTCCCCTGAGCGTGGAATTTACCGCCTGCAAGTCTTTCTCTTTGAAATGACAACATGCTGCCCACTGTCTTGTTAGAGTGGTGATTGATAGAGCGGGTCTGGCAGTCCTGAGCCCCCTGCTCGGTTCATTTGTTATACATTTATAGTTCATAATCCATCTGCTCTCACCTCTTCACATTCCATGTAATTTTTCATCCTCCTTTTGTATCAGAGGGGACATTTTTCTGTGTGGCTATGATTGATTGTTTAGTGTCTGTTGCCTGTAATTGGCCCAGATAGTGGGAAGACGCACATGTGTTTATCATTTGAGCCAGTGAAGATCTCTTCATCATCATTCACAAAGGATGTCTAACCTTCAATTACTCATTAAGCCATTCGTGAAGCCATCTGAGGGTAAAGGGGTACTTTGTAATATTAGTTTTCAATTTCACATGATGGCAAACAAGGTCCGTTTATGCAACTTTTTCCCTTCTTCGTATCTCAAAGTGCAGTTTATCCTTCATGCATGAGAGCAGCAGGTGGCAGTAGAGGACCGTGCAAGAACAAGCTGTGGCTGAGTCATTCAGAGTTTACCATCTGTTGCTCTGCAAGAGTTCCCGAGAGATGCCAGACACGGGAGGCAGACCTAATGCTTGTTACTCTGGCTCTTTCCAGTTATTATTATTTTTTTAATATTTATCTCCTCAGTTCTCAGTCCTGTTTTTCCTGGTCACTTTTTAAATTGCAGTTTGAATTACAGAGCCTGAGGCAGGCTGAGGTTTACGCGCATTTCCAACCTTTGAGTCGAGACAAAAGTGGGATCAAATAAAATCCACTTGAAAAAAACCCTTCATCGCACATAATTGGTTTTAATGATAGCTTAGCATTATTTGAAATGAAAAACCCAAATCTACATCTTATGAGCTGCGCTCAAGCCAATGCAAAACCAACCAGCCTGCCATCGGGTTGTGTTTGGGAATCTGCTGAAGCAGAGTTTCTCACCTGAAAAATGAAACATGCTCATTTCATGGCCTTAGAGGAGCACCAACAACATTGCCACTGTAGTTCAACTGTGGAGGGCAAAAGAGTTTTCTGACCTCAATTTGTGATTGCCAAAAATGCTTGTAAAGATCCGGGATTAATGTTGACCCATTTCCTGAAGAGGGATTTTTCAGATTTGTCAGCAGAACTATTTCACCTATGCTTATCCTATGAGTGATAAAAAAAAAGAAACAACTTCAAATCACTGTTTTGAAAAAAGAAGGTCACATAAAAAAAATAACTATTAAATTTGCAATGTTGCCTTGGATGTTACATTTCATTTGGTGGCTTATTTTTGTTACAAGGTTATATGAAAGAGTCAAAGAAAGTACAGTTACCCTTTGCTGGTATTAATATTAATTAATATTTTCACAGATAAAAATATAAATGTAATTATATTTACTACTACAATGCAATAAAATAACCTGAAGGTACTGGGAGAAAAAAGTACATGCTACATGCTACAGTAATCTACGGAAATCTTTTCTGTGCTTCTAAATATCCACATCAACTGCTAACAAATACTTTATATTTGTGCTTTAGTTCAATACAGCACAAATTCATTATATTATACACAAATTAAGAGTCATCTCCAGTAAGTCATACTACAGTAGTTTAGTCCTCAGCTTTCTGCTTGTCATGTCCTGTTTAGTATAGAGCCATGTGGCATACAGGCATGTCCCTGGGTAGTCCGTAGGCTGCAGTGGTAGTATGACACACAGATATTCTGATGACGATCAGACAAAAGTGCTCCAAAAATAATAGTGCAGTGAGAGCTCTTTTCAATGTCAGACACAAACCTATCCACAACCCCCTCTGTGGGTGTTGTAATCTGTATGGATGACTGACCTATATGTGTGTCTTTGTGTGTGAGAGAGGGGCAGAGAGCGGCAGAGGAACAGAATCCTCGGCGCAAAGTGAGGGAGGTGTATAATGAGAAAGAAGGAAGCTGGTGGAAAAGGTCTGATCTCTCTTGCCGTGTCACTGAGTGCAACACTTTGGTGCTTCGGAGGCCCAGGTGGCTCGTTCCCCTTCTTTGTCCTCATTGCTCCAGAGGACAGCTCGGCTCTGGGAGGTGATGAGGATCCTTTTGGCAGTGTACGTGGCCAGCAATGTTGGAATAAATCTGTCCTGTAGCTGTAAGCATTATCTCCTGAGCCCTGTTCTGGCATAGGAAACTACAGCTCAGACAGGGAGGATGCCATGCAGGAGAGAATGAGCTGAAAGGTAGAGGGAAGGGTAGAAAAATGGTAGGGTAAACTGAGAGAGATGGAATAATACTACAGTTTCATGCCACAGATGTGAATACCTTTGGTTTGACTCACTGACTCATGGTCAATGACTGTGATCTCTGTGTCCAGTATATAAGATATGATAAACCTTTATTGATCCTAGCAGAGAATTTCTGTATCATCATATTGCTCTGTAGAAACATATTTTAACTTTTACTCTTAACCAGTGAGCACAGGTGATAGCAACTATAGTTGTGTTTTATGCTAAATTAGCTATTATTCTTATTATGCCTTTTAAACAATGCCTGCCTCCGGTGGCTGATAGGTGGAAAAAGCAGCCGTGAAGATATTTATGACAGAACAGCAGCATTTCTTCTGGCTGCATTGCACTCTTGTCTACTGAAGGAACTGTGATGCTGGAAAAACTGGCATCACTGCCTTTGCAGTACAATGGATGTTTAGAAAGGAGCTGTTGCTCTTTGATTCTAACAGTAAAAGCTGACATTTACTGTCTACGTTATAGAAAACTTGTACAGCATGTACAGCAGCAACAGTATGTCTGTATAAAAGAGAATTATACACCGTCAAAATGTGGCAAGGTGCTGTACAGAGATGTTTTGGTTACCAGTCACAGGGGCTTTGAGGATGGTATTTTCTTTAGTGGCCAAAAGTGGATGATTATTTTTGCACTCGGCAGCTCAAATATACCAATGTGCATAAGTGTTGAATTATATAACTGCATGTTTAAGAACAAGACCAGGCATAGTGACTAACTCTAGTCAGTAATTGTATAGATAGAGACAACATCAGTGCCTCAGGCACAGTACAAAGAAACATTGCTCAACTTAAGCCAGCCATAATGTTCTTTGTTCAGAAATACCTCAGTCATGGGAGTGAAATGGATTTTCCTTCTAGTCTTAGTGAACAGAAAAGTGCTACTTTCTGGGGCCTGTCACTATTCTGTGGCAGACATAGTCCAGGCTTATCCTCAAAGCTAGTTTATTTGTTCATTTGCTCATTAATAGACTAGTTTCATCTTCACCCACGTCAGGGTGCTATTCCCTATGTTATTTCATTACGCCACATTTTTGCCCTCTTAGTAATACTTAATAGGTTTAACAGATTGACAAGTGGGGGAGCCAAAAAAAGCGCCAAGGAAAGAGACAGATAGAGTGGGAGCCAAAGGTGGGGGGAGAAACTGACAGAGACAGATGTGTGGAGAGAGAAAGAGAGAGGCTGGAGTTGGAGAAATGAAAGAGTGATTGGTTAAATGAAAGGGACTGAGCAGCGGTCCGCTCCAGGCTCTGCGGTTGCGGGTGTCTGTCCAGGCTTAGCAGCCTGCGGATGAGAATGGGCCACAGCCGCTAAGATGTGCTGCTAGCTTTGGCTGGCTCACTCTGCCTCTTTTGGCTCGGCATTACCCTTCTCCTCTATAAAAGGAGAGCGCTGGCTAACGTCAGTGTGGCCACACTGCTCATAGCCCATAACAACCTCTGGCTCTTTGCGCTGCTCACTCATCCCCATTTGGCACTGTGCATCTCACAAAAAAGCCTCCAACCCTACACCTCTCACAATCCCAACATGCTGTGGTGGAAAAAGCAATACCTGCAACACTTTCTAATGGTTAAAAGTCTCCACTCATAGACATTAAACTTGTATCCAAATCTATCATCATTTTTTCTTTTTCCTCCTCAGCTCACCATCACAGAGGAGCTGCAGCCTGAGGGTGATTATGACATTAATGTGGAAATTATGGTCATGAGAGGTTAAACTGAATTAGAACAGTAATTAATAGTGAAGCCTTTTTTTCAGAGGCACAGGCACACAACACAGGCTGTTCTCATGAAAAGACTCAGGAAGCACTAAATACATATAGCTTGTTTAGGAGCACAAGTCGAATGAGTACAATTGACAACACATACTTGGGACTTCAACTCTTCACGGGTCAGTACAGAACCACGACTCTACTCAAGATCCAGTCTGGACTGGCTCTGTTTGGGTCCACAGCACTTTGAATGGCACATAATTGTCCTCTGGTCTTTTGGAATCACACCTGTTTCACATCAGGTCTCTCTTTTTAAAAAAATAACACATGCACTGGCCTGGGCAGGTTTTCCACAGGTCAGTTTAGAATCAGGTCAAACATTCTGGACGTCTTCATCAGACCTCACTGCAGTCATTTCTAAAGATCGAAACTCTGCTGGAAAATCACCGTAATCTTGTTTTCTCAGTGAAACGATGGTTATATTTCAGCTCATGCCATAGCAGTGCAATGTATTGTGGTTGAAAAACAGATATATGTCTGGTAAACCCAGATCTGTCCCCTCCCCTACTCACTAGCTCCAGATTGTTTTTAGTAAATTATCTTTAGACGGAGGGAGGGACCACTTCGCCTGTAAAACAATAGACACTGCCAGTCAATAAACAGGAGGGCGTGGATAGACAGAGCAGCACAAAGCCCCTGCTTCTGTTGTAACTATGTGAGACACCATGTGAACAAGAATCAAAATCTCTCCTGTCATTCATCTACTTCCCAGTGGTCTGCTGTTGCCATGACTCCTCCGCCACCAACAGTAGGACTTTCTTTTTATTCTTCACAACTACCATCTCACCCGGCCTGAAAATTTATAGCATGCTGTGATTTGTCATTACTCATTCAGTTTATTCAGCCTGAGAGTTTATTCTCCCAAGAACAAGTACAAGAAAACGCCGGTCTTTGGTCTTTAATTTAACCAGTTTGGATCAACACAGGTAAAAAGTTGCTCACAAGTGATGATGTCTGGTGTGTTGAAAGTCGTTTACACAGTGATTCTGGAACTTTACGCCACAGCTCAAGGCTTTGCTGAATCCCTGTTGGCTAAATGTTAGCCATCGTGCTGTGCAGCACAGCCACTCATGAGTGAATGACAGCTTCTTGACAGCTTCATTAAGACCACAGATGGCGGGGGAAGTGAAGAGGAGCTAGAACAAATGCAACGCTGGTGAAATGTGAGGGAGGCCGCAGGACCTTTTCACAGCTTGCGCGACTGGCCCGCGTCCAAGCAGCCTGTCTGGGCAACCCGTCCCCTCTATCTGAAATCTGGCTTCAGCTGAGATCATGGAGCCCCTGCAGGTGAGATCCAATGTCATGTTGGTAACTTCTCTGTTGCTGGTGGTTGAGGTCAAACCACTCCCCCCAACAGCCCAACAGCGTGTGAGGAACAGATATGTGTGGTCACATAATTACGTATCCTGAAGAAAATCCCATCAGCTCTATATATAATAAAATTATCAATCTTGCACTAGCTGAGCACAACATTTTGACAAATGAATGGGAACATGGATCTAACCATAAGTGTTTATAAAGCTTAAATGCTCCATCTGGTATTCTTTTGACATATGCTCACAAAGGAAAAGCTCTGTCATTTAGTCATTAACAATTGATTGTCATGTTAGTCAAAGCTCCATTGAGGTTTTTATAAAAACTAACCACAGAGAAAGAGCCAAATTAATAATAAATATATAACATAATGAGGTCCCTGTAGGAACCCACAGAGCAGAGAGGTCATTTGGCAACAAGATGACTTAAACTGGATGAACTGTTGAAGAAATCTAATTGTCACCGGACTTATTTATTAGCTGCAAAATGATATCTGTGTTAAATTCAATGATCTATGAGGGCGTCATAGTGGAACTATGAGCCAATTGACATTAGCATGAGTGACAGAATATTTATTTTGGGCAAAACTATTTCTGTAAAAGTCACTATAAATACAATAAGGTAAAATGACCTCTAAGGCCCTACATGTCTCATTTGCTGTCTGGCCAAAACATTCAGTGCAAAGCATAAGGATATAACTGATCGTTTGCTAACTGACCCCTCCCCAGCCAACTGTCACCAGACACATAAGGGCTGTCAGGCTTTGAATTTCTCAACATACCAGAGCAGTGTGCATGGTTCTGTATTGATGATACATTGCATTTAAAAAGTTTAGTTTGGTCTTATGGAGTTTATCTTGTTTTTATCATCCAACCAGAAATAGTAGCACAAAAGTAAAATGAATGGATTAAACAGTATATGTCCAAGAGAGAGCATATTATTGCCTAACTATCTTATTATGTAGAAGAAGAGGAATTACTCTATTAATCCCTTTTGGGAAATTCAATTTCCCCTCTATTTTTCTTACAATTTACACACACTGGCCTGAAATACAAAGAGGACCCATGGACATGTAACAAGGGGAGAGAGGTGCTGGAGTGATGGGTTTGCCATGGAACAGCATCCTGTGAGTAGTTTGAGGTTTGGTGCCTCACTCAAGGGTACCTCGGCAGTGCCCAGGAGGTGAACTGGCACCTCTCCAGCTATCTGTCCACACTCTGCGGCCTATGCTGCATTCGAACTGTCCTCTGGTTCCCAAGACTCCCGTGTATAAGTCTGTATGGCAGGCTCAGTAACACAAACCTGAAATTACTGCACTGCATCGAAACTTAGCTCATTGTAAAATGCTCTGTCTGTGTTGTGATAATACATGCAATAAAGCATACACCTAACCAAATGTTGGGTTAGGTTAGGATTGTGGGTTGAAGTTCAACAAGCACAGCATTAGTACTAACGAAGGGGGGGCAGAGATTGGCAAAGGGTCAATAATAACTGGAGAAAAAAAAACATTTGAGTGTTCAAATGACTCAAATACAGTCAAATTAACTTGAAGCGACAGATTTGCACAGGTGGAGCGGTGGACAAGGCTTAAACACATTCACTCAACCTCACGAGAAGCGAGATAAAAGAGACCCTGAACACAAATAAATGTTGTTCAGGCGTCACACATCTACACTTTTGCCACCGAATGACTAATGCCTGTAAAGAAGAATGTGCATCATTAGCCTTTTCAGGCACCTCCATGCACACACACACAAACAGACACACACACAGGGCCCAGGAGGGGAGGGTTATCAGACATAGAAAAAAAAAAAACCAAGAGGAAAGTCTCAGGGGGCAGCAGATAGAGTTGCCAAAGGATCTGTCTAGACTCGTTGCTACCACCTACACAGCATATGGTGCAGGCTGATAACTGAGGCACAAACGAATAAGACTGGACCACGTTAACAAGGGAAAATGACCAGATATGCTAATGAATGTGTCCAGTAGCTGCAGCAGTGGCAGCAGATGAAGGTAGAGGGCTGGAGGAAGGTGGGTGGGTGCAATCAAGTTTTTCAAATTCCTCCGGGGTAGAGTGTTAGCAAAATTGTTCTGACATTCGATTTATCTTTCAGTTCCTCAGCCACCATTATCTCTTTAAATGATCTTCCCAAGAGTCATCCAAGAAAATGTAGATTATTCCCTGGTGTCTCATTTGAATCATTCTTCTTCATAACTATGTTTGCTGGTCAATATTTTTGTCCCATATATGTGGTGGCTCTAGGGTAATGTGGTGAGCCTGGCATGGGCTGCTGCCAAAGGCTTGTCCACTGAGTGTCTCATAAAAAGCAAACCGCAGTGAGTCTTACAGCTGGACTGGTCTTGAATTGACACTAGGCCCACGTCATTAGTGGTTAAAATGGGCCATGGTGTACATATCCAACTTTGCAAGCCATCCACTATCCATTATATTTTAGATTTGCTCCCACATTACATGACTGGAGCCTCCCATTAGAAATGGGTTGCAGTAAAAAAAGTGAGGAAGAAAACAACCCTACTATAATAAGTTTCCTCACTTTCCTTGAGTTTCCACTGAATTTCATTTATGATTTTTTTTTCCAGTTTCTACCTGAAAAGGCAGCTTATTTTCTGCTTTTGTGTTTCATGCTTTTGTCAGCAGCCAATAACATTGAGAAGCGTGCTGCTCTGAACAGATGCATTGCTTGCCTAATGATAGCCCTGTAACATCAGGGGGCAATGAAAATGAATAGTGGCAAATGCATACTGAGGGACCAGAGGCCAATGTAAAACTGTACAGCCATACTAAAACATGAGACCTTTTATTTGGAACAGATGTTGAATTCAACCACATCCATGTCTATAACACACTTAATATGCTGTGACTTTATGCATTACAAAAATCTGCTGGATACACAGAAATGTGAAGCAGAGTTGGTGTCCTTGTGTATTTCCTGATGCATTTCCTCATTTCACAGTCGACCCACCACGCCGTCCTTTGCACACTCTCGGACACATCATCTACCCTCCTTCTCCTCCTCCTCTCCCTCTCTACCTGCAGGACCTGAGCTCATTGTTTGTGCCCTGCTGATTAACCTCTCCCCGCCCCAAGGAATGTCTCACATTGGGCTCTGGATGAATACGGGCTGTGCCGGCACCAAAACATGCCCAGCTTTTTCTAATGAGTTCCAGCCGCTCAGGGCTCTGGGCGAGTTAGCCTGCTGTGATTGGCACCTGCTTAGGAGGACAGTGTGACTGCGAGATGGGATGAGAGCAGAGTTTAGCTGAGGGAACTGTGACTCCATCCCACGGCAATCAACAGTGAGTGAGTGAGGTCGGATTTGACTGAATGAGATTAAACAAAGTTTGATGTTACAGATGTTTCAGTATTTAAAGTTGCTTGACACAGCAACACCCAGAAGTGGCCATCTGTAATTTAACAGCCATCCACCACTTTACCCGGTGTTTGGTGTTACTTCTGATAAAGAACTGGCTGACATTGAATCTGAAAAGCCCAAAACCAACAATGAACAATACCAGTAACAAAGCACTGTCTTTGCACCTGATAACACCTGGTATATCTTATTCCTCTGCACCGTATACAATGATAAGTGTAAGTAGTGATTTATCTATTCTTGTCTGTATGCCTGTCACACGTGTGCAGGTGAACTACACGCAAAAAGTGCCTCCTGTAAATATGTTACTACAATAAGTTATTCAGATAAACAACTATCTAAGTTAGACTGTGGTGCTGTTATTACATAAGAGAAGAATAGATAATAAATACAAATAAAACACCATAAAACTGAACCTTTGTACAAAATCTATTAAACCACACAAGTGATGCACACTGTTATACTTAATTTTAACTGCATTCCACACACACCGTTCTGCTGCTTTAAACACTTAGTAAGGCACAGGATTAATCTGCTGCTGAAAAGAGTCCCAACACTGCACTTTTTTACTTTTGTTTGAGTGATGTTTGCTAAACACTACAGTGCCAAACTGTCTTAGTATTAAGTATTAAGCCTTTTAAATTAAATTTAACTACACATTATGACCCAATTGTATGGGTCACAAATATACAGGCAATATCTTCAAGAAGAATAAGCTTAGAGTTGAGTGCCACAGACTGAGTACTGTGGGTGAATCATTAAGTATTGTTGTTTTCAGTCTTTTCAGTCTATATAGAAAGAAACACAGAATAATGTAAAAAAAAAAGATGAAAACATAGAAAAGTGAGGTTAAAAAACACTGACTAAAAATACATAAAACATAAAGGTAGTATTCAAGGATTCATTGGTTTAACACTTAACAGATACATGAAATAAGTACATAAAATCATATATTCCAGGCTTAGCACTGCAGATCAGTGCATACCTCCTAGTGAGTCTAAGTGTAGCCAGTAGAACCAATATGAGTACTGGCAACACTTTTAGTAATAAAGCTCAGAGCATCATGGTAAACAGGGCCTGGAGTGTGTAGGTGTTGAGAAGAGGCATGCTGATGAACAGCATCTCCATTATCATTAACCAAGAGAAATGTAAAGTTGTTCTTTGCTTCAAAGAAAAGCAAGATTCTTCCTGAAATAAAATCCAAGCCTTAACCTCAGTTTTTCCATCAGCTGTATAAAATGAGGCCACAAAAACAGAGAGGAGTTATTGATTAGAAACCCAATATATTTGTATTCCCACTCTCAGTGGCCTGCGGAGCGACAACAGGATGATGGTCAGATCCTTTTCTTCTAAACATCGTGGTTTTGTAGATTTTTATAACCTATGGCCTTCACATGGGGTATTCATAGTGTCTGATGACAATAATGCTTTACATTTGAACATCAGCACTGAACGTTGTTCAGCAATTTGGTGTGGCAAGGGCCAAGGACTCAACAGGGGCTTCACCCCTTATAATCCAAATAAACCAAATATATATATATATTTGGTATATATATATATATATATATATATATATATATATATATATATATATATATATATATCTATATATATTGTCTGTGTGTGTATATATATATATACACACACACACACACACACACACATGAACACACACATGAACTTGCTTGAAATTCTTGACGACATTTGGCAGTAGATTTTTTCAGCCATTTCTATCATCTGTGCAGAGATGGTGATGATGCACAAAAACACAAAACAACCGCAGTGACAAGCTTTTTATCTAAAGTCCCTTGTGCTTGAAAACGTCACACACAATAATGACATTTTTCCTAGGGGTGGGGTTACTTAACTCACTCTAGTTGCCACCACAGGCACTCATGTTGAACCACTCAATTTAGCACAAGATGTGGCTTTGGTTTTGCATCAATTGAGCGGCATGGGTTAACACAGTTTGAGTCGTGAGGTCCCGGTGGAAATACACACAACTTGGCACAGGATGGGGTGCTGTAAGTAGGCCATAACAAGCCTGTGGGGAAGAAAGCATGAAATGTCCATATATATGAATTTAAATATCAATTAATTAATATACAGCACTTTTTAAGTTTGGAATCAAATGTATTTTTATTTAGCCCAAAATCACAAACATCGTTTGCCTCTGAGGGCTTTACAATCTGTACAGTTGTGACACCCTCTGTCCTTAGACCCTCGAACCGAACTCAGAGTCAGGAAAAACTTCAAAAAACCCTTTATGGGAAAAAGAAAAAACCTGAGGAAGAGCCACAGATGAGGGATCCCTCTCCCTGGGACGGACAGACGTGCAATAGATGCCACATGTACAGAGAACATCATCATCAATCATATTATGGAATTATACATGGGTCGTAATAAATTGTAGATAATCAACTGTCACAAAAATTTAAAGTAAAGTTTTGTACATGAAGAACAACATGCTGTACCATGGTTCAGATCAGACTGACAACTGACAGGGCAGAAAAAAACAAAGATTCCTCTGAGTAACAGTAAAATATGAATATAAGGCATCAGCAGTCACTGATAAAAGAAACTGGAGGCTTCACGTCAGAATCGGTGCAGATTAAAACTGGAACAGGCTCCTGTTTTAGTGCACAATAATGCCTCCTACAAGCTGGAAGCAATGAGTGTGTTGGATTGAATTTGATCACAGAATATCAGCTTAACATAGTATGGACTGACAAATTGACACAGTTTAAACGCACCCAGTCTAACCACTATATAGGCTGCAGAGAAACCAGCCAACTGCACCATGGTGGTCCAGTGATGCTTTATGGTCATTTACGCTTTTCTGGACTGGAAAAAACAAAACAAAAACAAAGTCAACATTAAAAAGTTCTTTATAGTTAGACAGTCTTGAAATGAAACACTACAGGGAGATCTACGATAGATAGATAGATAGATAGATAGATAGATAGATAGATAGATAGATAGATAGAGATAGATAGATAGATAGATAGATAGAATAGAATGATAGATAGAGAATGAGAAGGAAGAAGGAATGTTTTAATTATTTGATAATTCTTCTTTTGTGGCCACGCAAAACAAAAATGTCAGTATGTCAAACGTCAATAATTTGGTGTCTGAATCATACTGTTTTTAAAATCTCTGTTAAAATAGCCATTACTGAAGGAAATAAGGAAAATATCAGAATAGCAGGTATTTCCAAACTGCATTCAGCAGAAGCCAGCTTATGACTCTAAAAATGCTTTACTTGAAAAACAACTATTTTAATACCATACAATTTGATCTCTCATGTAACTCTCTCATAATCTTTAAAAGTATATGTTATATCATCTTAACTTATGATATAAGACTGAATGACACTGTATCGGAGCAGTGAACTTTGAAATACCACACCCTTTGGAGTCAGTAAGCCAAACAGTGTGTGGTTGTGCGGGCCTGGCTGTGGCTCTCTCAGCCTTTTCTGACTGTGGTCAAGCCACTGTTCTGGGGCAGAAAGGTGTAACAACAGCATGTCTGCTTTGTTTTGGGAAATGAAGCACAGGATCACATCGATAGCCCCGTACAACAGCTCACAGCCAGCCCCAGACTCTCGGGTTAGACATGTCTGCTCACTGCCTGGTCACCCTGACAGGACCTTCCCAGCAGGAGTGATGCTTCACATAATGGGAAATCAATTCTATTTTTGTTGCCTGGGTAGGTGGGCTTAAGGAATAATTACTCAGTCAAGAAGCGGGAGACAGGGGAGAGAGAGAGAGCCTGTCCTCACAGCTTATCCACTGTGGTCTTCTTGCTCCCGCGCTGATGTGAAACCAATACCATTATCCAGTTAAATCCTCCATGGACTGCTCCCGCTCCATAAAAAAAACAGCAGTGTGAGGCTGCACCATCGACGTGTGGAGCTCCTTAATGAGATTCCTTGGGGTGCATTCTGGAATTGCTCCAATTTCATGATTCTTTTAGCGTTGACTTCTTTTCGTCTGGCTAGTGGGTCTACAGGGAGGCAACAAATGATTGCACACTTAAACACACTGGTGCTCTTACCAGGACACTTCATTTGTATCAGTCAGCCCCCAAACCCCATTTCCCCCCCAACCTTACACTCCCACCTATGCAGAGACAAAGGCAGGAATAGGCAGCTGCAGCAGGCATTACTCCTAACTGTTGACAGATAGATAGCTACTTTCCAGTAGCCTTGCTAATAAGCCTAACTTACTCATCTTATTGCCCCAAATGAAAGCCACCACTTCTGTGTAGATATCACATTTGAAAAGGTGGGGGTCATATTATCTTAAACGAATACACACTTACATATTCACAGCATCGCATGTTGTCTTTGTTCCTGTTAAATCAGGAGAGTGTTGCATTGTGGGCTGTTTGTAACTTTAATGTTGCTAGGCTACTGAGTTTCTTATTGTGTGTCTTTAAAGCTAGTCGACCCTAAAAGTGTTCATTTGGGAGTACAGGAGTTTCTGACAGGTCTGTGCAACAAGTTTTACCACCACAAAGGAAATCAATTC
Organism: Scortum barcoo; assembly: GCA_023238725.1. Classification (NCBI taxonomy): domain Eukaryota; kingdom Metazoa; phylum Chordata; class Actinopteri; order Centrarchiformes; family Terapontidae; genus Scortum; species Scortum barcoo. The sequence continues at coordinate 25,375,582 of CM041550.1, forward strand.
TAGCAAAGTAGAAAATGACATTTCTGCAGAACTGGACCAGATTATCTGTCTCAAAGCCAAGAATGACTGAGGTCATGGAATATTGTGATGAGAAGCTTTAAAATAGGAAGGAAAATACTGATTGCATTCACATCCAAGAGCTTGAGAGCATGTGAATGATAAACAGAATAAAAAATCAGAGGCCATTAAAACATACTTATCCATATACACAGGGGTAATAATGGATAATAATAAGTGATGCTTTAATGGGAGTATTTCATGTTTTACTTTAACAATAGGACAGGGCTTGAAGGTTAGGCCAACATCATTCTTCAACTACTAGTTCATCAGAGAGACCTAACAACGGGGCCAATGTGGTACACTGTAGAAAATACTTTGGAGCAAATTTAGAGGTTTGCTGCCAGTAGTCAGTCACATAAGCTTTGTCTTGCATGTCCTAGTGGCACCTGGAAAATCTCTCCAACTTTAGTTTTTAAAGGGCAGCTTTAGATCCAATCACAGTGAAACTTCACTTGTCAATTCAGTGACATTCCACTTGCAATGCATTTTCAATCTGTATTTAAGATAAACCTTTCATTAACATATACAGTGGGTACAGAAAGTATTCAGACACCTTTAAATTGTTCACTCTTTGTTTCATTGCAGTCCATTTGCTAAAATCGAAAAAAGTTCATTTTATTTCTCATTAATGTACACTTAGCACCCCATCTTGACAGAAAAAAACAGAAATGTAGAAATTTTTGCAAATTTATTAAAAAAGAAAAACTGAAATATCACATGGTCATAAGTATTCAGACCCTTTGCTGTGACACTCATATTTAACTCACATGCTGTCCATTTCTTCTGATCCTCCTTGAGATGGTTCTACTCCTTCATTGGAGTCCAGCTGTGTTTAATTAAACTGATTGGACTTGATTAGGAAAGGCACACACCACCTGTCTATATAAGACCTTACAGCTCAGCTCAGTCAGTGCATGTCAGAGCAAATGAGAATCATGAGGAGGTCGAAGGAACTGCCCAAGGAGGAGCTTAGAGACAGAATTGTGGCAAGGCACAGATCTGGCCAAAGGTTACAAAAGAATTTCTGCAGCACTCAAGGCAAGAGCAGTGGCCTCCATAATCCTTAAATGAGAAGAAGTTTGGGACACAGTGGCCTCCATAATCCTTAAATGGAAGAAGTTTGGGACGACCAGAACTCTTCCTAGACCTGGCTGTCCAGCCAAACTGAGCAATCGTGGGAGGGGAGAAGAGCCTTGGTGAGAGGGGTAAGAAGAACCAAGAAGAAGAACCCAAAGATCACTGTGGCTGAGCTCCAGAGATGTGCAGTAGGGAGATGGGAGAAAGTTCCACAAAGTCAACTATCACTGCAGAAAGTTCCCTCCACCACTCGGGGCTTTATGGCAGAGTGGCCCGACGGAAGCCTCTCTCCTCAGTGCAAGACATATGAAAGCCCGCATGCATAGAGTTTGCCAAAAAACACATGAAGGACTCCCAGACTATGAGAAATGATTGTCTGGTCTGATGAGACCAAGATTGAACTTCCAGAGTGCTCAAGACCTCAGACTGGGCTGAAGGTTCACCTTCCAACAAGACAATGACCCTAAGCACACAGCTAAAATAACAAAGGAGTGGCTTCGGAACAACTCTGTGACCATTCTTGACTGGCCCAGCCAGAGCCCTGACCTGACCTAAACCCAATTGAGCATCTCTGGAGAGACCTGAAAATGGCTGTCCACCAACGTTCACCATCCAACCTGACGGAACTGGAGAGGATCTGCAAGGAAGAAGAATGGCAGAGGATCCCCAAATCCAGGTGTGAAAAACTTGTTGCATCATTCCCAAGAAGACTCATGGCTGTACTAGCTCAAAAGGGTGCTTCTACTCAATACTGAGCAAAGGGTCTGAATACTTATGACCATGTGATATTTCAGTTTTTCTTTTTTAATAAATTTGCAAAAATTTCTACATTTCTGTTTTTTTTCTGTCTAGATAAAGATGGGGTGCTGACTGTACAATAATGAGAAATAAAATGAACTTTTTCGATTTTAGCAAATGGCTGCAATGAAACAAAGAGTGAAAAATTTAAAGGGGTCTGAATACTTTACCTACCCACTGTATTCCTTATCCAGATAAGATAAGTGGGGTCAGATATATATTATATATACTAAACAAAGTATATATATATATAGATAGATAGATACATAGGTACATAGATAGATACATATACATATATAGATAGTTACTTGTGACCTTGTTAACCTATGAGTTCACCCAATCATCGCAAGACATTGTTGATTAGCAGCTTAGAATTCTCACAGGCAGTTATCCACCCTTTTCTCAGACATACAGTTCGAACCCTGAATCAAAGCTCCTCCTTTTCTTCCAGTACCTCCCCTCCTCCACTCTCCCACTCCTCCCCTTCCCCTCACACCACTTGCATCGCAGCAGGCTGTGCATCTTTTGTGAAACGTGTGAAAAACACAATAAAGGTTTAAGATGACTGACTTGGGGTTGAAATCTGGATGCATCTCTCCTCAACCCAATTAACACGAAGTCAATAGAGAGCAAATTAAAAAGCCCCCAGGTGGTGGACCTTGCCAGAAAATGCCAACGGAATCAAGACAGTCAAGGCCAGCACAAAGGCACAAACCCCCTGGTTCTGTACAAATCTCCTGAGCTCTGCTGATTAAAGGAGGGGGAGATTATTTAGGCTCTTTTCTTTCACAGTGAGGGTAAATGAGGGGAGAGGGTATCCATTCAAACAGGGCAAAGGGCTAGTGAAAATGGCCGACTTTGGGTTGGGAACTATTGAGACTGCTCACTGAGGTGTGACAATCCACCTCCCAAAGACAACATCCGCAGTGGGAAAAAAAAAAATCTAAATGAAAATGGAAAACAACTCTGGTTAAGACAAACATTGCAAAATAGCAGCCTATCCAAGCAGCAGTTTATATATTTCCCATGATATGCACTTTTTTTTTGTTTTCCATGAAAGGCTTTGCCCTTGTCTATTCCACATGGACTGCAGTCAGCATTGTATATTGTAACAGTACTTACAAATAAGTTTACAGTTTGTATTAGCCTATTTAAGCACCAGATGAGTGGGATTACCCTGATGGAATAATACAATGTGTGTCACATTGCTCTAAAAATCACATTCAAGTATTTAAATGCAATTTTGTGTACTGTTCTTGATTGGAAATGCACATGAAACTGATGTGGGTAATCCCATCCATCTGTTCCTCTGTGCTCATTATGTCAAGAATATTTTTCAAATACCACATGCACGAGTCCTGAGTACAGCCAGGTTTCTGTTTAATGGATTCTTGACCTTTAAATCAAGAGTTATACAAGGAAGCTGCTGATCTCAGTGGCTAAGTGAATACCTCACTATCCTCCTTCATAATTAGATCCCCTCACTCATCTAACCATCGACAGTGTGTGACTCCCTCGTCCAATTTAGTCACAGCATGTCAGATTGGAGGTTAGGAATCTCCAACCCCTTCCATAGGACCTTTAGTAGATGATCCACCCTCATTTTAGCCAGACAGCCCCTTGGAGACACCTTTCACTTGGCAAAGCCCTCTCCTGGCAAGATGTGAAGCAGCGAGGGAGCTAAACTAATTACAGCTGGTCCTGTCTCCCTCGCCGCCTAAGCCAGAGGCTTACCAAGCACAATGGGGCCTTTAGCAGAGTGCCTATCCTCTCTTAGCTCCACGGTTTGGAAGCACTGAGGCCTACAAAGGGACTTCCATTAGTGTAATTAGAGGCAAAATGAAGTGCAGTTTTGTTCTGTATCTGTACTAAGTTGTTTGGCATGATTTTTGTCTGTCTTTTTTGTGAGATAGAGGGACCTCTGGATTCTTTCAGCTTTTGCTGAGGACTTGGGTGATAATTAAACATACCCAAGGCTGGGGAGCCATATCTGATGAAGGCTCTTTTACTGTTTGTTTTCCTTTTGTACTGACGCTAAAAGAAAATAAATTCATCTCATTCCCATGGCAACCAGCCCCTGTGGTAATTTGTAAGGGAAGATTATATCTTAAAAATGTCCTGCACCATAACACCAATTTTGTTTCTACAAGAGTAAAATTTAAATCCTGGCTATTTCACATGAAGCGTCTTACTACTCAGAACAACATGCAGGGCTTAGCTTGGATAAAAAGTGTGTATTTTACCAGAACCATTTGAGCTGAGACAAAACAGTCATATCAGAGTCAATATTTGCTGTCTGAATGAGCCATAAATATCCTGTTTTCAACACAAAGTCAAGACAAGTTTTCCATTAAGTTGCACTGTGTAGGGTTAGGGTTGATCTTTGGATTGTAATTTGTCAAGAATGACTTGGTAAATCAGGTATTCAAAAACAGTGAATGAGAAACACCACTTGTGCTAAAACTGTGTCTCTGGGAGTCATTTATGAGCTCTTTTTAAATGCCAAACAGGTTCAAACTGTATAAATAGGACCATAAGACAAAAAACTAAAAAAAAAAAGATATATTATATATTATATATATATATATATATATATATATATATATATATATATATATATATATATATATATATATAGATACACAACTTGACAAAAAGTACTACAGTTTCAAAAAGTGTCATCATTAGCACAGTTAAATTAAAGTAACAGATAATTATTACTTGGCATGTTTCCTGTGATTTTTAATGAAGACAAACAGTAAATGTGGGTTGAGAAGGAGGATGGTGTAGGACATACAAACAAATTTCCCTCATCAGAACTGACACAATTGAGGCCCTGAAGGTCACTGAATTAGTAATTATTACTCTTTGACTCATCCTCAGGCAGTAAATCTATACCAAGCTGGCTGCACAGTTCTCAGGAAACGCTGCCTAACACCGGTCTCTCTCATGGCAACCTTGTGATTTGCAGTCTAAAACCAGCTCATCTCTCCCCACAGTATGGAGGCAGGTGTTTAAAGCATTAGCCAAACTGGAAGCGCTCAACATCCTTTGGGGGGAGGGGGATCAAGTAGCCTAAGTTATCCCGTCCCAGATGCCCTGACCCAGGATGAGCGCCGGCTCTCCCTGCCCCGTCAGAGTGTCAACCTTGTCATGGGATAGGAGTGGATGGATTGTGGCCGTGGTGTTGGTGCTTACGGCCCACAGGTGTGAAAAGACGTTCTTCATAGAGGGATTTAGGGGCTTTCGGGGCGCTCCTTGTTGCTGGTATTATGTTTCCGATGGAAGGTGCTGCTGTCAAACATGTTTATATTCAGTCAAGACTCTGTGACCTAATACTGCCAAACAGCATGTATGCTGCAGCGCTCCAGCTGTGTCGGAGGAAATATCTGAGAAAGGAAGGATTTAAAACTTTTCAGATAGTATATGCATGGAGTAGTATTATTTTGTTGCCATAAATGATAAATTATATGATTCACTCATATTTGGATGTAGTAGATAAGGTCATATGAGAAAACATCTGGTGCCACATTTCCTAAACTAATGTCTTACTATTTGAGTAAACATGTTATGTTTCATTTAGAATTCTTCCTATATATTATTTCAAAAGGAAGTTTGGCTACTGTTTCTCTCTCCCTTTTTTTTTTAAACGAACTGTGTGTTCACTTGACTAACTTTACTTCCTCTTGTTCCAGATTTTTTCCTGGAAAGGTACACTATTGCTTTCGCTAAATTTATTTCTGGTGTGTATAGAGGACATTAGGTTAGTTAAACACATGTGTGTACTGATATTTTTTATATGTTGGAGCTAATGTTTTATTTATTCTTATGCAAAACACTAAGTTTGTCAAAACATGTGTAGCAAGAGTGCAGAAGAATTATAAATGACACCCAATGTTTAATGCTTAACATTTCTTCTTCATTTCATCCATATCTTATTACTTCTGCTTGCTCATTTTCAGCAGAAGTCTACAGAGATTTCGGAAAAATGTTATGAACCAAAAATGGACCAAGAGTGTTCAACATATTTGTATTGTAATTCAGTCTGTTCTGGTTCAAAGTAATTAGCATGGATATGGGGGCCCATTTTGGCCGTCATGGTGATGATGACAGACCCCGTTGCCCCCTTCAGCTGTGCTGTGTCTCATACTCACCCTGCTGGCTTCAGGGTCCGTCGTCCATCTGCTAATGGGCCCTTCCTCCCTCACGGTCAGCCACCTGGATATCCGTCAGCGACAGCGTCCGGGGCCTCTAGAGGTGCAGAGCCGAGTCTCCAAGAAGTCAGTTCCCAGAGGAGGGGGTCTGATTCAGAATGCAGCTTGGGACGCTGCCGTCATCTCCTCCCCCGGCCGCCTCTACTTCTTTCACTCATCACTTGTTTCCCCAGCACCAAACAGAGTTTCATCGTAATGGTGATGTTGAGAGGAGGCTGCAGGCAACGACACATGGGAACAGCACAGGTGACAGAGAAGGTCTGGCATACTTTTTCAAGGCGTGTATCAATGAACGGCCACAGTTAACAGTTGACTTTGGTATGTGTGGCTACAAGAGAGTAAGACCCTCATGTGTCACATACCCATTAGACACACACAAACTTGACAAGCTGTCAGTCTCTGTATACTTCCTAGTGTTTAAGAGAAATATATAGAAAGTATTAGAAAGTATGAGATGAAAAAATGTCACAGCTATTCTTGTGAGTTTGTGAGTGCAGGAAAACTGCAAACAGCTTTATCGTAGCATTGTTAGTAGGTTTTTTTTCTGGCCTCAATAACAGAGCATTCTTTGATACAACCATAACAACAAATTTACAGTTGACATGGACAATGTAAACTCATATATACCGTTCATGAATAATTGTCATTCCTCCTATAGGTCTCTGTACAGGCATAAAAAGCAATAGAAACATACATGATAGTATTCTTCAGGTTGTAGCTACTAACACAAGTTACACTGCTGGTGTGGACATCTGATCTGTCGGTAGCATCAGATGAATAAGTGAAATATAGAGAAGGGTTCAACTGTGGACCTCACAACCAAAACAGAGCATTTCATATATTTGCCTATATTCCTTTTTCCCTTCATGTTAATAATAAAAGTCATTAACAATACCGTAAAAAATAAAAATTAAAATACAGACCTTTAACTAAATGTGATTTCAAAATGACTTCAACATGCACGGACAGTTAAGAAATGCTCGCCTTCAGGCAGCTTATACATGTTCCCACAACAAACAAGAATTCATCCAACTCAGATGAATCCAGATACACAACGATAGGAAGTTGTAATTTACCAAGGGAGAAGATTGCAGCACTGGGGTGTCTGTTGATAATGTGCCCCAGTTAAACAACACAGGTTTATCTGGCAAATACTCTGCGAAATTACCTGTCGTCCTGGGGTCTAGATGTGGCTAGTCGAATCGTTCTTTTGTTTTGGCCTGCTCTTACTGGGGTCTCATTTTCATCAGTTATTGGAATCTGTGGGGCCTCCAGACAATCAAGATAAAACGTAAGTCTTCATCTGAAAACAGTCACAGTTCACAAAACAATTAATTATGACAGAGGATCACTGCAACACATTTTTAATGAAGGCAGTTGAAATTGGTTCGATAGCCAAGATACCAAATTAATTTGAAAACACCAGACTCACAGATTACAAAACATGTCAGACCCTCTCATCATTGAGCGAATATAGTCATGTTTTTCTAGATACCGGATCATCCGTGGCTTCTGCTGCTGCTTTGGAACAATGCTGTACCAACTGCTACTCAAACTGAGAAGTGAATAATGAAGTGGATTCGGTGGCTTTGAGGGCAGAGGCGAGTCAAAGAATTAATGTCAGGGTTGAATTAATATACTACTGTGCTCTTCCAACCTTAGTGTGAGGATGAAGGCCTGCTAATTAATAGCAAAACATAGGAAAGATAATAAAAACCTCGTATTAATGCTTTGTTCATGAGATGAAAGACACTAATACTGCTTACTAAAAAGAAAGGCAATTAAAAGCTGTTAAATTAAAACTGATTTATTTTTCTTTTCTACATTTTCCACCTTTTCTTAAAGATAAATGATGGCCAAAGTTACCATAACTCTCTCTCCCTCCCTCCTCAGCTTGTTAGCGTTGCAGAGACAGTTTTATAATGGCCTTTGATGCTCTAACAGCCACTGTAATTGTCGCTCAGCCCAGGAAGTGTGTTCCAACAGTCGCTTGACTGACTTTAGTTTGCTACCCATTGCCATGGAAACTGTGCTGCAATCTTGTCCTCTAATTTATTTACAGGCAGGCAATCCTAAACACATTGCCTTCTGAGACCTAGTCTTGTTACACAGACAGAGACTGACACCAGTTATTGGTAATTATTGGAAACAGTCAAATACAATCGTTGATACGTCGCTCCATGGTGTGAGAGCTGTAAAGGTAACCCAATTTAATGCTGCTATCAATATCTATGTTAACAACAGTTCAAATGGATCATGCACAGTTGGATGAACAGCCAGCTGTGCACTTCCCTCACAGCTCTTTGTAGCTTTACAGCAGATTATATTTTTTCACATCCACATGTTTTACAGCCTCTCATCAGCATTGTTTCGATGTAGAAGGCAGTGAAAAAGCTCTAAAAACTGACTGTGCTCTTCATGTCTAGCACCAAATGGCATACAGACAAAGTTAGTGAGACGTTCAAGAGTCAGATGGAGACTGAAACTTACACAAACACAAACAAGCTCCAGGTTTGAATTAATTATTTTACTAGCGTAGGGAGATGTGTGACTGTGACTGGTTGTATGTTAACGTGTGTCAGCTGTTTGATGGAACCTGTGACGTGTCCACGGTCATCTCAATCAACGTGAACCGAGACAGGTCACAGAATGCTGCAGCCCCTCACAGAACGAGCAGCTACTAGTGGTCTGCAACACTCCTCAGTGCCGTTAGACATTCACAAATATATCATAGATGAGGCACAGTTGACCATATTGCAGTGCAGCCACAGGAATGCTGCAGTTTGAACAATGGACATGATTCATTCTTTCAACTTCCTCAATGTTTCTCAACAGGGGAGCCTGGTTCGACAGCTGCAGGGCCAATGTTATTAGCCAACCCCTGTTAATATGCTGAGTACACAAGTCTTGTGAACTTCACTTTGTTCTCGAGGTTTTGCAGCACCCACGTTGTGAAAATCAGTAGCTCAAATTATACTTTTACGGTTACACTTAGTCTCATACTGTATGATGAAATAAAACAAAAAAACATTACTGTCCTCTAAAAAAGACATTTTTTTAAGTAATAGGCCAGCTATAGCCTAGTCTGGTGGTTGTTTATTCATTGTCATATTCATAATTCTCAGGCTCTTTCCAACAATGCTCAAACAATATGCATGAAAAGAAAAGCCTCAAGTTACACACACACACACACACACACACACACACATAGTTATATATAGTGCCAGATTCATTATTTATTTAGTTATTTAGTTATTCAGTTAGTTAGTTAGTTAGTGGTTATGAAAGATGTGGGGGATGCAACTTCTCCCATCTCCTCTTTTAATTCACAGGTACATCAGCTGACAGACTCTGTTCTTACCTTATCTGGCAGAGCTGGCCAATCAGCAGGGCCAGCAAGTGCTGCCTTAGTGGACTCACTTGCTGCAGGATGTGCTCTGGTTGAGCATGATGTAAAGGTGGATGTCTCTCTATAGGGAGCTACTGTAGTGGGTGAACATGAGTCTGTTGGTAAGCAATAAGTAAGCAACCGTGATTTGTAATAATAATAAATGAATTCCACAATTAATAAACCTCCTGGCCTAAACTCACCGGCTCCAGGCAGTGATGGAGCAGTAGAAGATGAAGTCTCTATGACTCTTGGACTCTCTTCCCCAGTACTTACTGGGTTGTGCAGTATTAGGCTGTGGCTGTCCCTGATATTTTCTAAGCCATCTAGAAAATTATAATAGATGGATGTTAGCCAAAATAAGCATAACTGCAAGCATATACATTTGATTTGTTCAAAACCCACTCTGCATTTAATGAATTCATTTACTGAGTCAGTCCCACAAACACTCCAAACTTGGATGTCTTTCAGTTCCACATCCATTCTCCTTTTTAAGGGCCTGGCCGAGCATTTATACACAACTCATTTTTATGATATCTTATTATATATTTTGATTTAAAACTATAATCTTAGTTTATCCTATACACAAAATGATTCCATGTCCATTGCTAAATGTAACTGATCAAGTCAGAGACAGGGTAACAGATTTTAACAGGTTAATAACATGCTACAGTCAGCTCCATTGTTTTGCTGAGGTTGAGATGGAGGTTGTTCTGGCACCAAAGGCTGTATTAGACTTTCTCTCTTAAACTTTTACTACTCTATTTGGGGACGTGGACAGTGGTGGTTTCCTTGACACATGTGGAGACTACAGACTGGAGCAGTAACATGTTGAAAATGTCTGTGAAGACTGCCATTGATGTGTTCATACCTTTAGTTACCTGCATGAATTAATCCTTGTGGTCATCTAACATCTCCACTGTGGTTAAGCCGCTCAGAAACAACCTTATTTCTTAAATAAACTTATGAAAGCAAAAGTAGTATTACAAGTTCTTGTCATTTTTTATAGAGGATCTATAGAAAACATCCTGTGTAACAACTGGGGACCAGGGGATATAAGACTGAAATTCACAACTCAGAGATGGATGGTTAGAATCAGAAAACAGCCTTTACCTGCTGAAGGTTCACAGGCAAACAAATCTGACAGGGAGCAGGCAAAGACGGGGTCAGGAAAACTAGTAAAAATCAAAAGGACGGATGCTGGACACAGGGAACAAGGACAAAGAACTAAAAAAGGAAACTTACAGACTACAGACTAAATACACAGGTAAGGAGACTAATGAGGAACTAATCAGCGTGGGGCAGGTAATCACACCGGCTGAAACACACAGAAAAGTATAAGTGGGGAACATTATCTCAGCACTGCTGGTTTTCTTTTTGTAGCCTGTGATGGGTCTTAGTTTAATGTTTCTGGTGTTGGTCCCTGTATTGTTTCCTTGCACTGCTAATAGCTTTCCAGGGCGTACTGGATTTTCTGCACCCCTTCAGATTACCCAAGTTGTAAGAATTAGTCCTTGCTTGAAGTTTGCACAGACTTCCCTGTTAACCCAGGTCTTCCTCTTGAAACTTTCACTTTAATTGAGCAGTGTTCAGTGTTCTTAGTGTGAAGAAATAAATCCTAGAATTTATAAATGGGTTTCTTTGATGAAAAATGTATTATTGAAGTGAGCGATGTAATTACTGATAAAAGCAGTCAGGTGAAAACCCCTGGCCTGTTGGTCCTGTTGATAACTCCATACAGCTTGGCTAGTGTTAGCATTTGGTGGAATGTGCACCGCTGTGAGAACAACCCATGTAAACTCCCCTGGGAGATAATGAGGATGCCATGTGATTATAAGAACAACCCATACAAATGATCTCTACATCAGTACTAGTACTCAAATCAATATAAATGAAATCCAATCAGATACTTTTTTAGTTTAATTTTTATGTCCAGTGACACAAAGAGAAAACCGATTTCAGCCAAAAGGCTTGACACCCAAATTCAGAGAGAATTTAATACCAGATCCAAGAAGGACAAGAAGAAGATCAACATATTCAGTCAGGCCAGTTTCTGGGATCAGCCCTTCATCAAACAACACAAAATAGAGTAGCAGACTGTTTTTCTTGAAAGGATCTAAATGTTCAGAAAATGGTGTTATATAAATATCTCCTGTCCGTCTCCCTACTGCAGAGTCTGTTCTCCTCCATCTGGCTTTTGGTAGTTTTATCTATTTATATACATATGTATGTATCTTTCATTCCATGCTCAGGATATATAATTAATATTAATATATAATTACTGGATTATTAATATCATTAAATAGGCTCTGACCTGCTAATTCAGGTTGGATTTCTGCTCAAGACTCAAGAGAAATCAACAATTGAAATAAAGTGAATGCAGGTTGAAATGTTCAAACTTGCACTGTGTGCACATCGAAGGACTACTTCATCATTACAAAATAATTTGCATTTAAAATTTCATTGATATTTAATAATTTGATGGCACCCATGGTGGTCACTAAAAAGCCTCTTACATCTTAACAAATGTTAGGTCTTTAGTGTAACGAGTGAGTGTCCTTGGAAGAAAAATGTCCAAAATTGCTTGTAATGAGTGGTGCTCAGTGTTCTCAGTGTGAAGAAAAAATCCTAGAACATGTCTCCTGTATTTATAAATGAATTTCTTTGATGGAAAAGGGCACCTTAATTATTTTTTTTTCTTATGTGTCCAATTTTTGCTCGATTAAGCATGATGAGAGTGTGATTTAGAGATGAGTAATGTAATTACTGATAAAACTGGTCAGGAAGTACAGGGCCCCATGTTTAATTTAAAATGTCTCAGCTTTTTCTTTGAACCTTTCTAAGACGGACCTCTCTAGTAAATGAAATACATGCATTTTTCTCACACTATTTAGGTAGGCATAGGCAGAAAGTCACTGTTTAGCTTTTCTCTCCATTCTGTTACCTCTCAAGTCAATGATTAAAATCTGGAATGTTCCAAATTTAATTAACTTACTGTTGTACTTTTCCGTCTTATGCTTCCCGGCAAAGATATTAAAAAAAGACATTATTCTGAAGTACAGATGGATGCTAAGCATCAGTGGAAATCAAGTCTAATAGGCTTTGACAATAATGAAATTTCTATGCCACAGATGAAGTAACTGAGGACTGGCTCCAGAGGCTGAAGAAGCATTGAGAGACAGTCAGTTTTTTATGTAATTTGTTGTTTATATGGACTATTTTTTTTTAAATATGAATCATGAGCCACACTTTGACACATGGGCTTTCTCATTAAATAAGTGATTTCTTTACATTAAACTTACAGTTTGTGCTCTGAGACAAAAACGAGTTAATGTCTCTTTAACTCGTTTTTGACATTATGATGGGATTACAAAAAAAAGGCCTTTCATTGCCTACGCATTCCTGTCTTAGTTCATGCACCTAGAACTCAGCGGCTTCCACTCGATCAGCATTAGCCTGGATTGTTCTTCATATGCATGTTTTCTTTCATGCCAAATTCAAGCATGTCCATTTAAGAGTTCATCTGGGTGCTGGAACGTCTAACTGGCAAGTGAAAAGTTTCTCAACCTTGCTTTTTAAAATCTGTGAAGAGATGACTGGCACATAATCCTGTCACTTTAACTGAATTTCAAACAGGGGAAAATGGGAAAAATATAATATCTTAAATATAATAATCAGTTTGAATCAAAATTCCACATCTTAAAAAAGTGACAGCCCCATGCCTGCAGTCCCCTTTACTGTCAGCTATACTGAAGTAGTGTCAAATAGGGTTCCACAGTGGCACCTTTTTGGTGCAATAAACATATCAATGTGTCATTTGTAAAATAATTCTAACAACAGCCAGTCTACCAGGAGAGACAAAGTGGCTCTTGCTTGGAATGACTCAATCAGTCACTTCTTCAAGGAGTGCACCACAGTAAAAGTGCAGCCAAGTACAAGCACCAGTGAAAACTTCATTTTAGGTTTCTATGCTCCAGTTAGCGTCATGCTGGCATTTTGAAAGACGCTGCAACTCAGCCAGAGTTATTCCCGGACACTGCTCTTCATGGTGAAACTCCCCAGCCTATACACAATGCAGACACACACACATAGAAAAACATAAATCACTGTGACTTCCTGTCTATGGGCTGTGAAAAGACATGAGGAGAAGGTCTCAAGACGGGGTCAAGAGGAGGAGAGGTTGGCAACAGGACACAGATGATGAGTCATGAGAGAGAGAGAGAGAGAGAGAGAGAGAGAGAGAGATGGATGGGAGGTTTGGGTCTTGTCTATTAACCATTCCAGGATGCTGTATGTGTATTTGTATTAGTGTGTCTGATCTGATTTTTTATGGATTTTGACTTTAAGCAGACATGCAAAGGAAACAGCCTTAAAGAGTGATCAAGAGTGATTCAATTCATTTATCTGAAAAATGCTCATAATGAAAATGAATTCCAGAATATGAGGAGTCTTTGGCAGTTAGACTCCATCTTGATGCCATCTTCAAGAATCAAGAATCTTTATTGTCATCCATGTTTTCACAAAATGAAATTAAGATTGGTGACTTCCAGCTTTAAACATAAATATATGTAAAAAGATGTAATATGTACATAAATATCTAAAAATTTAAATTTGTAGCAGCAAGGAAGTTACTTCATCACTACCCCCTGGCTTGCACAGATACCGTCCTGATAATATAATAACTGAAAGAGGGAAATGTAAGTGGAAAAAAATGGGAATGTGTGTAAATAAAGAGTGAGCATGAAAATACTCTCTCTTTTTCTCCTGGAACTAATATGTTCTCTGTGACAAAATTAGTCTCCATTGTTTTTTTGGAAGCTTTCAGAAGAGCAAAGCACAAAAGAAATAAAAGCAAGATAAAAAAATCAACTATTTTTAATGATCATCATAGACCTTTGTTGTGGGACCCCGTCGGGGATCCTGACCCACTGGTTGGGAATCAGTGATGTAGAAATTGAAGTGTTACAGGCTCAGCATGGGTCAGGTTTCAGGTCACATTTGGGCTCTTTTGTTGCACTTCGCTTCTGATTTTGGTCAGTTTTTGATCCAGATAAGATGTTGACAATAAAATAAATATAAACATACATAAAACTAAAAATATAGCCTCTGATTTTGGGCTGGGTCTGGATCTCATCTATGTCTATTTTCTCCTAAACATTAATATGACTACATTATGCCCAACTTCTTCCCTCCACCGTACATCTCCTGTAGAATGACACATGATGAAATTCGGTGGACCTTACGCATGCAGAAGTGGTGGCGCAGTGTTGTGTTTGTGTGCCTCTCCTTGTGAACTGGTGCGTGACTCGACCTGGACAACGACAGCGCTGAGCCACTGGAACATAACTAGCTCCATCTCACCCTCATACTGTCTCTCAACTACAGCTGCCAAGGCCCTTTGATCCTGTGTCCCCAAGTCCCAGAGACCACCGCACCATGTGTGGGGGTGAACTACCAGAGACCCTTGGATTCACCCACACCTGTGGCCTTCAGAGAATCCTGGGAGAGGCCATTACATGATCACAGCTGACAGAGCAGAACCCTGCTCTGCCTCTGGGCTGAGGCCTACTCATGATGTGAGGATGAGTGAGCTTCAGAGTTCAGTGTCAAAGCCAAAAGTCCTGCACGCCATGCTGTCAGACAGCCAGTTGTACCACATTCACTTGAAGTGGAGCTGGATGCGTCTGTAGCCTGATACCATGGCTGGAGTATATGCAGTAAGACTCAACACTAAGAGAAAATGATGGCATGGTGCTTATGAGTTGTAGTGGATATATTTTATGCCACAGCATCTTAAGCAGCACTGTACAGTAACCATGTAAGAGGTTCTGTTAATATGAACTCAGTTATCTATCTCTGTCAGAAAAAACCCATTCATCCCTTTAATGATGTTATGTGAACTGGTCTGAACATAACATGAACACTGCTCATCTGTGACATCCACACATGCATATTCCAGTAAATACAGAACACCAAAGTGGTGCTTTTGGCAGCATGCATATTTTTTGTACCTTTCAATTGACTCTAACATTTTCAATGTAATGTTGAGTTAACTTTTACTCTGAGTCACAGATTCCAAATGATTCTTTTCAGAGCAGCCATTTGCAATTATAACACTGATTTGCAATGATGCTTTCAATTTCCATAATGAGCTCCAGTCTTCAGTATAAAGGCTTACAGTACACAGACTGGAAGCGGGCTGTCAGAGTGGATTCATTGTCTGCTTTATGGTGAATCACCATGGCCTGGAAATAATTCATCACAACGCTGAAACAACTGTGAAGTGAGAAGTCTGCTGTGGTTGTTATCCTTAAGTGCCTCTCTCCTTTTGTCTGCACGACTCGGCTCTCTTTGGATCACACAGGCATTGCAGATAGGAGTCAAGACATATAAAGGTCAAACTTTTCTCTTAATTGTTCAAGGCTGAATACGCTTGCTGTTGGAATGGCGAAGGTCTCTTCAAAAGAGCACGAGCACAGTGAGAATGTTGGTGAAGAGAGGAAGGACATGATGTTTGCTGCTGTAGGAGAAGTGTGCATATGAATGTACTCAGCACTGTGTGTGTGTGTGTGTGGTGTTTGAGTGCATGTGGTTGTTAAGACTCTCCTCTGTGCGAGCCCTGAAGGTTGGCCCACACTTCACTGTCATTTCTCATCCTAATGGTTCCTGCCACATCCTCCTGCCAACACACGGCTGGAGAACAACCAAGAGCCAGGAGGAGAAAAGAAAACTCAACAGACATTCAATCTGTCTCTTACTCTCTCTCAGAACAAAAGTCACTCTATGGTTTAAAGAAAAGAAACCATAAAGTGATTGGTCTTTCCTCTCTGGAGATTTTTTATATGCACATACAGATATAAAGTGGTGAATCAAAAGGCTTATTATAGCCAGATCTGGTTAGATACATAAGCACAGATTACCATCAGTGATATATTTTCAGCTACTGCAGTCACAGTCCTGCTGAAAAACAACTGACAACTGAATCATGATGGTCCCTTATGGATTAGTTCAATTACATCCTATAGCTTGTTTTGTCCATTTAAAGTTAATCCATTTAATGCTCATGGTGACGAAGGAGCAGAGATTATTCACTCTACAGTTCCCTCATCTATATGGAGCTTTATAACATCTGTCAGTTCATTGTTGTGGTTTTATGGCACGTAACTTTACTGTTCTGCTTCACTTTTACTGCTCTCATCAACCTCGTTTCCAGCAGCAGCAGGCAGCTGTTTTCAGTGGAAAAGCTCTGATAAAGCCACTGTACACTACCTGCCCAGCAGCAAACAGCAGACAGACACAATTAGAGACTAGCTGGTGAACACAGTGGAACATTTAGCAGCCAGATATTTCCCTCGGGAGTTGATGGAGACCAAACCAAACTGAAGGGAGAGTTAATATTGGACTTGTTCATCGGTTAGAGAGAGACTGTAAATGAATGCTAATGTTTCTTTGTGTATGCTGAATGTGTAAATAGTCAATTGTTTGCTAAACTGTTACCCTTATTAGCTTTATGTGGTTATAATACTTCTGTGTCATATTTAGAGCATGGTGGCACAGAGCCAGGAAAAAAAAAAAATCAATTAATGCTGCTTTAAGATTTCAACCCTGGTCCATCGAAACACATTTGGTTGTTAACAGTAAGTGTATTAATAACACAGGTCATTGAGTTCTGTTTGAAACAACACATGTGGTGAACAAACCATACCCTTTTATACCCTTTCAGAAGATGGGCTACTGATCTATTTACAGTGTACCCAGTAAACTGTGGGCTGAAAGCAGTTGTCGCAACAAAAAAGATAGAAGAAGCCAGGCTACAGTGTCGTCTGATACAGTAACTCTGAAGTCATGATCAGATCTTCTCTTCCATGTAACGTGAATTTACTTTTGTCTTTTGCACCATGTCCAGTCTCCACCAGGAGCACCTCAAAGTACTGCAGGGAATTACAAAAATATACAGCATCAAAAGGATAAGAGACATTGAAATTAAATCTACACTTCATTTATAAATATTAAACCTAATAATGCAGGAATTGATCCGGAATGATAAACCTGATGCAACCAATGTTCGATGCTTTCTTTTCAGCCACCCATCTCATACTTCAGCCAGTTTGAAAAGGAATGTGGTGGATCTGCAGCATTCTCTCTCTCATGCTTGTATTGTGGCAGTTGGGAATACAGAGCTGCACTTGGCAAATTTGGTGGCACAGGCTGTCAGCGAGAGATAACTTTCTTTTTTATTTTTAAAAGTTTAAAGGATTTAATTAGCTGCACTCATGTACTGTGACAAACTGTACGCCTCTTGGACTTAAATCTTTTCTTGTTAGCGGCTGCAGAGTATGTGCATGGTAAAACAAAAAAAAAGCTTCTTCAGCAGGTAGTGTTATAGTTGTTGCATCCATCTTTCTCTGGATGGACAGAGCATCCATTTGTTGCTGTTAGGGAGACTGTTTTGTATTTTTCTCTTAAGCTTTCATGCACAAATTCTTCTTCGTGTAGAAAAAATTCCCTTCAACGATGATTCCTGACTATTTAAATTGTTTCTGGCAAAGACGATGAATCTATGACATCTCAATCAGGAGTTATGGGATCCTCTTTTCTGCAGCAGCACCAATTCATTTGTGGTTTAGGCTGTTAATGTGGGATTTTTTAAACATATAAATCTTTTGCAGCATAGCTTCTCTGACTCCTGCAATCATTTTTATTTCCTAAGTGCGTAAGCTGAAGGCCTGAAATGTCAAATGCAAATGTAGTTGCTAAGGTATTTGGATTCTTAGTCCTGTCTCTGCTTTTAATCTTTCTTTTGTTCTGTCAGTCAGTTGGTTTCAGTGCCCATCCAAACCCTGCACATCACTCTCCATACCTGTTTCTCTCAGGGGACATAGCACTGGTGTCACTCACTTCCCTCACCTTTGCTGGGTTCAGTGTATCACTGCCACTCTCTGCCTCTCAAAAGTACCTGCAGCACAAAGACCACATTGTATCACTCACAATAAGGTGTTTAAATTTGGAGTGGCTGCCTGAGACTCTGCCTCACACCGCCACATGTTACAAAAATCTAAAATCTATCTTGAATATAACATTTTAATAGATGACAAATATACATTATTTGTCATCTATTTTGTAAGTTAATTATATCTTCCAAAAAACATTTCATATTTGTTTTCATTTCATATGATTATCTTCATAAAATATTAAATTAAAGTGAATTTTGAAAACAATATTTGCACAAACACGTCCACAACTCCAGCAGCCATGGTATGTGAAAAGTACAATATACATTATATAATAAAGTATATAATTATATTGGAATAATACAGTACTATGCTCTGTGATTTAGAATGGCCATACTGTGATATTAAAAATATAATGCAATGTCAAATAAAATATGTTAGATATGGTGCTACCTCTTATACTCCCATAGCAGCACTATAATAATAATGGTGATACATAATTGAGGACAAGGTGCAGGTTGTTGTGAAGTGCTGTTAACAATGTACAACAAGCACAATGCTACACTACAGGGGTTGTCCAGATACAGTGGTCATTATAGAGTCCAGAGCTCTGGAGATTAGAGAAGGTGAGCACATTAAGTTCACTTTAGTTGTCATGGAGAGAGCTGGACTCTTGTGAAAACGGTTGTGTGATGTCTTCTGTGGCTTTAAAGGGAGATTTAGTTTTCTCAGGTTGTCTTGAGTTAGGCTTTTATATTTGCCCCTTCTCTCTTTAGCACTCTATTTTCAAAGTCAGGCTGTTATTTATGATTGGTGAAGATCAGAGAGTGACACATGCTCAATGTGTGTCCCTTATAAATTCGTAATCCCTAATAAAGTCAATGATAATGTGATCATCCCCACAGCATGTTCAGTCCATGTCCCTGATCTGGTACTGGCCAGGATTTATACAGTCCATACTCCTCTTGAAAGATAATTTCTCATTTTAACTCAGAGATTCAACCAGTAGTGTCTTCCTATATATTAAGGTCATGAATGTATCCTCCCTAATGCTCCATAAAAAGAGCCTGCAGCAGCCCATATTGGGTGTAACCTAATGATCAAGTTACTCTGGTTGCCTGCTGGCTTGGTAACGGTGTGGAACATTTTATTTCTTCACGTAAGTCACTTGGACGTGTGCTGTATATCTAATGTAAGTGAATGAATAACTGTATCATGAATGTTGTTCAATGGTTATGTTAGTCTGCAGGAAAAAAAAAGATGGATAAAGAGTTATGGTGCAAAAGACGAGTAAAAACAGGCAGGCTGAATATTTTTGGTCTTTTAAAAAAAGACCCTAAAAGACTGATTTTGGCCTGGAAATCTGCTGTCTGCATTAACCATAAAGCCAACACAGTACATCCATCTTGGAGCTATCGCTTGGATCTATTACAGTCTGAGTGGTTGTGTGTCTCTTTACACAAATCAGCAAATGCATGTACTGTCAGTGTGTATGTATAATATGTATGTGTGTGTTCACCCAAGTGGAAACATGCTATGTGCTGTGTATCCAAGAACTCGAAGTCAACAATTTTCAGACTGGCACATCTGTCGTCACCCTCCAAAAGATGACATCGCCCTCTCCCAAAGACTGTCTACTCTCCTCTGATAGTTAATGCCTCATTGAAAGCCATTTGCTACCCTGTCCTTAATTGAGGCTAATAATCCAATCACACTCTTGGTATCAGTGTGCCAAGCACCATTAAGATAAAACGGGGACATCAAGAAAGGAAGGCAGACTAATGACATTCACAAGAAAGTGAGCGTTTGGTTCTAGCTGGAGGTCCAGAGAATGACTTTTGAGTTGATATCATTTAGATTTAATGACTATCAAATGGACACTAACACTTAATACTGACATAAAGTGGATAACTTTCATTCTATGTCCTGAAAATAATTTTATTACCTCTTATAGATGAGCCTGTTACAGACATCTGACACTTAGACATTAAAGTAGGCATCTACATCATGCCATGTCAGAATATATTCCCTTGTGGTTAAGCAACACGAAACCTGCGGCCGCATGTTGGTAGTCAGCTCTGTGAGTAATCTGATGTCATTGTGCAGCTGCAGCAGCCTGTGTAAAACCTAAAAAGATGTAGGGAGAATGGAGTTGGCCTTGGAGAGTTTGTTTTGGCTTAGCTCACTCAAATGGCGGGATGAACAAATACGAGACCATTACAAAGCTGCTTGGCACCTCAGTATTTTTCTTGCTCCTAATGATTTCAGTTGATACATGCATCCATCTCTCCAAAATAAACACAGCATTTTAATTAGGCTGGTGACAGTTGACCATGTTGCTATAGAGAAGACTTTGATGTTCGCCTTGAAACATGCTCCGCAACTGTGTCAAAACACGAGCTGTCTCAGGCACCCCATAATATGCTTGACAGCAGCAGTACAAATGTGCCTGGGAGAAATTGAAGGCTAATTCACCACATTTATTTTTTAACATTTTTCCAAGGCCCACTTAGGAAACTTGAACATTCTCCAGCTGAATTAGTATGGGCGTGAGGCTTCACCCTAACAACAAATGTAGTCCAAATGTAGCCCAGCCCGAATACTAATTTGTCATCCACGGGTGAAGGCAACAAAATAATGGTGCTTTGGAAGGTAGCAATGTCTGAATACATGTTTTTAGTGTTTGGGTATCCAAGTCTTGCTTGGAGGAGAACATTTCTACTGTTTGCTTGTCAGTCTGCAGCTCGTCTGAATTACTCATGAGGTGGACGAGCACGGAGAAGGTGACCCATTTCACTGTTCCAGTTCTGTGGTCTTGAGTCTCTTGAGTGAGTCAGATTCACCAAGTTCGTACCCTATGTGCATTTTCAATTTGTGCATTAAAGCAGTCTGTTTATTAATATTTCTTTTCTGTTACTTAGAGAAAATCTGCAACACCCTCCCTCCAATATCACAGAATAATAATATTGTATCGGGGTGCTTGTTTCAGCATGAATTACTAAAAGAGACAAAGCGTAAAGAACTTGAAATGTTAATGGACAATCATTTTCACATGGACACAACAGGTATCTGTAAGCACATCTGATGTTTATTTTTTTTTGGCAAATGTAATAAAATGATAAACAATTAGGCCAATATTTCTGAATAAAGAGCTGCTTAGAAAAATGAAGTCATGATTGCTTTTGAAGAAGTGAACTGGACACAGGCAGTTTTGTAAATGTTTATTCACTTGCTTCCCAGTTAGATGGGCTCTACAAGGTCTGGCACCATCATATCTTAATGAATTGATGATAACTCCTTATCAACCGACTAGAGTGCTGCGCTCCCAAAACGCAGGCTTACTTGTAGTTCCCAGGGTTTCCAGAAGTAGTCTAGGGGGCAGAGCCTTCAGCTATCAGGCCCCTGTTCTCTGGAACCAGCTCCCAGTCTGGGTCCGAGAGGCAGACACAGTGTCAGTGTTTAAGAATATAGACTTAAAACCTTCCTTTTTGATAAAGCTTACTTATAGTTAGGGTGGGCACAGGCTCGCCCTTAAACTATGCTGCTATAGGAAACTTAGACTGCCAGGGGGGCTCCCATGATGCATCGGGCACCTCTCCCTCTTCCTCTGTCTCTGCTTCCTCTTTCTCTGCTTCCTCTTTCTCTGCTTCCTTTACTCATATTATGGTAGTAGTGCAAACTGGAGTCACTTTTAGAAACTGGTTAAAGTGGCTAAACTGGTTAAAGTAGTTAAATTGGTTAAAGTGTCAAAGCGGTTAATGTGAATACTCTTATGTCCTGTAAGTGCATGTTACTGCCGGAGCCCCGGTCCTCTTTGTTCTCTCCAGTCTTGCAGGTTCCTCACTGATTCTGGTTGTGGTCCATCTGTCTGAGGTTCACTGGCCTCTGGTGGGGACATGATCTGTGTCTGTGCTTGTGGAGAGAAGGTCGAGTGGCCCAGAGCTCCATATGAGGACATCTAGAGGATGCACCTGGACTCACGGACTCATTTCCATTACCTGTGATATCTTCATACATGGACTAAACCAATGAACTCAGTATAGCTACAGCTTATTACAACTCATGTATAATTCCATAATATGATTCCATAATATGAGGGAGAGGGATCCCTCATCTGTGGCTCTTCCTCAGGTTTCTTCTTTTTCCCATAAAGGGTTTTTTAAAAGTTTTTCCTGACTCGGGTTCGAGGGTCTAAGGACAGAGGGTGTCACAACTGTACAGATTGTAAAGCCCTCCGAGAGGCAAACAATGTTTGTGATTTTGGGCTCTAAATAAATACATTTGAAATTTGATTTGAGATGTGAAGATGAATTCCATGCTCACATCTACAAATCAAATTATTATTATAATATTGAAGCTTGAGCTGGAAGGAAATTAGCTTAGCTTAGCATAAAGGCTAGAAACAGGTGTAAAGGTCAGCCTGGCTGTGCCCAGGAAGTCACAGACTTTCCCAAGGTTTCTACATTTCTCAGTATATGGCTTAAACAAAAATACAATGTGTCCTATTAGTCATATCTAATCAATTATTCTATTTATTTATTTTAATTCTGGACAGGTCCAGGCTAGCTGATTAACCCTGCCTCCAGTCTTAATGCAGTGCTAAGCTAAGATAATTGCCTGGTGGCTCCACCTTCATATTTAGTTTAGTTACCTACTCAACAATAACTTCTTAGAAAATGCCTCAAGCTTTGTGCAGTACACAGTGAGGGAACTGTAAAGCTGTTGCGTGGCTGATATGGTTTTGCACACACAATGATATAAAACACAGCTGTGTCTTTATCGCAGTTCAGCTATGTATGAATTACCGTGTGTGTTTACAGGCAGATGAAGCTACTGTAAATGCAAATAAACCATTTACCTTAAGTCAGTGGTTCTCAATTATTTTCTGTCATGCCCCCCCTAGGGGACAGAAATTTTTTCACCCCCCCCCCCGAACTGAATTGAAATACTATTGAGAACCTGATAATATTTATTTATTTATCTGTACAAACCACTGTATGAGTTGCTGCACCAGCATTCTGCATACAATCACCTGATTATCAAAATCGATTGAATAAAATGAGCTGAGAGAACATCTGCAACAACTTAAAACAATTTCCAAGTTCAGTTTATTAACTCCAATTTGTAACATTTAAACAAGACTGCTCAGTCTGTGTGATTAACTAAGAAAAAAGTCCAAATGGTTCACTGGGATGTGCATTTTTATAGACTTAACACAGTAACATTCAAAACTTTTTTAAACTGTAAACATTGGTCACTTGTCAGCTTCATCAGCTTATTCCTTTTCAAAAAGGTACAGTGGTACCTTGACTTGACGAGTTTTTTCGAGATAGGAGCGATCTCTCGGACGATTTTTTGCTTTGAGTTGAGAGCTAAAACTCGAGTTACGAGCAAGCTTCAGATATCCCACTGTTAGTTGGAGCAGTGAACGCCACAGTGAGCAGCTCGCAGTGAAGCAGCAGGGTTGGTGTCGCATTTGTTCTTTCAGTTAATTTGCAAAACTTTGTTTTTCCAACCATGGGTCTGAAGAAAGTGAGTGTGAAGGACAGTGCTGAGAAGAAGAAGCGGATGATGTGCATTGAATTAAAGAAAGAAATCATCGAAATATCGAAAAATCGAAAATCATTTTATACAATATTCTTTATTTATAAGTACATTTTTCTTATTTAAAAACATGTAACAAAAAAATTGTCCGGAACGGATTATTGGCATTTCGATTCATTTCAATGGGGAAAACTGATTTGACATACGAGTAATATGACTTACGAGCTCCGTTACAGAAGGAATTAAACTCGTAAGTCAAGGCACCACTCTATATGACTTTTTAACATTTGTTTTTTTTCAACAATATTGGTTATATTTTAGCTTATCAGAAGGGATGAAAAGTGCATAACATTTAAATAAAGGCTTTTTTTGCTCTTCAAAAAAAGTCAGTTTGATCTCCTTTACTTTTCAAACTGCTAGTAGACTAGTAATTTACATTCCGTCCCTAAAGAGAGAATGAGAAAGTATAGTGAAATGAATTGTGACAATCATTTCTCCTAGCTTCCTTCCTTAACAGTGTAGTTTGAACAGGCAGAAATAAACTGGGCTCATACACTTGAATGCTGAGAATTAAAAATAGATGAGCAACCAATCATACGACACATGTATGTGCTCACCAGTACCTTTCCAGTACAGCTGGAAAGTGAGTCGGACTTCAGGCTATTTCACCACGTGAGGAAACATACTTTCCCCAAAACCAGGACACATTATTTAATAATTTATCCCATTACATTATTCATCAGTGGTTGATTTCCTTGAATGGTTACTGTTGGCTTGTACTGTAACTACTGCTGTTCTCAGGTGATTTCATACTGCATGCCAGGCTTTTAAGAAGGGAGCTAATGACCAAGGTGGGTGGATAGAGCATTTTTTTCTCATCTCAAGGCAAAGATCCCAGCTGGTTCCCCCTCATCGTCTCATAATAATCTTTTAATGGTTGCTTTCTTTTAGGGCTGTCTGAGATCGACTTGGATTCGTCTTACATTACACTCACCCATCATCCAGCTTTTATTCCTTCTCCATTAAAGTAAATGTTTAATTCATCCTTGTCAGTGTGAGTACATCCAGACCGTCATTGTGGGGACTCTGAACTCACAACAGCCTTTTTAAAGGGAAAGAGCCAATGTGCTGACTTACACCGTCTGTCATCAGAGGGTTGTCTGAAGTGCAGAGGATGACTTTTTGGGAGTTTCAGCCGATCTTTTATCTTGGTCATCTGTCCATGTGATCGGCACTAATATCAGTTCTGAACCCGTGGTGACAGCTGTGCCCTCTCCAACATTTTAGCTTCTGTCACTGTTTGTTAAACAGAGCTAATTACATGACACTTGCGTTATGCTTGTAGATCTCACTCTTCATCACCATTAGCATCTCCTCATTAGAAACAATCACATCAGGTCTACCAAAAGGTCAGAGAAGTACACACACCTCTAAAGATTCACATGTGGCCACTCTCAACTCTCCGCCACATTCTGACCTCTCACCAAACGACGATCTCATGTTAGAAACTGGCAGAGGTAGCTACTTTGTATCTTGACAACCTTCATATATATATATATATATATATATATATATATATATATAATAAATAAATCTTAACATTAGTGGAAAAACATTGAATAAGCTGAATTAAGCTACCTCTTCATTTTACAGACAAAACTGACAAAACTGATGCTTGTCTGAGACAGGCTTGACTTATATTGTCATAATACACATCTGGAGGAGCCTCATCTCCAGCCTGCTGTGATAAGGTCAGTGTTCCCTGCTGTCTCCAAGTGGTGCAACGGTGTCTGGAGCATGTCCCTTTACTGTCAAATGTGCTCGAGTTGTGTGATGCATTTTGAGATGCATCTTAAGATCTGTGTGTGGCTCAGAGTCTTAGCCATGTTTTTGCACTTAGTGAGTAACCACAATGGAATAAGAACACCCGGACGTTTAATCTTGACCTTGGGACCCTCTTTACTTTCTTTCCTTACCACTTACATGAATGGAGCTTTCAACTGCAACTGCTCTTTATCAGTGGATGGAGTTTGTTCAGTTTTCATTGAGATGGTTCAATTATCCCCTCCTTGAACCGCCACCTTAACTGTGGTGGAGGGGTTTGTGTGCCCAAATGATCCTAGGAGCTATGTTGTTGTCAGGGGCATTACGCCCCTTGTAGGGTCTCCCATGGCAAACGGGTGACGGGCCAGACTAAGAGCGGTTCACAAGCCCACCATGGAGAAAGAAAAAACAAGGACCGTTATGTCGCATCGCCCAGGATTGGCGTTACTCGGGGCCCCACCCTGGAGCCAGGCCTGGGAAATGGGGTTGGGGCTGCAGCTCGCAGGTGAGCGCCTGGTGGCCCGGCCCACGGGACCCGGCCGGGCTCAGCCCGAAATGGCGACGTGGGCCCGCCTTCCAGTAGGCTCACCACCCGCAGGAAGGTCCATGAGAGGGCCGGTGCAATGTGGTTTGGGTAGCAGTCGTGCAGGCAGGGCAGGGGGCCTCGACGACCCAATCCCTGGAGGACCAAAACTCTGGCAATAGGGGACATGGAATGTCACCTCGCTGGGGGGGAAGGAGCCTGAGCTCGTGCGGGAGGTTGAGAGGTACCTGGCTAGAGAGATAGTCGGGCTCATCCTCGCGCATAGCTTGGGCTCTGGAACCAACTCAGCTCCTTGAGAGGGGCTGTACAGCAGTACAGACTACCCGGCCTTCTTGGAGTCCCTGGGAGGGGTACTTGATGGTGCTCCGACTGGGGACTCTCTATTGTTCTACTGGGGGGACTTCAACGCTCACATGGGCAAATGCGACAGTGATACCTGGAGGGGCGTGATCGGGAGAACGGCCTCCCCGATCTGAACCCGAGCGGTGTTCTGTTATTGGACTTCTGTGCTAGCCACAGTTTGTCCATAACATGAACACCATGTTTGAGCATAAGGGTGTCCATCAGTGCATAGCGTGGCACCAGGACACCCTAGGCCGGAGGTCGATGATCGACTTTGTTGTCGCGTTTCATCTGATCTCCGGCCGTATATCTGTCTTTGGACACTCGGGTAAAGAGAGGGGCTGTGCTGTCAACCGATCACCACCACCTGGTGGTGAGTTGGATCCGCTGGCAGAGGAGGAAGTTGAACAGACCTGGCAGACCCAAACGTATTGTGAGGGTCTGTTGGGAACGCCTCTGGCCGAGCCCTCTGTCAGGGAGGTCTTCAACTCCCATCTCCGGAAGAGCTTCTCACAGATTCCGTGGGAGGCTGGGGACCATGTTCTCTGCCTCCATTGTCGGTACACATGGCAGTTCGAAGTTGTGGACATAGCAAGGTCTCTGGTGCCTGTCTGTCATGCCCCGAACCCGGTGGTGGTCACCGGAAGTAAGGGATGCCGTCAGGCTGAAGAAGGAGTCCTATTGGGCCATGTTGGCCTGTGGGACTCCTGAGCGCAGTTGACAGGTACCGGCAGGCCAAGCTAAGCTGCAGCCCGCCCGGACGGTCCTGGAGGAAAAAACTTGGGTCTGGGAGGAGTTCGGTGGTGAGGCCATGGAGGAGGACTATCGGTCGGCCTCGAAGAGATTCTGGCAAACCGTCCGGCGCCTCAGAAGGGGGAAGCAGTACTCTGCCAACACTGTTTACAGTGTGGGTGGGGAGCTGTTGACCTCAACTGAGGGACATTGTCGGATGGTGGAAGAAATACTCTCCTCAATCCCACCGACTTGCCTTCCAGTGAGGAAGCGGAGGCTGGGGACTCTGGGGTGGACCTAAATCGTCCATCACCCAAGCCGAAGTCACTGAGGTAGTTCGCAAGCTCCTCGGTGGCAAGGCGCCCGGGGGGTGGATGAGATCCGCCCTGAGTACCTCAAGTCTCTGGATGTTGTGGGGCTGTCTTGGCTGACACGCCTCTGCAACATTGCATGGAGGTTGGGGACAGTGCCTCTGGAGTGGTGGTCCCTCTTTTTAAAAAGGGGGACCAGAGAGTGTGTTCCAACTACAGAGGGGATCACACTTCTCAGCCTCCCCGGGAAGGTCTACGCCAGGGTACTGGAGAGGAGAATTCAGGCCGATAGTCGACCCTTGGATTCAGGAGGAACAATGCGGTTTTAGTCGTCCCGGTCGTGGAACACTGGACCAGCTCTATACCCTCCATGCAGGGTGCTTGAGGGTTTATGGGAGTTTGCCCAACCAGTCCACATGTGCTTTGTGGATCTGGAGAAGGCATTCGACCACCGTGTCCCTCGTGGTATTCTGTGGGGAGTGCTCCGTGAGTATGGAGTCCGGGGGCCTTTGCTATAGGGCTGTTCGGTCTCTGTAAAATACTGTACGACCGGATCAGGAGCTTGGTTCGCATTGCCGGCAGTAAGTCAGACCTGTTCCCACTACATGTTGGACTCCGGCAGGGCTGCCCTTTGTCACTGGTCCTGTTCATAATCTTTATGGACAGGATTTCTAGGCATAGCCAGGGGCCGGAGGTAGTCCGGTTTGGGAATCACAGGATTTCATCTCTGCTTTTTGCAGATGATGTTGTCCTGTTGGCTTCATCAAGGCCAGGACCTTCAGCATGTACTGGAGCGGTTTGCAGCCGAGTGTGAAGCGGCAGTTATCAGCGGTCGGTGTACAGGACCGTCGTGGTGACGACCCAAGTCAGGAAAAACTTCAAAAAAAGCCTTTATGGGAAAAAGAAGAAACCTGAGGAAGAGCCACAGATGAGGGATCCCTCTACCCTGGGACGGACAGACGTGCAATAGATGCCACATGTACAGAGAACATCATCATCAGTCATATATGGAAGTTAAACATGGGTCGTAATGAAACTGTAGATAAACTGAGTTCATCGGTTTAGTCCATGTGTGAATCACAGGTAATGGAAAAGGAGTCCGAGTCCAGTGAGTCCAGGTGCATCTCTAGATGTCCTCATATGGAGCTCTGGGCCACTCGACCTTCTCTCCACAACACAGATCATGTCCCCACCAGGCCAGTGAACCTCAGACAGATGGACCACAACCAGAATCAGTGAGGAACCTGCAAGACTGGAGAGAACAAAGAGGGACCGGGGCTCCGGCAGTAACATGCACTTTACAGGACATAAGAGTATTCACTACTTTAACACTTTAACACTTTAACCAATTTAACTACTTTAACCAGTTTAACCACTTTAGCCAGTTTACCACTTTAACCAGTTTATAAGTTTATAAGCTGACTCCAGTTTGCACTACTACTACCATATCAATTTGCACTGTCTGTGATTTTGCCATGTCTTTGTTTTATTGCTATGCCATGTCTTACAGAAACATACTTTCAATCCTCAGCATGTCCTGCACATGTGCCGCCAAATTCACAAAAATGCAGACTTTGACTTTGGCTTTGAAATAAGAGTAGAGGAAGCAGAGAAGGAGGAAGAGGGAGAGGTGCCCGGTGCATCATGGGAGCCCCCTGGCAGTCTATGCCCTATAGCAGCATAACTAAGGGCGAGTCTGTGCCCACCCTATTTATAAGCTTTATCAAAAAGGAAGGTTTTAAGTCTATTCTTAAACACTGACACTGTGTCTGCCTCTCGGACCCAGACTGGGAGCTGGTTCCAGAGAACAGGGGCCTGATAGCTGAAGGGCTCTGCCCCCTAGACTACTTCTGGAAACCCTGGGAACTACAAGTAAGCCTGCGTTTTGGGAGCGCAGCGCTCTAGTCGGTTGATAAGGAGTTATCAATTCATTAAGATATGATGGTGCCAGACCATGTAGAGCCTTATATGTGAGGAGTAGGATTTTAGATTTTAAAATCCACTCTAAATTTTACACGGAGCCAATGCAGTGAGGCCAGTACTGGAGTAATATGGTCTCTTTTCCTGGTTCTAGTCAGCACCCGAAGCAGTGGCATTCTGGACCAGCTGTAGAGTCTTTAACAACTTGTTCGGGCAGCCTGATAAAAGTGAATTACAATAATCCAGCCTGGAAGAGACAAATGCATGGACTCAATTTTTCGGCATCGCTTTGGGGCAGAAAGTGCCTAATTTTTGCGATGCTTGCGCAGGTGGTAAAAGGCAGACCTTGAAATATGCTTAATATGGGTGTCGAAGGACATATCCTGATCAATTAAAACACTCGAGGTTCCTTACAGTGGTGCTGGAGGCCGAATGTTAATGCCATCCAGCAAGGCTATCTTAGGAGAGAAACGTGTTCCTCAGGTGTTTCAGGACCTAATAGGATCACTTCAGTTTTATCTGAGTTCAACAGCAGGAAATTTCTTGTCATCCAAGCCTTTATATCTTTAAGGCAGGCCTGGAGTTTCAGGAGCTGATCAGTTTTGTCTGGCTCCATTGATAAATATAATTGGGTGTCATCAGCATAACAATGGAAATCTATGGAGTGCCTCCTGATGATATTGCCAAGGGGCAGCATATACAAAATAAACAGAATTGGACCTAGCACTGAACCTTGTGGAACTCCATGACAGACTTTAGTATGCACAGAGGATTCATTATTAATATGGACAAACTGAGACCGATCTGATAAGTATGATCTGAACCAGTTTAATGCAGACTCCTTTAATACCAAGCAGTTTATTCCATTCTCAGCAACAGAATGTGATGGTCAACTGTATCAAAGGCAGCACTGAGGTCTAACAGGACAAGTACAGACAGAAGCCCTCTTATCTGATGCTGTCAACAGGTCATTGGTGACTTTCACAAGAGTAAGTGATTCTTGACCGTAAGATTATTTTGTTTAAATAAACGTGATATTAAAAAAACTTTGGCACATGAGCCACTTTTAACTTGCATGGATACAATGGCTCTCATGCCACTGCCACTAAGAATAATATGAGGTGGATGACCTTTCTCCATCTGATCCCCTGTGAGTCCATGAAGGCCCAGGTGAGCACAGGAGGTGTCAGGTGTTGGTTCTCCTAGTTTATGTAACGA
Source organism: Scortum barcoo (assembly GCA_023238725.1). NCBI lineage: Eukaryota > Metazoa > Chordata > Actinopteri > Centrarchiformes > Terapontidae > Scortum > Scortum barcoo. The sequence goes on from CM041550.1 coordinate 25,406,505, forward strand.
TATTGTAATTAAACACTTTTGTCATTTTCAAATTACCTCTCTTACAAGAATATTTATAATATACATTCTGAAAACTGTCATCATATTGTCAGTTGAAAAGACCAGGTTCATCTGTGCTCTGCTTTTTATACTGTTACCACATTCTAAAGGTCAACGAATGCTATATACTAGTTGAAGGGCCTCAGCATTCAGCTCAACTGAGCTAATACAGGCAGCAAAAGTTTTTTGTGGGCACAATATGTTTATTGTTGAAAAAAGTATTAACATAGTACACCACCAGGAATCTGTGATTTTGTGTACAGCACATAACTGTTTTTTTATGTGGAGATCCACTTTACCCCCTTCAGCATATGTGCTAAGGTTTCTGACAAATCATAATTAAATGGGTGTTCAGCCTTGGATGAAATTATCGTGGAAGACCTGTAGTCCATTGGGAAATTAGCATATAACATGGTGTCACAGCACAGTCAGTACCGGTAAATTATTTGTTTTCAAGTCGATAGGATTTCACCAGCTACGGGCTATTATATGCAGAAATGCAACTTTTGGCTGCCAAGAACAAGAAAATAATTCAGTACTCACCCAAAATGTGGATGAGCTTCCAACTAATTCCAACTTAAGGTTAAGTTGTGTAAGTTTTTTTGAATCTCCCAAAAATTCACTAACACGGTGTAGTTATACTTGATTATTCTTCACCATACAGATGTAATAACTATACATATTGCAGATAGCAGTAATTGCATGTTTAATTTCTCAAAATGGATAAGCAGTTGAGAGCATTATTCACAAATTGCTCTTATAAAGGTGCTTTACTGACAAACCTACAAATACAACATAGTGTATGTATACCATATTATTACTGTTTAAATGCAAAGCTCAGGGTTAAAATGTAACATCTGTGCTCAGCAGATTTATTGGTAAACAAGAAGAAAATTGAAACAGAGGAAGAATGTATTTTATCCCCATCCTAGAGAACTTTCCATAGACTTTCTCCAACCTGATAGGACAAGAAGTATAATTATTTGGACAATCTGGCTGATAATAACAGTGTGTTTGCTCCTGGGTACAGACTGAACAGCCCTGTGGATGCTGGCATCTTGTCCTTTATGGCAATTCCCACAACCTCTGTTTATGTTCAGATCCAACCTGTTTTTCTGAGTTGTAAATTACCAGCTGCCACCTGTAATATATGGCAATTTGCTCCCACATTATTGTAGGCACCACAAGGTCAGCCACGCTCCCTGTGGTACCACTTACTTATTATTCTTCTCTGGTGTTAAACAACGAGGTCCAATCGTACTGTGAATGATGCCCTGGCTACTGCACGTTATTGTGTTTGATGCTGTTTTTCCAGATTGAAAAAGCAGTTTATTGCAGTTTATTTGAACTGTTGAACTGTAATATGAATCAATGGAGCTGCCATATAGTAATTAGTAGACTGGACCGCTTCAAAATTGTGACCTATGTTGTTAACTTAATACAATACGCAGTGTTTGAGATCAACCTGACACATCCTGCAATTTCACTGTCAATGACAACGTACTGTGGACTGAAACGTGTTGATGGCTAAGAACCCAGAGTGTGAGTCTAAAGGGCATTATACACAGGTGATGAATGATGTCAAAGCACCTGTCCTATTTCCTAGCATCAACACTCATCAACACCCCTGTGTGAATGTCGTGCTTGCCTCCTCTGCGTTGTGTGGTCTGTCCTCTGTCCAGGTCTCAGCGGTGGACAGGACGTCATGTGATTCAGACCCTACTTATCGGTCTGCTCAGTGTCCTCCTGGATTCTTTTCACTAATATTTTACAATCTACATTTTTGTCATCATAATTGTAAATACTGTGATTTTCTGTTGTTGATCTTCTGTTGTACACAGATCATCTGTTGCATGTCTGTCTGTCACTGAAGAGTAATCCCTGTTTTGATGTTTTTTTCTTACATTTTTTGGAGGGAGTTTTTTCTTTTTTCAAGTCGAGGATGTTGTATGTTGTACAGATTGTAAAGGCCCTTGAGGCAATTTGTGATTTGTGATATTGGGCTATAAAATAAAATAGACTTGAACTGACATGAATTCTGCCATGAATGATGCCATGGCAGTGAGCTAACCCTTGACAGATATCAGTGGATAACTTACTGAAGAAAATGTAATGATTCTCAGGCAGCTTCTCAGGGTATAAAGATATGAGGAGATTTGTGATTTCTGACATGGAACATCCCTGGCCTCACATCATTCAGTGGTTGAAGCATATGGCAAATGTACCATACAGACAGAACAGAGGCATTTCCACAAAACTTACAATTCCCAGTATAGGACTCAGAGTAGAGACTTGCAGGCAGCAAGTGAGATAAAATAGCTCCTTTTCAAGGGTCAGGCCAAGTCAGTTTTATTTCCATAGCCAACTATCACAATTTGCCTCAGGAGGCTTTAAACACCTTGTTTACATCCCCCAAATTATGGGAACTGTAGTTAAAAAAATTTGAGAAGTGAGATAAAGAATAATGATAGAAGTTAAAAAATCCATTAATTATGTTACACTGTCAATATACTTTATATGACCACACGCCAACATGTTGGAAATATGATCATTGAAATGGAATGAACATGAAGGCTATAATCCAAATAAACAGGTTTAAAATGACAAACCCCCCCTCTCTGGTTTTAGTGAACCTTTGGTTAATGATTGCTAAAGTCCAATGCTCTGTCTAGATAGGGCTTGAGCTGTCAAGTCTCACTGCAGACAGACTCTGTCAAGTCTGTCTGCAGTGTGCTGCAGATCTCCTTCGAGCTGGGAATGTTCTGTAAATTCACAACACAACACAGACACAACACATACCCAAACTCAGCAGATAATCCTGACCAATACCAGATTTTGACGACAATACTGACATTGATATTAGGGTGTTAAAAAAATCTGATAACAATAAATCAGCCAATAATAATTACTGATTGTACTATTTCTGCAATTAGTTGGCATCAGTTGAACTCCAAGCCGATTATTCAGATTAGCTTTAACACTTAGGCAAAGGAAATTGGATAAAAAAACGAGCGGTGAACAATGTTCTGTTCTTGACACTTATTTGGTGGTGGTGCCTTTTAACACACAGTCACAGACCCAGGGATTAGGTGTATTTCCCAGGCCAGTCATAATCACTATCAACAGATTATCAAGAATAAGGCAGGTATTTACACAGCTTTGCCCTGTGAGTGTGAGCCTCTATGTGGGAACACAAACCGGTCCCACTTCACTCAGTTTGTTGACAGGCTGGAATGGGGTTACGTTTGATGAAGTGGAGTAAGCTTCTCTCGTGACCTGTCAGGAATGGGGTCCGGTCCAACTGGAGCAAGACAGACGGGAGATCCTGTTTGATGTGTCTGCCGTAGGGGCATGATGCCTGACGGCCTGGGCCAAAACTAGAACTCTTGTTGTTTGTGTTGGTCAGTTTTTGATTCCCCACCCAAGGAGAAATGACCCCGTGGGCGAGCTCAGGTTTCACAGTCAGAATTTAAACACTTCTGCCTGGGAGACCAGATACCCGCGCTGCAGTAGTGCCCAATTAGGATCAAGTGTCAGCCCGCTGACATGTGAAGGATGGAATGTGCGAGCGGTTGGTCAAACAAGGATAGGGAGGTAGTGTTGGTGGTGACAGGCTTTGTCACAGACATGGTGGAAGGATTTAAAACACATGGCCACTTTGCCACCAGACGGAAACCTTCACTTCTGTGCAGGCTGATTGGATCATGTAGATATGTCAGGCTTTCTCTGTGTTTTCGTCGGGCCTATTTGTTCTCTTATTCTCTTTTCCTTTCATCCTTCCATAGTCTACTTGTCATAGTGTGCTATTTTGGATAGTGTCTCATATTGACCCTGGAAAAACTTTTTGCTGCCCAGACTGCATATTCTGTTAAAGGCAGCTAACTGATTGATGTGTATTTGTATACCTTGGAAAAAAGGCTTCTTTGAGGTACTCCAAAAAAAATGTATATGAAAAAAACAAAATAAAAATAAAAACATAGACAAATCACAGCCAGTTAACAGGGTATAAGTAAATATAATCAGTATGAATGGGTTTTGAGTGTTTTCAAGCTGTTTACAGAGTTGGCTGATGTTAACAGTGGGTTACACATTTTCAGATGGATCTCTATATTATATTACAGGTGTACCTGAAAGGCCTGGATGTTTGGACTTTACCTGATCAGTCATCTGCTCAGGCTGAAGCTGGCTGGAACTGTGCTGGGAACTGCGTGATGTGATGACCTTGTACTAATCGGAAATCATAAAAGTGTTATTTGTCCCATCCTAACAAGTAAAACAAAAGTAAAAGGATTGTCAGGGAACTGTCAGTCAAGTATGTCTGTACATGCCCGTTTAGATAGCAAAAAAATGCATAAATAAACAACTGTTTTTAATTATTTATATTAATTAAAATTACATCTCAAGTTTGTGGGGAGAGTAAAACTTTGAAATGTAATGACTTATGTACAGCTGTGTGTGGGTTTTAGTGGAGGTGAGAGAGGCACTTTAAAGTCATTTAGTAATAAGCCATATGCATTTTTCACTACAACAAAAAACACAACAAATTGTTGTAAACATGTATACAATACTTCCTTTAGCCATCAACTGTGTCTGCAGATCTATGTGTCAGCCCATGTACAAACCCAACAACCTCCATCAGTGACAGGATAAGGCAGCCTGTAGGCAGCCTGTATGCAGCCTGAGAGGCAGAGCTCATGGCAAATAAAGTCATCAGTGCGCTGGTTGACAGTGACCCATGTAAGCGTATTAATATTTTTATCAACATTTGAAAAGTGAGGGGGACATGGGACTTGGGCCATGTCAACATAATATTCACCGTGGATGCTGCGGGCTTGTTATACACAAATCACCCCCCCGTTCTTTTACAAAACATCATCAAAACTTGACAGCAGCCATCTTAAGCAGCAAACGACCCCTCAAGAATGCAGATTTGAATAGGCATGCCTATTCTGCCTATACTAATCTTGTGATTGGTGCATTGTTAATGGTGGCGTTTCATTATGTGCAGAACAACCTGCTGATGCTCTTGCTGGCCTCTCCGCCTTTGTCCTGGCATGTTTTTCCTCTTGCGCTCACACTGGCGGCTGTATCTTTTAATGAGATCAGACTTCATTAAAGAGGGCCCCTCACAACCTTCCCCAGGTCTTTTAACGCAAAAGCTTCAATTAGCCGCAGTGGATGGCAGCAGATTGGAGTTGTTAGGTACAGAACGAAAAAGAGACGAAGAAAAGAAGGGAGGGCTGATCCTAATGAAGCTGGAGTGTGATGAAAAGCATGTGCTGACTAAATCTTTATTTTTACATGTGAAGTCCATTTCATGTAAGTACAGGACGCGTACATGCTAGTATACGTCCACATCCATCTGAGTTTAAATGTGTGTGTGTTAATGTTGTATGTATGTATGTATGGACATTTACAGTAAAACTCTCTGAGCGGTCCTGGGGAGGCTTTTCTCTTTTTTGGCACTGAATAAATGTTCTGTGTCTGAAAGGTTGTCATGGCAACAACATGAGGAAAACGTCTGCCATGTCACTATGGTGATGGATTCCACGAAGCCTTTGCCATGTTAAGTGCAGACACATCTGTGCGAAATGAATACTGGATGAAGCTCATCCACACAAATATATGAATCACTTGTACTCAGAAACAGATAAATAAAAATAACAGTGGGGACATTTTACCTTTGTCTTATTTACCTCAGAATCATCAACCAGCAGTCATAAAGGATGCACTAATTTCTCTGAATGAAGATATGTTCTGATTAAATCTACTTAGCTCAGGCCTTGAAGTCATGGAAAATCAGACTGAGAGCAGCGTGGTGAAGTCTGAGTGCTGTGGTTTAAAGTACGGGATGACAAACACAGCCATAAGGTGCTGCATTTTGAGTCACATCAACAACAAAGCGCGGTAGCTTGGAGATAAGTCTGAGAAAATCTAAAAAGCCTGTGTTGCTCGTTTGAAGGAGGAAGGACAGCAGTGCTGATTTTGGTCCGGGGGACATTGTCCAAACACTGTTCGAACAGGGTTGTCCTGTGCTGTTTGGACAAAACTGTGTTCCGTTTTTAATCCCCTTAATCTTTTCAAAGCTGAGGCTTTCTAAAATGACTTGGCAGGTTTCCCCTATTACAGTAGAGCCCACATCAACATGACATCACCCGCGCAACTTAAAGGGAAACACTGCTGTATTTCTGGACTCACAACATCTATTGCTTCTGTGACAGGACACTATTTTACAGGCGTGTGCCACAACCAGCAATACACAAACCTATGCTGCCAACACTGTGATGTTGCTATTACAGTAATATGTTTACACACCCTGTAAGGATAATCTGTTTTAATGCATACACAGATTGTGATAAAAATCCAATGGAAATAGAGTACAAACATTACCATAGTAAATATAATATGTTAGTTTAATTCCTAAGCATTCTCCTTATACTGGCATTCTCCACAGATTGTAGACAGGATTGTAATATATGTGAGATAATCTCTGTACCGTATTGGTGTTAGGCCATACTTTGTCGCCTACATATTAGGTTTATATCCAACTAATCTGCACTACATTTTTTTGTTTTTTTCTTTTTACTGTTTTGCAGGAAGCACAGAAGAGTCGGTGTGGGTCATCCTGTATCAGGCAAATATTAAACAGAGGCCACCATCTTTCCCTAAGCTTGACAAAGCTCTTTGAGTTGCCTAAAGATAATCATAAAACCCCAAACTATGCTTTAGTTGACAGGAATAGATTCATAGAAAATAATAATGTTGGTAGAAAATGTTTTTGCACAAGCATTATATGAATGGGACAATAAAGGTGTCACAAGGCATAGTTTAGTATTTACATTAATATAGCTGAAATATTAAACCTGCAGCAGAAACATACTTTAAACACATCACTGACATATTTCAACATTTTAAGTTGACATGGAAAAGTTTTCTATTTACACTTCCTGCAGATATGGAGCAACATTAGCATTTATTCTTCTCTATATCCATCTTAGTTTGGTCTCCCTCATCACGTGAGAAAAAGATCAGGTTCACATTTTTCTGTCTCTGCTGGGTGATGGGCAGACTTTGAACAGTAAGTTTAGTGGCAGCTTTTTTCTGAAAATAGCCACCTGCTGCAGGAAATGACACGCAGGCAGAGACAGACAGAGAGAGAAAGAGACAAACAAAACAAACAACAACAACAACAACAATAATAATAATAATAATAATAATAATAATAATAATAATAATAATAATAATGGGATTGGCAAACACTACTAAGCTAAATGTTTCAGATGAAGTAGTGTAGCTGCATGAGTTTTCTCTCAACATGCATGTGGAGCCACAGGAGCTCAGATTAGATCACGTAGTGACTGTCCAGCACCCCGCAGAGCTCCGGCTCAGTCACAGTTCTATCGCAGTTTCAGTGTCTTCTGGAAACATTTCAGAAGCAGAGTGTCTGTTCTTCAGCAGTTCATAGAATCATTTGGAGTACTTTTGCTGACATTTTTCCTGTTTTATAAGCATCAATAGAGCAGCTCCTAACAGATGCTTTTTGGCTGTGGTTGAATAGGACAACCTTTATTGCTTCGAACCTTCTCTGTCATCATTCATTTAAAATGTCAATATAGCTAGTCTAACAACTCTATTGTGAATTTGGCTGCTTTAGAACACAGTTAAGCGATCACAGAGAGCAGGAGGTCTAACAGATAGTCTCCTTCTCTTCCTCCCTCCCTCGCTTTTCTCACTAACTACATATAAAAAAATACAGTTGCAACCAACAGTAAAGTCCTCACTGATAGTCTGTTAGCAGATCCATTGTACCTCCATCATGTATCATCTTAAGATCTGCATGAAACGGACACCTTAAAACACACATTAATTAGACTGAGTGGACACCATCAACACTGATGTGTGTTGAGATAGTTATTGAATTGCTTTTTCATTTGACTAACACAAACAAGCTTCATTGACAGAAACTAAACTAATAACTTTGTATTTCCACACAGATGACCTCTGTCTTTTAGTAGAAGTGCTTAAGAAAAACACCTGTTGTCGCCTCTCTCTGCGTCCATTTTCAGTCAAAAAGCCAGATGGCATTCTACACTTTCTCTGGCAGCGAACCACTTCTGTCCCCTTATGAAAAGCTCCTGGCCGGGGGCTCAGCACTCAAAGCATACTCTAAACATCACCAAGCCCAATTTATTCTCGAGCTTGATCAGGAGGAGAGCATTCCTACTATTGCACGCGTCCATCCTTGCATTTCTCCAAATGGTCTGTATGAAATATTAATATTTCTGTGAGTGCAGAGTAAATGTGGATTATAAAAAGAAAGGGCAACGGGACTTAGGAAATATGCTTAAGAGGAGGGCTCAGAGAAATGCACACACTAATCGAAAGACCTCCAGGTCAGTGCAAATATCTTGGAGAAAATGAGAATTTCATTTTGGGCGCTTTTATGAAGCGCTACTCACCCAAGCTATAAAAACATCTCCCCCAAAGCATCATGGGAAATGCACAGTAGGAAATAAAGCTGACATCTCCTGTTTGATGGAGAAGGCTGTAGTGAATCAAAGATCAGCACTCGAGCTAAACTTTTTCTTCTTCTTCCTTGTCTTTATTGGTTTCTTGTTGTCATTACTATTTCATCTTCTTTAATGGCATATCGAAGGTTACACGTGGTCAGTGAGCACGGCTAACAACTAAACATTTGGATAGGAGACACATTCATAAAATTTTAAGTGTCCCATTTTGTTGTTGCAATGAAACAAAAATGAGAAAATGCAGGTCCATCAGTCTCTGAAAAAACTAACAAGTCATCCCTAAATTTTAGGAAATGAGGGAGAGAAGAAAACGGCAGGCAAACGCACAAACATATTCCAGAGTGATGGATGATGGTCAGACAATGCAGGAGACATTTATCCTCCTCAGTGGATGTTCGTATAGTATGTAATAAATAAAGGAAAGGAAATCTATTCAGTCTTAAAAGAACTGTAAAGACAAAATATGGTAATTAGATCCAAATTACTTGTACCTTTGTGTAAGCTTTTGATTCACAATTACAACCAACCTTGATGCCTTCCCGCGGGCTGCAGCGTTCAATTGCCCCACGTCCACTTTGTGCGCGAGGAGATAAGCACAGCCCACTCTTTTAACAAACACAGCTCGAGCTGTTTGCATGTGGCTATCTGTGAGGCAGGTGTGCAGGAAGCTTTGACTTTGTAAGCCATATTCAAACAGAGAGGGATTACATCTGTTCTTCCAGCGCCAGAGAAGCGTCCCACTGAGCCCAGGGGCTTATTTAACACAGGTCCGACACCGCCGACACATCTCTACGCAGCAGAATGGACAGAGATAAGGGAGGGGAAATACTGAGCCGATCAGATATGGAAATATGGGGACGTGCTGAAGCAACGCGGTGAAGAGATGAAGCAGGGCTGTGATTGACAGGGCGGTAGGAACAACATTGTAAAGGAAGAAAATGAGAGAGGCATACAAAGGGAGAGTGAGGAGAGAAAACAAACAATCAGTCAAATATATTCTTGATTAACTCAGTGTGTATAGACACATTAGTCATTTTCACCTGGTAATCTCCAGTTATCAGCTAAACACCAAAATTCTATAGAAGTATATTAAAAGGAGGATATTCACTCTTACTCCCTTAATGAAAAAACAAACATGTTTATTTTTACATTTTTAGCATAATAGCTGTTCAGCATGTTTGATGAAAATGATGGTCTTAACTCAAGTAGGATGATAAATATTAAAGTTCTAAGAGCATCAACCATCAAACCTATCCTGAAAAAAATAAGCCACATATTCAAGGACAATAAAGAAAACAGAAATAGATAGTTGCAGCCCAAATTACTTTCTCTGTCTTTAGGCCTGCACCAGGATTCAAAATACTTTTTCTCACTGCTTAGCTCTTATGTGTTAAATGTAGTACTTTTCTGTTGAGTTGACATGTGTCAAGATGCCATTGGTGTTTCTGATTTACATACAAAAAACAATCTTTTCACTTGCATCTCATGGAAAATGAATAAGAACTGAAGTGACAATGGTGCACACAGAAGGTCAGCTGAGCTACAGTCTACAAAATAATTAATTTGCAGGAACTTTCAGGAGCTTTCGTGGCAAGCAGTCTAACAACAACAGCCCACAAAGATGTAAATTATACAGTGTTTTATCAAACATTTACTCTCATTATTATTTGACTAAAACAACAACACTATTTCCTGAATAAGGGGTAAATTCCATTCCCTAACTGAAGCCTTGTGGACATTGGAGAGCCTGGTGATTTTGTGTCAAAGTCAGGATGAAGTGAAGGAGGTGGGTCAATTAGTGATAATACAATTCTGACCTGGCAGAACAATAGTGCCATAAAAGTCAGAGCCTTTAAAATATCGAAATAACAAGGTGAATCATTCTCACAAAATTAATTGAATTTCCAAAATTAACTGTAGATATAATTCATAAAAGTGGGGGGTGGTTGGAGGCTAACGTAGGGGGTCATGTATGTAAGAGTAAGAGTATGGTATGACTTACCCCCACCGCCTTTCTGCCCCACAGAATTAAAACCCTATGAAACAATCCAACTCTCCTCATAGGATGGACTGAAACAAGTCTTCTGTTGATTATCTTAATCAAGGGTAACCAATTAACAGATTTTAGGATTTGAATTTGCATATTTCTGCACACAATTCTATTCATTACAATAACCTCTGGGGAAATGCTTTCAGTCTGACAGCTTCCTTTTAGGAGCAGAACCAACTGCCTTATGTGGCAGTTTTAGAGGTGTTGATGATGCTAATGATCACAAACACACACCTCCTCATGAACAGGTGGCATTCACCAGGGTGAAACGAGCAATTTACTGCAAGTTTGTATTACACGAGGCCCTCAGTGTTTAGTACTGACTGATGTAAAATGATATCCACAAAACTAACAATGTTCCTATCAGCTTTGTGTTTGGTGCTAATTAGCAAATGTTACCATGCAAATACAATGAACTCAGTTGATACACATGGTAAAAATCATAATGTTGCCAGTTAGTATGTCAGCATCACTACCATGCCCACGTTTTTACATTTCATTTAACTTACAAACACTATAATCATGAACTCAACCTGACAGATTATGACTCAGCTTCTTGTCTTGTGCTTAACTCTGCTCTCTTAATGCATTAGGGCTGCTGAACTGATTCATAAACTCTGACCTTTCTATTCACTAGTCTCTCAGTTCACTTTCAAGGCAGTGATTTACAGCACCTTTATATTTTCCAAAGGTGGAGATCTGGCAGTCCGCAGTGTATATCTGTGTGTACCTTCATGAATAAGCATTTAACAGTGAGAAAGAGACAAACTCAGGGAAGAAAAAAAGCCCAGCCAGCAAACAGGATCACCCAGAGGCATGAATCATTCCAGCTGACAAGGAGACAAAGGTCTGAAACATGTAATAACTCAACTCTTACTGTGAATCTGTCACTGCAGTTTGAATGTTGAATTTTACACCAGTGTGTGTGTGTCTATGTGTGTGCGGAGAGAGGGAGATGCTAAATTCTCCCACTTAGATCAAGGGCACCTCTGTGGGAAGAGAGATGGGTAGATTAGGCCCCTGTGGGATGGAGGGGTATTTGTCAGCGATGACGTCCTGGTCAAAATAATTCCAAGCTGATACCGCTGGAGGAGACGTGAGGGAAAGAAAGAGGGGACGGGAGAGAGAGTGAACGAGAGTCAAAGACGAAACGAGGGAGAGAGAGGCATAAAGGCACGCAAGGAGGAAAGAAACTGAGATAGGAAAAATAAAAGGAAAGACTTGGGGAGAGATTCTCACCTCAGCTTACAGTACTAACCATGGGGCTGTGCTGCTGCTGAGGTGTCCTGTTGTATTAACGGCATATTGGTGTCAAGGAAAATGGTCCATGCCCTGTCGATCGAGTGTTGCACGTTCGTGTGAGAGTGTGTTCCACACCTACGAATGTGCATCAGGTTCAAACAGAATGCCCCTATGGGCAAACGAGTGTCATCTAATCTCTATATAGATTCATTTGCAGATGCGTGTGCTTTGGGGTGTCCTTGCACATGTCAGCACAAACTCCAGTATGTTAACACACACATACACACACATGCACACAACCCCTGCCTCTGAAGGTGGAAGAAATATCCCCAAGGCCTAAGTCAGTCAGTAACGGCTGAGAATCCCCAATTCTGTCACTGATACAACACATTGTGACCTTGAGACCAGAGAGCAACACTGGCAGCACGGACGGCTCAGATTCTCGGGCCTGATTTGAGTGTGTGTGTGAGTGTGTCTGACATGTCACGTACGAATCCCCCCAATCCATCAGAGGCTTTGAAAGCTTTTGTGCTGGGGTGGAGGGGCAAGGTATTTTATTTACACCTCGGGGTGTGCCGCTTGGAGGTCAGAGGTGTAAACAGAAAAAGAAGATGTAGGGTGATTTTTTTTTTTTATGCAAGGAAGGAGTAAGATTTGTCCAATCATTTATTTCTTTTTCATTTAAACTCCAATCATCCCTCTACACATTTTCATTATCAATCACAGTGGTAGCAAACATACAGAGGTAAATGAGCTCAGACCTGTTCTCCCGAGCCTCCTCCTGTTCCTCATTGGAGATTCTGACACACCCAGGTTCCAGGGTGAGATGGGATATATGGTATAATCCCTCCAGTGTGTTCTGGCTCTGCCCTGGGTCTCCTCCCAGTTGGACGTACCTGGAATACCTTTAACGGGAGCCAAACTACTTCCATAGCTGGTTCCTGAGCAGCGGTCTACTGAGAGCTCCCTGCGGATGTCTGAGCTCCTCGGGTCGCCTCCAAAGGTGAGACCCCAGGCCCTGTGAGGGAAACTCGTTTGTGGTCAAAACCACACTATAAGACAGTAACCCACAAACTCAGTAGAGCCAGGGGAGCTGCAGATTCACCTGATAATTCTGTAGAATGTCATTTGTGACATTGATATTATATCATATACAAATATTGCTGCTGTTAAGAGCTGTGTTTTCATACTTACTTCATTTGTAGTGAGGAGAGAGCAGGTAAGCAGTCCAGCCTAAATTACTGAAGAGGATGCATCAATCCACCGGTACAGGTAAGGACAATAACTTTTATAAATGAAATTATTATAGAGCTACAAATATTAAGTAAGGAAGATAGAACTTTTAAAACCAGAAAAATGGAAAAGAAATGATAGAAAAGACTGTAATCAACTATAGAAAGCAATTATAATGATAATTTATTATTTTCTTCAAAGAACACTTAAGTCCAAAGGCTAAAATGTACAGATATATGAGTTAATATATACTATGAGTATATAATTAATACATGTTTTGTTTGTTTCATTCAATTTACTTTTTTTGTTTAATCAGAAGAAAATTGTGAAATGGATGTTAAAAATGTGTGTCTGTGCCATTCATTGAGTAATCCCCTATCTGTTTTCACATGTATTCCAGGGGAGGACTGATAAAAACATACAATACACTATATCTTGTTCTTTCCATCTCTCTCTGTCTTCTCCTATTCTCTTTCTTCCTCTCCATTTCTCTCTCTCTCTGTCTCTTTTTCCCTATCCTGTTTCTGTCTCTTGTTATATGCATGCCCACTGTGATTAGTGTGGGCTTTCTTTTATACTTTCTTCACAGTAAAATGTCAGTTTTTCAGTGAGACCTGGAACTGTGTACAGAAAGCGTTGTGTGGGCTCACGACTAAAACTCTGTGTATTCACAAAGACAGATAAACACATGCATACTCTTTTTGTCTGTAAAACTGGGTGCACACATGGCTCTGTTTAATAAATCTTATCCAATGAAAGACAAAGAAAAGCCTGTACCATCTACAGTGTGTTTTAATTGGACATGGACATATGCACACTTCGCCTGTCTTTATTCCTTTTAAAGGAGAAAATAACACCAAAATGGCTATTTGAGGATATTCACCTCTCGACAGGTAGAGCTGGATAAGTGGAGATGATGATGAAACTGCCTATCAAGCCAGTGAGACCAGCCCATGTAGGTTAGCCCAAGCGGACAGAATGAAGATATAAGGCGGGGTCAGGCTTCCATGTATCTGCTCTTTGCTTGAATGAGAGCAGGATTCAAAGGCAGCTTAAAGGTATGATAGGTCAGCGCTACAGAACAGTGTCACCTGTCAGAGGGCTCAGTAGATTTATGATGTCATGGCCTGATACCCGCTGCAGGGCCCAGTGGTAGGTCAAAACATCATCTAACGTAAATGCTATGGATACAGGGCATTAATAAGCGTGCTAACCCATTACACAAGGATTCAAGGATTCAAGGATTCAAGGATTGTTTATTGTCATTCCAACACAAGTTAAACATGGGATGGGTGCAAGCCCAAATAAGAATAAATATAAAAGTAGAATAAGTATAAAAAAAAAGTAGAATAGTACAAAATAAACAAGATAGAATAAGCAAAAATGAGCTAGTGCAAAATGAGTGGATAAGTATAAATAAACAGAGTAAACAGAATAAATAAATAATAAATAGGATTAACTGCAATGAAGATAGAGGTATGACAGTGTACAAAATCATATACAACATATGACAAACATACAACAGCCAATATCTCTTGAGGTAGTAGTATGCAAAATCAGATTTTAAAGTGTCTTAAATTTGTGGTGTGCAATGTTCAGGTAGTGCAAAACAAAAGCAACTGCATTCTGTGCAGGTGTTGCAGTGTGCAGATGTGTATTGTCTTTGAGTGGCTGTCAGAAGAGGGAAGGGGGGTGGAAAGGTTGGGGGGGGGGGGGGTGGCAGGGGCTACAGGGGTCCTCCAGAGTTTAACAGTCTCACAGCTTCCTTCCGGGAAGAAGCTGTTCCTCAGTCTGGTGGTCCTGCTCTTAATGCTCCGCAGCCTCCTGCCTGAGGGGAGGGGGACAAACAAACAGTGCGTGTGCGGTGTGAGTGAGGGTCCTTCATGATGCAGGAGGCCCGTTTCCTGCATCTGGAGGTGTAGATGTCCGTGGTGGAGATGGATAGACTGCGTCCCACAGTCCTCTGTGCAGCCTTCACCACCCTCTGCTGCAGAGCCTTCTTCTCTGCCGCCGAGCAGCTGCCGTGCCACACGATGATGCAGGAGGACAGGACGCTCTCCACCACACATCTGTAGAAGGAGGTCAGGACTGAGCTCCCCATCCCGGCGCGCCTCAGCCTCCTGAGGAAGTAGAGGCGCTGACGCTGATGTGCCTTCCTAATCAGACAGGAAGTGTTCTTGCTCCAGGTGAGGTCGTCAGAGATGTGTACGCCCAGGTACCTGAAGCTGGAGACCACTTCCACTGAGTACTGATAACTAGTCTGAAGTAGATGGGGCTCAGTGAGGAATTCAGAATTTAGCAGTATTTGGATCACAACATGGTGATATAAGTAGGTGGGTTTGTTTCCTTATGTTGCCATCCAATCCACACACACACACACACACACACACACACTTCATAATGAGACAGATTCGGATTTGGATTGGATCAGTTTTGCATGGATCCAACTTTTAATAAATAATATGTAAGAATTTAGATTGGGGGCAGCACAGTGGTGTGGTGGTTAGCACTGTTGCCTCACAGCAAGAGGGTTCTGGGTTCAATCCCTGGTTGAGGCAGGCCCTTCTGTGTGGAGTTTGCATGTTCTCCCTCTGTGCCTGCGTGGGTTCTCTCTGGGTACTCCAGCTTCCTCCCACAATCCAAAGACATGCATGTTAGGTTAATTGATAAGTCTAAAATTGCCCCTAGGTGTGTATGTGAGTGTGAATGGTTGTATGTCATCTGTGTTAGCCCTGCGATTGACTGGCGTCCAATCCAGGGTGTACCCTGCCTCGCGCCTCTCGCCAAAAGATAGCTGGGACAGGCTCCAGCACCCCTCGTGACCCTGTGTTCTCAGGATAAAGCGGGTTAGGAAAATGGATGGATGGATGGAATTTAGATTGCTGTCCATATTTTAGACAGTATAGTATTTTTAGAGATACGTATTTAATGTTACAGAGAGAGTAGTACTGTATATTGTGTGTCTAACAATGTTTAGAAACTAGGTTTTCAGGGGCTTTAAAGTGTGTCCATGTCTGTCAGAAAGGATAGCTGAGATGTCAAGTTGAGTTCAGAAAGTTCATATTCATCACTTCAAAAGACACACTGGCTCTAACAGCAGGTTTTTCAGAGAGTCAGGGAGACAGAATGGGAATCTCACCGTGGGAGGGCTTCAGATCTGCGACTGATGGTCCACGACTGACAAAAAAACCGAGGAGAAAAGGGCTGTGAGCGCTCCTGCTTCTCTAACGCTACAGTGAGTTACAGCATCTGCACAGAAAATGGACTCCTAATAGACACACAGACATGCAGACTCATGCATATTCCTGCACTTAAGCGTGAGCACGTAACATGTGAACACAAACACACAAAATGTTGTTACTGTGTCAGCTCTTCTGAATGTAGAAACATACGCCAGTAATGACACTTCTGCTGTCTTAAGCCATTTCAGTTCCATAACCACTAAACCAAACTGAAACTGAGGCTTGTCAAAAGTGAAGACCCAATTTATTTTATTGTAAATGATGCGTCCTGTGATTACTGTTTATGATAAATGTTTTGCTGTTCAGCCAAAGGCCCTTTGAGCTCAGGTTGCATTTAATAATTTCATTCTGTCTGTCAGCAGAGCAGCACCTTCTCCCTGACACACACACGAAAAGGCATTATGAATAATCCACTTTATGACTCTTCTTCTGTACAAGTGCATTGTATCTGCATGTAAACTGCAGCCATTTCTTATAAAGATAATCACAGGTTTCACTGTCACCGAGGTAATCTATCCTCACCACATTTCTCTATGTTAATAGAAGCCAACAATGAATTTTTCACAACCTTAAAGTGTCAAAACATCAATATCCATCCATCCCAGAAAAAACAAATAGACATCACTTGTACCAAAGAAGAAAAGGTCAAGAGGTACATCTGTTTAACATTTGCACCTTCTCTGTTATCAGTCACTGTCAGGGGATTCAAACAATGATACCACTGTCAGAGAGAGAGGCAGAGAGGATGAAAGAGAGGCAGGCTGTCTGACAGAGAGAAGACGAAAATAAAAAAGAGTAAGAGAGGAGAAGAAGAGACAAAGAGCTTTAAACTGGTTACAATCAGTTGCAGTCTTCACATCGACCATCACTTGCAGCTGTTTATCTGCTGCTCTTTACGCAGAGAACCAGGTTGTACAGAGGCACCTCTGACACATTTCCTCTCTCAAGGTGAGTCTTTGAGATTTCAGCACAGCTCAGAGCAGCATGTTTGTGTAGAAATATACAGATATCTGTGGACACTGGTTGGGATAACTATTGTTAAATAAGGTTTTAAGGTCCTGAAAACTTGAACTCTTTGTTCATTTGTTTGGTCCCCAATAGAGTTTGTGTTCAGTGTTCAGTATATCAGGGGTCATCTGAACCAGACTAAATATGTCATTCTGGAATAAGTTTATCACATTAGCTCCTTGAATCAACACATCATGGCTACTGTACCCTGATTACTTGATTCATCTTCTATCTGTGTCCATAACAGTACATGACGTCATGACTTCATAAATAAGACACAATCAAAGTTTGGTTATTCAATTAAATAAGTATTATTTATAGAATCCTTCATTCTTATTTACTAAGAGATTAACACTCAAAAGTCTAACAATTGTCAGTGGATTAAAATATTGTGGCGCACCGAAAAACATTTTCATTACCACTTCAAACCAGTGAAAAAAGACAGACATAAATCTCTAATTTTACCCATTTTTTATAACTGTTCTCACTTTGTCCGAAAATGTTGTGTTGATGTTGAACCAAATTGCTCAGATTAAGAAGCTGATTGAGAAATGATTTTTTCAGGGCCTTTGCTGTCTTGTCAGTGGAAAGAGACCAATTACCTCTTTCTGGGTCGCAGTTCACAGCTGAATAAAAAACACTTACGGGCAACTCCGTTTACACTGAGCTGATTTCTAATAAACCATGAGTTATTACTTCCTTAGTTTTAAAGGGTTTCTGAAGTGTTCACTCTTCTAGATTCTTGCAGTTCGTACGGTGTCTTCTGTGAATCATACAGCTGTGCATCGTGTGCTTTAGCTGACCTGTATTTGCCTAGTTTTGCCAAGTAACGAGTCCTAAAAATGCATCTGAAAAAAGTCAACATGAGCTGTAGCACACCAAGAACCTTTTAAAAAAGGTTCATATCATGTAATGCAAAGTCAACACAACATTTTGGACTTCTAAGTAATACAACCACACAATCCTCTCCTGCCTGCAGGAAGCACACAGTGGTGTCTCTGGGGAATAAAGTTGAGGTTTATTGGTGTTGTTGCAGAATTACATTTGAAATTGCTCTTTTTTCTGGGGAATGGGGGGTGGAGGAAAGTGAGGCTTTAGAGATGTTTAGATGATGGAAGTTGGTTCTTTTTTGTTGTTTTCCCTCCCCCGCTCTTTCTACACAGCTTCTGTCTGCAGTATCACTTCAGATCTCAGTAGGGGTTGCCAAAAAGGCAATCTTTTCTTCCCCAATGTCTCAATAGTAATTTTAGATATTACAACACAGTCTGGTATTATGCATCTATAAGTGCAGCTGTTTGTGTATGTGCTTGTGAAAGCTCTTGCTAGAACAGTAAGATTTAACTTTCAGTTTTATAGGCATTTAGTTTCTGTCTGGTACAACAATAACATATTTTGCTAGTTGATCATAATCATTAGTAACCAGTGGTTGTGATGTGGATCCACAGAGACAACATTCTTGTGATAATTTAACTTCTGCATTACACCTCGTCCCTAGAAGGGTCATTAATATAACAGCATACTGAGCAACCAAGTGGAGTTTGGACCATTCATTTAAATTCCAGTTACTCTGGCCTCAGGGAACCTGGACTGAAGTCTTCTAATGAAAGCCCAGAGTTGCCTTTTACTTCTCTGCCTGAACACAACCATCAGTTTTCTTGGCTCATCTTTGGTCTGAATCATGAAGTGAGATTAGCCAGCTGTCTCTGGGCTTAACTCAGGGTCCCAGGATCAGAAAACCCGATCAATCGGAGCATGACACCTGAAGTGTCACTTCAGTAACCTCTGCTGCTTGGCTTCAAAGCATGTTCAAAACATTATAAACCCTGACATTAGCAAAAGTTCCAAATTTAGATTAAAAAGAACACCAATAAATAGCAGTTCACAGATTGTTTTGCCCTATGACAATTATATCAAAAAGTGAAAAAAAAAACATCTGCTGAACATCTATAGGCCCACTATGTTACTAATTTACTACCAATTTGTTTAACTTGTTTTAAGGGAAATACAAACTCTCAGTGGACTATGTTCAGGACCTGTTAAATCACATGTTTCCATCCCACCTGCACCATCAGGATTGCCACTCCTGACTAGGCCACTCCATCCAAGATTACTGCATTTATTGTAGATGTAAATTAAAACATTAACACAAATTTATTATTATTTAGATCTGTAATATTTTCCTTCCTTCCTAAAATTCCTCTCTCTAATCTTCCACCCTTCCCCATCTAACTGATATTCAATCCACCCCTGACGACAATACATTGTTGGAATGGCTTCCTGTGTATAGCCTGTGTTTAAATGTACACCGCATCAAATGTTGTGTGAGCCAGTTAAACCATGATTAGCTACCTTTTCCAGGCAAAGGTGTTGGGATAGTGCAGGACACTATGACTAGGAATTGTGTCCTGAGTCCTGCATGTGGTTTGGTTTGGGCAACAAACACAGTTTGTTAAGGTAACAGAAAAATCATAGGTATTGTTTAACTGTTTAATTGTTTCATAGGTATTAAATAACTTTTAACTCATATATTTTGATTCTTTTCACCAAGACCAGTCTGTTTCCCAGCCTTAAAAAGTACAGAACTGATTTAGCATTTCATCCCTTTGTTGGATCAGAGATACCACGTTTGCTTACAGGTACACTGAGAGGCATGTTCCAGCCCGAAACTGAAGTTATTTCTTGGTACAGGCCCCTTATTACACAATTACATTCGCTGATAGTGTCCTCATTGGCAGCCAGCATTGGAGTAGTGGCTATCATCAGGTTTTTATCATCCATGGGTCAACCATCTGATGGAAAACACCTTGAACACCTGGAATGGAAAACACCTTAAAAAAGATGCAAATTTGTGAATCAAACAAAAATGTTATGTTGTGTTTGAGTACATAGTTTACAGTAGTGTTTGCATAATTTTCATGAATCTGTGGTATGAGCAGATATGGAATATATGTTTTTGTAATTGTTAAATGGGGAATTTAAGAGGGTGAAAAGTAAAAAAAAAAGTACTGTTTTCTTCCTACAGTATGTGTGTTCCTGAGATTGTGTTTCCATGTCCTTGTCACATGATACCATGTGTTGTTTTATCAATTAATCATCTATGTATATCCAAGGTACACATTTTTCATCAACCCTGCATGCACCATACATAACAAGGTGAGCATGTTTCCATGCATGGCTTTTCAATTTCACCACAGCACACACACACACACAGCGCAGAGAAAATTACCTAACACACACACACACACACACACACACACACACACACACAAAGCAGCCCATTTGTTCTGTGATAATGTCTCAGTGATTCAAGCCCCCGCAGGCATGTAAAATGCCATCATTGTCCACATGAAACAGCATGTGTTGTCACATTTCCTTCAGACTTCATCTTTGTCACTGGCAATCCTGATACAACCACTGATCATTTAAATTGAATTCTTCCTTCAGCCTGCATGTATAAAGCAGTAGGGTTCATAGCAACTACGGTGCATAGTTTTGAGGTGCAAGTTCATGGTCAACCTTGGGCAGAGGGGGCCTGAAACAAGAATTCAGCCTGAGAATTTGACTCCATCCTGGGCCACCCTGTACTGTAAACATCTATGACTCTGGACATTCTTGGCTTTGATAAAAGATGACTTTGACTCATTTTCACTCTTATTTATTTCACACGTTATTTCCTCCAAAACACAACATGAGCCATCGAAAAACTTCCATAACTTTAACTTTTACCTGTGGCTCTGTGCTCACAAACTCTGAAAGACACACTATAAACAACCTTTATATAACCCATTACAGCAGCCCTTTATATAACCCATTAGACTAGCAACATTAAAGTCTAAGTAAGTATTCCAAAAGACACACTGTAGCACTGACTTAAAAAAAAAGAAAGAAAAAAAAACTTGTTAGGATAGCAACATAAAAGAACTGACTAATTCAGAAAAGAGACACTATAAACAACTCTTCAAAAAACTTGCTACCATAGTAACATGAAAGTACTGACTAATTCTAAGAGACACACTATAAACAACCTTTAAAAAGGCTCACTAGTTTAGAAAAATGAAGGCTGCAAACAGCCCATGATGCAGCACTGTGTGAATACACAGATGTTCACTCCTCAAATATAGTACAACCCCAGTTAATCAAATATGATTTCCTGAAAGAAATATTTTATTATTAATTATTTTTATTGTAATTCATTTTCATGAATACCAAATCCCAAGTGGGATGTGTTGTGTGCATTTTTTTATATATATACTGTCTGGATGCTAAGGAAGACCATGGAATCCTGTTAAAAGCTATGAAAAGGGGTTTAAAGATGAAAGAGTGAGATCATTTTGTCACCCATGATACTTAACTGTGCATTTCCTGTTTCATGTAAATGATAAACTAAATATGACATACAGCAACAACCACAACAAACAGTATTTTCATAACTTTTCAAATAAGATCTGGTGTATTCTTTAAAGAAGGATGGATTCAGTCGTCTGTAAAGAAACAACCAGACCAACTGTTGTCTGGTTTCTTTAAGGCTGAATGCACATCAACAGTGCCATTGATGTGCGTTATTGATGCACAAATGACATCCCACAGAGACCAAGATTGTGACAGCTTTCTCAGAAACACTCAAGCACAATTAGATAGGTAGCTGATGGATAGATAACAATCCCACCGCTCGCTGAAGAAAAGGAAAAGGGATGGGGGCTGGGTGAATAACTAAATTATAATTGCTATTTCTTTGTGTGTATGTATGTGTGTCTGTACGAGTGTGTGGTTATTGGGGGGCAAAACAGTCCCAGCAGGCTGTAATCATCAGAAAAAGGAATTGATGGTGCACATGCAAAGGGCCTATAAACAAATTTGGACTGCAAAATGTCCCAATCAGTAAGCCTATAGGGACAAAACGACCTTCAGTTGATAACACTGCTGAGTGGAGAGGTGTGTGAAGACCAGTGTCCACTGCAAATGACATTAGCTTACTGCCGTAATGTTATGTTGAGTCTGAAGACAGAGTGATCGATATGGCACCTGTAGGTTTTGCCATTGTGGGGCTTTAAAATATTGAAAAAAAAAACCAACCTGATCCGCTTTACAGAAAAAAGTGGCTTTCACTGCTTCACGTGTACCGTGCACACACACTTTACACAAAGCGTAAACCATTCATACTACTAGTGTAGTCTGGCTTTGTGTCAATCTTTCTCAGGGTCAGATCAACTGTTAATATACCCATCACTCTCAAAAGGAGATTAAGAGCTCTTGTGACAGCTATATCACAAGCTGCTATTTAATCGACCGTAGATGAAAAAAAAAAAAAAACAAACAGCAGGTGCACTAACAAATACAGAGGACTAAGCTCTTTGCGCTGCTCATTGCCCTTGTGCCATTTCAATAGGTCCCCTAGACTGAAGGCCTGATAACAGCAGCATAAAGCAGTGAACTTCTGCAGAGAATTTAGTTCATTTCAGTGTAACACATGGTCAGTGCTCCCTCAGGAAACACACACAGGGAATGTCAGAGTACATGTTATCAAGAGTGTGTTTGTGGTTTGTGGTAAGTGGGAATGTGTGTTAGCCCTTTTCTAACAGCTGTCACATCTAAGTACCTTCAATCATCAAGCTCTGCTGGCCTCAGCTGCCCACAGGTCAAAGGTCAAAATAAGTCACTACAGCCACGTGGCTACAATATGAAGCTTTATTCAATTCTGTTAATATGTGGCCAATATTTCATTATGTGTGCACAAAAAAGCAGTTTTAGAAAAACACACACACACAAACCAACAGAACCACAGTAAAAGAAGCTGCAGATGCATCAAGATTAAAAGCATCAGTACCTGGCAGAAATAACCAAGGTCTGTTCAGAAACAAAGAGATGATGGGGCTCACTGAGTCGTACCAAACCAAATACAAGACAATCATAATTTGTCTTTGGGCTTCCTGAGAATCAGATTTACTCGGTGAAAGTCCTATCTGACATTTCACCATTTTGTTTCACACATCTTATTTCAGGGTGAGAAAAGAAGTTAGTGACACACTGTCTGCATGATAGAGATCATCTGTCCATGATGTCACAAAGGTGACATGTTATAAGGTGAAATTCTGTAATGTGAAGTTGGTTGAAGAACTGGTCTGGATTTTTTCAGGTCTATCTTATTCAAACACACACAAATCCACTTAAAGAGTTACTGTTTGGATTCCTGTCTATACTTAGCCAATTCAACTTGGTATTTTCTGAACCTTCTTGTACAGTCTTTTTAGTATGAGATGTCTTTGTGTTTCCACTGACAGCTCCCTGCTCTACTTCATGAAATGTGAATGTACAGTTACCCCCTGTGTTTTGTTGACATTTGCTTTACTACCTCATGGGGTCCCACACATTCCAAAGCTGTACAATATAAGATCTAATAATCCTGCAAATAATTGCAACCTTTGTTGCATTCAATTTATTTTACTTATAAACTTGTTACTTTGTAAATAGCAGTGCTGAATGTGTAACACTCCTCTTTACTACAAAGTGGATTTCCACATTTGAGAAATACATGTACAGCATAAAGGTTACCCAAAAGCTTAAACCTGCAATATATACATACTTTCTTACCACACACAAACAAGTTGTGAACACAATATCAATAATTGTCACTGTTTTAACTTAAACCAGCCCGATTGAGTTTTCAACAACTTTCTGTTAGTTTCTAACAGTTATTCTTCATGCCTGGTGTACTTTTCTGAAGCATCAGGTGAAACTGAAGGTCTGTCTCTAGACCACAAACTTGTTGTCACATTACAACAGTTGCTTATTTACACATCCAGCAGTTAGGGTTCTTATTATCGCTCATTTGTCATGTTTGTGTCCACCTGAAGAACGTCCAATATCAATGTAATGTAAAAAGTAATTCTGTAGCAGACTTCTAGAACATGTCGTCAATTAAGAATAATCTTGTTCTAATCCATTTAAAACAAGAAACGCAAAGCTAGATATCACTGGCAATCATGCAGTACAAAGGTTTTTCAAATACAGTCTTTATTAGTACTGCTTTTTAAAATAGCAGATTTCCTGTGATTGCATCATCTGCGTTTGCAGCACGCCTGGATGCTTTATGGGTGTTGACAGCTCAAGGTCACCGGCTCAATCAAGATGAGAGACACATGGAGAGTGAGAATTATAATAATGATAATGATAAAGCACAAAAATGCATTATGGAACTTTAAAGTAAAGCCTCAATATTAGACCTTGGTTATTTACTGTGATCACAACCACTACACCATCAATGATCCTATGTGATTATAATAATAGTAGACAGCTCAGATATCCCCCAACACCTTCCTAATGCACATGCTGTAAGAGCCCCACACTGTAATAGCCTTTATCAAAATTCATTAGGAGTGCAAGTGTACCCAGCTATTTCAAAGCTTGTAATACTCTCTACCCATTACTGTGTGCTCTTAGTGTGCTCTTGTTCACATATTTACTCAATCATATTAGAGCAGCATTTTAATGGCCGGGATATATGGACATTAATGTTATGGACGTTAACAAGTAAATTAAATTTGACTAAAGCTTAAGTAAAGTAAGCATAAAAAGCAAGGACATTTAAAGAGGAGCCATAAGCATTGTGGAAATCATTAAATGTAGTAGTTACAGTGTGCTTCATGACCAAAACCGTTCATGGAGGTATTTAGATAGATAGATAGATAGATAGATAGATAGATATTTTATGACAGCCTGTGGAAATTTACTTTGAAATGTACAGCTATTATTGAGATGTATAAGATTCATAATTGGTTGTCTTTAAATATGCTTGAAGCATTACATATTTATGATTAAAGAACCATCCTTAGTTATTAGTTATCATTTAGATATTCTGGTCAGCTGTGCCCTCTGTTCCTTTAGTTGCCACAGAAAAAGTTACTTAACCTTAAAGTAAAAAGTAATTTAAACTAGTCTGTTTTCCTATTTAAATTTGCGCTTCTCTTTCCTTTAAGGTTGCACTAATAAATATTTTTAGATTTACAATGAATCACATGACTTAGTGTAATGGGAAAGAGCTCACCCTTAGTGACAAACCCACAGAGAATCATCATCTTAAACTATACTAAGCTTTTTGCCTCTTTTAGCTGATTGTTTTGGTGTTATGGGGGTACTAGTCAATTTTGTTTTCAGCAGGAGTAAGCACATATTTTTAAATATATTAAAAAAAAAACTTTGGTGACTCCATGGCACACTGCTTGACCAGCACTTAATAGGCGCTAAAAAAGTTTCACTGTGCTATCATGAACAAATAAGAATACACCTTAAAGCTAGTGTGGCTTTAGTTAGTGCATTTAGCCGCAGTGACAACCATAACACATAATGATGTTTGTTGTGCATTCCCCTTTCTCTCTTAGTTTATATGGACTTTTTCATGTCACATTTGTCACATTTGTTTTTACTCTGTAATGGACGAAATTATGTAAAAATAGAAGGACTTATTTGTAAAAATACTCAAGTACAAATACATATAAACTACTTTGTTATAATAACAAGAGTAAATATAATTTGTTTCCTTCCCTGCCAGTGATATTATATATATCAAAGTTTTAATCTTTGCTGTTTTTTTCCTGTGTCCTCTTTTTTTCCTCTTTTCTCTCTTATGTTCAAGCTGCCGATGTAAGGAAAATATAACATGCATTTTTCGAGTTATAGGTACAAGGTAACACATGGCGTGATTCAGTTTCAATCACATTATATTAAGCAGTATTCTTTCTAGCTATTATAGTTAATTTAAAGTGTAGTTTTTTGGTGAAATGATGAATTGCAGTGCCCAGTAAATGCAGTGCAAGAGGTAGCTTCATAACACCAGAGGAGCTTTCATAACACAGGCCATCTGTCCTCTGATTTATATATAGAGAAGTCTGACACTGAGTCAGCTTCCACCGATTTTTCAGATTTTTTCAGATTCAGTTTAGCCTCGTAATGAGTCATGTCTCTACTTTACTGACTTCTGTGTTGAACTTACAATAGCACGCATTGGGGACAATTCTTTATCTAAGCAAGTGGCATGGCATTCTTGGAAAAGTTTGCAAATGACTTGACTTCCTTTGAAAACACTTCCTTCTTCGTTTCCCCACACACACACACCTCATTTCCTCTGCACCAGTTATCCATGCATGTGAGCCAAACTACCAGTTAAGCTTCCTTGTTAAAAAGATACAAATCAGCTTAATTGAGAGCAGATGGTATGGAAGTATGAGTGTGTACGGAGGGTGGCACATTACAGGACATTTGTACCTGAATGAGGCCTGTGTTATGAGGTGAAGTGGGCACTCCATGCAACCAGCTGGCAGCTGATAATAAGGCAGTCTGAACTGTTCCTAGCTGTGGTTTTCAATTTAACAGCCTTTGCATCAGGCACAGGTGGGGAAGAAGCCTGAGAGCTTCTATAAAGGCCCAAAAATAATGACGAGTGACATTCCGCCGACAAAAAGCTGCATTGACGCAGAGCTCTGCCTGTGAAGCAACACGTTGACATGTTAACAGGAAGGGGAAATAACTAGCTGACTTTCTTGAGTGCCCTGACTGCTGACTGTGTTTGGCTGCTATTATGAATGCAAAGCTGCAAATACACACCAAGCCCCAGCGTCCATAACCATTGCCATAACCTGTGAGCCATGGACATGCTGAAAGTCAGATGAGACGGACCGGCTGTAATATGAATTGCAATTTCTACACTCATTCTGGATGGGCTGTCCTACGCCATTTCAGTCCTGTAAGCCTCTGTGAGTGTGGAATAGCCTACTTAAGTATACACTCCTGAATATTTACCCATTAAAACCCCTGATTGATTTGGACATAGACTCTTACCTTCAGCCCTGTGAAATGCCTCAGACTGTCAGAGGGGACTTTGTGAGGCAATCAAAGAAAAATATCAAACTATTTATTTTCAACTGAACCTCATTTCAAATAGTTTATTTTGCAATTGTAATGATCAAATGTCCAGTGTCTGATTATTATTTTCCTCCTCTTCTCCTCCTCCAGTTGGGCAAAAGGAAAGACTTATTTAGCTGGAGATGAAAGGATGAGGTAAGACCAGGGATACTTCAGAGGGCTCACTGTGTGATGTGCTGTTTGAAGCAGATGCACACGGACCATTTCAAAGACATCTGGAGACCGAATGGCCAGTGGCACTGCGTTGCCATGGCAGCCACATGCTGCACTATCATCCACTCTTATCCAAGCAACCTCTAGTTAGAAAAAAGTATGATCATAAAAATAATCTAAAGTAGAAGACAGATGGTGAAATTATGATTTGTTACAGCGTGTGGTGTCTCTAACTGTCTCACTGCCATCTGAATAACCACATAAAAAAAAAGTCAATACATTGCAGGTATTTTGACAGCAGGATGTTTATAAGGCTAAATTCATTCTAGAAGACCCTCTGGCTTAGTTTTCTCCACAACTGTATTTGCTATGAGAACAAAAGAAAATCCACAATAAACAGAAATATGAGTCCATTAGAAATTACATTTATTTTTGTAGTAAAAACTAATGTCAGCATGTCTTTTTATGTATTGTTAATGTTTTTTTTTTCATAAACAGGAAGAAAAAGGGTCTTTGGAGAAATAGAAATACTCCTTTTCTCTCAGCCTGCTGGTGGGTTGTGTGTGAGTTTTATTGACAGCAGTGAGCAGTATATACTACATACTGCTTTTCATAGCAGTATTAAGAAGTACTGAGAGGTAGTAAGAAGCTGTGACATGTATTTATTTTGCAATATTCCAGATTTAAATGGTTTGTGCTTTAGGAAAGCATAAGTACTACTACTAGTACAGCAATAGTACAGCTAATGACATGA
Organism: Scortum barcoo; assembly: GCA_023238725.1. NCBI lineage: Eukaryota > Metazoa > Chordata > Actinopteri > Centrarchiformes > Terapontidae > Scortum > Scortum barcoo. The sequence goes on from CM041550.1 coordinate 25,434,669, forward strand.
CTATAATGACTACTACATACATACTACCACCACTACTGTAGCACTCACGCTGTGAAAAAAGAAAAGTTATGATGTGGATTTTCATGACACTCTTAACTATTAATATTTACCTGAGACATAAGTCATGCCCATTTCCTTCTTGAAAAAAGAGTCACATGTGACATTATCCTTGTTTACATCGAACTGTGCCTTGTTGACTGATGTTATGTGTGTTTGCTCTCATGCCACCCTGTTTGGCTATAGCCACTTTAATTCAACACAATTCAACACAGACAAAAATGATCTCATGTGTCTTGTGTGTCATTTCACTCATGCAGGACCATGAGTCAGTCAGATAAGGTTAGCCTGGTAAGATAAATGTTGGTTAATGGTTGTTGTGACCATCCAGTGCTTTGCATTATGGGACATGGTAGGCGAGGTGGACCTGTCAGAGGAATACTGGAGGTCTTTTCCAAATCAGTACAACATCCGACTATTTTTGACATACTGCAGATTCTGCTTTGGTTGCATACTGTATACCACACGCTACATTTCAGCCAAATCACTATGTACTGCTGGTATAGTTAGGCTGTTTCAAATACAGCTAGTGTCGTTAGTGGTATTAAAGAGTAAAAGCAGCACCAGCATCTGGATCCAGGTGACATTTGCAGGTATGGTTACATGCTGTTTAATGTCCTGCAGCCAAACAGCTAATTAGCTGTCTAGTCTGCAAACTGCAAAGCAGTGCGCTTTTCCCCATGAATACTCCCTCAGCAAGCTTAACAACAGGACGTGTTCATGTTTGTAAGTTAGATAAGAAGGAGACTAAAGCAAGAAAGCTAATATAGTTGTTGTCCTGTAGCTCTAGTGTTGTTTAGCAGACTGTCTGACTCAGTGTGACGCCTGTTCTGCCCAGAACACTGACGTTACTGCTTTATGCAAGATTTAATTGGGCATATTGAAATAAAGTCTCCATCTATGTAGAAGGATACCAGAAGCGTGCTCTGTCAAAGTAATGCAGAACTAGGAACACTAGGAGAAAACTATAAATGAAAAACATGAAAAACAGATATATCTGTTGTTTAGTTTTTTATTTATTTTTTTTGTACTACACAGATCCTGTGCTAAGCTCTACCTTCTTGTTACCTGTGCTGCACTGATTTTACACATCATCAGAATCAGAATTAGATTTTTTGCCACACATATGGAGTTTGTCTTGATATGTTGGTACATAATAATAAACAAAGTAAGTAGAAAAGTATAGGAGATGGTGAATGCAAGTACTACAAGGTGGCATAAAGGAGCATAAAGTGAACATACAATAAAAATAAAAGACAAAAGAAAATATTATAATATAAAGATTAAGACAATATATAAAATATGACTTATTTAAATAAAAGAACTGTACAAATTAAGTAGGAATGTGTACAACATTGGACAGAATGTGCAAAAGTTTACAGGATTTAAGTAAGTTGAGGAAAAGGTACATTTTCAACGTGCAAATTATAGTCTAAACAACGTGTGTTAAGGTAAAGCAGTGAGTCAAGTGCGTATGTTAATGTAACATGTAGTGGGGTGGCGGGTAAAGAGTCAATAGTATCGAAAGTGTCAGATAGGGTCCTTGTTGATGGGGCCAACAGCAGCTTTTGGTCCTGATGGGTCACATCCTCCTTCCAGAGGGGAGTGTCTCAGACAGTTTGTCTCCAGGTCCACACTGTCAACATGGGAGTCACATAGGGTGATGGGGGCAGTAGGGGCTGTGTTCTTCTTGAAGTCCACAATCATCTCCACTGTCTTTAGAGCACTTAGCTTCAAGTTGTCCTGTCCACGATAGGCCACCAGATAGTCAATCTGCCACCTGAAGGCCGACTCACGCCCATCAGAGACGAGGCCAGTGAGGGTGGTGTCATCTGCAAACTTCAGGAACTTGATAGACTGATGACTGGAGTTGAGGCTGCTGATGTTCAGGGAAAAAAGCAGAGGGGAAGGAATTCACTCTTAAGGGGATCCGGTGCTTATGGTCCATGAGTCAGAGACTCACATAGCTTTGATCACAGCACAAGGCCCTCAAATGCCTTCATAACCAGAGGTAAGGACAACACGTCTGTATTTTTGGGGATGAGGACAATGGTGGAGGTTTTAAAGCAGGCAGGTGATGGAGGAGGTGTTAAAAATGCCTGTGAACACCAGAGACAGCCGATCAGAAGAGTGCTTCCTTGGTCCTCCATAGCTTCATTTGTCCTTGCCAGGAATCTGGTGGACCATGACATGCAGTGTCCCAGTGCAGCACAGGGACAAAGTGATAGGCTCTGCTTACTGTAACATAACAAGGATCCAGAATCTAACACTCCCATGTCAGGAATTTTATAAACTGTCTGTATTTGGGGAGTTCTTGATTGGAGTTAATATAGTTAAAGTCATCTAGCACCATAACTTATGAGTCCAGGTTTATCTGCTCCACAGCAGTTTCTGCCCTAAACACATGAACACCAACCAGAATTAATGAAACAATGTCACGCTGGGAGTATTCCAGATCAGGAGAACAATGTGTTTGAATGTAACATCTTTACCAGCCACTGTTAGTGTAAAAACAGATAGCACCATCTTTCATTTTGCCTTGAAGTCTGAAGAGCTGGAAGCCTGCCAGCTGCAGAGCAGGTTCTGGTATCAATCTACGCAGCCACATCTCGGTGAAGCACAAAACCTTTTGATTTTCTGAGTTTACCTACCAGAAGCTGAAGTTTGCCCAGTCTGTTGCACAATGAATGCACCTTGGAAAGCATGTAGAAAGTTCAGGGTACCTTTGACCAGAATGTCTAATAATTCCACTGATGGTGACAAGAAAAAAGGAGGAAATACATCTGTGATGTTGGTCTGGTTTTTGTCCAGATGTTCATAAGCTCTTCTGTGGTGAAAAAACTCCAGGTATCCTATAAACTGAATTAACAAACAAAACTAAAAAAAAAAAAAAAAAACTATGCACATTCATCTGTTGAATTCATAAAAAGTATTAAATGATTTTTATGAAATGAAAAAAAGAAAGAAATTGTTGTGTCATTGATTCAGAAGTAGAATTCTGACCAATAGTTGATTTTGTTGTTTGTTTTATTCTTACTTTATCTATATATAAAAAAAAAGATTTCCTCTTTCTCCTCTTCCTATCCAGCTCTCTGAATGCTCCTGAAATAAATGACAAATCTCAGTTTTTAGAATGGACAGATTGCTGCTGTTAAAATCCTAGTGCGTGGTAAGCAAACCATATGCTCTGATTCTCCTACACCTATGCTGGTAACACAGTAAACACATACAGCACAGGCCAGCTGTCTGCTCAGGCTCAGAGAGTGAAGAAAACACAAGGAAGCTCAGGTCAAAACTACATGGCATGTCATCAACGCTTTCATCACAGATGCACAAAAAAATCAGTCATGCAAACACCAAAACTATGCACTATCATAGCACTGACATGAACACATTTCCTGTTACTGAAGAGACCTGTTATGAATGTTAATGCTGTCAGCAGCCTGACACAGACATGTCTTGGCATGAAAACACAGGCATCCCTTCTGGAGCAGATGTTATTTATGTTTTTTTTGTTGCCTCCTGTCTAAGAATGCATGCACATTCAAATTGATATTTTCCCAACTTAAAATGAAAGCCATCATTCACATGGCATCTGCAGGAGACAGTAAAAACTCTGCAGGAAGACATCTCTCCTTCACTTCAAGTACAGACTTTGTCTCAAGGAGACTCTGCTCTTGATATTATAATTAGCTTGCACCCCCAACTCGTGAATATTGCTCAGGTATTTCCTCATACACAGCATACCAGTGCCTCTAGCATGGAAAGACATCCAATAACTTAATGTAAAATATATTCTGTGGTGTAACGAGAAATAGATATCAGGAGTGTTAAAAATGACAAAAAAATTCCTTGACAGAAAGAAAACTTCTTTGTCAAAACGTTTTCCTCAAGATGTGTAACATGCTAAATAATACAAGGTATTAAGAGGATGGTATAAAGATCACACGAGTGAAACGAGCCCCGAGAAACTGAATGTAATCCAGAATTGGATCAAGCCACGGGCTGCTCTTCGCTGGGCGTAACGGCGGCGCCCTGTGTAGATGGAGAGAGGTAGATGTGGAAAGATAAAAAAAGGGGTAAATAAAGTGAAATAAAAACTGAGAAATACACAGAGACAAAGTAAAGCGCCTGAAGCTAAAAACAATCTCATGAGCTCTGTTCCGCCGAGGACCACATATAAGGTCAGAGCTTTCATTCTGTCCTTTCATTTTGGAAGAAAAAAAATTGGACCACCTACTATGACTGTTTGCCACTTGAAATATTAGTTCTTGTCTGGTGTGATTTTTTCCCTTTTTTTTGGGGAAGATAGACACATCTTGGCTGAAAACTCACAGGCACAGGAAAGTGAAACAACAAACAGCAGAAGTTGCTGAGAGCAGAGCAACAAACACACTAGCAATCACTCAGAGACACAAACAAATGCAGTTGACATGAGCACTAAGGCTATGTCCCTTTTGTCAGCCTCAAGCCTTTGCTACTTTGACAGTTCTCATCTCTGAGATTCAACATTGTCGACACTGCAGAACCCAACAGACTTAATGTCAGTAACAGGAAAGCAAGTGTTACGATAAACTAGATTTTTTGCCTTCAGGTTCAATTGAATAAATGAGTTGCAAAAGTAACCAAGCTCAATGTAAATGACTCATTTACCTTCAAAATTTAGGGTTAGGTGAGAAGAGAGATAGCTGTGTTAAAACAGTACAAAAACTGAAGTTGTGGAGCCCCCCAGGACTATGCGCTCAGCCCATTCCCGATTAGGCTGAACAACCGAGATTGCAACCCCGACACATAGAGGACTCTGTTGCATGGTTTGTGCACAGCCCGAGACAGGAGGGCACTGCAGCAGGTGATTAAACGTGCCCTGAACATCACTGGTACCCATCTACCATCATCATCTGTGATATCAGACAGGTAAGATGCCTGCACAGAGGCCAAAGGATACAACAAGACAATACCAACCAACAGCCCTGCTGACAAACAGTAATGGTTAACCTGGCTGCCATCTGGCAAGCTACACAGAAGTATCTGCTGTATCACCGTCAAAGTTGAGAGCAGCTTCTTTCCTGTCATACGAGTTTAAAGCTAGGTTGATGAGCTTTCAGCACTCTACTTGGTGAGTATAGTTATTATAGATAGAGACAATGGCCAAACCTACAAAAATAGGTGTTGAAGCAATAAGTGACAAGAAAGACTGGTATAGACCTGAGATCACTTTGACATTTCTAAACATTTACATACAGAGGGAAACTGTACCAGCAAACACTAAGAGGTTAATACACAGGCACAAATCTTGTTTTTAGGCACAGGAGTCACTGTTGGCTAACAGAGCTCAAAGTGCCCCATCACACCAGCTTTTACAGGTTACGGCAGACAGAAAATCAATGGCCTTAACCTGTTTGCAGTAAAAATCAACTGTGAGAGTAATAAGGGTCCATTTCCTGTTTAGGGCTGGTTCAGAGAAAGACTCCAGTCCCTCTCAGAGGACTCTGTATGTCTTATACCTGAGGTGCCTCAGCACAAGCACCAAAGACAGCTGATGCAAATAGCTACATTGACCCAAGGTCAGTGAATCAGACTTCAGTACGACCATCCCAACCCTTGAGGACCAGCACCACACCATTATATCAATCTGTCTGCCTTCAAAAGCAATTCCAACACATCAATAGTGTTCTATTGTGGAGACCAGACATGGCCACAAGGGCCGATCGATGCTCATATATTCCTTCGGTAGATACTCTCTTTGTCTCTCGCAAGGGTTGAGAGGAGTATTTACCAGGCATGGGCTTTGCTCTAAAAGCACGTCTAATTTATTGGTAAGGCTAGTGATGGGGACTAACATGAAAATTACAGAAAGCAGAGAATGCATTGATTTTGAGAAAGCTGACTGGGGACTATTGCAAACACAGAGAATATCTGGCAGCCAAATTAATACGATAACAATACACTGCAAAAACATTGGAGATATCTGTCTACTATAAAAGCACGGGTGGCAAATGGGGACATTGGTGCACTGAGAATCTTTGTGGAGAATGCTGATTGAAGTTCATAGGCAGTGGGTGATTTATACAGATTTTAACAAGCACATTTGTAGGTGCAGAAATAAATATTGCTGTTTTTCCCTTAAGCTCCCATTTCTTCCTCTTTCCCTGTAGTTGACATGAGCAGTGCGCTTCATAATTTCTGCCCACAAGGGGGGTGGCCTTTATCCAGCTTCATATTCTCTTTTTTAGTAAGTAATTTTAGAAAAAAAATGTCATTTAAATTTCCATCTCCATATGAATAGAACATATCAGCACAGCAAACAAGCAAAGCAACAGTTAGCAAACATGAAGTAGTTTCACTGTTGATGAGCACTGTTGGCAAATTTACAGACGGCAATGATTTTCCTTTATCACATCTCCTAGAAAGACACATTTGTGTTCATGAGAGGTTTTTAAGAGCAAAGTGCTTCAGCCACCAGCCCCACTTTCTCTTTATGTTCTAATATTCTAATGTACTAATATTTACTAATACAAGTATTAATAATAAAACTACTGATTATACGTTTGATGTCATCATTTTATAGCACATTCAGTTATTTCTTATTTTGGCCAAAATATATTTTTAATGTGCCAAGGCCTCTGTCAACACATGGTAATAACTGCAAGCTTTGACAAATATTGATATTGTGTAGTACAGCAAATCTACTGAGCCAGATGTCAGAGGGGAAACTTAGACATTTTCTTTAAATGAATAATACTTAATCTCAAATTACAAATCAATAAGATCATACATACTAAACAACTATTCAACTCTTCAATGTGATTTGAATATACAGATATTCATATTTGGATATTTGTTTTTGTTGACGGGAGGACTGTCCTCCCACCAACAACCCATAAAGGAGGCAAAGAGGAAATAGTATGATAGTCTAAAAATGTCACAGAACGTTTTACAGAGGATGTCAAGGAGATGGATGGTGTATGTACCACTAACAGACCCACCCCGTCTACCTCCAGCACTCTTTTTAGCACAAAGACAATATTTCTCTAAATTTAAAGCGGCAATAACAATGTTTTTGTCAACTTGGTGGAATTACTTCAAGAAAATCACATTTGACATATCATGGTCTTATTCATAGGTTACAGCTAATGTCACCCTCATTATATCACCACAGAGATGTATTAAAAAAGACATTTGATCATAGTTTATATCAACAAAATATCAAAATTTGCTTGTTTTTATTGCAAAAATACTAACTAGAGAGACCTTTGTACTGCAATACTTAGGATATTCAGTTGTTTTTTGCAACACAAGAATGCAAATTTTTTAAATCTGTTTTATTAAATGAGTTGTTTGTAGTGTGGTTAACGTGAATTTGAGTGAGTCAGCCTTGTCTCTTCACATGGCTGCTCTCAGAATTGTTCTTTTATCTTTTATATTAAATGACACACATCATTTCATTCTCCATTACCCCATCGATGCAGCAGCACCGATGGCCGCTCTTTTCTCACTTCCTGGCTCAAATCACTGGCCTTATGATGCCCCACTGTTGCACAGTAAATCTGTCCGAGGAGGGCTTGAATGTCACTCAAAGCTTTATGCAAACCTTGACTACATGAACCCAGAAAATACATGGTCAAGAAATCAGTCTTGAAATAAATATTACTTTTATCACCGAGCATGCTGAAAGAAAAAAAACACAAGTCACATGTTGCTGTCACAAACATTGCCAAAGATAAATAACACACAGTGTAAATATGTAGTGTAGACAATGGAGTGTAAATCAACTTTTACATAAACTTCTCAGAACCTGTATGAAAAGCCATGAAGGTTTATATATCAAAATGTTTTTTTTGGTTTGTTTTATTTTGTTTTGTTTTGTTTTGAGGATTATGTAGTCCTCACTTGGGAGACAACAGCAGGTTTAGGTTTAGGCATTTATACCAATAACCACCACCGGGTAACATTTACTGCCATATAAAAATGCTTAATGTTTAATTAAATTACTCACAGTTGGTTGATCAGGGTGTGGTACAGTAGTGTGGTGTAGTGGTTAGCGCTGTTGCCTCACAGCAAGAGGGTTCTGGGTTCAATCCCTGGTTGACACAGGGCCCTTCTGTGTGGAGTTTGCATGTTCTCCCTGTGCCTGTGTGGGTTCTCTCTGGGTACTCCAGCTTCCTCCCACAATCCAAAAGACATGCAGGTTAGGTTAACTGGTAACTCTGAAATTGCTCCTAGGTGTAAGTGATTGTCTGTCTTTCAATGTCAGCCCTGTGGCTGACTGGCATCCAGTCTCGCCCAAAGATAGCTGGGACAGGCTCCACCACCCTGTGTGTGCTCAGGATAAGCAGGTTTAGAAGATCCTTCCTTTCCTTCACCAGATTAAGCTGTGGTGTTGCTCTTCCTTTGTTGATTAACTCAAACTTTTCATTCTTAGGTTGGTGACTTCCACCATGAGACAGCAGGTTAGCTAGCTGGTGTACCGGTGTTTTTTTCACGCTAGCTTGTGATTGGTTCTCCCCACAGCGGGCGGAATACGTCATAAAGTTAGCAATAATAAAGCCCCCACCCAATGAGAGGGACGCTGTTATTGGTCAATTTTGAAATTAGTATCGCACTGAATTACTACTTCCAGGCTCTCTGTAAATTTGTAACAGACCACCAATCAGAGCTGAAAGCAGGTATTTTCTTCCTAGCAAGTGCAGAGGTGGCAGAATTCTGATTGGTTGGCAATGGTTCATTTTCATTTAACCCTTTATATTCCAACACAAAGTGAATAAACCATTTTGAAGGGTTTATTTCCTCAGAAACATTTCGTATATATATTGATTGTCAAATTTTGAAGAGGGCCCTGACGGTTCCCCTGTGGCGTATTGTGTTGCTGTAACTGTTTTTTTAAACTAAGCAGTCATATTGTGCACAACATTTACTGGTTACTGCATTTTGAACAGTGACAGACCAGTAACTTAAACTGTCTTAAGTTCAAATGTAATTTCCGTCTTTTACTCATTCAAACCATTCCAAAGCCATAAGTACAAAAACATGCCAATATAAGCACTCTTTATAAGGGCAGCAGTTCACATCATGATTGTTTCTGTGGTTTTCACAGTTTTTCAGTTTTTCCTGTTTTAACAACAGGAAGTACCTGAGCTGACAAAGTAACTGCTATAAACTTCAAAAGAAACACATGAAGGCTCTAAAATGTCCTTATCTAACTTTTCATGAGCATGGGATAGTTTCTGGTGTGCTAGTTTCTGACTGATTATTGGAAAAATTGGAAACATTTCCCAGCTTGGGATCAATAAAGTATATCTATCTATTGGTGGTCACTCTATCAGGTTTTGTTAATACAATACAAAATGAAGCTATAGCATGCTTTATAGTGAAATCAAAATAAATAGTCACATTTAACCTGTAAAATGGGGAGTCCTGTTATGAATATAATTGATGATGATTTCTGCCTCTCCTATAGGAAGCTAACTTAGAACCAGAACTGCCAGATGTTTTATTTCAGAACTGCCAGATGTTTTATTTCTATTTCCTATTTTTTATTTTATATTGTTATTTTATATTGTATTTTTACCTCCTATTGTTATTATAGTTTTTGCATTTTTAGTGAAACTTGCATGTCCTTATGTTTCCACCTTTCAAGCTGCTGGAACTGGAACTGTGAATTTCTCTTGGAGATTAATAAAATATCTATCTATCTATCTATCTATCTATCTATCTATCTATCTATCTATCTATCTATCTATCTATCTATCTATCTATCTATCTATCTATCTATCTATCTATCTATCTATCTATCTAACTAACTAACTAACACTGGCAGCAACTGGGGACAGGACAGAGTAGACATCGTGCTGTTTGCTTTAATTTAGCATTGGGTGATATCATATGTGTTTAGTCTTGCCCACAGATACAAACTGTGCTAAAAACAATGCAGTGGACACAATACAGAACACTTTGAGCTCTGGTTCTTTTTTACCTGTTTACCTGGTGATTTGAGGGCCTCAGTCCACCGGTCAGCATTAATGGATCAGGAGGCAGAGTGGGTCATTTTCATCATGTTTTCTTAACGTCAATATACAACCATGTAGGCAAAGTGAGTCTATGGTTGTTCTTATGCTCTTATAATTTCCACTGAGGACTCCTACTCTGTTCTACTACTGCACTTTTTATAACAGAAACACTGAGCAGTAACATGAAGGACACAGTGTGGTCTGTCATATTCACGGGGCCACCAACAACCTTAGTTCCACACCAACATACTTTCAGCCAGTGCCATGTGAGGCGCTGTTCACACTGAGCAAGATGATGGGCATTGTGTGACTGACCAGCTGACTCCTTCATTTCCTGTCCTAACAGCCTCGCCCTGCTGTGCTGCACAGACCCCATGCCAGCAGGCTCCATCGTACTGGACAAACTACCTGAAAACAGCAGCAATCAAGTGCTTTTAAGAAAATGTAATTTTCTAAACAGCAGCACTGTGTGTTTGTGTCTGTGTGTGTAGAGAGACAGTGCTGGGGAAGCTACAGTGAAATAAGTGGTTAGGATGAGGCTGCTGAAAGATTTATACAGATGGATGACAAATTCAAGGAAAAAATCTGAAAAGGCATAGAAACATATTGAATGCAGATGCTTCCATACAGGGTTTAATGGGTTCACTTATTGATTATAATTATAAAAATAATATGAATCATTTGTCCTGAGCTTCTCAACAAGCACATCTCTGGGAGCAACGATGCCCCCTATTTATTTCAAAGAGCCAACTCCTAATATTCACATAATAGTAGCAGATAGAAATGCACATTTTTCTTTTGAAAACTTTCTGTAAATTTGTTTCAAATATGTATTTGCAATATGCATGGTCTATACCATTTGTACTGGTTAACATTACTTTTGCAAGTAATGTTAACCATTTTCACCCTCCCTTGCTAAGGCTGACATATTTGGTCATAAAGTAATGTGAATATGAGTATTGGATCAATTAAACTGACCCGATGGTGCCACTCACACTCAACTGTGGTATCATATCATGTCATAAATATTTGGAATGAAATATTCTTCAATATTCTTCAATATATTCTACCTGAATTTACAGAAATACATTTTTCTTGTTAGTTTATCCTGATTCATTTTTCTCAAGTCTCTATTTTATGTATTTTGTAATTATCAGGTGACTGCATCAACTACAGTAAAGCTCTAGCTCTGTTTATGGCCACTGGCTGGTATCACCTGATCTTATTCACTTAATCTTAAAAACAGTATGACATCTGCAAATAATCCACAGAAAGATTTTGTGACTGAGTGACAGTTGGCTCTCTAAGGTTTTGACAGCCCCAAAATGGCAGCATAACTCTTCACCGGCCGCTCTAAATCAGTGCCATTCAATCCACATGCCAGTTGTGCCCTGCTGCCCCCCCGCCCCCCCACCTCTCCTTTAGTGCTGTGTCTGTCCAAGCAAACTAAATAACTATGACTTAAAATGCTACTAGGCTGACAGGCCTTGAAAAGGCGCTGTCTGCCCCTCATGACACATAGCTCCCTTTGATCCCCTGCCGTCAAGACCAACAGAGCTCGTCATAAAAACCTCAAACCTCAATGAACTTTTTGAGATTGCCTTTTTTCTTCTTCTTGATCACACACACACACACACACACACACACTCTCCTTGTTCTCCCTCTCTGCATTGCTCTGTTGCATCTCTGCAGTTTTTCTCCCTTTCCTTCACTAATTCTTTTTTTTTCCCTCCTCTTTGCTCCCTATTGTTTTTTTTGTGTCTGTCTCTTGATTTGGTTTAATGACGACATCTGACACAGTATAGTAATCATCTGAAATGATTCCCCCTGTGGCTCGTGATAAATGCAGTGAGGAAACTGGTAACAGCAGATGACGATTGGCAGCTTTGTGATTTGCATATCTTCTGTTTAACTTTCTGTGCCAAAATTTACAACAGGGGAATATGTACACACAGCGGGGGAACCATATTTGGAATATTTTCTCACCTGACTTTTGGCAACACATTCTGAGAGCCACAGCATGTTTATCCTCATGCTGCTTGAAAGTAAGGTGGCATTTTGTTATGTAACTGACTGAAACGGTAAACCTGACTGTACTGTAAGTGATGCTGAAGATTCACGTGGTAGCCAAATCCATTAGCAATTGGACTGTATGACATCTGGGGATTTTCTCTGCTTGTTGACATTGGTGCTGACTTTCTCCGTTTATGACTTATTCATTTTACACGGTGGCAGAATACTATTGGAATTGAAAAATACTTCTTTATGTGAGATCTGCTCTTGAGGGTAACATGCAGAGACTAGCTAATGCTGCTATTTATATCAGATACAGCCTCTTTAAACAAGCAGCTCTCAGCAACAGTCCACCTTGCTGCATCTAAACTGACCCCAGAGTTGCTGTTCTGAAGCTGACTGACCTCCCTGTGAATGAAAGCAGCACACATACAGTGCACATTTACAAGTAAACCTATTGCTACCAGTGCATGCTTGATATAATTTCATTTAGTTTGATTCAATACTTAACTTTGTGTCACCTACTCTGTCCTTTCTGAAGCAATTTTACCTATCTAAACTGTTGTACAGCGTGACATTTCTTGTGTTTCTTTAAATAATAATATGACTAATAATTCAATTATGACTTGATCATGGGCACTTGAGCTGTGTTAATACTTGCCTCTGGCAATGATTCTGGGCCTTCTGTGTAATGGATGGTCTTATCACCCCTTCCTTTTTGGAGAATTTATCCATGCATTGAAAATAAGAACCATGTCAGGACAGATAATTTTGAAAATTTGTATTTGGAAGACTGTGTCTGACAAAACCTCTCTTTTACCAACTATGTATAATGCACTACATTTCTCTCCCCATTTTATGTCAGTGTCCATTCTGAATTTGAAATTTCACTGAAGTTCACTGAAAAAAATCCCACAGAAGTTTCTGGCATGTATGCTATTTTGTGCTAAAAATCCCATAATTCAAAGCATTGCATTTTATGGATACCTACATATCAAACATTCAGAATTGTCCAAGTATCCTTCTTGTTATAGAAGACTGTTGTGTTTATTACATACATATGTTAGGCAGTACTTTTTCTGTAGATTTTGGTTAAAACACCTTTGTGCCAAACAGTATGTTAACATGCTCACAATTAGATATACTGATTTTTAACAGGGATGATGTTTATGTACAAAATATTAGTTGCTAATTTGCACAAAAAAACCCAAGTGAGACAGATAAATTTGTAATTAGTTTTGTGGGTATTCAGTCATACAAGCAGTGGACATGTGATCATGTAGAAAATTAAAATTTGTCCAGTACTTTGGCCTTTGTCCACAATTCTTTCTGTGGGGAATATGAATAGCTGTACAAAATTTCATGACTTATCCCCTATCCAAAAGATGTCATGACATTTCAATTAAACTAATATTTCAACTTCCTGGTAGGACAAGGTGACAAGTCAGAGGACTACTAATGTTGTAACAATTCATCCTTTGGAAAACATAAATATAATATATTTGCTATAATATAAAATACAGATTTTACTGAGAACACTTACATTACAATTTAGCATTTACCTTTATATAATAATTCTCAGCTCTAGCTACAGTGGCTTATTCAAGTAACATTAGATAGTCCTCTTGTCATGTTACAGGCCAAAATTACCATTTTATTTAAAGTTTGAAAATTGAGGAAAAATATTTTAATGTTGTCAACTTGTGAAATGGCTCCTTATTTTACATGTACACTTATAGTATTATGACTTTGAACCATGGAACCTTTTAGTTCAAAGTAACGGAGTCCTCCAGCTCCAAGAAAATGACATGCCCGCTGGCCTTTGGTCACCTTTAGAACATTACTGATGTGTCAGCCTACAATGCATTTGTCATGTGAAGTTTTTCCTGAGTCCTCCTGAACGTTTCAAGGATGTACAAGCTGCTGGAACTGTGAGAGGCGCATCTTGCTCAGACGCTGGAGAAGGCACTCCTTATACTACATATTTACACATAGCTCACCATGAGGATCAGCAATAAGACAAAGAGTTATCATCATCTTCATTGTTTCTAGGTTACTGCTGGAGGAAAAGGATGAGGCACCAGATCTGATCTGATGACTTCAAGACTAGTGTGACATGTGTGACGGCAAAGTTCATCGCACAAAGCACACCATGACAAGGTGTCTCTCGTGTTCAGTCCACACGCACACACACACTTTCACACACACACACACACACACACACACACACATTCTTATTGCTCATATAATTTCTCTTCATTTGTCTTAAATATTGAATAAATAAAGTTTACTTTTAATACAAATCCTCGTGACTCAATTTTAAGTGGCTTGATATGAACAGAATGGATCAGTTTGACGCTGAACAAAAGAGGTGTCTCATCTCCACTTATCAACATCACCCGAGTTTACAAATGCTAAACAAATTTTTGACAAATAACTGTTTTGTAACACTAATGTCTTTTAGATCTATTTTTTTCCAATGTACAAAATATTTGAACATGTATTTTGTTGAAAAAATTATATTTTATCCTAATAGAACCATGATCTATTAGAATAAAATCACTTAATTGTTCATAATGAGATATTAAGGTTTTTTTTTAAATTATTTATTTGGTTTCTGACAGCTTTTGGATGATTAAACATGCACCAGGTCACACTGACCCAGGAACATTAAGCTCTCTCTGACAAATTAACATAACAAGACACTTACAAAACTATCTAAATTGAACCCCCACTGAGCACTCTAAAATAATCCCTCAATTAATGATGGTGGTGGAGTGTTGTTAACAAGTTGCTCCAAAACATCTGGTGACTATAGTAACATCTGCATTGGTTGTGTTTTTCCACTCATTTATCCAGGTTTTAACTCAAACTTGTCATCCATGTCAGCCGTGATGTTTGATAGCAGTTTAATGTCATCTTGATGACACACTGTTCTTTTGCACTCTTTTTAATTAATCGGTCCATCTCCTACTCCTACCCCTTCAAACTTTTGTTTCCAAATTCTCTTGAAAAATAAAAGAAGAGAGCCTTTTTATTTTTATCATCAAGCATCAATCAGGTTATTTAGGATGTAGTGTAATGTGATTGATGCCACTTCCCAGTGACAGTGTCACCAAAATGCATCAAATATTTTTAATTCACTTCTTCAGACTGCAGTTTTGGACCATATTCAGCACTCACAGTGGCCCTCGTTTATCAGTTCAACAAAGAAACCAGCACAGATCTGAGTGCAGAAACCATGTTAGGACAGGGATCACATGTGATTCATGAAAATCGCCAATCCCAGTGCATGAGTGATCAGGCGTTGATAAATGAGGCTGCTGAAAACAGCTGTCATTTAAACATCACGCCCCTTTATAGTCTCGCCTTTAGAGTTTACGACAGAGAGAAATGTGATCTGTCCAAGAGTTCAAGTAAACAACTTGGCAGTCTGCAAAGTGGCATCAAAGGATGAATGCTGAATGGAATGAAATCACTGCTGCGGTCAACAGTAAACTTCAGTTATTTCATTTATACATCTGTGATATGTTTATTCCATACATATAATTGCTATTACTCCACTAAATTATATCACAATTAATTTACCATTAATGTCAGGAATAGATGACAAATAGTTGATGTGGGCCTTTGCAAAGTAGATATTTTGCCGTAGGCTACATATTTTTAAATGATGAATACATCTCTGCAAATGAGACATATGATGAGATGCCACTCAGAATGGTCTTATAACCATTCTCAACCTCAGCAACATTTACCATGCTTTGATCGTAGCCTGTGCAAACATCCATATTGATAAATGGTGAGCTTTTCCTGGAAATGGGGGTAAATGAGGGCCAAAGTGTGCTTGTATGTTTCTCATGTGTGCATTAGCCTGTTTGTACTTCTTTAATACACGTGTATCCATGCCTGCATTTGTGTGTGTATTTATGGGTGTACTGTATGTGCTCTATAGGGCAACCACAGCCAAAGCAGTAGGCGTCATGTCTTGTTTCGAGTGCAAAGCAAAAAGTAGGCTACAGTGTTCTTTTACAGCACCTCCATCTTTGCCATAGGGGAGAAATGCTGCTGATTTAGCTCCTTTCACATTACACCATACATGACCAAGCAGACCTAATTTATTTTCTCTCCTTTTTTCCCCCTGTTACTTCTCTTTCTCTGTTCCCTTACAGCAGCTTTCTATGTCTCTCTGCTCCAATATCTCCCTCCTCTTCTGGGGCAAACATGGGGAAGATTTTACAATCTTACATTTAACGCAACACTGCCTAAGATGTGATCCAAATGTTTGGCAGTTTTTCTACTGGCTACTACTGGCTCTGCACATGTCTTCCCTAACTGCCCTACGGCTACATCCACAAAACTGCTACAATCACAGGCATCCAAATGCTTAGCAAGGACAGCAGCAGTTAAAGTAGTTTTATTAGCTGTGTCATTGTGAGAAGCTCAGTAGTAAATTTGCCCAAGAATTCTACTTCAGTTGTTTCCTGACTCTCCCTCTATTGCTGCCTCTCCATCTTTGAGTGTTCTGTGAGAAAACTAATTAGACCCATGTAACAGACTGCACACTGACCTCCGCTTCCTCCGCTCCTTTCTTTCTTCCATCCCTCTTTTTTACTCACTTCACTTTAGTTTTCATGTCTTGCCACACTGGTACACCATATGTGGGACATTATGCTGTCTTGGTGGCATCTGTCTCTTTCTGTCTGTTTGTGAAAACAGACTTCTTGTGAACACTATTAATCAAGAAATATACAGATAGAGACTTCACACTTACACCACAAAGATGTAGATGATGTAGTGCAGGGGTTGGCAGTTAAGGTCAACCATCAGCCAAGTCTATAGCTATACTAGTGATGGGGCTCTGGGGATGGCAATGTTTCTGTGTCTGTCCACCACTTTATTTCTAACTGAAATAGCTCAATAACTATTTCCATGAATCCAATTTTTGCAAAACATCTCAACAACTGACAGATGGATTGCCATGAAATTTAATTAATAATCCCCTCAGGATCAACTGTGACAACTTTCCTGATAGACAGTGACTTTTCATCAGATCAAAACTTGCTCAGTACTCAACAAAAGACTTTCACATCAGCCTCAACTGCACTTTGCTAATTATCAAACATTAGTTAGCATGTCAGCATGATGGTGACCATGGTTATTCTTATACCTGCTGAACATCAGCATTGTTATTAGCATACTGACATTAGTATATAGTCTTACAGTGTATTCTAAAGCCATGCAACATACTTATTCTGAAGTATTAAATTCTCATAATGTTGGTGCACTAATGCAGTTAGTATAAAAAATAAATCGACATCTTAAACATTTTATACTAGTCACTTAGCAGTTGGTTAATAAACTTGTGGTAAGTCACTTTGGATAAAAGGATCAGTGACAATATACATGTGCCAAGACATGTCAATCAAACAACCTTAGAATGCCAATGTCACTAAAACACACAAATAGACATAAATATGTTTTATCTAAAAATGTAATTGTTATTGTCATTCACAATTTTTGTAGGTTTTTTCCAGCTCGTACTAGCTCCTCCATTTCTAAACACACTACATATTAAAAACCTAAAATTAGTGTGTAGTGTGATAATGGGACACAGCTTTAGTTTTGTTCCACTATAGTTTCATGGGAAGCCAGCTTAGCTTTACAGGCATTGTGCAATTGTGGCTCTGCATGTTTTCAGTATGTTTTGATAATTTATTATTTTCACTCATTTTAAAATAAATGTCATTTATTAAACACATTAAGATCTGTGTCTGTGGACTGGCACACATTAGTGTGCAAATGTTAACAGTGGTGTGTATTTTTTATTTGATCAATATTTGATCAGTTTGTCTTATTACTTATACAGGGCCAGTGATTATTATTAGATGATACATTGTAATGTTTATTGTGATTTAAACAGCCTTGCAAACGCTGCCTAAAGAGCAGCTTTATGTAAAATAATGTGGAACCCTTGGGCCAGATATTTAGAAAAAAGAGATATTTGGCCCACTGGCCACTATTGGCCTGCCACTGGTGTATGGACTAACTACTGTGTCATATATCCAAGCAAATAACCAAGCTTGTGTGGGAGAAAAACATCACGGACTTCTCTCTGTAATATAAATATAAGATTTTAAAAGGTGCTGTTTAATTTCCACTTATTTCCTTTGAATTCCAATTGACATTCTCACCATGATTATAATCTCTTTAAAACAGCAGTCAAATACATTTCACACAATTAAATGTGTTCTGTGGGACACATTTTACCACAGGGGTAAAACAGCATGTTTATATGCATCAATAGTTGCATATGCATCAAAAGTTTTTTTTATGTTGAAATGGAAACAAAGTAATTTCTTCTTCAGTCATATGTCTAGCTATTTAAGAGTTATAGTCTACAACTTACTAAAAGGCCAGTAATTTAATGGCCCATTGATGTAATTGATCACTCCATATAAATATTGAGTCCTCAGGGGACTGAAGGGTTTGAACTGCTCCGTTAATAAAAATATTGTGGATGGTGCACACAGAATGAATAAATACCCACGCATAAAACAATGAAATACATTTTAACATTTAACAGTGTCAAATTGTTTGCAGTGTGGTTTGTTCAAGAGCCAAAGATGAGAGGACATCTGTCTCTATTATTACATTTGCTTTGAAAACCACAAACAGCTCAGCATCAAAATTTCCTGAGAGTTAACAAAGACATTTTAACAAATATCCTCAAATATATTTCAGCACTGATTGAATTCAGACCAAAGGTGGAAGGAGGACATGTGATCACACTGTGCCTGTGGAGGGAGGTGTAGCCAGTCTGTCCACTGACCACGGTCGCTAAGGTGAATCACTGGTTTCTGCCACTAGGACGTCTAGAACCACTAGCTGTGCCACACTGCTGCACTTCATTTCACTTAATGCATCTCAGAACAAATTGGACCAAGCGCCATTTAATGTGCTTTATCCCAGTGCTGAAATCTGGTTGTCACATGGCAGCTGGTATTGTATACACAGAGTGTCTGACCACACAGCATACATGAAAAACGATGAACAGATGGAGAGAGACTTGAGTGGTCTTCCTCAGGCGGGAAGTATGACAACACAAAGCAGGTGCACTTCAACATGCACAGCACACGTACGGAGGGACCCATCTCCAGCTATCTTTGGGTGCAAAGTAAAGCATTTGGAGGTAACTTACTCAAATACCTCATGGTCACACACACTTGCAGTTCTCAGCTTTGCTATCTTTGCTTTCCTTGAAGTATTGAAACAAGAGAATGAGAACCACCAGCGTAAATGTGTTCAGTTTGTTTTGGTTTACTTCTTCTCATCCAGCCTGGCTACATGGCTGATTGATTTATTTATACGAAGAAAGGAGCAAAACACAGACGACTGTACATATACACATGAGCCATTTCTGGAGGACTTGGGGAGGGATTTGACTATAATGGTGGTCTTTCCTCTCTCTCTCTCTCTCTCTTTCTCTCTCTCAGGCAAATAAGTACTTCAGAGGTTAAATGGTTCATTGTCTGCTTTTCCTCTTGCAACTTTAAGTTTGATTTTAACTGAGAAAGAATGTACAGGATATGATTTTTTTTTTTGGTACAGCATGATATGGTATCATTTTATAAAGTACACCCAACACACATTTGACATAAGACATAAAAATCAGTTTCAATTTTTCAATTCACTTTATCTCATCCATTATGTTTGTGAAGCCCAACACACACTGCTCATGTCACATAGTGGGATGTCATTTGACACAGATCACTGCACATACCAGACACGTTATACTGACATAAGACATGAGGGGTTTTCTAGGGTTATGAATTGATTCAAATATTCCAAAAACAGATGTTTATATGTAGTTAATATTTTGATAATGGAAGCGAGAAGGAGAAACAAAGGCACGCTGCAGCACCCAAGAGGTGTACTGCATCCACAAGCAAATGACATCCTTTGTGTTTAGACCTGTTTTGGATTTAGTGACTTCATAATTAGCTATGCAAGATGGACCTTAAGTATTTCCTAAATATTTCACCCTTCATCACCCAGAGACTAAGATTAGCTAAATCCAGCAATAATAAACAAATTGCTTTACCAACACCCAGTGGTACCACTTTACAAAATGTCAGCCAGCTCTGATCGTGTAAATACTCATGCCCATTACCTGTTTCATTTCACAATGTTGTGCATAACAGTTTCAATTTCTAGTTACTAATGGTTAGGAGGAGGGTTAGGGTTATACCTAACCCTAAGGTACTCTCCACCATAACATTCATATCAGCAGAGTCGAGTGTTCTTTCCAGTAGACATAGATTAATCTCTGTTTCACATAAAACACTCAGTGTAAATGGTAAGTGAAATGCTCTTGTATTGCACCACTCAAGGCACATTACACTATATGCCATTCTCTCCATTCATTCACTGATAGCTTCAGAAAGCCCCTCTTTTCTGATGTCAGAAGGGCTGTGTCCAGCCAGTCCTGTTACAAGTGTTGTAAACTATTTTCAGTGGAAGGAAGCAAAAGCCTGCTTTAAAAATGGTGAGACAAAGCCATACAATAATCTGTGATGCCATAATTCAGTTATTGACATATATCCAAGATTTTCAAAAAGTAAACATAACTGGCTTACTGATCATTAATGCTTCTGTCTGGCTGCTGATTCGTCCACTGAGCGTGCTTATTCTCTACCCCACTGACTGAAGAGTCAGTCCAGAGAGCAGCAGCCACAATGACAGCACATTCACAGAGAAAGAAGGTCGGTAAGTTGGCAACACTTTCCAAAACTGATCCAACATTCACACCCACTTCACGCCATGGTTGGCCAGCTGTGCAGCGGTGAGCGAGAAGCCAGCGTTTTTCTGTTTTTCTCTACCTAGTCTTATTACTTTTCATATGAGCAACTGAGTGCAACACTGAATGCCTTCCAGGAAAGACAGTCTGAAAATGTGTGCCTTGAAATGTGGCCGTTCCAAACAACTTTAAACACTTTTGATTTATGTGGTTGGACAACAATTTGTACAACTAGTTTTGTTCAAGCACAACCCAACCCCTATCAAGTGGTCAGAAGACTGTGACATGGCTCCAAATAATCATCATCAACTTTTTGATTAATATTTTTTTTTTTTCTCTGTCATTTTCTGTACTTCTTTACTTTACTTTTGTACTTTAATTTTCATATAGCAATTGAGTGAATTACAGACATGAGTGAACAGTTTGGCACATGGTGCACTGAAGAAAAGAGCCTGAGTATAATACCTGATTAATCTTTCAATTAATCTATGGATCTAGAACCAATTTTGACTCAAGAATCAATTCTGAATCAGCCTTCATTATTTAAATTTATCCGTGATACCCATGACCGTCAAGTGCTGGAGCTGGACCCATTCCGGAGCCCTTTGTCTTTACAGCTGGGAAAAAAGCATGAACAATAGTTGCTGGACTCATCAAAAATGTACCCAGATTCCAAACATCAGCATAATCAAAGAACCTGAAATTTTGTACTTTCAGAGTTCCATGCCAATTCCAGCATTTGAAATGCCCCAGTCACCCCAAGCCCCTAACATTAGACACACTGTATGAAGAAAACAAATGTATTTTACTTCTACTATCTTGCATCAAAAATAAGTCCTATTTATAACTCCTATAAATACCTATTTTAAATACACATTGTGGCTCTTTATCATTGTCTCCATCTTTCCTGAGGGTAACTCATATGAGAACAGATCATTACTCCAAGTCAGTTAACCAAGTCAGTGTAGGGTCATTATATAATATATATATTTTACCATTACAGGACCAACATGAAAAATTGGTTCACAAATCTAGATGCGATTACAGACAGTAAGTAGAGTCTGTTGAAGTGCTGGGGTGTTGCAGTTGGCATAAACATGTTAGACTTTAGGTTTAGGTTTAAGCTCAAAAAACAGACATACAAATGGACAACTACTTTTATTTTGTTTGAATGTGGATACTAAATTATCCATATTGAGTACACAACGGCTTCACTCTTAGCCCAGGCCTTCATTCTATCTTCATTCTATCTATTCTTGCATGAAAACAAACAAACATAGATTGACAACACTGTCAGAGCAACATGTCTGTGTATAGTAACATTTGCTGAGGATGTCGTATGAATTTCTATTTTTAGTTCTTTTTTGGGTATGGTGTGCATCTTTAACTTTTGACTGAATTGGTGTGTCTCTCCAAATAACAGAAAGACTGCTATGTCATGTCATTCTTGTGTATTTGATGCTAATGGTAGTTCAGCCAAGCTGCTGTGGTGACATTACTATGACAATGTGATTTCAGTGTCTAAGTGTCAAATATGTAAAATTCATCACAATCAGAATATGTACTTTATTTTCATGTAACCCAGACTAAACATTTTGCTAATCGTGTCCCATGTTTGTCCAACCCACTGTATGTACTGATGACAAAGTATGATCTCACTCCTCAGCCAAAGTTTAACAATTTTTTACTTTGTATATGCTACTCCCACATTGTATTCAATGGAAAAATTCAGTATTCCTAATGAAGTCTGACATGATGAATCTTGTCCATCCATGCCAATCTCCTTCCACTTCACTACTAGCCCTGGTGATATTTGCCAAATTTGAGGTGATGTTCACTTTTTCACAAAACCATAAAAACATGGTTCACTTATACAGTTTGGGTCAAGGATTACAATGATACCGTTAACAACATTATGAACTGTAAATAGTTAATGATGAATTCAGTGATGTTGCGAGAAATCACAGCTCCAAAATGTCCAGCTCTGACACATGCATAATGGCCAGGACCAGAACATGTGTGCCCACACTGCACAGGGTGATCTTTTTAAGTCCTTTTCTTGAGCATCTGATTCATGCAGTAGCACCTTTATGTTCCTCTTCATGCCTGAAGATACAAGAACATCTGCATTCGCAACTAGAGGTAAGAAGTCAACAAGAGATACCTGGAATGCCAATGACGTGGCAACAGAGGCCTTTATGGCTCAGCCAAAGGCTTCAAAAAGTATTCCAGAGGTCATTCCCATTGTGAAGTGCTTCGCAACTCTCCTCTACGATTGCACAAGCGGTCAATCTTTTAACATATCACCCCTATAACTTCAGAATATAAATCGGCATTCCATCTTCAAATAGAGGTTGGAGTTCTTACATTGCTGATGTGTAGTATGTCTTTATCAGTGTGTTTAAAGTAAAGGGTCATTTTCACTAAACTAAGAAAATTTGGCAAGTCAAGGAGAAGAAAGCTTATGCATGTTGCAGATTTTGAACACAGTGACAACTTAAAGTGCTTTACATATGGTGAAGAAATACTTTAACAACACAAAAACACATAAAAGAGGAAAATGAAATGATCACAAGTCAAGCTGACATACTGCACATCCAAAGGGAGACACATAGCCCCATGAGACTGGTAAATGTTTTTCGCTGGGTCCATACCCCATGTTTTTTGGGTCATAAGAGACCAGGCATGGACAGCCTTCCTCCCATTATAACGGCAGTTTTCTGCTGGGCCACAGAGACCAAGCATCCAACAAGCCATTATATTGATGCTGCGCTTGACAGAAGCACAGAGAGCAAACATCAGACCTCGTCTGGAACTAAATGACAGATAACCCCCCTTTCCTGTCTGAGTCTCTCTCTATTTCACTCTCTGTGTCCTCTCTCTTTTCCTTTGCCTTTCTTGATCTGTTTGTCTCTCTTCTCCCTTTCAACAAGCTCTCGCTTCTCTGTCCTTTCTCCCCCGTGGTCTCTCATCTCTCTTTTTTAACTCCCTTTCTAACGTGCTGTCTGTCTTTCTGTCTTTCATTCAGCTTTTATCTTTCTGCCCCTCTTTACTTTCTTCTCACTTTCATATTCCCCATCTCCCTGAATCTATCTCTTTCTGTCCATCACATCCTGTCGTCTCGGCGGACGTGACAGATCGGTAGATGCAGAGAATGGACGATGACTTTCTCTCCTCTCTCAGCACCCGGGGTGGGGCAGGCTGAAGCCAGGCCCTGAGTGGGCATTAATGTCACCGTGACAATGTGGAGCGGGCGCTTAACGGTACAATTTGGAAAGCTGGCAGGATTCACAGCTTTAGTTCAGCAGGGGCAGAGCACAGAGAGGACACGGTGAACCTTGAATTGAGGGCAGTGATGACGACATCCTTCAAACACCTTACAAAAAAATGTCAGCTTTACTGACACACAGAGAAGCCGATGAAACAACACAATATGGTCTTTATTACCAGTGAGTTAATGGAAGCAGATGTATTGTGATTCTGTCATTGGCTGTATTTTAATTGTGACTGCTCTGATGTGTAGGTATCAGAACTGTAATAATGAAAGAGCTCAGCACGCTCCGTAAACCTGTAGAGGCCTTTCAGTTGAGTCATAAATCTTTTTGTAACCACCTCTTGTACTGTGATGATGGTCCTCTGGAGACCTGCCTGTGTGGAAATTACAACACCACACTGCAACAAAAAGGTAGACGGAGCCACCACATACCTAGAAAAAGACTGTCCTCAAGTTGGTCATAAGGTTGTGAGTGAACAGCTTGATAAAGTACATTGTTAAAATGTTGTTGTTGTTGCACAGCCTTAGGTCAGAATATGGTCCTGAGCATTTCAGTTGTGTTGTACTGGTGCACAGACTAAAGTTTGGAGAAAGAAATTTAATTCGTCAAATTACTCCAAATTTCCTCAATTATTACCTTTTCATAACGGTCCAGGTTGTTAATTAACTTACTGATGCAGAAGGAGAGAGATGCAGTAGGGGTAAGGGGAGTTACATCAGGGCTTTAAGGCCATTTTTAACAGATTTTAGGCTGTAAATACTGTAATCCTTTACAGTTGCTTCACATTTCAGATTTTTTTATTGAAAATTAATTTGTCTCATAAATAAATCACATCTATGTATGCAAAGAAAAATAAAGTAAAAACATTGAAAAAATAGCAATGCTGTGACCTTAATGTTTTCAAAATCAGTAAGAGAACAGGTTCTGCTAGATTCTTGGATGAAGGTATTAGATGAATGTGGGACAGTTTGGAAATAAGAAGCATCTTTCTTTAGCAGTTGTAGTCAGAATGTAATAATATAAATATCGTTATTTTTGATTTATACTGTAGTCAGTGTTCGGCAGTAACACATTACTGATTTAGGCTGGATTGATGATCATAGGTTGTAGATGCGTGCAGAAGAGCAAACACACACCTAACATATCTCAATGATGCATTGTGCAGAGAGAAGCATGAATCAAGTTGTTTGGTTGCACAGATTGTAAGGGAAAGTGAGTTTGGTCTATACTTGTAAACCGAGTTGATTCAGCCTCCAGTGTGTACTCTGATATGTTGGAGACAGAATGAAGACATCAGCTAAACAGCAGGTAGCATCATCACACCTGAAGTAATATAGCAGACACTATACACAACTGTATGTCTACACAAAAAGCATTTTCATTTGGCCCCTTGGACACATGCAGGCAGACCATTACATGTCACAGCTTTCACATTGTATCTGAGCACATTCAGAGAATAATTCCGTGACCTATCACTTCCAAAACTGCGATTTCTGGGGGGAAGAGAGTACACGAAAACACCATCCTTTAACTTGACTGCACTGCCTCACTCTCAAAAGCATCCCTCTGCTTTTACTGTATCTGTGGAGAAGATAGGAGTCAACACTGTTTGAGTGGGATGTTCTATATGATCACTGACAGTGCAAATTGGCAGAAAAGCCATTTCAGCCAGGAAATGAGAAGGCAGCCACTTGTGGAAGTCCTCTTAAATTATACTTATCTGCCAATCAGATAGGAAATCTGAGATAAGGAAAAGCAGATCGCAGTTGAAGAGACATGAGGAAGTAAGGTGTTCACCACAAGGTGAGGGTGAGGAGTGAGGGGGAGAGTAATGTCTCTGAGAGCGTGTACGCTGTTCAGATTGCAGGAGAATGAGAGAGGAAGATTTGGAGTAGGTAATAGATTGCTGTTGAAAAAGCACACGTGGGTCATGAAAGAGACAGAGGGTGTGCAGGAGAGAAAGCAAATGTGACTCAGAAAAATAGAAAGTGGGTGAGTGAGAGAGAGGGGGGGAAAACGACAATGTAATGGAAAAAGAACATCAGACTTTTTTCACCTTGTGCAGTTGAGGAAGATACCAATTTTGCCTCAAAGTGAACATTAGATGGAAATGTCATCTCCATACAGGTAATTTACTCTCCCCTGCTTAAAATGTACTCTTCAAAATGGCAAAGGCCAGGAGAGAAGAGGCTGATGGCCATATGCAGTGTAATGATGAGTGGTAAGAATAAGCTGAAAATCACCCCCCTACATAGAAAAAATAAAATATTGTAAAGGAAAAATATTATGTAGCCCCAAATATTCTATATTAAAACACATAAATAAGACGGTATAAAAAACAAATTATATGAATACATAAAGTATAGACATTGGTCGACCCTTCGTCTTTAAACCACTCACATACAGTATTCTCTTTAGTACTCCTATAGATTCCAATGCATGTTTGTATGCATAAATTTCACAAAATTTCACATTCAAGTGTTGTCTGTAATTGACCAATTTGAAATGACATAAATAGTGAGGGCTTCTCACACACAGAAAATTATACATAGGGAGACACTGTGTCCCATAGCTCCCTCTTTGTCTTTGGAGAGCTTGAAGCCATGAAGCTCTCCTGCTGGGATCCATTTTCCTTCCAGGAAGGATGAGAAACAGGAGATCTGGATTTGGATTTGGTTTATTTGATGTCAACCTGTTATATTACAGCTTTTCAGCATTTCCTGTTTCCCCCCTTCTTAAACTGGTACTAACTGTGTCCCAGTGTAAGAAGACTGGTGTTTGATGACTCAATACCAGTCTAGACCTTGATCATAGCTGTGTTCAGGATCACTATTGATGGTTCAGTGCACTGTCCACCATATGTGAGTGCCTGAATTCTGGCTGTGTAAATTCACCCATTGTTGCCATTAAGAATGTAATTTAAAACATTCTGCTAACAATCCCTTAATGTATAGTGCTGCATTTTATAGATGCAAAAATTAGTTACAGCTGCATGTGATGACACAAAATGGTGAAGATCAAAAATCTCCATTTATTACTAAATAAGGGCAGACTATTTTTTTTAAGAATTAAATGAAAAATGAAAAAAAATTAGTCAAGTTCATAATAATCAACTGATGAGTTTATTTCACAATCAGTTGGTTCACTGATAAAATTTACTCAAACTTATTGATTTGACTCAAATCTATAATGTCTTTGGAGCTCTGTAAAATATTTTTTGAAAAGCATGCACAGAAAGTACAAACACAAAAGATTGACTTTCAGTTGACAAGAAATAGGAAACATCCATCACTTTTTTTTTTTTTTTTTTTTTTACAGTGGTGTCTATCTGAATGCTCAGTTAAACAAAAGTGTACAAATGTGTCTCAGCTTTTCAGTGTGTACCAGACCTTTATTTCCCGCAGGAAACATTCTCCACTGGCAAGCTGGGTGGTTCAGATAAGCAAGTGTGCTGTCAACTCAGCACCTTGGCTCGGTGGTAGAAAACAGTCCAATCAATACATCATTAATCATTGGTTTAATGTAGCCAAGGCCGATGTGGACGAGCATTAAAATGGAGGGATTAGTGGGAGGAGAAATGAGCTTGACAGCTGGCATGTGAAGTCGGAGAGCTTCGTAAAAGAATCCAGATAAAGGATGAGAGAGAAATTTGTTCAGAATGCTGAACCCAACCTGATGGATAGTAGCCACAGGCTCTGAGTGTGTGTGTGTGCGTGTGTGCATGTGTGTGTGTGTGTGTGTGTGTGGGGTGGGGGGGGGGGCAGGTGGATGTGTCTCTGCTTGCTATTATGGTATTCCTCTTTTGATTTTCTCATGTTAAATGATAACTTCATGTGAGTGTATTCAGTCATCACTGCTTTGCTACAACCACCATCCTGAGCAGACTGTGGAGCTGTGATTCTCTGCTCTGATTTATCTGTGGGGACTTGTAACACAAGATTTATTCCCACCACTGACATATGAATGGACCAAGGGACAATATCACATCAAAACAACCATCTCACCTGTGTTCATATGCTTCCTAAAGAAAGGCTGATGAAATCAAATCGTTGCTTAATTTATTACCATGTGAACTGCATCAACATTTTACACTTGAATCTTACACAGTCTTGCCTGCCAGTTCAAAAGACAAAAATATTGCATGAGCATTCACTTGCAGATGAATTCTTGCGAACAAACTGAATTTCCTCTTCTCTACATTACTGCACTAAATAATGAATGCCGAGCACTCAAAGGCCCTCCTGTCTGTCTGTCTCTGCCTGTGCTATGCTGTTTGTGCTCCAACTGTGGGAGAGTGCGAGTGACAAGCCCGGGCCAGCGCTCCAGCAGCACCGAGGCAGTCACACTTGTGCCGTTTTCTCTCCGCCATAAATTTTTCACCAATTTGTCAAAGTCTTTGGAACATGTTACATGCCTTGACCTCCCATAGTCTTCATGTGGGCCACTATGAAGAGAGAGCAGAGTTCAATAACTGCCACCAGCAGGGAGCAGCAGTTAGAGTTAAGTCGGGGAGCCCAAAAATGTAATTTCCTCCCACTAAAAATATGTCAACATACAAATCTAATTCAGATTGTGAAACAGGTCTAATAACCAAAGAAGGGGACAAAGCATCCATCATTTCCTCATATCTTACAATTACCATAATGACAAATTAATGCCTGTTTTTTTCACTTTTTACAGATAAAATGCATACATAGCTCACATTCATATACATTACATTCCCGCACTCATTATCCTCCATTTTTCATTTCAAACAGAAGAAATATGAACAAAATCAATAACAGTGAAAATAGTGATTTTTCTGGCCTGTCTCTTGTGAAGCATGCAGTGAATATGCGCAGGCCTTTTTTTTTGGAAATCATAATATCATTGTGCACTTTACTTTGAACTCTGTATGAACCCTTTGAACAAAATATTAATATGGGATAATGATTCTTGTCCTCACATGTTAAAGAACACAGATGGCAGCAAAATGCCATAAAAATTAAGCTTATTATTATTATTGTTGACAGAATATGTTGAGCTAAATCTGACAGTACTAAGTTGAGACTGACCCAAAAACCTCTTGATGTCTGATTTTAGCATTTCATCAGTGCTCACTGCTTTGTGTTATGGTAGGCCTATTCAGCGGGCAGATGTCCTGCCAGCTGATGTTCACACCTCACTCCTCAGCCTTTGGATGGGAGAGTCAAGCATGGCATCTTTTAATTACTGAGGACTCGTGTTCTCCCAAAACCCCAGCACGAAATGAAAGGTGATTAACCCACTAACTGACAACTGGAAAGGGACATGGAGGCATTTTGATATGGCCTTTCCCTCTAAGATTAGTCCCTAAACAATTCCACCCCCCTTCATATAAAAGTTAACCTCTTCATCTTGCCCCCCTTGCAGCAACCCCTTCATCATCTTCCCCCTTCACCATGCCAGGGGAAAAGTGCCATGCACTTTAAATGACCCGACTCTCCTAACACCATCGCACCTTCAGGACTGTCCCATGCTCCCGACAATGTGGAAGCTGATGAAAGAGGGAGAGGAACAATTATCCATCATCTGCATCCTCTGGAGGATGTTTTATGTGCTATACCTTAATCCAGCTCATCTTTTTAGCACATGCTCACAAATTCACTCCTTTCCTATTGGGGTTACAAATCATTTGATGGATATATATTAATGTACAGCCAAAAGAAAAATGAGAAACACACCTTTTTGCTCTTCATTGGACCTGTAATGTCATAGCACAACATGTTTAATATTAAAATATGGCTGCGTCAGCACTAGGGATGGGGTTGGTTTGATGTGATGGCTTTTTATACTTTATATCAGAGAAGGAGCTGAGAGCATACCCTCTACAGTGATTTACTCCTCTGACACAAACTGAAATGAGTTGTTGCTAGTAACTGACAATCAAAAGGTAATTCAATTCATGTATGCAATCTATTTAATTTCACAAACAATCAGCTATAGGTTCTTATGTGCTATTCACAACAATGATCACATACTATAGAAACCTAATATTGTGTCTATGATAACATTCTTTGATGGCTGGAAGAGCGTGAACATGCGTGGGTGTAGTTCATGGACATCTGTAAAAGCTGCCTAAACAGAGTTGGATCAACCAGTCATCTAGCTTGATGGGGTTTGCACAACGCTCTGAGATTTGAAGGTGTTGAGCCTCTGTGACGTCCAGTTGCCTACATCACTCTTCTATGGGTCAACCTGTGGAGAACTCACCATAACTCTAGGCAAAGGCCATCATCCAGGGCATCTTCCCAAAATTGTTGAGCTTGGTTTATGATTGTCTTGCAATGCAACATTGCATTAAATGTACAGAGTTGACCAATCAAATACATTCAAGCTGGAAGAATATTTTGTAACATGAACAATTAAATTGTCAGTCTTAAAGCTACTGATTGTCACTGAGATAACTTATTGTGGTAAAAATCTGTGTCATAGTGTTATAAATTGCTTTGCATTACATAATAAGCCTTCAAATTTATTCATCTATGTCTCAAACCACTAGAATTGGGGATCCCCTGACTTGAGGTAAAAACTGAAATTTGTCCATTACTTTGGTTCATGTATTTTTTTTTTTTGTTTGCAATGCAGTTATTATTAGTGTGTCTAAGTGTGGTCATCTTTCTTTTACTTAAGGGGGTTCTGTCTTGTCCAACTCTGGCTGGAAGACTGAGTTTGTATACTTTCCTGCCAAATATATTGTATGTTGACAGTACATTTAGAACAAATTCCCAACTGGCCGAAATTAAATCCAGTACAGTTAATGTTTTGCAAAGGCCATGAAGGAAAGCTTTGTAAGCCATTAGCACTTAGTTGACTGATGCATTTCTCTAGTTCCTGTGTTTATAACTTGCACATTACAGTATAAGCCCCAGTGGAGCCGCCTCTACAGCCGAGTGTACGGGTGATCCACTTTCACAGGCCCCCCAAGTTAATACAGAACCGGATCTCGACCATCTTTCCAGTGTTTGGCATTGTCCTGCCATTGGTGTATAGGGACAGCTATCAACAACTAATTAATGTGTAATGAATGGGCTTTTTAAATGGAGGATAACAAATGTGTTGGGCATGCTAGCGCTGCACTAATAAATCAAGCAAGCGACTGTAACCACGCAGCGCTCTCACGCACTCTCATACTTTATGAATGAGCTGTCAGCACTGCTCTGTCCAGCTATGGCAGCTAAAGTTCAAATCTCTGACCTTTGACGTGTTAATGTGTGTGTGTCTGAGGCGGTAGCTCGAAAGAGGCAAGCGAGAAAACATTTGACCCTTTGACTTATTCTTTGGTGGGAAAGTTTTAATTAAGAAGGACCCTGGCAGTGAGATGCTGAAATGTAGAAAGTCTTCATCATCTGAATGGGAAACATGTTGATGTTGATGACCTGCCTTCACAAAATCATTGTCACTGAAAAACACAGCACCGGTAGAGTTTATTTATTGCTCTGCCCCCCTCTTCCGCCTCCAATTAATCAGCTAATGTCACAGCAGCAGTTAATGCAACTCCTTCAATTACAGCACACGTCAAACATCTCTCTGCCATTTTCCCCTGTTTCATATACAATTGCAATGAAAAATGATAATTTGTTACCATCTGGTGCGATTTAAAAACCAGACCTCCCAGTCCTACCAACGTCAGCCTCCGTTATAGAGAGAGAGGCAGACAAAGGGGGGAAATGGAAGAATCTGCATCGGAAAGCCAACAGGAACCATGAATCATATCCTCGCTCATCAAGTCCCATTGCACAGAGTGAGCCTGTTCACCGAGATGAGGCCGCTTGCTAGTCTCTCAGCGGGCCTCATCAGTGAGCTTGTACCACGCTAATACATGTGAGGCACTCTCTCAACCCGCCTCAGCCACCGAGCAACCAACCCATTATTTTAAACCCCACACACTGGCACACCACTGTTACACTGAATGGACGCTAGATTGAAGGAGGGAATTACTGTGTGTGGTACACTTTCGATCTGTGTGTGTGTGTGTGTGTGTGCGTATGTGTGTGTGTGTGTGTGTGCATGTGTGAAATGTGCATATGTGTGTTTGCATGTACTTCATGTGATTGACATTGTAGGTAGATACTATAAAATTACAAAAGTGTGTGTATGTGTGTGTGTGTGTGTGTGTGCATTTGTGCTATCATCCTAGAGAACCGACACCTGCAGCACAGAAGTGAACAGTCTTCTCTTTACCTGCCTGCCTCTGGGAAAGACAAGACTTCAGTAATGATGAACCCAGCAGCATCCGGCCACCCCACTGTTGGGGGGTTGTTGCAGTGTGCTGGTGTTCACTTTCGTTTGTTCCTCCAAGAGCTGCAGATTAGCATGTAATGTGTTCGAAGCATAACATCACTAGTTACTGGTTCAAATGCAGAAAAATGTGTTCATCTCTCATCAGTGATACATCAAACACCACAGAACAATAGTGCATGCATTGTGAACTTTTTTCCTTTGGTGGCAGCAAATTCATTTTTTAAAAACATATTTATAGGGGCACACAGGTGGCTCAGTCAGTAGGGAGCGCATGCCCACGTATGAGGCCATGGGTTCGATTCCTGCCTGGGGCCCATTTTCTGTATGTCATCTCTCTCTCTCTCTCTCTCTCTCTCTCTCTCTCTCTCTCTCTCTCTCTTCACCTTTCCTGTCACTCTTCAGCTGTCCTATCTACAATAAAGGCTAAAAAAGCCCCCAAAAAAAAGTATTTATAGTAATGTGACATCTTTTAATTAGACCACACAGAGCAAACCAAATGTAAACAAATTGCTGGTTCATCATTGGTGGTGTTCTTTCAGACGCATGCTTGTAACACAGAGTGTCTGAGTGTTGTTTCTCAAACACTCTGTTTTAAACATTTTCACATGGCAGCACTGAAACAGGAGTTCCTGAAACCATCACCTCAGAGGGAGATTTTAAAAAGGTTGATTTTCAGTGATAGTAGATAGAGTAGACCTGAGTCAAAACAAGGCCTACATACAAAATTGAGACCAATATAAATGTTCCTCCACCTGTACTAACATACCTGTAGATAACAATGTAGAAAGTGACAGGTCTATCTATTTTTTTGCCTTATCCAACAGCATTGTATGTCATTGTCATCACAACACTTTGTCTTACACAGAAATACACAGGAATCATCCAGCATTTGTCTGTGTGAGTGAGAAGGTGTGAGTGTGGAGAGTGTGGAAAGATTTAGTAACATATGTAGGTTTGGGTATTTTCTTTCCTTCTTCTACTTTTCATATATGTTATATTATCATCAGGACTCTGTGGAAGAAGAGCTCTTGTATCTCAATGGGATCTTCTTGGCAAAAAAAAGATAAATAAATAAAAATTATACTTTTTTTTTCAAATCCAAGATGAACCTGTGAGAATGTAAATTGAAAAAATATGGTAACACAGATCAAGAAAAATATGCAACACATTAACTATCAGCATTATAATTACATTATAGTGAAAAATAAGATTCAATTCCAAAAAACACAGAATAATCTTTACCATATAAGTTAGCTGAAACACCAAAGTCATTCATTTCTACATCACAGCTTCTGAGAAGTTCTATAAATTCCCTGATCACACTCAGCCTGCTGTTAAGTTGTGATTCCTCCTGTGAACTAGAGAAAAAAAGGAATAAATTCAGTTTGAATTCACTGTGTGTATTTCTGTCACTTCGATCTTTTAGATGTTGCTTTAAACTGTTTCTTGTTCTGTGTTTGCTTTGTGCTTTGATTCTAGTAGTCTTTTGAATATTTCCTCTGTAGTATTTTGAATATTTGCCTCTGAGAATATCCTATTTATTTAGCATTCAGTTGAGCTGAGGTTTGAAGTCTTTATTGAACTTCACCCCTATATTACAAATGAAGGAGGGGAAAAATTAGAAGTTCACATGAGGACTGCCCCACTCAAGATATTTAAGGTATTCAGCTGTACTAAATTTGGTAAAACTGAATTTAACAGGCAGTGAGGACAGAAAACATTTATACAGAAGTCAGACTATGAAATACAAACCTGAGGACACACTCTGAGAAGACTTCAAGACAGTGCACAGCAGTTTTCTATTTTTATATAGTATTTTTTGGGGGGGTTACACCCTTTTTGTGTGTTTTTTTGTTCATGTTTTTTGTGGATAGGACAGTGAGAGAGAGAGAAAGACACACAACAAAGGGACCCCAGCTGGGAGTCAAACCAGGGTCCACTGCACCGAGACACCGAATGTAAAAGTGCGCACATTCTACCACTGAGCCACCTGCACCACACAGCATTTTTTTAATCCATTGTTACATTGTTTGTGAAGGCTACATTCATACACAAATTGAATGGACATGGTATTTCTTTGTGAAGGGCTTTTTATGAGCAGAACACTTCTAAGACAAAAGACAGAAGGCAAAAAGACAAAAAGGCACTCACAAAGTAATAGTTGTTAAATTTGAAATCACAAAAACCTCAGTTTATTATAGAAACTGCTTTAGTGGATGATGTAGAGGATTTTTTAAATTGTTTTTCTCAGAGAGACCACTGAAAGAAATGTTAATGGGAGATGACACTGAAGAACAGAGGTGAGTCCAAACCTGACACCTTAGGTCTCTGTACACAGAGCTCTGAGCTGCTACAGCACACATCTGCTATCTTATCAGTTCATCCACAGCATGATCAGTGTGGGTGAGAGAGCAGCTCCAGTTAGATCTGCGAAGGTGATAACACCGTTGTCTGGCCCAAGTTTAAAGTAAACATATCCACATACAATCCATTATCATCACCAGCTGTGTTATTTGCAAAACATCATGTTCATTTCTCCTGTTTTCAGTCCAGGTACATCAGGGACTGTCTGTCTGACTTTTGTCTGTGTGTCCATGTAGAGGGTTGATGAGATGATGTACATTCATTCTATGACTGTTTAGTGCATGCACATAATTCTGTGCTGTTCACTAAACTGCCAACTGTAATAAAGTTCTCCCATCCACAGGGTCACTGGTGCTTGATGAGTGAACAAATTACACTGTTCCTCATTTTGATGAATAGGCGGATTCCTGTCACCATTATGTTCTGCTGTATTAGTTATTTTCCTCAAGTGGATAAAGTCTGATGAATGTATTTTCTTCATCATTCCTGTGTAAGTGCTTACTTATTGTCCCCATGTTGTGTGTACATTAATAGTTTAAGATGACATATGGGTTCACAGGTTAGGGTAAAATAAAATTTAATCAACCTCCGGTGTTATTATATGTTGGAGAGCCTTGGTGATCTAATGTCATCTTATTTGAGTACTTCAAGGCTGATACATGATTTACTAACACTGTTTTCATTTCTATTACCAGCTTCTTTTGTCGCTGTTTGTGAAAAAATTGGATGCATTCCTGATGTTTACTATCCATGTTCAAATTAAGCAATTATGATTTTCTGACTACAGCACTTGGTTTCAGAATCTGTACAGAAATTAAATTGTCTTTAATCTTTATTTTAATTTTTCTCTGACCTCCATAATAACTCAGTTACTAAGCTGTGCAATTGACAACTTTGCTTGTTTTTGGTTTATTTTTACCATTGTCACAGGGTGGTTTTTCAGACAGCCTGTCTTAAGTGAAAAAGCTAAAAAAAAAACCACCAAACACTACCAGCTCAGCACAAACAAGTTGGCAGACACAGTCAAAGACCAGCTGGTGAACATGGCAGCTGAGGAGCCACATATTTCTTTCATAAGTTGGTGAAGAGTAGAAACAAGGTTAAAGGACAGTAAATACTGGACTTCATCAGGTGGGCATAACCACATCTCCAAATGAATGATCATGTTTAGTAACTGCTGGATAACTGCAGATGTAAATAAGCAACTAGTCTGCAACTTAAAAAGTGATGATGCCAGCATGTCAGTGTGGCTTTACAGCTTGTTTTCACTGCTCTGAAGTGGACAAATGTTACTGCAGGTTTAAACAATGACAGCTTTGTCAGCATGCAGAAGAGTATGGCTTACATTAAAGCGTAGAAGCTTGCAAAAAACTTTATTACAATTTTATTTCTCTTTTTTACATTTTGTGTCTTATCCATGATATCAACCCAATTACCCAAATGACAAATTATTGCCAGTGTTCAAATGTAAATTGTGATTCTGAATGTGTTTGTTTTTTTTCTTCTGGAAATGAACAAAATGTTCTTGTGGAGAAAATCCACATTTTAGAGTAAAACACTATTATTTGCCTGTTAAAACATTCATACTCTACACAGTTTTTACAAATGAAAATAAAAGTGTCAAGAGGAGTACAACTGGAGATAAAACCCCTGATGAGAAATCCATAGTATTACACAGGCTCAAGTTGTGGAGTTTATATCAAGCTTACAGGATCTAGTGAAACTTAGATCCAAGTGGCATCATGGGAAATGTAGTGCTTAACTTGATAAGTGGGACGAAAAGCCAGCATCTCTCTGCCTCTACTGCTGTACCATTATGTATTTAAAGTCCCCGGATTTTATTGGAGTGTAGGTTTTTCTACCATTATGGCTTTGCATGACCAAAGTGCAAAGTTCCTTTGTTTTAAAGGTAACATTAACTAAATATTCAATCTAGACACATACACAGGTTTTCTATTTCTGATTTCTATTTGGTGGAACTTTCTCATTATCTTTATTTCTCAGTATTTATGAATAAACCCTTACAGTGGTGGTGTAGTTTCAACAGAAGCACTGTCACAGAACCAATATATCAATATTAAACATGTAAGAACATATAAGTAAGAATGACACAGTCCAATGCTGCAGATTGGGAAAAGCAAGAATCTGTCACGAGTAAAAGATGAATACTGACAGAGGGAAATTAAGGAACTTAAGGAAGAAATTGCATGTATTAGACGGCTGAGATAGAAAACCCACCAATAATTCATTCAATTTCTGAATAGCTGCCTCTCTCCCTTCTTCATTTATATACACATATATTTTTTTATATATTAAAATACACAATTGCATATACACAATTTTATTGGCATGATGCCGGTAGACAAAACCAAACTGAAAGGTGGCTGTGGTGTTATTGTCGACATATTAATATCAGGCTGCAACAACGGATGCAGTAGTAGTGATTAGTAGATTTCCTAAAAATAATTCTAAACATATTTTTCACAATTTTTATTTATTGTTGTTTTGTATCTAATCTCAGATTTTTAAGGGATAATAGTGACTGTTATGTTTACCATTTTCTGCCTTTGTCGTCATCCTTTCCTGCTCTTTGTCTTTACCCTCATGCTCTCTCACATTATTTCCTATTTCACACATTAGCCAATTACTAACATGAGGTAATCGAATCTGCCTTTTAAATCCACAGCCTGGTCATCTGCTGGGCTGGAGGGATGGCATTAGTTCTCCATCAGTAGTGATCTCCGGGCTTAAGTTTCTATTGCATTATAGGGCTTTGCTGGGGCAGGTCAATTAGATTTGTCTTTAACGCAGCTGTTCGATGGAGGGGCTTTAAAAGGTGTTTGGTCGTTTGGTTGTGAGTTGTGTTTACTTTACAAGCATATATGTAGTTTTTCTGTTACCATGTATACATGTTACCTGATACCATGTATACATGTATACTCATGTCACTGTGTACACCAGTATCAGTGTATCTTTGTGTTTCCATTTGACTTTACCTAAATTATCTGTGTCTTCTGCCTCGCGGGGTGGCGAGGTCAAGGGTTGCCAACTATGATGGAGCCAACAGGAAGCGACATCTGTTGTCTGATGTCTGACAAGGATGGATTGCATGACTGATGCACATGGGGTGCATCCAGGGTTCCCAGGTCATGCGGCGCTTGCCTTGAGGTCGGCAGGGGTCAGAACCTCTCTGGAACTTTCTCCCCCAACAGACTCCAGGAAGCCAATCAACTTCAAACGCCAGCTGATCACCTGGGGGGTAATTGCAAATCAAATGGACCCCTCATTCTGGATGAATTGCACCCTCTTTCTTTTCACGCCAAACAAGATGCCACTTCCTTTTCTGCTATCTTTTCTCTTTGCATTTTGCCTTCCCCCCTTTTTTGGCTGCATTATCCCAGAACTGTGATGAGAATGTTTCCTTTTGCGTGTGGTACAAACTAAACGCAGCAATGCAGCAGGGATGGAGAACACGTGACAATATGATACACAGACTCATCACATGTGTGTGACTGTGCATGTATGGTACTCTTGAGTGCCAGCTGACAAACACACAACAACACACTTTGTGGAAGCAGTTTGAACCCAAACCCACTGCATTTATCAGGAGCATCTCACAGATTAAATCCTTTGCACATCAGAAGCAGTGCTGCATGTCTGTTAAAAGCAGGATTCACATATTTTAGCCGCTGCATGATAAAAGCTGTTTTGATGCATACAGTTTCACCTTTAAGTGGAGCCGTGTGTGTTTGTCAGTTGGTCTTTGGAATGACATGCAGCCACTTAAAGCCAGCTGCCTCCAGAGTGGTGTACTATATGGCGATCTGGGTGAGCTTGTTAAAGGACAGCCTCAAGGCTGGCTTTCTCAAATTACTCCTGTGGGGCAGGGGAAAGGAGAGCCAGCCGCTCTCCTGTGTGGCTTTACTTAATTGCGAAAGGTGACGACGGAACCATCCCTCCTAAATCTCAGCACTTATTGGGAACAATTTCATGGCTGAGAAATACAAAAGAGCATTACTCCGTATTGTGTACATAATGTTCTACATGTCAGGGGAGCGCTGATGGAACGGTCCGGAGTAGCTTTAGGTTTTTTCCTTGCAATGAGCCATGCAGGATGTCCTTACACGCTTCTATCACTGGGTTTCTCAGGGGTATCGGTGTAAAAAATGAATATCCTATAATTTCTCCTCTCCGCTTCGGGTGCTCTTTCAATTACAACCTTTCAATTTAACATACTAAAGATCATTCTCCTCCATATCTCTGGCTGGCAAATGGGTGTGAATTTATGGAAAGGTCAAAATTAAATTAGAAAGGATGGGACCTGCAGAGAGCTGGCATCCAAATGACCGTCACTTCATATAAGTTATAGAGATATGTGGCCTACACTGGGTGGTTCTTGGATTTGGCCTATCAGTTTCCATTAACAATAGGGTTATGGAGAGCATTACATGCATTGAGTAACTGATACACTATTTCACTTATCCCTTAAGTCCTCCAAGTGTCAGAGCATGGTGAAAAAAGTGCATGTTGATAATAAAAAGCAATAGACAGGACTGTAGTCTTTTTGGAACAGCTGTCAAATAAAAAGGCTTGATGACAGACTGCACAAGTGCAGCTGTGAATCTGAATAGTGTTGGAGAGCATTCCACACAGCTGATCCTATTTGTGTGTACATGACTGTGTGAATGCATTTGTGTGCAAGTGTGATTTAATGAAAGTACAGTATTTGATCTGTGTTTGTATGCTTACAGATACAGAATGTGCTCTCAATGAGGTACACTTATCGATTGCTGCAGTGATAATGGTTAAGCTTAAGTTACTATTCTTTACATAAGGAAGTCATTTATTCATGAGCATTGCTCTATTATATGGATCATACTGTCATTCATTTGCATCATTTCTTCTGTCATGTGATGTGTAATTATATATTTCTATGCATTCTGTATGCTTAAGTCAATCTTAATACAACAGTCATATGCCTATTTGTTAGTTGAAAACGTTATTCCTTCCTATCTCCATAGGAGAAAAGGCAAACCTCTTGTAGCATGACAACAGATGGACAGTGTTGCCAGCTGAAACTGACACCAAACAACCCAACCACAGCCTTGAACCCACTCAGTCATCATGCAAAAAGAAGATGAGTTCTGTGTCAATTTGAAGTGTAATTCAAAGTGTGAGGCTTAGGAGGCAAAAGATGTCATTTTCTTAAAATTACACACACATACAGTATGCAGCTCGGTTGCAAATATATCTGTATATAGATCCAATAACCCTTTACAGTATAGTGTACTTATATGGCCATTGTGTTTGCACTATGGTGATGGGGGAAGGTCCTCCCACAACTGCACAAGGAAAAGATTTGCTTCTGGTATTCTGTTTTGCTGGGTAAAGTTAGGCCAATATAAAATCACTTTACAGTAAAGAGAAATTATGTCCATGTTGATGTTCTTTCAGTACCCAAATGGTAGACAAGGTAATCCAAATGATAACAAACACCTAAAACAACGAACCTAATTACATTTGTAGCTCTTCCAGAGGAAGACCCCCCATTCTGGCAACAGAGAGAAAGGGCAGTCTAATTCAGTCAGTAGAAGAGTACATCCCTCTGAATCACCTCTGTATGTCATAAGGGCATTAAATGACAGAAACCCATATTTGTTAGAGCAATAATTTAGGACTCTCTGATCATCTAACCATCATAAAAGGAAATCATGTGACGTTGTCAGTACTCATGTTAGCAAAGGAAGACCTCCCATCCAGTATGGAGAGGAGGAACGACCAGTAACTATTTTAAAGTACATAAGGCAAGTCAGTTTTCTACTGAGACCCAAAGCTCTCTTTTAAATATTGTGAAAATCGACTCCTCAGCATGTATCTGTAAATGATGTGGGGATGCAGCCGTCTGCGAGCATGACGACAGTCTCTCCTCTTCTCTGCTCTTCCTGTCTTCACCGATGGAGACAACACTAGGGAGCACACTTACTCCAGAAATGAGAGGACAGCAGAGGAAGAAAGAGAGTAAAGATGGGGGGGGGGTCAGCAAGGAGGAGGAGGTGGCTTATGGGCTACAGGGTGAGAGAATCAAAGAGGGGAAGGAGAGAGAGACAGAAAAGAGACTGTATGTGTGTGAGAGAGTGTGTGTCAGCCCGGTTTCAGGCTTTATAGGCTCGATGGAGAGCTAAGGGAAGGGAGATCAGAGGCAGAGGGAACTGTGAGCACAAGTGTGTGTGTGTAAAATGGGAACCATGGTGTCAGGCTTGATTTCATTACTGGGGCTAATCAGGTCCATATACTTTAAGTGCTGCTTTAATATGTCTAATCTCTGCAGGATATGGCCGCTGCCTTCTGGCTACATGACTGCTTTGCCTTGAAAAGCTGTTAAAGAGCACATGGACATGCACTGACTCTGACCTGGGGACACAAGATACTGTCCCTCTCACATTAACACATACATATTTTCACTAATAATGACATATGCATACTTTGACCCATCAGGCCTTCATTCTGAATTCTGCTCACATCTGATTTTTTTCCATATCTGCAGTTCACCTCTTATGATCCAAACACGAACCAACAGCAATGTAAAAACACAGAGTCACAAAAAAGCAAAACACGTCACATTTATTTTAGACTCCACACTTCTCCCACTTGTTTTTGAACACATTTCAGTAACAGTATGTGCTGGGCTGGGCTGAGTTGGCATCCAAAATACCAAGGAAGCCATTTAGCTTTGTTTCAGTGAATGTATATATTTTTGTGGTGTTGCTGGCTAAGTCTAATTATCTAGTGTAAATGACATGTATTGCTGACATGTGGCCCAGGTATGAGGCTCAGCATTTGGCTTGTGTCATATGTGAGGTGAAATTTGAATTGAGATACTGGTACATTTGAATGTCAGGTTTGCTTTTAATATGGAGTTTTATTGTCAGATTTCCAGATGGCTTCTCAAATTGAAGGCATGTCACAGAAGCAGAGATTTAACCGTGTTTGACAAGTTCAGCAAAGCAGCCCTGAATCTGTATGTAGTGCTGAAAAAATTACTTGATAAATGCCAGAGGTTCATAGAGCATGTTTGACATCCACAGAGCTGTGAACGTGCACATCACTGTCATTTTCATTTCAGAAATAATGATGTGTTGGTGACACACATAAACAGGGCTGCAGGGGGTAAGTGCACATAGAGGTTAGTAAAGTGGGTTTAAAGAGATGACTGAGTTGTCTAAAGGCCAAGACTGTAGGCACCAACTGGATCAGGTAAATCTGCAGGTACGTTTATATTTACAAGCTGTCTGCACCAGATGCATTTCACATATATTTTTCAGTTGACCTTGTCAAACACTTCATACTCATAGGTAAGGTGTGCGCTGCTGATTTGATACTTCCACTAGGTGGACATCAGTGTGACAAGTCTTTTCCCTTTGATTTATAATCAAAATGTCATTAATTGTGTGTTGGACTGTGCTACTCTGAAATGCGTCTGAATGCACAGCAGTACCATGGCTGAACATCTGCAGTGACCCTAACACACTGATGACGCTTCTTCTGCCATGTGGCCAAGTGTAAACAAGATGTTACTGTAAAATAAGCAATATACATTATACAACACTTGGCAAATTGAATTTAACATCAATTACTAGACTGGGAGCCAAGTTGGGGGAAGAGGGAAAGTAGAAGCAAAACTATAAATACTGCTACTGATAATTACTGGCTACAGTCAGAGGTCGCCCCCATGTGTGTCCTGCAACATTGTTGCTAGCAGTTTTAGTCAAATATCACCATAAGTGGCTTCCAGTGTCTCAGTTTAGGAAACAAATGAATTCTGTCTTATAATTCATAGAATGTGCTA
The DNA here is from genome assembly GCA_023238725.1 of Scortum barcoo. Taxonomy (NCBI): domain Eukaryota; kingdom Metazoa; phylum Chordata; class Actinopteri; order Centrarchiformes; family Terapontidae; genus Scortum; species Scortum barcoo. The sequence continues at coordinate 25,477,293 of CM041550.1, forward strand.
CAAATGAACGAAAAGCATGGTGCATTATCTCAAGTGTCTTTTTGTGCTGTGGCCATGCTGCACCCTGAGACTGTCCTGGTAAATGAGCTAATGATTCAAATACCTCTACAGCTTCACAAGATTTGCTTGGAGATCTGGTTCTGATAATAAAACTGTTGGAAGAGAGAGCATTTTCTCCTTAGCAGCAGGAAGTTCAAAGCATTTTGGGCTAAAATCCTTGACATCACCATCTCCCTTACATCTGCAAAACCATTCTCAAACGATTCTGGAAACTATCAAGGGTAAAAACGCAATTTAACATGAATGCATTCTTGACAAAAAAAAAATACTGTGACTCTGTGAGGCCTTACTTTATCACATGGTGCTGTGTTAAATGCTAACCTCAGCATGCCGTCAGTTCTAACATGCTGTTTGGTACATGCAAGCTCGCTATCTTTTAGCATGTTAACATTTAAAGAATTCAGCTAAATAGAACCAAATTCAAAGTACTTCTATGGCTGATGGAATTTTGTTTTCCTTTTAGTATTTTAGTCATAAACCAAAGTACTGGACAAGTTAAAATGTTTACCTGATGACCTAATAACACTACATGAAAAGTTCAGTGAAGAGGTTACAAGCAACTCTGATTCATGACAGGAATGTCGCAAGATTTAATGATATGATCCAGTAGTTGTTGGGACATTACAGTCACCAAGGTGCTAACCCTACCCTAACAAAGACTGCCATCCATAAAAATGATCCAATAAAATATGATACAGTAACAAGAGAAAAGTACGGTAGGGCTGGATAATAATGGGCTCCTACATTAAAGCCTTGAGAACTGTGGGCCTTGGATCACCCATGCTAACTTGAGGTTTTTCCCGTTTTGAGTTTGTTTGATGAGCAATCTGATAAAGTGAATAATCAACCATCACAGTTGGTTATAACCCAGGTGCATGTGCACTGTGTGTGTGTAGCCATGTCTTTATACAACCATGCCATTGTGCCCATTAAAAAGGACCACTCCAGTGGGTCACTTACCAGCCAGTAGTCATGCTCTACCTTCTCTCTGCCTCCTCCTGTCTTGTCAGAGCTGGCAGCACCTCTGGTAAAAGCTAATCGTCATGCTCTCACTCACACATAACATCAAGCATTTATGGCCCCTGCTGTCAAATGATATGACAATGTGGCGCGCGTGTGTGTGTGTGCATTATTTGAAGTAGATATTATTTTATCTCCCCTCTTTTAGAGTACATTTTTGTTTTCCACTTCAAATGTTTGTGAACTACTTACCTTGGTTAAATCGGAATGCTACATTTTATCAAAGGCATATGTACGGTAGATATTATAGACAAACATAGCTCTTCATCTTTAAGTCAGAGAGTAATATCATACCGAGTTCAGAGATATCCCACACAAGTCTTTTTGAAATTACAAGGTCCCAGCTTAACCTCACTTTGGATCACAATGGATTTTCACACAAAATAGAGCCCTGCATCTCAAATCTCCTAGCAACCACATCTGACACTATAATAATCATCATCATTATCATGTAAATCGGTAGGTGAGTGGCTCTGCACAAAATCTGACCAAATATATAACAAGCAGGCTTCAGTTTGGGGAAATTTTATATACTTAAATATGAACAGCGGTCACTGGCTGTATCCAAGAACAATAAATAAAACAAAAACAAAAAAAATAAAACAAATAGTTTTGAGACACTAAAAAATGCAACTCACTTGGTATAATGTCAGGGTAGCAGTGAAAAAAAGTGCAAAAAATGTGTCAGTTTGTTGTCTTTTATTTTGTCTTATAAGTCTATTATAATCACTGGTGATGTTAATAAATTATTAACAAATTATATGATTTTAATGGTACTATTAACATTTACAAAAGTAAAAGTATAATATTTTTGTAGTATTTTATAGATTTACTGAGATGATATTGGGGATTCAAGCAGGTATTAGTCTCAAGTCTCAGCGTAAGGACAACTTTTTTGATAACTAAAGAAAAACATATCTTAGGATAATTATCAAATATTGAGATTTCAAGATTTATTGTCATTACACAACAATTCAAATTCAAATTTATTTATTTAGAGCCCAAAATCACAAACATTGTTTGCCTCGGAGGGCTTTACAATCTGTACAGTTGTGACACCCTCTGTCCTTAGACCCTCGAACCGGGTCAGGAAAAACTTCAAAAAACCCTTTATGGGAAAAAGAAGAAACCTGAGGAAGAGCCACAGATGAGGGATCCCTCTCCCTGGGACAGGACAGACGTGCAATAGATGCCACATGTACAGAGAACATCATCATCAATCATATAGGAATTATACATGCTGAGTTCATGGGTTTAGTCCACTTATGAGGTATCACAAGGTAATGGAAATGAGTCCGTGAGTCCAGGTGCATCCCTAGATGTCCTCATATGGAGCTCTTGGCCACTCGGTCTTCTCTCCACAACACAGACACAGATCATGTCCCCACCAGGCCAGTGAACCTCAGACAGATGGACCACAACCAGAATCAGTGAGGAACCTGCAAGACTGGAGAGAACAAAGAGGACCGGGGCTCCGGCAGTAACATGCACTTTACAGGACATAAGAGTATTCACATTAACCGCTTTAACCAATTTAACCACTTTAACTACTTTAACCAGTTTAACCACTTTAGCCACTTTTACCAGTTTATAAGGTGACTCCAGTTTGCACTACTACCATAATAAGAGTAAAGGAAACATCAATTTACATCAGCAATCATTGGTAATGAAATTCTTAAATCCCAGGCAATCCCAACAAGTGCACTAAGTTCCCAATGCTTGGTTGTGATGGGAAATTTTTACTACTACTTGTACTTTTGTGTAATCCTCGACTCCCCTTTAGATTGGTATTCTTTTGCAGTGCTTTTTACTTACTTTACTGACACATCAGCAGAAGCCTGAGCTCCAGCAGTAAATAGTCACTGGTTGTGACCATAGCATCATTTGAGGCCGTGGCCATGGTTATGTTTGAAACTATGGCTGGGGCTGTGATTGTGGCTACCACCATGATTACTGATATGGCTATACTGCTGTAGCTGTAGCAGCAACTCTGTCTCTGTAACCATTACTATGACTCGTGCTACAGCTGTGGATACAGCTATTGTTATGGCTGTTGCTCCACTGGTCTGTTTCAGTCTAGGTTAGTTGGTTTTGACAGATGACTGGTAAAATCTTAAATCCTGAGATCAAGTTGCTTTCGGTCATTCTTATAAAGATTTAGTTTGATATCTGTGACTTACTGGTAAATAAATAGAAGATTAGAATTGGAAGTGGTGTGGCACTGGACAACTGAGATGGAGAAACTGATTAAACAGTGAATGATCATTACAACAGTACATTAAAGACCTACCACAACCAGGGTCATAAAGAAAGGAGTTTATCGACAATTGCAAGTGGTGTGGTTCATATTTGACATTTTTGAATAAAACTATATCCAGGAACAGTAAATGACTGAATGGACCTGTAACATTCAGCTAGCTGAGCTACGTCAGATTTCAGGTGAAGGCCATCAGCTCTAATTAATTTGCTTAACTAGTTAGCCTTGTTTTACACTTTACTTTATACATACACCAAATGGAAATCTGAAAATCTTTCCAGTCCGTAAATTTATCACATTTCTGAAAAGATGTCTTTCTGAAAAGAAGCGTGCTCATGTAGTGATGTAATGATGTATGTGGCATGTATCAGTACATCATGACATGGTGGGTGTGGTCAGAGATTAGACTCTGAGACAGGTTTTTAGCCTGCCATTAAGTTTCACTTTAAAGAGAACTCAGCGCTGTCACACATTGGCTTAGTTTATAATTTATTCAACCAGTGAGGGGTTTCAGTCAATCTTAGCAGGTAATGCTTTAATTTTTGCTTTAATGCTTTAGTGCTTAAAGTATATATTAAACATTGAACAAACATTCTTAAAATGTTTATCTGCAGAGTATTCAGTTGTAGGATACAATCACACTGATGTACCTTTGGCATGATTGTTGCATGATGGGATTCTCCAGATGTCGAAGAGCATCAGTGAGATTTTCTGATATTGTTGTTTCTTGTGGGTGCTCATAAACAGATAAAAGCAGCTTACTGAGACAACAATTCATTTGAATTCCAAATGAGTTGAGATGAATGTGAAAGGGGATGTACAAAGATGGGATAATAATAATAGCTATTTATTCTTTAGTACTGTATATGAAGTTTTTTATGGATTATATTAAAAAAGGAATGGGGAAAGACAAACACAGCATGTGAAAATGGATTGATTGTTTTCTCTCTTGCCCTCTTGTGTTGACACCTCCATGAAGGCCAGACAGCCTTCAGTGCTTTGTGGGAGTGATAAGGCTACAAGTCCACTGACCTCTCATGGGACAGGACCACCATTTCATTTTGCTGCAATTGGTGGGCCCTGCCTGTTAATGGTTTACACACTCTTTCCCCGATTGATTGGAAGCATTTGTATACATTGCTGTCAGAGCTGACTGCATCACTCGGCTTCACCACACATCAGAGGTCTGCACTGACAAACAATCATCCATGTGCATCCATGAAGAAAACATGAGTAGCTTGTTCTTCCTTGGGGATTAAGTCTCACTATTTCAGTGTCATAGCTGCATGAAACGCTGTGTAAAGATTAAGGTTAGATGACTTTACATCATTAGCCATATGCTTTTGTTTGTTTATGAACAGCGACAGATTTAATGTGGATTTATGAATATGCCTCAGAGTAGATTCCTTAATTATAATTATTATTTGGAATGCTTTTTTAAAGTTTATTATAGTTAACAAGCACAGACATAACAATGGTCTGAGAACAGGTTTTTTGCTGACCACATTATCAAACATCATAATTACTACATTTAGCTTTTCTGTTTATTTCCAGCACATGGCTTTGTCTCCTGTGCCTTCTCAAGTAGTGACATCACTTTCTGCACAGGCGTGGAAGAACTGCTTAACAGCCAACATCATGTTTGTTATTGCTTTTGAAATGCATCCTCCATTAGTGGGATACAAGGAGACATTTCAGTACCCTTGACATCCTCCCAATGGTAAATCTGTTTATCTTCCACTGCCGTGACATCTCGTAAATAAAGCATGCCACACTTGGAGAATGTTGAAGCGCGACCATACATTATTACACGACACGGCTTGCATTGGCAGTTACCATTGGTCATGGCAGGGGGTGACTTGCTCTTGACTGTTTTGTGTATACTGGACTCTTCTCTTAATAATTAAAAAAAAATAACCATAATAGCTACTAAAGATTAGTTGTAGCCAATACAGGCAGCAGTTTTGGCAGTTCAAATTACAGCACAGCGTTCGTCACTTACATCACACCTCAGCTGCTGACTACTGTTCATTCAACACTTTAGATTTCCTAGAAAAGAGAACAAAAATGTCCTTTGAGAAAATGGATCTTTTGCCACTGCTGACAAGTCCCTAAAATAGAAAGATATTCAAAGGCCTGGATAATTTACAACCTGGCCTTCACAGAGATTGATTCATAGCCAGCTGATAATGATGAAATGCTCCAATGCTACCTTTGTCATCAGATTACATTATGATAGGGTTCCTAAATGTTTGATTTTTCTAAAATGTTTTTTTCTGTCATATATGTTCAGGAATACATTATTGACCCATCATAAATCATACATTTTTAATAGTATGAACCAGTTCTTTTTAGATTTTCGATCCATCACCTAATTAACATGACGACATAACATAGCATAAGAACATATTGCAGACTGTCAGCTGACCACATCACATGACTTTGTCTTTCTTTCTTTCTTTCTTTCTTTCTTTCTGGTGTAGAAGCATACAGGACAAGAAGGCAGAGGAAGGAATATGGCATTAAGCAAGCATTCCTGGCTGGAATTAAATGTTTCAGTGACATGATGTGAACATCCAAATTTTGCCACTGGGGCATCTGGGCCCTTTGCCCAAAACCACACACGACAGTCCTCTTTCCATACACTGTAGGGATGACATGAAAGGACAGATGTCAGGGAGATGCTGTATGGGTCAAGAGACATTGTGTCAATATAATAGCATTAGCTATAAAATAGTAAATCAGAAGACGTTTAACTTCTCTTAACCCCAATGGTGAATCATAGGGATGTAATACCAAAACACTAAAGAACCCAGACAAACAATCAGGTAGGTTTACTGTTTATCACATCCATTCATTTCTATAACTCTCTACCCAGAGAGAAATAATACTGATGTTAATGTAACATTTGCTAGTCTTGAAGATGGATTATTTACAGAAACATTAAATATTGTAGATAAACTGAGACATTTGTGGAGCCAAGCGTTCCCTGAAGGCATATGATTATAGGAGTTTGTTTGTTTGGCTTTGCTAATGATGTAAAGCCAGTAATGTCTTTGGCAAAGCCCAGGACATTAGAGAATAATTCAAATCAAAATAATGTATTTCAATGTCAACTTAATAAAACATGGCCAGAGGAGCACATTCATCCGGTGATTTGTTGGGACTGAATGGGTTATAATTGCAACATAGTTATGTATTGTGTTTGATAGTGTACATATGCTTGTGTGCAATTCTGTGTGCCTGCTTTAATTTAAAGACAACAATGCGGGGAATAATGCTGGACAGACAGGAAACCATTTGCCCAAGAACAACGATATTTTTCACAAGTCTTGATTCTGGGCAACCCAAGCAGCAAACTGATTTTTGGTCAACTCAGGGGCATTTGAACAAGATGGAAATTCAACATTGACCTACAATCATCTTAGAAAGGTCTTATATTATTGTAATATGTGGAATGGGGAACAGATGTGCAATGGGGAAACATTCATCATAATTTGTCATGCAAGTTGTGAGCAACATGGTCATTATTGACACCAAAATATGTGCTGTTGGTTTCTCAACGACAACAAATGCCCTTCAAATAAGTGCAGACAAGACACATCTTAATGAGCGTCAGGATTTTGTCACATTGCACCTTGAACCCTTTGTCCCCTCTACTCAGTTTCCCTACATGGGTTGCTGAGGCTGGACTGACCAACTCATGATGAATGCTTGTACTTGCAAGTTGGTGAACAATTACGAACACCAACCAGCTCTCTTGCAGTGCTCAGCTGACATGACATCATTCACAACGCGCCTAATGGCTTGTTCACCTTTTCGTTTGGGAGATCCATGAGTCACCACGGCAAAACATTCCCTCAGACTCACTAAAAAAGATGAAACAATGAATAAATATGAAAGAATTGTAACAAATCAGTATATGAAACAGCAGTGAAGTTGGATAATAAGTAAGAAAATAACAACTCTAAGAAGCCTGTTTTCAGAAACTTAAATCTCTAAAATGGCAGAAAAATAAACTCAATTACAAAATGATCAACCAGTACCTATGATGTCTAACATGAAAGTCTGTCTGAACATGTAATCGTCTTATAATTTGGTCAACAAAAGCATCCAGTAAACAGCTTTTTGCCTCTTTTTTAAGGTACTTCAGGTGTGGGTCGATTCATTTCACAGCTGTCATTCTGTCCTTTTCCCTCCTCTCAGTGAGAAGCCTCCGGGGTGAGCTGCAACCTTGAGCCACTTTAGAGAGTTGTAGACTTTGTCTGTCACCTTCAAACTCCACCTCCCACCACAGACATACTGTATATATGAGGCTATGGCTGCCCTTAGCCCTCCTTCCTGCATGGAGGCCCAAGGGAGGGAATAACAAGCTGGGGAGTTGTTAGTAGATAGGCTGATATATTTCTAAGTGGTCTGTGAGGGTGTGCAGGTCACACTGCCAGCACGACTGCTATTGATCACTATCATTGTGTTGCCTCTGTACACTGCTCACACACCCACACGGGTTGGCGCACCATAATATGCATATGAGCATGTTACACCGGTGGTGGTGATCTGTAGGAATCGAAACCCTCCAAAGCAGCTTTTACCAGTGCCATTTTATACAGAGGTCTCACACAGCTTTGAATAATCGGGACTTTTGCAGTGCAGTGACACTGCCTTTGATGAAGCTGTCAGTGTGGTTCAGTGTGGTTGGACCAATCAGGATTATATGACATGTCATCTCACAATGTCTGAATGCAAATCTTCACAATCTAGATTTTATTTAAATACAACTGATGTTGTAATTTTTGTTTGTGTGTGGGCATGCTAACATTTGCTAAGTAGCATAAAACACAAAGTGCAGCTGGGGATGATGGGAATATCAAATGTTTCTCGTGCCACAAATGACTCCCTTATGGGGACGCTACAACCACTCAGATTGATCGATTCTAGGTAGATTGACTTTTTGACATATTTCATAAATTAAGTTAAAACTTTGATCTTCTGATCAGTAGGTTCATCCTTTGAGGACCGTGAATTTCTGTAGCAAATTTCACAGCAATCCATCCAACAGTCAAACAGTCAGACATTGCCATGTCTTAATGCTTTGCTGTCACAAGCTGCCATTTTGGTTGCACTTCAACATATTTGTAATATTAAGGCAGTCCTCTGACTCGTTGTTCACCCTGAAGGCTGTTCGTCAAACAGCCTGACTGCTCTGATGGATCATGATGGCATAGGTCAGGTTTGTAAAACTGTCAACTGCACTTTGAAAAAAACAGGAAGAAACATAATTCACAGCCTCTGTGATGCATGCAACTTTTCTCCAAATATTGTTTGATATGATAATTCTGTCAGCAGCTTACCATAAAGCTTTTAAAGTGCAGGGACACTTTGAATGAGTGCAATCAGCATTTTTGTCTGTTTTGGTCCGTCCAGATAGAAAGAACAAATAAATGCTTATCTACAGGTGACACAAGCAAAGAAAATAATTGAACAGGCCTATTCACAGTTAAACATTTCACGTCTGTTTTTCTCTGAAAGTCTTCTATTTAAATGACTCTCTTCAGCCAGTATACGGACCTTTACAAAAACTCTTTAATATTTACCAAGTCAAACTCCCTAGACACAAAGTCAGACAGGAACCCTGAAATGAAAAAACACTTTTTGTCTTTATAATAGAAATGACTACTGCAGTAGAAGTAACCTTAAATTACTGCTTAAAATAAAATTTTAATGGCTACTATCAAGAAATTGGGCCAAAAAACAGTCACAGTGGACCCCATAAGATAAAAAAAAAACATGTACACAGTTTATACACTGCTGTTTATACGTGATTCACACTTCCACACACTACTTGCTCACACACGCACACACACCTGATGAGTCACACCTCCATCCCCGCACAGATCAATATTCATGACAGCCCACAGCTAAAGTGTGCAGTCAGTTTGTGCTCATATTAACATGTATGAACCCAAACACCCCTTAACCAAGCCTTATACTGAAATCACACTGTTGCGGTCTATCAGGAGGCTTGTTCACACTCACTGCTGATGGAATACACCACTGGCTACAACAACATGACATCCTGAGAGACTGTGAACTACTGACTTTATCTAAACACCTCAACCGACATTTCTTTCCCACGATCATCACTTTCCTCCAGGCAATGCAACTTAGATGTCACTGCCACTTGATTGTTTGGCAAGGTGTGAAAGCAGAATAATGTAAGTGTTATTGATATAAAGACTGAAACTGTTTGAAACCTTCTCTTTGCAGCTTTACATACAATCTGTCTGCGCTGCAGCATTACAGACTAAATGCACTGAATTTAACAATGACACCAAACAACCTAAAAGCAGTAATTATCATTCAAACTAAATATCTCTGTTAAAGGTCTGGATGTACAGATTAATTCCTTCTGACTATCTGTGTTTTTTGCTGACCTGGCTGTTACAAACCCGTCACTTATGGCACACCCAAATAATTTCTCACACTCACATTTTCACTCAAACGTGCAGTGAAATGCTCACACTGTAGGCCATCACAAAGGAGATCAGTGCTGCGACACCAGCATGTTGTGGTGTAGGGAAACGATTGGATGTTAAATGGCTTAATTTTAGCCAATACCATCTATAAATGTATGTCCATCTCTACTTATCTTACATTATTCCTCTTTCCCAAACAAACAGATGACTCTGATCCGCTGTGGTAAAATTTAGGATTTCTCCCTCACAGTAGCACAAAAGGACAATACTAAACAATATGCAGGAAGTTAAGGAATTAATCAGCTTAACCATCGCCAATAATAGCTGGAGATGTTTACTGACCAGACAAACACACTCATGTGCTGCTGCCAACTAAAGAATCTCTCATCCTGTTTATCAATAATGTCTAATACTGTATCTTTTTAGTACATTTGTCCTTAGCCATGTGTATAAATATACTGACAGCTACTGACAACTGGAGTCAACCTTTTGTGTCACAGCCAAAAAAGTTGCTTCTGATTCTCCCGGAGCAGTTCCATCTGGAAATACAAACATCAACACAATTTGTCTGTTTTCATAAATTCACCAGTGTGTCTCTGCAGGAAGGCTCCTGTCTAACACAGCCTAATAATTTACACGATTTCTATTTCCATGGTGGGTGATAGTGCGGTGTCCTGGCAATATGCTGTAGGCTCTACCACAGTGTGTTTTTACATGCTGGAACAGATGGCTATTGGAGGACTTGTGCATGACAAGTAGTCACTCTCTCTGCTGTATCTTGTTCCACTCATGCTTCAGTGATCACCAGCGCCTGCAGTAACTTATGAGCTAATCATCAGAGCAAAACACTGGACAGTGATCTAATTTAAGCTGTTGTTGGGCAACAATAGCCTGGAGGAAACAAAGAGGGAGGAAGAGAGTGACTGGGAGCAGAATTCATGGATTGTGCACATCTTGGCTGAAGATAATGACAACATCTGTTCGCTTCCACTATCACAGCATATTGCATTGATGTCCCATCAGCGAATACCTTGAAGTTGTTAAGGGTAATATCAAATATCATGGCAGTCGCATAGTTGTTACAAAAGGCTGTTATTCTGTAGAAAACATCCCACATACAAGCAAACAACAGACAGAATTCCTCAGCAGCGTGAAAATCGACATTAGAGTTTGAGTTGATTTCTCTTGAGAGTGGAAGAAATCGATAGCTCACATATCCGCCTCTCACTCACTGTTGGCCAGTGCCTCTAAAAGACAGAGAAAAGAACCAATAGAGGTTGGTGGAACAGAGACAAAATTAATAATCCCTCAGAGGCCGTTGTATAAGCTATGCACTTGCCCCCTAAGCACAAGGAGACATTCATCTCATCCCCTCCCCTCTGTGTGATCTCTTAATGACAATGAAACAGGCCTGCAAGAATTCAAGCAATTTTCTAAATTGATTTTTCTCCTCGGACGATTTACTTTGCCGTTAGAGCGCCACTCATAACTTTTCAGTGGATTTAACACAAGCCTCTCTGTGGGAGTCTGTGTGCGTCTGTAGCACTGTGAACCGCATACTTGGTCTTGTCAGTAACACGAGAGCTTATACTGGGTATGTTAGTGTGTTTTTTTATTCTTCACCTATTTGCTCAACATTGGCTCCATTTTGTGGAGTATACTCTGTATATACTCTGTAGTCACACATCAGGAGAAACATGCCCCTAACTGTACATCTGTGCAGTCCTGCACACTGGGGCATTACATGCATATAAAAGTTTCCAAGTTGAGCTTAGAACATATGTGGTTAGGGGCAAATGACTTTCTCATAATATGATGCATGTATATTGCCAGAATACCCCCACACACACACACACACACACACACGCTGTCCCTTGTATACAATATGACATATGGCACAGTATATGTATGCATATATTGGTATGTGTGTGTGTGCTCCCTTGCAAATGTCTGGACACGCACAGAGTGTGTGCACTGGTTTGTAACGGCACAAGATGGGTTGTCCGACGTACGTACAGAAACTAACAGAGAATAGCTGCCCAAACATGAAGACAAATGGGGTGCAATAGGAACGGGCTGGCAGGCTCGCTGACGGCTGGGCCGCTCGATAAAAAGAAAGATGAGGAGACGCTGTTCAATAAAGCAGCCAGGCCCTGCCTGCTACGATCTCCCCACAGGGATTGCCAGAGATGAGAGGAAGAAAGCAGAGACCAGCAGGGAGGTATAGAGGTGTGAGGTGGCAAAAGAAAGACGGAAAAGAGAGTGATTGCGTGGAGAAAAAGGCCAACAAAATCTGAGAGAGGCAGAGAGTGGTTTGCAATGGAGTTAGAAAGAGAGAGAAGGGAGGGAAGAGATCCTCGACTCAGGGGAAGAGACAGAGGATTACACCCCAGGTTCAGTATCACCATTATCCCCGCAGCATCGTGCCTCCTGTAGCAGCAGAAGCCCGTGACAGATTAGGCTCCACTGATTTCATTTTACATCTATATATGATAACTGGGGGGAAGGATTTGGATGTGGTCATCAGGAGCTCGACTCAAACGGCAGCCCAAACACCGGGCTTGGCTCAATAACTGTTCCCTGAGTTGTCACAAACTCTGCAGGGTTTTGTGCTGGTTCTGCCCCCATAAAGCCGTTTATTGAATTTCGATGGTAAGCATAAGGTTGTTGTTTTTCTTGTTTTTTTCCCATGATGCTTGTCAGACCCCGGAGACAGGAAATAAAACAAAGGAGAAATAGAAGAGAGGATTCCAGAGATTGTATGGAGCTCGCAGCATCGGCTGGCTGAGCGGCTCTCCTTATAAAATGCCATGTTCTGGCTCTGGTTAGCCAGGTGTAATTAGGGTTGAATCCCAGACTGTCAGTCAGCTTGTCATTTATGACCACTAAAGGGGCCATCTCCAGTGCTGAGGAGTGCAGGTCTGCCACTCCAATCAGCTTTATGATGCTGGGGCCTGTCAGATACGCAGGGGCCAGGCAGAGGCACATAATGTGTAGAGGTGACGGAGGATGATCTGTTCTTTCAATGAGCTAATCAATGAAGGAAAGAGGATGCGGTGTCACAGGGCTATGAAAACACCCAGTATTGTTAAAGAACACAGTTGATTGAGCTGTGAATCCAGTGTGATGGGTGACCCCGGGAATTACAAATGTCAAGATGAAGGAGCTGTGTGTATATAGCTGTCACTTTTTATTCAATATTCAGACTGCATATTCTATCTGTAATGATTTGTTCAACTTTTAACTTCACTGAGTGCAACAGGCCGTGTCTTGTACTCCAACGGCGCCGTTTGTGAAATGTCAGTCTGATCTTTTATACACGAGGCTATTTTTTCCCTTTGTCAACAGAAAATGTAAAAAAACATCAAGTCATGCATGTCTGATGATCTTATGAGGCCTGTAAGTCAAATCTGGCCGAAGAAGCAACATGAAACCAGTTGTTTTTGTCAAAATAAAGTTATTAATTAGAAGAAGAATTTAAAAGCAGCATTTATGTGTAAATGGTTGTTTTTATTTGTATTCATGGGTATTAAATTCAATTCAGGGTAATATTTGATTTTGAGAGAATGCTGATGCTTATCAGCATCTTTTCACATTTTGCTCTTCAAACTCTTTTATTTGAAGAAAAATTCAGAGCAGTACAGAAAAGTTATTCATTTTTACCTCATTTTTACACACCCTTCCCATCTAAAGCACAAGCTTTGCCCTAAGATCTCATCATCTCTGTGACACAGCCCTGTCTTCACACCTCAATGAGAAAAAAAACCCAGCAACCTGATAATCTTCGGGTGCCCTCATCCTGAACCTCGCCAGACGTTCTGCCACAAGACCTACTGGTAAAAGAACAGAGAACAGATAAAAATTGAATCATAATATGACAGGATGGAGGAAAAAGTAGCCAACGGCTTTTCTTCTAATGATGACTTTAGCATTAGCACAATTGGCCGGTGTCTTCGGCAGGTCCTTACAGTGATGGTAAGGGTCTGATTCATCATAAGCAGCAGAAGTTAATTAGGCAAATGTCATGTGTTCCTCTCCTCCGGCAGACAACAGCCCGGCCCACCTGCTGTGAAATAATATTGTTAACCGATCAAAATGGCTGACCTCATTAATTTCTCCAGACGTCTCCTGTCGTCAGCTCCAGGTTTTGGCGGGCCACGCCATGCTGCTTCACTTTTTACACTTTTTTTTCCCTCATAAGGTGCAGAGGTACGGGCAGAAATAAAATCCAGTAACTTGTGATGTGTGACCTCTAAGTGTCACATCCAAAGTGTTTCTTTTCCTGAAGTCTACTTCCACCCTGTCATGACTCACTGTCTGCCCATGTGAAGAACTGTTGCTATTCTTTACTGTAAGTAACCATTGTCTGTGGACTGTTATGACACAGTGATATTTAATAAACAGGGACTGCCCTACTACTACTGCCCTATAGTGGTTTGAAGTTTCAGCTGAAGTTTACTTTGCTTAATTAGACCATTTTTTTAAGTGTATGATAAAAGAATAGACAAAAGCCTATTAATTATGCAAAAAGTATGATAATTAACTAAATCCACAAGGATCTTGTTTAAGATATAACTAGCTCTGCTCTTGCTAGAAAGTATATTATATATATATTATATATATATATATATATATATGGATTGACTGATATATATATATATATAATAACTGCCATAACTGTCTACTTGTCTGGACAGTTGTGAGGATGAATGAAGCACCTGCTTTCACACCATAAGGTTTATTATGGAGGGTTGCAGTGCAGTGGAAATCTGAGCAGTTTGCTCTCTGATAGAGGGCTTAAGCAGTCATTGAGGTGTGTAAAACTCACCTTGCCTAGCATCTGCTCTCCATGTATAGCACAGAGCTCATAAAGTGGATCTTTTGTCCGAAGGCCCCAGCCTGCCCCTATGAAAAGAGAGCCTTGGCGCTGCCGTGCAAATGAGCAATGTAATTCAATCTGGACTCCACGATGGCTTTTATGTCTGGAAGCAGACAGTGAACACATCTGCAGGTTCCATCTCTGTGTAGCCCGGCCTAATTTGTTTGTCATTACTGGCTTGGCTTTCATCTGTGGGTTCTGTGCAAGTGTTTCTGGCAGCTACAGCCTCTGTGTTAATGGACTGTTCACAGCCTTTTCTCCAGATGCTGCCCCAATCCTGTGACCTTGTCCAGCATGCAAATGTCCACCCTGATGTCACCCAGGAATAGTTATGGAGAAAAAATAAACAGAACACCCTTCATTCTGTCTGAAACAAACAAAGGCACATCTTTCTTTGAGTCAGGAGATTTTTCTGCGGGGCAGAGAGAAGTAAGGGGGGCATTCAAAACGTGATAAAATGTGATTTTTGATGTTGTGGACTCATGTGAGACTCAACATGAGATACTGAAGCAAATACTTTTTTATTTTAAATAGTTTTTTTCAATTATGTACAGTGAACTCATTTATAATCAGTATTTTATTTTAGGTTTTGCACTATTTTATGCCATTCAAAAATATCACTTTCTGAAGTGATATCTAGCCATAAACGAAGAACATTTAGATGTCTCATTTGTTCTTGTTTTCCTATGAGCCAAGTAATATCTTTGACTGTACTGAAATTTCTACTTTTTTAAATCAAAAGCAATGTTTTATGGACTTTTAACCAATTTTGCTGAAAAAAAATGTTTTAAAGTTCTATTATAAGTCTGATGTCAGATGCGTATTGAGCAATTAACTCAGTAAATAAAGGCTTGCTGCCGACCCTTTTTTTCTGTCTTATTTATCTTTTAGCTGTTTGTCTTTCTTTTTTTAAAATTTATTTTAGTATAAGATTTATTTTCCTATCTTTTTGGGAGAATTTTATTTTAAAACAATGTGAAGCTTGTAACTAGTTAGAACATCCACTTCAGTGAAAGGCTTTTAATTGAAAAGAAAAAAAAAAACATTGTAAAACAGATATTTAATGTGACTGATTTCTTCATTATGTGGCCTGTGAAATAGCCCCACTACTTAATGGAGGAGTGTGAAAAAAACAATATGAGTGTGTCATTAAATTTACTGCTCCATACAAACATAGATATAGATATAGATACACAGAGACACACACACACACAGACACCACCAAATTTTAAATAAATTCACTTGAGGGTCTCAGACAGAGCATGACCAGCAGTAGAGCAGTGGTATCATTGAAGTGGGACACTAAGCTTGATTTTGCTGCCTTAAAAGTGTTTTCCTATTTGTACAAAAGTGACAACCTAAATTAACATCAAATATCATGATAATAAAATAAAACACACACACAAAATAACTGTGGTATTTCTGTGGCACCTCAGAGGGAGAATAATTACACAGAACAAAGTCTGGAATTGGACACTGCAAAGGTCACCTTTCATAGTTACTGCAGAAGATATATATCAACACTCAAACTGGAACAGAAAAGACAACATAAAAATATACCATGTAACCATTTTAAAAAGTAGCAAATGTGCACATCAGTTTGTGTTTCTCAGCCCAAGATCTCGGCTTCTCCCCTGAGCTGGGTCCTTTTTATCAGACCCAGTTTAGGTGGTTTCTCAACGGCAGGTATGATACCATGAACTTAATGTAATAAGTGACATATACAAGGTAATGACATTACATTTCTTTTCATTTACCAAAGGTTACTTTACTAGGACCGTATTTTATATTATTATTTTTTTTATGTGGTGAAAACAGGATGTTGCAGTAGTTGTTATATTTTCTCACTTAAAAAGGTTAACCTGCCTGCTTAGCTAATGATGCCATACTCTGTGTGTTGAAGTGTAACCCAAGACCTAAAGAGTCAGGGAGATCAAACACACAGCAGGCGGTGATATTTTCACACACAAGACATTTCCTCAGTAAGGAGCAGCAGTGTGTTGTGGCCCATCGGTTGAGCTGTCAAATATTTACCTAATTATCCTTTTAATCAGGGATAATGCTTTTTCCACAGTGTGCCAGGAGTCAGTCAGTAAGCAAGCAGTCTTTCGTCTGGCACTTTGGCATTAAACAGGCCTGTAGTTGTGGCTGTAGAGCAGTGTGGTTGAGCAGTGCATAGAAACAGTGTAAGAATAGAACTATTATGAGAAGGCATTATCAGCTGAGGTAAAAGCTGAACATCGAGATACACAATCAGTTCTACATTATAGTCAAAATTATTCCAGCTAAGGAGATTTAAATGCTGAAAGACAAGAGCACACTTAAAGTAATAATGCACAAGGTTTATTTAATGGTTCTTTGTCTCCTCTGTGTGGACTTAGCTCTCTCTGTACCTGCAGAGCTGGTTTTCTCTTAATGTTCCAGCCCAAAGACATGCATGTTAGATTAATTGGCGTCAGAATCACCTTTAGGTGTGAATGTGAGCGTGAATGGTTATCTGTCTCTATGTGTTAGTCCTGTGATAGCCTGGCGACCAAGTGTCAGCTGGGATCGGCTCCAGCCTCTGCATAGCTAAGGGGTGGATGGATTGACTGAAAGCAAAATAAACTCTTCATTTGTAATTTATTTTGAACAGTAAATCCCTTAGAGTTCAAAAGATGCATTTTGTAGGAGACCCCACTTATGAAGTGCTATACTTAGGTTCATAATAAATAAATTAGACTTCAATCAAAGCAGTAAAACTGATATGGAAATAACTGCCGCCTCCATGCGAGGACCTCTAATTGTGATTTACTCTACAAGCAGTTTTAAGAACACAGACCATGAACGCCTCAAAGCAGCACTTTCAAGAGCCAGGCGACCATGGTAGATGTCTAAAATGAGCTGATTCAATTCAAAGTGCAGTCAAATTTAGAAACTCTGTCAGACAGGAGGGGAGTCTTTTGAAGAAAGACTTTACATAGGAAACTGAGCTGATGGTGTAACTTTTTATGATGGAGCAAACTAAGGCTATCTTGAAATTACAGCCATGGGTTATAAATCTGTGCTGTGATGTGTTGCTTGAAGAGGTCTAAGGGTGCTATTGGAAACATACGTATTTGTGCTACTATGCCTGGGAGGAATTGCCTTAAAAAAATGAGATTCTAATCATATTCAATATAATGGAGCATATATTTTCTATATGGGACTGGTAAAAGGCCAGGAAAATCTATTTTCAAACTAGTCTTATCTGCCACCACGACAGAATTATCTTCTGTTTAGACAGTGTAATCATCAGCTTTCATCGGTTACCATAGTAACAATGTAGGCATGAACTCACTGAGCTCGCTACATTTCTATGCAACAGTTCTGGGAGCAGTGACAAGCCAGTATGATGGATGTTTCACCCCTGTTTATGGTGGCTGCTTTCACAGTGGCATTTTCTATTTGCAGAACGATCATCATGAAAGTGCATGTGTCACACCGACATCGGCAACAAAGTAGAAATGAACTAAAGAAACTTTTAAACACAGTAAAGTTGAGCTCTACAAGTGTGGTTTCTCCATTTACTTTTCAAGTAAAGAGCATGTGTTTGCCCAGCAGACACTGTTCCTCAGTTTTAAAGTTTGATATTATGCACCATTTGGTAAAAACAGGGCTGCTTCATCAATTGAGTTTTGCACTTCTGTAAAGGTGAGACCCATTAAAGCAACATGAAAGGTCAAAATCATGGCCAGCTCCTCTGTTGCTCCTATAATGCATGTTTGACTCTACCTGCCTGGTCAGCCTTCACATCTTTCAATATGCATGCAACCAGACTTGCTGTAATAAATGTTTTGGTCACTAAGTCCAAGTTATCATGATGACATCACTGTGGTATCAATCGGGGTTATTTTGTGCTCCTCACAACTAGAAAACTGGCCTGTAAATGCCGCTTTTAAATGAGATGAATGCCAGTAAAACTTGTTCATATGAATTGAATTGAGAGCGAGAGAAAGAGAGACAGAGAGAGTGGAGTCATGGGAGGTAAGACCCCGCTGAGCCCAGGAGGCTCATCTACAAACATTATGGTGCACCTGTTCCTCTTTATCACTAAACCAGGGCCTTGTCAATTAATTACCAACTCAAATGTGCATAAGCTAAAATGGAAAATTGCATCAATTACCCAGGTGGATAGATGTATGTGTGTGTGTGTGTGTGTGTGTGTGTGTGTGTGTGTGTGTGTGTGTGTGTATGAATGCACATTCACTCACTAAACTCAAATACTGCTTACGGTACGCCATACTTTGTTCTGTGACCGTAAATTGCCCCAGAATCTCTCCCACCTGAGGTAAGCCTGGCAAAGTTAGCTAATGGGTTCACCAAGGGAGAGTCAGTAACAGTGCTGAGGATGGGATGAGGTTTAGTTCTACCTTTATATAATACTCAAATGGAATATGTATATTGTGTTCATTAAGAGAGTTATGCATTTGTGTAATAGTCTATGCCGGCAGTGAATGAATCTGGCCATAAAAAAACTGCTTTTTGTAGTTCAGCTGGAGCTAATGACTCTTTTTCTGTGGTCCAGCTGAGTAAAAGTGACATTGAGGAAAGCTAGATGAAAGGATGTGTTTGCAGCCTAATTTCTTGGGGTAGACAAGTCCATGTGAACAATACAGTTTTACTTGCCAGGAGTCACCTTGGCTGTTTGTTTTAGCTGCTGCTGTGAAGAACACAGAGGGAGAGAGATAAAGAGAGCATGACTTTCAACAAGAAGGGTCTGCATGAAGATGCTTGGAAAATCAAATTTTTTCGGTGGAGTGGAACTAAAATTGGTGAAGGCCACATTCAAAGGGACATTTGTATTTTTGTGTTTGTTGAAGCTAATGTGAGGTTTCATCTGCCTACCTTAGCTGAACAAAAGTGGATATCTTTGCATATGGGAGGTGTAAATACACCCTGTGACCCAGGACAAATGTGTTCCTGATTGCACACAGGAAATAGAGGTTTTACCCCAAAAGTTGTTGTCTATCAGCTGTATAATGCTGAGCCCCGGTTATTCAAGCTCAATGATTGGTGTCAAACTGTCAATGTGTGTCTGACTTGTATGTCTGTGGAAACACTGCAGGCCAATGAGCCACTGTTGAGCATTTACATTTTTCAAAAGAAATCACAAAAATCTTTTTTTCTGGATTTTTTCCCCTGTCAAAATTATAAAACTGAGGTACATACCACATTAAAATCTTTGAACAGTGTTACACCCCTGCCATCATAACTCCAGAGCTCTTGATGAAAAATCAGCATTTTTAAAGAACTTATCAAGGTCACTAATCAGCATCCACTAATAAATCAGCAAAATGCCTCTGGGCGTTTTTATTAATTAGTAACTTATACATAGAGCCTTTTCATTATAGAATCAATTGGTAATAAAAATAACATCATTAAAACTATTATAACAATAATTTGTTCAATTATCCTTTTAAAAATCCTTACAATGACACTAAAATGAGTCTCCTCCTTCACCCTCATTGAAAAATCAAAAAAATAAAAAAAATCAATCAAAAAAAAAAGAAAAAAATTATTTATTATATTTTTCATGATCAAAATTTAACTGCTCTGCACAGTGTCTCCTATTTCATCAATAAGTTCATCCTCATCCTTTGTGCACATTTTATTTGAATATAGGTTGAATATTGAAAAATGACTGGCTTCCAAGCTGGTTGTAATGTCACAGAATCCTGACTGTAGCTACACTCTGCAGACCTGCAGTGAAGATTTAATGTGAGCAAAATGAGGCATAAAACAGTGGAGGGGACATTAAGATGCTGCAAATACATTTTAAATATTGTGCTTTAATTCAAATTACCAAACAAATGTGCAATTGCTCGAGCTGCCACAAATGACTTGCTGCAGATCTCAGGCCTATGGGACTCTTGAGGACCAGGGATCTGTGCCTCTGAAAAGGGGGTGTAAACAGAGCAGATGGGATTTACAGGAGCTACGAGGAAGGCTGTAGTCGCAGAAATAAACTTTCATTGAGACTGATGTATGACTAACTTTGTTCGTGAGTGGGTGAGTGTATTTGTGTTTGTTTTCTTTATGTACCGTATTTTATGGATATTTGTGTTAAGGACCCACTTGAAAACAAGATGGCTCATCTCAAAAGGTTTATCCTTCTAAGAAATTATTTTGTTGTGGAGACAATGGACGTGCTTATTGTCTCCTAATGTATTACCAATTAGATACATGCTAAAGATAATATCATTGTACAGTATATTTTCAGTAATAACATACAGTAATAGAAGACATTTTTCTCAGGTGAAGTTGAACTACAGCCAAAGTAAATATTTTGCAATCAACATCACTATAATATGATTTCTTCTCCTTCACTGACAGTGTGTCTGAAGGTTCAGGACCAGGTGGCACTGCTGTCAGACACTGAATACACACAGACTGTGACCAGAAACTCAATGAAAAGTGTAGCACACATTTGCACATCATTTTCTTAGTAAATCTGGCCCTAGAGTATATTTTAGCAGTTTTAGTGGGGAAAAAACAATGTTGAATATTAGCCAAGCCCAACTGAAGTCACAATTTACAATTGACGACATCTAAGATATGAGCAAAGGAGCCTGAGGGCCAGGCTGCAGACAGAAAGCAGACTTGTGACAGCCTTTAAAAAACATTTTTCCCTTTTTGCACTATGTTGACAAGCCACAATGACAGAGAAACAAAATGAAATATACTGTAGATGTTTACATTGGCCGACCAACAATCAAATGTATTTCATTTAGCTGGAAAATAAAAAGCCCAACACAAGGATGTTAGGATATCTTCTCCCCACTTATTGTTGGTTTGTTTGTTTGCTTGGCCTCACTTGGTGGTATCTGTAAATAGAGACAGAAAGACCAGAGGCAGATATAGGAGACTGTTCTCATGAGAGCCTCGAGCAAATTGCTGTCTACCTCAAGGTTTGAGTATGTACATCTGTATAACTTTCCTTTACCTTGCAAACAATCCCTGAAGGTTGTCACCACTAATAAAAATGCAATTTTGCTTTACTCAAAAAATGAGAAGATATTGTCCCTGTCATGCACATTAAAAAGTGCTGAAAGACCAGAGCGGTAGGTAGGAAAAAGACAACAAATGTAGGCTGTGGAATAAAATAACACACACAAAAGTTACACACACAAAAAAAAACTGAAAATAGCTCACCTAATAGGATATATCCAGGCACTCTACCTGGTTGATAATTCAGACATGAGTTTGGTTGATCACACAGAAGCCAATTGTTTTACTGTGAAGACAAACCTCATTAGGTCCTCTCCTGGAGAATCATCTTATTATAACTGGTCAGTGTGGTTACCCCCTGCTGCAGGGCTGACAGTGACGCAGTGCACATGATCTACGTACTGCGTAACTAACACATTCTTCCTCATAAAAATTTTAAGTTGTGTTCAAAAGCATTAAAACATGTCCAGTTCAGCTTGCCCCTTTTTTTGCTAATTTGTCCACCCCTGCCCTTCACATAATTATCCTCCACTACTGTGTGAATAAACACACATGCAAGGTTACCAACTACCAATGTTTCCAGTGTGCAAAATTAAAATAACCTATGCATCAAAGTTAGGTTAATATACATATGTGTATTTCATTTTTTTTACATTTCAAAATGAATTTTAGATACAATTTTAGTAAAATGAAAAACATTGAAAAATACATTTCATTTTGTACTTTGTGCCCCGATATTTTTAAAGTATGTTTGATCCAACAGTAAATAACAATTAAAATAAAAGCATAAATAAACATAATAATAAAATTAAAAAAGTGTTATTACAGCTGTAATTTGTGTTAATTATTTTGACATTATTAATTTGGCTGTATCAGTGAATGAACTGTGCAAAAAGGGAGACCTTTCTAGTGTGCCAATTGTTTAGATTTAATGTTTATATAATTATCTCTAGTATGATTACCTTTTTATACTTTGAGCTAGTGTTTCTTCTAGATTTAATAAGATCCTAGTTTTGGATCCTATAGGCACATGGGGGGTCACTACTGCGATTAATTTCATTTTCTCTTCTCCATTTTAGTATATGTATATTCAAATAGATGATACATTGAATATAGTCTCTGGCTTCCTTGTTTGTTTTACTTCAACAACAAATAAAAATTATTGGTAACAAAACTAATTCATTGTGTCTCTCTTGCACATTGTAATAACATTATATGCTTATGCTAAAGTGTGTAAATGAATTGATTTTCCAATGAAATTTCCAATAAAATTATTTTGAAAAGCAGATATTTTTTCTTAGTGTCTTTTATCTTAATTTTGCACACAAAATTTGTGAAATGTAATTGTTTACAATCTGCCTTTGGTCCTGTCCATTACAGCGTCCAACCAATAAATGTACAGATGTTTTTATGGCAGTATTTAGATAAAGCCTGCAGGGCCCTGAGATATTAGTAGATATTGTATTTGTTATGCCTTCAATTGCTCAGAACGCTACTCGACAGCCAATCTGTGACTCATTGTCACTGAAGCAGCCATGACATAACAGATAAGACTCTTAGCCTTTGCTTTGCTTTCAGTCCTCTGAATATGTTGTTAATATTCATAAAGTGCTGGCAGAGGTGTCCCATGCAAAGAGAATGTGTTTATTTTGACCTCAGAGGAAATATTGAGGCAGCATGAAACAGGACATATAGTGCTATGATACAAATGATTTGGATTATAATGTGCTGTGGAAGTCGTGTCATAAAGACACGTAGATGTTTATCTGTTGTGCTTTTGGAGCTTCTAAAAGCAAGATGTTCATTTTCTCTGTTCTTTGGGAGGCCGATGAGGAACAAGTACCTTTATGTGTATTTTGAGGTACTGACTTCCATTTTGCGGTGAAAGGTTCCTTTAAGTCATGAAGCATTTTCCTAAATCTGTGTTCTGTAAGTCTCACCCTCCCCGTTCAGAATCACTCTGCCTCTCTGCCAGGCCGCCTGTCAAACATCGTTCACACAAACTTCAAACCAGAGAACGAGCGCTCCAGTCTCCAAACTGACAAAGAGAGTATTGTTAGCCTAATTTGAAATAACATTGCAATTTACAGAATTACACTGATTTTTCATTTTGGATTTAATCATCTTAATACACAGAAATTCATAAAAGAGGGAGCCACATGGGGGTTTTTGGGAAAGGTGGTAGGTCAGGTCCAATAACCCAGGTTTGTTTGCACAGTGGCCCACTTAATCTCATTACATATATAAGTGCAGCCTGGATAACTTAAAGTACATGAGGATATTAAGTGAATGAAAAACAGCAGTAAATGAAACACATTTAAAATAATGAAAAGTTTGAAGTAATGACACAGTGCGTCACTGAGGCGCCTGAGGTATCACTATTTCAGAGCGGTGAGGAATTTCAGGCTGAACTGTTAAACTGTCCATAAACCATAAACAGAGCACTACTCTAAACACGGGGCATTTTCCTGGACTTCGCTTGCCAACTGAGCCTGGAAACTGTGATGTTTGTGGCTGGAAATTCAGGGGCTGTGGTGTATCACTTCCAACAGTGGGGCTAGAGGCATGATTGGTGTGTGATTGGGACTTTTGGGCGACCCCAATCCTTAACTCTGATACCCCACCATCCAGACTGGCAGCAGTCAGACAACTGCAGGCCAACCGCCCCAACACGTTTAAGGCTTCACACTTTCACTGCCTTCTGACTAGATCCCTTTAAAGGATTACAACAGGAATTCAGTATGTCACTTCTACAACTTTCGGGAAAGGTAGAGTAAATAAAGAATGATCAAAATCAAAATGACATTGAAACTCATGTTGTGCTTTAGACATTTGTTGCCTCCTAAATGCCCACTACTTTTAACCATCACATCTTCAGTTGATATATTGATGTATGATAATATTATTTTTAAACTGTACCTGCAAAATCCATTCTGGACTTGCCGTCAACCTCTGGGTCACTTCAGTGGCAGATCCGAGGCTCTCGATAATGACTGATGATGATCCTACTGAACAGCTGCTCCTTCAAATGGATCCTGAGGTGTGATTGTTTTGTCGAATCTATTAAATTTGTTTGACCATTAAACAAAAATGGCATCACAGAGCTTTTGTTCTCCAGTGGAATTTATTCGATTACTGTACACAATCACTGTGCAAATTGTATTACTGTTGCCGATAAAATCAATATGCTGCCTAATGAGGTGGCTCATGTAAAGGCGGTTTGTTCCATGTGTTTGTTAATCAGATGTGTGTCATTATTAAAATCCTGCTCGTTAAAAGAGAGGTGGCGATTTTCTTACAGGGCTGCGACAGCGAATAGAAACCAGGGAGTTATTATGTGTTAATATGGGTTCTGTACAGTCGCAATCATTTCTCTGTGTGCCTCTTTCTGTGTGTGTGTGTGTGTGTGAACTGGGATACAAATTTATATATATGAGCACATTACATTATTGTTCTACTTAAACATTTTTAGATGGTCTGTTTGAAGAGCAAAACTGAACGCTCACTGATGTTTGTCAAACCTTCCTGTTGTGAAAATGGGAAAAAGGAATTTAAACTCCACCCACAATGAGTTTTCCAACACAAAAGACATAATGCTCTCATGTTACTACTGTCACTGACATATTTTGGATTTCACTCTCATTTTAATTCAACATTGGCCTGTCTCTGTTTTTATTTTCTGGCCTCTCTAAGCTCTGTCCATTGTGTCAATAAAATGTAGTTTTGTTGTCTGGACCTTGTTCGTTTGGATCTTTGTAGTCCTGTTAATGATGTATCAGACCTCTCTTGATAGCTTTTTAATTATTTTCCTACAATAACTGGCCAAATGTCTGCTGTAAATGTGTCTATATAACTATCTATCTATGCCAACCAGCTAGCAAGCACAGCCTTAATATGTTGTATCTGCTTTATTTTGTATTGTCAGGCTGATGTTCTAAAGTACTGTTTGTCTCCTTGCATGATCTTTTTTTATCTATTAAATAGTGTGACTCATTGTACAGTGAGTACATCAGCAGAAAACACTTTTTCCATTAATAAGAACAAAGCAGCTAGTAAAAGTAATTAGCCTGCTTCAAATAGACATAACAAAATCTTTCTGTAAAACCAGAATTATCCTGTATAAAAAAAAAAACATGCTGTGTAAGCAAATGGAATATTTACAGAAGAGTTTTACTGAGGTGGACTTTTGCTCTCGCTGCCTCAGGCTTTCGAGAAGCCAGCCAGTAGACATAAGGCAGTAAAAGAAGCTGCCACTTTTAAATGAAAAGTGGAAGAAAAAGACGCAGATTCCATTATGCAATTTTGAAGTTCATATTGAATGATAAATTATAATTGAAGTCTTCTCACATATCAATTTTATTTATACTTTATTTTGGTTCTGCACATCCAGGGCAGAGAGGCTCAGAGCACCAGAGAAAATTCCCATCAAGCCTCATTAATGATTCATTTGATATTTCATTCTTGATACCAAAAGTCCCATTCAGCATGACCTTTTGTATTTATTTATTTTAGAATCTTCTTGGTCTGTAAAGTGAGCAGCTGTTGAAAAAAATCTCCATAAATTCTGGTTTCTGAGTTCCTATCTGACATTTCGGCGCTAAGTGAGGTCAAAAGCATTTTAACTCTGTTCCTGTGATCGGTGTTGTATGTGAACATACACAGACAGCACAGACAGTACTGTCTCCATGTTATCCCCTGCTGATTTTTATTCAGCATCCAAGCTCAGTTATTTCATCAGTTATTTCATATGAGCTATTGCTTTGGTTTTACTGTGCATATAGTACCTGTGCTCTAAAGTGTATGCCAGTTTAACATATTGTGTTTGTGTCTGCAGGCTACACAAAGTCACATCACTTCCACTCAAACACCTGCAGATCTGCAAGGTCAGCGTGCGGGTGGTTGGACACGCCGGGTCACATGACTACTGCCCATCTGCCAAACTGGCCCCAACCCCCCTTGGCCTTTTTTATGAAGCCCTCCTCTACCGTTATCGGGGTGGAAGTGAGCTGATGGATTGGGAGCGACAGTATATGACCCACAGCTCAACTCTTTAATGTGTACTATTCCACCCATATCACACCGGTCTGCTCATGTGACATGGCCTTTGCAACTTTATGCTGCTGTTCTTGGAACACTGTCAATCTGAATATGAAATCCCATGTTTAGGATGAAAATGGAGCATTCGATAAAGGAAAAACGCAGGAGGTGTCGACTTAAACTTCCTTTCTGAAACTTTATTTCATAGAGCTCTAAATAATGATAAAATTGTTCATCATTCTTTTCACATGATAATTATTTCATTTTCCAATACTGATATTAATCAAATCTAAATCCAATCATTAATTAATACTTCTTAAAAAAGGATATTGATAAGTTGTTGGAAAAAAAAAACAAATAAGTACACAAAATATGTTTGTGGACAATCATGGTTCTCCATCTCCAGGAAAAGAAAAAAAGAAGAGGAAATGTAATGATTTAAAACTGAGATGATATCATGTCATAAGAAATTGAGACTGCACTTCCAAATTCCGATCATGAATGCAGGGTTTTAGTTTTCAGCTTCATCTACCTGTACTATCAGACTTCGAATGACGAAAGTTTGTCACCTGTATTACAGCCGAAAGCTGTTATGTGATTCTTATTGAGAAGACTTTGTCAGCGGAGTGATTTTTACTGGGCCTCCAATCCAGGAAAAAAAAGAAAATAAATAAATAAATGAATAAATTTGATCTATCGCTTCTTGCAATTCTACAAAAAAATCACACATACAACATCTATTAAAATGCTAGATCATAATAATGGTAATAATGTTATTTAATTATGTAAATTAATATTATTTCTAAATTTACAGTCTGCAACATTTATTGAAAGTATATATATTATATATATTATAGTAAGTATATATTTAGTATAGTTAATGTATATATATATATATATATATATATATATATATATATATAATTATTATAATTTGGCTGATTATTTAACTTGTGAGACAAATTTAAATGGAGTCATCTTTTTGTCAAATCGCGGCATAATTTAATGTGAGATACTGCAAATATTCCCTCCCCCTTGAGCGAGTGGTTTAGAGATGAGACGAACTTTTGTATTTTTTGTCTCCTGCAAATTTCTGAAATCAAGAGGATATAAAACTGAAATAACCACAGTACCACAGAGTCAGATGGATATTCAAGTTATTTTTGATATCATAATTTTTAAAACCAAATTCAAAACAACTGAACTAGCAGGAGAGCTGTTATTCCCACTAGATGGTACAAAAAACAAAAAAAAAAGCCAAGTTGTGTTTGTGAGCTGTCTGTACTCCAACATTTGCATCATATACGCAGTATACAATGTCTGCCTATTTGAAAAATTAAACATTTCATTTAAAGTCTTTGGTGTAAGTGCAAACTTGAAGTTCACAAGTTGACTTTGAAGACTGAAATGGAGATCATAAATCTATTTCTTGATTTATTCTTAAAGCGAAAACTAAAATGTCCTTTTTGCCCGCATTTATAGATAAACAAGATTGGCTTTGGAAAGAGAGAATACACTCTCTCTCCTGCGCTATTATGGAACTATAAATACAGGTTTCAATGTTTCATGGCCTGAATTTTATTAGAAAATCCATTCCAGTCTTTCATATACCTAATTTGATAAATTACTAGCAATGTTAGAAAAAGTCAAATAAATATGACATACCACCAAAGTCGAATACATTGTAAGCAATACATCTCTTTCTTTTCCTGCTCCTGAATATATCAGATGCATGTTTACTGCATGCGGTATAAATAAAATCCACCCTAAGTGGTTGTGCCAGGTCATGGATGCTGGCACACTCGTTTGGCCCTGGACGGCCTTAATTCCCTCTGTCAGGCAGTAATCAGGTCTGTTTCACATAACGGGCCATTAGTTTAAAGAGCAAATCTGCTTCCGGCGCTGCTGACAATGGACAAAGTGTGTGTATGTGTGTGCGCTGCAGCAGGAGCGCGAGTATCTCTGGATGCCAAACCTGACTTGGCAGGGCTGGGATAGAGGGCGGAAGAGGAGGAACGGGATGGAGATGTGGAAATAGAGAAGGAGTTGGAGGAAAAGAAGGAGGGATGGGTGTTGTGAGGGATGGCACAGCCGCACTCATCGGATCCACTTGAGGAAAATGAGGCTGACAAGTCAGAGTGTACCCTGAAGATGTTTCCATTTTAACTCCATTCAAATCTGTAATCTCTGCCCTCCCCATGAACCCGCTCCTCTTTACCACATGGAGAAAAAAAACTCAAAGATACAAACCTTAAAAAGAAAGTGGCTTGTATCTGCCTCGCCCCCGGTGGCCACGGACTTCAGACCCTCCTGTCACGTTCTTCCTCGTCTCCTGTGCTTCTTCACAGACCTCGTCCGCCAAACTCGAGGGTTTGTTTCAAAATAAGAGTATGCAAGAGACAAGTGTTGACAAGAAGATGACAACTCAGTGCTGTCACCCACCTGCCCGGCTGGCCCTGTGGAGATGTCACCATGTCGTTTGATCAGTCCTTGCCACCACAGTCCAGTGATCAGATAACTGGAAACACAGTGGGGCAGAAATTACACAAATACCTAACATTACAGTTTCACACAGCCGGGTGAAAGTTAATTCTCTCAAGTGAGAAGGGCAGCTCTGTGCGAGGCAGTATTTTCTGTCCGTCCATGTCTGGCAGAGAGGAGGGGGGTTAGGCCAAACACCACTCCTTACCCTAATAGCTTAAGACACAGCCAGCATTTGCTTTCATCTCTCAGGGGGAGCACTGACACAAACGATTTTCGTTCCTCTCTGGCCCCCCTCCATTTGCCGATCCACACATGTGCTCTCTTGTTGATTCATTTTCTCTTACAGAATAAACCAGAGTCAGAAAACAAGTGAGAAACAGAAAAAAATGCCTTAAACATAAACAGAAAAAGCCACGCTGTTAGAGGGTGTTTCTATCTGAAATCACATTAGAGACGAAAACTTCTGTTCAACAGGGAGCCTTAATGAGGCAGCTCAAGAATGCTACAGAACTACATTTTTTTATTTAAACGTACAACTGGGATCACTGTTATTTGTCAAAATGCAGGTTCAGTGAATCTGTGTAACTAAGAGCCAAATGGTTTCAAATAGGTAAATTATTGGCAAATTATATAAAAGCACTGATTTAAAAAGCCTGTATTTCTGTACTCTCCCTGAGTTTGGACATCAGCAGTGTGTGCTTGATGACGCATATTTTATTTTCGGTTTTCTTCCAGAGTGTCTGGGATGTGGCCCACGCCTCCAGGCGAACTGTGCTTTCCGGAAGCTCTTTTTCCTCACCGCCCTCCAATCCTCCACCCCATCAGGCTCAGTCAGCGTGCCCCCCTCCACCCCCCTTCCTCATCCAGCGACATGGCATTTGCACTGCTGAGGAGAATGTGAGCTAATGAAAGTGTAAAGCCTGTGGTCACTAGAGTATAAAATTCACATTTGGCCAAGACCGGCTGTGCAATCTGATATTATGAGCCCCGCCGCACAGAGAGCGAGGGCTTGAAATAGCACTCAAAAAAGACACAGCGAAGCAAACACAAGAGAGGGACACAGGATTGAAGTAGGTTTTTGTGAAATAATTTCATGTTACTGACATCCGGATCAGATTTTCTTTATTATTTTTCACCTTTGTGGCAGAATAGTTACAGAGAGTGTCTGACATCAGATGGCGATGTGGAGTAAAAAAGTAAAATCAATGCGACACAGCCCCGAGGTGGCTCAGTCTTTGTCTTAAAGGAGGAAGAGATGCGAGAGATGAGCAAGATGCAAGGTACTGTACACCGCCATCTTGTTTCTTGTGTACGCGGAGCAGCCGCTTGCCCTTATTAAATGGAGGTTTTCTGTGGACAGAATGAGGTCAGAGGCAGTATCGACGTGACGCAAACAGCCCTGAAAAAAAGGGGAAAAAAGTATAAGCCTCTTTCTGTTGTGACAAAGCAGACAGCACTGTAGATGGAGAGATTTCTGTACAATTAAAAAAATAAAAGAAATCTAATTAGATCTCTGTTGTACCTCTAGCAGCTCTTCTCGAGGTAAAAAGCAAATTATCTCACATGCTCTTCATCGATTCATCTTTTATCATCGCCTTACTCAGCAGCCCAGTTCGCCTTATTGTTTTTGAAGGAGTTATTCAAAAGTCCTAAAAGTGTAAGTAAAGCATAATATTATCTACAACGCAAGCCTCAAATTAAATAACGACAGGACAAGGCAGAAATCGATTTAGTTGAAACAGTAGCTCCACTTCATCCAGGTCAAAAGTTCACTCACATTAAGACCGGTTGACCTATTTTCTCCTCTGAAACTTGGGAATCTTTCTTCAGTTTGTCCTCTAGCATCTGTCTGCTCAAATTAATCACTGATGTTCTTTCAGTAGTGAAATACTACAGCCTCATGATGCTGTTAACACCATGAATAATGAATAACAGTAACATCATATTATTATATCTTTATGTCTCTACTAAACACCGAGGCCATCTTTTCAATAATTACCATTTTCTCACACTGCTGCTGCACTTCACTACTCATACTGATAGTACTGCTACTATTACTGACACTAACTATTGAACAACTACTGACCACTGCCGCTATTGCCGGTCTGCCCGTTTTACACCCATGCATCATCGTGGCCTTGTTACTCACATGTAGTATATGCCATATGTGAGTAACATGTTAAATTCCTTTACGGATAAGTGACTCGCTGTGTCTTGCATGATCCTTTGTTGCATTAATACCTGACTTACATTAATACCTGATTTTTTTAGATAATGTTTTTGACCATTAATGCGTCTCATTAAATTGCTTTACATTGCTTTCAAGTGTGTGTGCGTTGTGGTGCAACTGTGTCGCATTTTTAATTGGTAATCATTTCTGCACTAATTTTAAAATTCCCTCTGTATTATTTCACGCATATGTTTGTATATTAACGATATTCCTGCTATGCTAGCACCCAGTAATCGTTATTACTCAGACATGTATTATCCTCATTATATTACCCAGTCGTTAAATAAAAGCTTTAGCACCTGCTATTACTGATGCAATGCCTAATAGTAGTGCAGTACCTAGTACCTTCTGATGTTTACGTATTCATTTGATGGACATTTTTGTCCAAAGCAGTATAGAAATGAAGCACAAACCAAGCCGCTGTACATCAAATCAGAAGACTTCGAGAATAAGTGATGCAAAACAAGTAAGACATAAGTACGTACGTGACAATTTAGATCTTTTTTTAACACAGATTCTCTTAAGAAACAGTACGTCAGTTCTAATTATTATTATCATTACTTACTAAAATATGGCAGGACCTATTTGATAATAGATCGGATAATAGTAACCTTCACTGACAATGATCAAAACCTTCACCTGGAGAACAGACCTCAGCTCTCTTATATGATACTGATCGTACTTTGGGTCCCATCATCTTCTCAGGCTATCATGATGATTTCATCATTAGTCACCATCATCAGTCACAGCCGCAGCTCTGTGTTTCAATCGTTTGCTCAGAGTATGAGAGGTTTATGGGAGATGGGGTCAAAAGCCGAGGAGGCACGACGTTATTTTTCTGCAGCAGAACAGGATCTGTGCGGGGTGAGCCGGTAGAGCATCCTGAAGAAGAGCCAAGCTGGCAATTATAATCAGGCAGGGCCAGAAATTACAGCCATACCTATGTGATTGCACACTATCGCGTTTCAGCAGGGCAGACCTCATATAGCCTGGAAAATACAAACTCTACTGGCCCTCAGTCTGGTGCCTTCCTCGTAGTACAAAGTGTATTATATTCTCCTTACACACACTCAGCTATACATACGATACACAGAGGACAGGAGGACTTTTTGTATCAGGTTCACTCAGGGTGTATTTAGGCCAGCGTGTGCCAGAGAGTGCGGTGGCCCTTCAGCTATAGGCCATTATTATTATGGGATGCCTCTCTCTTGCTCTCCAAAGAAACGTTTCCTACATTCGTATACAACCAGATATCGCCGTGTTTGTATCTGCTTTTTAGGTCTCAGGTGGACGGT
Source organism: Scortum barcoo (assembly GCA_023238725.1). Lineage (NCBI taxonomy): Eukaryota > Metazoa > Chordata > Actinopteri > Centrarchiformes > Terapontidae > Scortum > Scortum barcoo. The sequence goes on from CM041550.1 coordinate 25,510,000, forward strand.
CGCTCTCACGCCTCGTCACCTCGTTCACGCAGTGTTCAGCTCACATTAACATCTGGTATATTATGGCATAAGGGCATGGAAAGGACAAATGATATAATACGATGCTGAGCTGAGGAAATTATTTTCAACTATAATAAAAACATCTGATTAACAAACATAGTTTAAATCAATTTTATTTTGACAAAATAAACACAATTTTCATACAATTAAATAATCATAAAAATAACAACCAAATGTACAGTCAAATGATTCTAAATGTTACTGTGCATTTACTTCCGTTTACTTTCCTTTCTTTCCTTTTCTTACTTTACTTTACTTTCCTAGCAAACAAAATGTTTTTTAACTATTTTTTGTGACAATTAAGTTCATTTAAGAAAAAAATAAATGAATAAATAAAGAACATTTTTTAAAATGTTTTATGTTTTTCGGTCACATTGATGTGTGGTATATCCAATGAAATATTCTTTGAAAACTTTTTACAGCTGCTCTGCTAAATTTATTGTCTTCACACTTCATTTTCCATTGTTTTACCATTAATCTCCATTTAGAAATATTTAATTATTTAATTTTCATTTTTTGCTATTTGTCAGTTTTATGTTAACTGAAACCTCATAAACAATCGCAAAAAGCTTATAAAATACATTGACAGTGATGATGTGGTGAAACATTTTATTAAATGCAAATAAAATGACATTTTCTAACAAAATCCTATGAGATAAGGTTGCTCACAGGCTACATGTAATCATAGCTAATTGATGTAAATATGACCTATATGCTCTCCATTATATCTGAAATGTTAAAAAAAAAAAAAAAACAGCGGTACATATAGTCATCTCATAAATGTCAGTCCAAAGTGAGATTATGTATTTGGTATGAATATACCTCTAAATCCAGATTATTTTGTACTGGGACATGTGCATTATTAGAATTGCTTTGTATGCCTCACAATCTTAGTGGAATGAGAAATCATCAAATTCAAATTCAAATTTATTTATTTAGAGCCCAAAATCACAAACATTGTTTGCCTCGGAGGGCTTTACAATCTGTACACAGTTGTGACACCCTCTGTCCTTAGACCCTCGAACCGAGTCAGGAAAAACTTCAAAAAACCCTTTATGGGAAAAAGAAGAAACCTGAGGAAGAGCCACAGATGAGGGATCCCTCTCCCTGGGACGGACAGACGTGCAATAGATGCCACATGTACAGAGAACATCATCAATCATATTATGGAATTATACATGAGTCGTAATAAGCTGTAGCTATACTGAGTTCATTGGTTTAGTCCATGTGTGAAGGTATCACAGGTAATGGAAATGAAATGAGTCTGTGAGTCCAGGTGCATCTCTAGATGTCCTCATATGGAGCTCTGGGCCACTCGACCTTCTCTCCACAGCACAGACACAGATCATGTCCCCACCAGGCCAGTGAACCTCAGACAGATGGACCACAACCAGAATCAGTGAGGAACCTGCAAGACTGGAGAGAACAAAGAGGACCGGGGCTCCGGCAGTAACATGCACTTTACAGGACATAAGAGTATTCACATTAACCGTTTTGACTTTGACACTTTAGCCAATTTAACTACTTTAACCAGTTTAGCCACTTTAACCAGTTTCTAAAAGTGACTCCAGTTTGCACTACTACCATAATATGAGTAAAGGAAGCAGAGGAAGAGGGAGAGGTGCCCGATGCATCATGGGAGCCCCCCGGCAGTCTAAACCTATAGCAGCATAACTAAGGGCGAGCCTGTGCCCACCCTAACTATAAGTGTGCCCACCCTAACTATAAGATCATGTGTTAATAGATACAGGTACTTGTAAGAGACTGGTCACCAATAGTAAAATACCTGAAAGTATGGCTGTAACCACTATAACGGATTAACTATACAAACCACATCCTGTAAACTCTCCTAATTTTAACTACGTTGTGACTACGCTACATTATATCTTGTCTTAATTGTTGTATTGTGTATTGGATCATTTTATACATACATACAACATATAGATTGGAAGAAATATTGCAGACATTTATTTATGATTTACTGACCTCTTGTTGCTTTGACATGCAATACAGGAACATAAAATTCAATTTTTTTTTTTCGTGTAAATCGTGTACATGTTCTGCACTTGAAAGTCACCTTGCATAAAACATTTATCTGTAGAAGTGGTGGGGAAAAGAGGATACATATTTTTGCTTTTTCCTTTCTGAGTGGAGATGTTCTCAGTGTGTCTCGCCCTTCGGTGTTCGAGTGGGCAAAAGTGGCTGGTCACTAAGAGGTCACTCAGAGGGAGGGGGAGAGAGATGGAGAGAAAGCGAGAAGTCATGTCCAACAGAACTACAGTGAAATAGTGGGGACATTGGAAATCACACTCAAATGCACACAAATCAAACTCACCTCCTGATGTATTTTCGTAACTTTGCAGCAGTGGGGCTTTGGACGGGGTTGAAAGGGCTATGTGGAAAAAGGTAATGCACTTTCACTGTGGCATGCGTATATAGCATTTCAGCCAGCAATTGCCAGAAAGAGCTGCTCTGCCCTTTTCCATCACAGCTTTAAGTCCACACTTCAGTTGCAGGGCTGCAGTAGTATTTTCTCTGACACGGTGCCCCCCGGTGCTTTTCCATGTCCTGGCCTCGTACGAAATAAAGTTCACACTTTATACCAATGACAGCCTCGGGCTCTTAACCTTGTTCAGAGGAGAAGATGGATTCAACAGGTGAACACCTTGGACTCCTTTAATTTGCCTTTGGTATTCATTTTTCCCCCATAGAGCCAGTGTTACAGTTGTGGAGGGGGTAAAGTGTTGGAGGAGTGCTGATCTGAAATTGTGTGGAATGTGGCGTGGAAGCAAATCCAGCAGCTTTTCATCCAATAAATCCTCACATATGCGGTGGTTTGTTATATGTCCTCATGCCTTTGCAAAGTCACCTTAAAAATGTACAGTCCTCGGAGATACTCTGTAAAATCATCACGCATGCAGTCGTCTAAATTCAGTTCAGTTTAGTTTAATATGATTCTGCTAGTCCACATGATAGATATTTAAAGTCAATCATGAAAAGAAAGAAACAAGAGCTGCACATGAAACTGTGATTGTTTACATTTGTCCATGTTATTCTTTAATTTTATAACACTGATATATTGATATATAATTGATTATCTACTGTTGATCATCATTTTCATCTCTTTTAGATTACTGCATAAGATTACTCCATGCATAGTTCAATCGCATACATTTGATGGTTTAAATAATTTCAGTACAGAGTTTAAAAAAAAAAACTAATCAAAAAACTTTACCAAACAGGAATCCTATGTAATTCAGTTGTTAAAAATATTTAAATACATTTTTCTATACAATGAGTAAAATGTATATTTTTTTGTTTAAAGTCCTTTAAAATTAAATTTAATAAAAAATATTTAAAATAAAAATAAAACTGTGATTGTTTACATTTGCATTTACATTTACATTTTATTTTTTAATTTTATAAAATTGATAAATATTTATATACTGTAAATCTTTTACTGTTTACTGTCTCTCATATGATTTATATTTCTCCATATGAAGAGTTCAAAGTTAGAATTTGAATGTTTAAATAAAATAAGGTTTTAATGCAGGAAAAAAAACCAAAAATTTAAAATTTAACTTTCCATTACTGTCTCATTAGTGTGAATGTTGAAAACTTATTTTAATTGTGAACTGTGGAAAAAAAAAAAAAAACTTTCATCAAACCGAAAACTGTATGTAATTTAACCGTAGTTGAACTATATAAATTTGAATGTTTGAATACTTTCTAAAGTTAACTTTGTTTTTTCTGATCTTGACGTTTATGTAATTAAAAACTGTACATTACTTTAAATACTAAAACAAATTAGTGAATGACTCCAAAGACAAAGTACTTTCTTTATAAACTTTAGTCAGCTGCTTTGACATGAATAAGAAGATCCTTTGTTTCTTTGGTCTAGACTCAAATCTGTGCATTTTTCAGATTAACAGGTCTTATTATAGAAAATATGCCAAAATTCAGGCATTTCATAAAACCCATGCAGTGCGTACACCCCCTGCTGTGGATTAATAATGACAGGGTCAATTAGTCCGACTGATAGTATGATTGAAAGTATGGCCTTGCTGGAGGTAAACGCTGAAGCGCGCCGGTTCAGCTAGCGGTTTTGCATTGGCGCCCGGTTTGTACGGTAGACGGCACACTCGCTCCACATTAGATCAACAGAGGCCTAATGGCTGCTCTTGGATGTGACACAACTGTGGCAGTGTGTGGGCTTTGCAGACAAGCTGACCGAGCACTCACCTCGCTCTAAACACTTTATTTATTTATTTCTGCACTTGGATTAAAGCGCTTCTGTGGAGCTAACCTACATAACAGCTTGGTGCTGTGGCAGGCATGGCGACCAAGCTCCTTGATACAGATATGATGAGTGTGCTTAGAAATGAAGACAATGGGTGCTCAATCAGTCCCGTTGGCCTAGATCATTACCGAAATATCACACAGACCCTTGATTGAGCTGTATTGAGTTTAGCCACTGAAGCACATTATGCTATATTGAATAACTTGGTGGCCTAATCAAAACTAAATTATTTCCATATCATAAGATGGGACTGCCGGAAACAATTGGAGTCATCATTCTCCCGGTTTGTTTAGAGTAGGCGGTCAGTCAGGTTGTCTTTTGTTGTTTGATCACTTTAATAGCTGTGCAGATGTGAATATCAGTATTTCATTCAGTCATTATGCAAAGGCTTAACTGCGTGTAGCCCTATGCTCTTGACATAGCTAGTTGTAAGGACGATACAAGTAGAGTGCTTATGTGAGTGTCAGCAGGCTCATAATGTCTGCAGTGAGACTATTATTCACAGGCAAGTACACTTGTTTTACAAAGCAGCACCAGCTGGGTGTACAGAAAGTTAATCTAAAAGATTTAGACCTTGAAATGCATTTAATTTCAGAAAATGCTGAATAATGAAGTACAATTAAAATCTTGTATTATAATTTTGAGTTTAATAAAAAGGAACATTTTTAATAGTCTGAAGATTATCTTTGCCATGTTCTGTCTCTATATTTTCATTATTTCAGATTTGTTTTAGGCTTTGGAGGCAGGATAATAAAGTAAAGCTCTGTGCAGTATATGTATGCTGTTTGATATATTTATATGGATATGTCTTTTTAATATAACTGTACAAATACACTCAGTTTAGAGAACACATTTGCACACAGTTTAACTGTCTGTTTCATCTCCAATATTCAAATATTTTATCATTATTATTCTTATTAATTTAGTTGATTTTAAATGTGTATACTGTATGCATGTGCATACGTGCACACATGTACAGATTTATATCATTCTAGCTGTGCTGAACTGCAATATAAGTATGAAATATGTAATAACAGATTATTTTTTTATACTTCTGCTCAGGCAGGATTGTAGCATCTTTTAAATCACTTGTTTAAATTTATTTCATAGGCTTGGCTTTAGAGACTGACCCTTTACTTTTATTTCAAGACTTCCTTTAATCACTATTGTGGTCCTTTTTATGTTTTATTTAGTTTAATAGTTACAGTTCTTTTGTTAGACTTGACCTTTAAATATCAATGCTATAGTAGGTTTATTTGACAGCTACATAATGACAGGTGACTTTGTGGATTAAGATTCTTAAATGTATAATAATATATGATGAGCTAATAAATGTGTTGCATTGGTATAGATTGAAGTAGCAATAATTAGCTCCTCCTCCGCTAGCTACAACAATAAAAAGTTATCTTTTAAGTAACTTTTAAAGTTGTTAATTAGTAATATTAATTCTATAGTATGTTCCTAAAGCTTTTTTTTTATTGCAGACAAATATTTTTAAATAATGGTATTGCACTTTACCTAACAATCAGTATTAGTTCATTTGAATTACTTGAATAATTAAATAAATTAATTTTATGTTTTTAAGCCGCTGCTGTCCTTTCTGCAACTTATGCAACTACTACTTGAATATAAGACTTTTACTTGTAATGGAGCATTTTTTAAAGTGTGTTGCTGCTGCACAAATGTATGCAAGAGACACCCATATGTACCGTACATTCATGCTGTTTATTGAATTCATTCAAGCATATTCAAACAAGGAGCATAACAAAGCTGAGGACAATCGGTCACTGGACAAATGTCGTGTGCATTCAGTCAACTTTAAGTGAAAGCAAAGCAGCACATAATGATATCATGACAACATGGCGGGGCCTGGTTTAGTTATTGCTCCGCAGTCCTTGCTTGACAACATTAAGGGGTGAAAGGTTCGCAGTCTGTTTCAGAGGCGGGGCTGTGGCCTCCAAGGTATTATGCCTTTAATGCTCTCAGGGGAGATGAAGGGGAATAGGGACGGTTTTCACACGCGACACACAGCCGCACGTCCTCTGTCCTGCTTCCACTTTGCTCGTTCCTGCATCACGGAGAGAAAACAGTCCCCGGTGGAAAAACTCTAACGTCTAATGCAGGACTGCGTGTTGAGATTGATGGGACTGATTTAAAGCAGAGAGCACGCTCACTGCCCTGCTGATGGCAGCACTGTCCCAGTCAAACTCTGCATGCAAAAGGAGGGCAAACACAGGTTACTCAATAACTGGGTTTGTGTTTGTGGTAGCTCACAGCACGGAAAAGTCGTTTTAGGAGTTTGAAGAGCGATCTGTGTCATTAGATCCTATGAAATAAGGATAACACAGAGACATGAAAGCCTCAACAACCTCCATCTCAACAGGTCCTACATGGCTGCAGGAAGAGCACAGGAGCAAAACTAACTTCAGTGTGGCCGACATTGTGCCGTCACATTCAGTCGATCCTGCGCCATGGCCACCATGATGAACTCCAGATGAACCCGCTTGTTTCTGTGGGAGCTGAGCAGATCAGACCATGTGATTGGACAAGGCCAGCACTCCATATTTGGGAGATTACTGAAGCCAGGTTTGGCTTGACATCGCTGCCCCCCACGTGTGAGAATAACGTAATCGCTCCACAGGCTTTTTAATTATCTCATAATATCTGACGTGTCTCGCTGCCACGATTTGGGAATTGAAAGGCCCAGAAAACAGGGGATTTTGGGTGGACTTCTGTGGGTCCATTTAGTCTCACAGTGTATAGTAATGCTGTTTGAGGCATGTCAAGCTGTCTGAGATGTAACCTGGATAAATAAATTAGATATCATCCATGTCAGAAAGGAAACCATAATAAATATTTACTGGCACAAAAAATATTGTATGCTCTGTATATTCATATCTATTCAGTTTATTATTCACAAATCTAACTGTAAAACAAATACAAGTATTTCTTTATTATGGTAGAAAGTTCTGGCCAAATCTGTTTTAAAAGTAATAAAATAGAATTATATGTTTCCTCTGTTTTCATTGTATATGAGTGCATATGAATACTGTTTATCCCTTATATAATTTATTGTATTTAAGAAACAATGGGACCTCTATCACATTACTTATATGCTTTCCTTTATATTTATGTTCTTAATTGAATATTAATAATATATATATTTTGTAATAATATTTTTTATTTAAGTATTTTAAATATAAATTAAAAAATAATGCTTTTCTACTACTAATATTTTTAAGAAAGTATTATGATTTGTCAAATTTTACACTCATTTTGAAAATGATTATTATACTCAAACAAACAATTGTTGCAAAATTTAGTACCAGAAAATAAAGTTACCAAAGATAAGTAAAACACACTTACACATTATTTCTATTACTATTAGTATTTATACATTGTATATTTGTCATATAGAGGGCTTTTCTGTTGTATAATAAACTACTTAATAATATGTCTTTCCTTATAAATGAATAAAGTTCTAGTTTTAGGTAAGTTATAAATTTAGTATATAGAAATAGGATACCTTTTTTTTATTACATATTATTATATATTATATTGTATTATATTATATAGTGTAATGTTTTTAGGAAATCACAGTAAACAGCGATCTCTCCAAAAACACTGAAGGTATTTTAGGTCAGCTTGGCCTCTGATTCAAACCGTGTTTTATGGATTAAAACACAAACAACTTATCCTAAAAACCTCCTGACCTCGTGGCCAAATGAACAGACTCGTCAGGGTTCACAGAGAGTTGAGCGGTGCCGATGCAGATTTTGGCAATGGCGCTGGCGATGGCAGCATGATGATGGTGGTGATGATGATGCGTCAGAGGCGGAACAGTCGGGGTGGAAGTAGCGTCTCCCTCCTCTTGCCACACTAACCCCTGCCTGAACTTGTGATGTGTCTATCCCAAGGGCCTTTTCCTCACCCCCAAACTGTCACATGCTTTTTGATTGTTGGTCCCACCAAGCTTTCGCCCCCCGCAGCCGTCCAGTCTCCCGACCACAATGTTTGCATTTGCAAATGGGTGCAGTGATTCCCTTTCTTTTTGTCCTCTTCCCACTGCTTCCTTCTTTGCCCCGGAGCCAAGCAGTTGAGGCTAAAATATTAAAGGGAGCATTACATAAAATATATCTGTGCATTTTTTTCTTCATTTTTATGAAGTGTAATTCAGCCAGTAAAATTTGATATTATTTTAAATATCCAAAATGACATTTTTCTTACTTCATGAATTGTGTCCTTCATTTCAGAATACTCCCACTATTTTTCATGCAAAGTTTTGGGATTTTGTTTCAATCTTATGAATGAATGAAGAGAAACAGACAAAGTCAGAGGACACTTCCTGCTGTATGTGTGTGTGATGTGCGTCCCAGAATTGGATCCAGAGTCTAGGAATGAGACGTAAAACTTTGAGTACAGTTCACTCAGTGTCTCTGACTCTGAGCTCTGACCGCTGCACTTACAGGCCTGGCCAGAGTCGGTGGTGGCGCTATAACCTCACAGTGGAGCCGCGCCCTTGATTGGGCCTTTTAGGTCTGTTTCTCTTAAGCAGGGTTTAGCACAAGGCAACAGCTGGCACAAGTTTATGGATGGAGGCCGTTGGTGAGAAGGGAGAGGGAGGGGAGAGGGGAGGAGGAGGGGGGCTGTTCCAGGCAGTTTTTCCCCCTTATTTTTTTCTCTCAGATAATCCCAACACCCTGACCCTTGAAAGAAGCCTACAGGCACAGTGTTGGCCGCCGGCGGGGATTGAGCACAAGAAATTACAGCAGTGGAGTGGGATAAAGCTTCCTAAAGCTTCCACAACCGGTCACTCCGCTGCACCAATCCTTGTTTTTGATCGGTGGTAAAAATGAAAAACTCTGTCATATTTCTTCTTTTCATGATTTTTTTTTTTATCTATGGATTCAGACTGGCTTTTACATTATCTATGAGGATGGAATTAGTTTAAATGTTTTCACACACACAAATCTCACGCCATGAGATAAACATAGTGAGAGAAAAAAAATGAATAAATAAATATATAAATAAAGTTTAAATAAAGTTTATAGTTGTAAATATGTATGTTACATGTACAGGTTTCTAAACTTGGTGGTTGAGCTCTCTGTATCCTTGGCCTTGTCTCCAGTTGCAACGCCTCTTTGCATTTGTGACATATGCACATGTCTGTTTAACAAGAACAAAGCATTATACATATTTATATATTTTAATTTTTAATTTTTCTTGTTATTTTTCCACTTCTTATTTGTCACATTAATCTTTCAGTATGACCTGAGTGGGACACCAGAATTGCATTCCACTACACATTTTAGTTTTGTATCTGACAAATACACTTTTGAATAACTGAATCCTTGTTTTAATTAGTAGTAAAATGATAAACTATATTCTAAAGTCTGGAACTTTATTACAGTATAATTACACCACCCCCAAATAAATGTTATATGTAATTAAATATTTTATAACAATCAATTTCACCATTAATAATTAATATTAATAACAGCAATATAATTACACTAAAAATATTATCAAACTGGGTCAATTTTTAGCCCCAGTATTTTTTAGTGTGTATGATAATATTGAATACAATTTGTACAATACTGACGATTTATCATTTTTATTTATACATATATAACACGTACGTATATGATCAATAAAAATAATTACTGTAATTTCAGGTCACACTCACTTTATAAATAAACTGTCTCGGTTGTCTTAGTTTTAAATGTGTTTATTATAAAGACAGGCACCGGGAACCACTTAAATGACATTAGCTTAAAGACTGCGCCACGAAGCGGAAACATAGTTTTTTTATAACCTCTCAGACTGAGGGAAAGCATGGGATCAGTTAACCATGACAATACAGAAATAAACTTTAGATTCTATATAAAAAAAAATTTCAACCACAATACATAAAAATGTGTAAGTTAAAATTAAAAGTGCCCATACTGTCAATATGTTTTTTACATTTTATCAAATCCTAAATTTCATTAATTCTATAGCATTGCCTAACATTCATATATACAAATATAATGACAGAATAAGCACAATAGGTGCATGTAAATGGTTAGCTAGTTTACATATTTAGGTTTTGGGTCACCTGCTGAGGCTGAAACTAAAAATCTCTATAAAGGCTAACTTTGTCTGACAGGAATATTTATTGCATATGTTTCATTAAAATGTTCACTGTACATAGTCTTATTGCCATGGCATGTACAGAAGAAAGTACTTTATTTGTTCAGTTTTGTTTGGATTTTATTTCGTTTGGTTCATAGTTCGTCAACAATTCACATTTTACGATAATGTCATTTTTTTAAACAAATTCTTTTCTTCTTTTGTTATCAGCCAGAGACAAGTTTCCGTGGAATTTAGCACTTCTGGTTGGTGGGAACGGTGGACTAGGGCATGGACTGAGCACGGCATGTGAAATATGATAGTTAATCTACATAAACATTGAACGGTCAGGCATCACGTGCCTGCAGGCTTTATGACTTACAGTCTGAGCTGTAATTAGGGAAGCTTCAGTAAGTCAGGAAAAGAAAAATAACTTCTCTACCTAGTTGTTTTTGTAACTGCTCAGAGTCCGTCATATCTAGAAATTCATTAGAAACTGTTTTACTTTTTACTTTAGTAGAAACATTTTTGTGTCTTTTGGTGCACAGATATTTTTTTTAATAGTAGTTAACTTTGAACTATATACACGACACAGATCTGAGAGCAAACATTCAAAACAAAACTGTTTAATAGAATTCACTGAGTAAACCATCGAGAAATCATTTCTGTTGCTGTTTGTGTTCCACATGCTCCTAAAACAACTGTTATTGTCTCGGTTCCAGAGATAACAGTTCTGACATCTGTGCCTGTGCAGAGACTTTTCAGGAGTAGGAAAAAAACAAAAAACAAGTTTCTTCATGTGAGATTAACAAGCCAAATATCCCCCTGCTGCATCCTCTGCTACTTTCTCTGGTTACATTTGTCCCTGATATCAATAATAAATCAGTGCAATCGGACAAATGGAACAATTCTTTTAGGACATTTCTACAACTGTATTTTTAGCCAGCTTTCATGGCCACACATTAGTCACTCCATAGGAGCCGAGCACTATGGGCAGCTATTAGTGAAATTCATATAGCACAAATGTGTAAACCTTTCATTTCTAACACACGTGCAGAATGCTTTCTACTGCCAACGTTGTGTGTTTTTCCATCTGTTTCTTTTATGTTAGATTTCAGTCCAGCCAGTGGGACGGCAGATGGAGGCATCACAACAGACTCCACATTAATACTTAATACCACGAAACATCGCTCATGCATCCTTTTAAACGGTTCAAAAGACACTGAAATCGGCCGATTTCATTTCGTTAGTACACTGAACCCAGTCCTGCGATGAATAGAATATTTCTGTACACGTGCAAAGAGATGCCCTCTCTGCCATTTACACATGCACTGTTGAGTGATCTGCTATTTTTTTTATCTTACTCATGTTCTGTAAAGCCACTTTCTGCTTTTTCTCTGTCTTTGTTGTTTCACATATTCAACATTAAAAAAAAGCATTTGTACCTAATCCACAGATGAATAGAAAAATAGAAAACACCCAAAATAGCAAAATTCAATAAGCCAGATGAAATGTGGCTCAATCCTCCAACAAATGTCTCTCTGTGATGGAAAATTATCAAAGTGTCTCAGTGGCCTCATGGGTGCTGTCTAGTCTGGAACTTGTCAATCAGTCTGTGAATAAACACCAGGACAGTCTAAGTGGAGTAACTGGGACACAAAACTTAACCCAATAGTATTTGCATCATGGGAATGACAGCTCTATGGAAACCACTTCAGAAAAGAAATCATCTTTGATCATCTGCAGCGCTCAGCTCTGGGAATGACCAGTAGGGATGCTGTTGTCTGTGAAATCCGACACACACACAAACACACTGACACACAGAGTACCTTTAATCTCTTTTTACTCTTATCCAGTGCAGTCCTATTAGGTGCTAGGCAAAAAAAAAGCTCAGATGGGGACAAACTGCAGTCCCGTGGACCCTGGACTCTGTAAAGCACTCTGAAACCTCATCTATTTAGCCTCTCCCTCCTCTGTCTATTCTCTGTGCCTCTCCAGTCCTAGGCCCCATAATGCCACATCAATACCGCAGTGGGGAGGAGGCACCATACTAATGTAAACACACAGGTCGACCTCATTTTGCTCCCCACGGCCCACGCCGGAGAAGAAAAAGTATCACAAAGGAGGGATGAAAAAGGTGAGACATGTCATCCCGATTAGATTTAATAAGAGAGAAGGAGGGGAAAAAAAACAACAACAGTGGAGGGAAAGGATAGGAGGGCAGTCTAAAGAGAATTGCTGGATGCTGTGCTGATGTCACTAAAATGGCAGCATGGGCATAAGTCAGGCATTAAGAATGGCCACCCTCTGAATGGCTCCTGTATGTTGGTGCCTGTGAGAGAGCCGAACAGGACCAGCGGGCAGCCGGGTGTGCCTCTCGGGCCTTAATCCTCCACACTCTGAGTGGGAAAGGCAGGAGGAATTGAATTTTTCACAGTTGTTACTATGGCGGTGGGAACCTGCTGCTGTTCTTTCTGCGAATCATAAAGTATTCAGTCAGTGCTCTAGTGTTAGACACTTTTTTCTCCCCCTGTGTACTTTTAGCCTGGACTGAAAGACTTGCTGTTTTTCACAAAATACAGCAAAGGCTTCAAGCTGTGACATGCTAACCTCTTTCAAATGTCGGACTATCACTGCAAACAGTCGCTCTTCAGGATGTAAGGTACAGTATTAATATGCCGACCACTCCAAATGAGATTCTCTCATGATGTTGATGAATCAGAAAACAAATCTTGCAGCATTAAACAACAAAGTACTATAGCACTGTGATTTCCTTAAAGTAAAAAAAAAAAAAACTAAAGATGGATCAATGGATTTCTAGCCTCTGGGGACAGCAGAACAACCTGAAAACATGGCATTGAAGTTGTACAGAAACATGCTTTATAGAAATAAATGCCTGCTCCCAAAATCTGGAAAGTGTAACTTATCAAAATACTAAAGGCTCATGGGATATCCTCCTATTTTTGACTGAGAGAGCGACGTTAACACATATTTTAACAGTGATGTGAGTTATTTTGCTGTAAAACTGATAAATCACGACTAAACAAGCTCAAGGATTTTGTGCTAGCCTGAAGGTAGAACACACTGTTGAATTTCTTGGGGCTGAAGTGGCTGAGTCATGCTTTCATAATCAGTAAATGAGAGTTACACAATAACTACTCTCATAACCAAAAAATTTTGAAAAATGAAAACTGCATTGATTTATTTTTTAGTTATTTTGGGACAGCTAATCTAAGAAAAGTAAAAGAAAAAATGCAACCTATTGTTTTAAAAAAGCCTTATAAAGCTGTTATAATATAAATAATAAATGCTCTGAATGTTTGAGCCCATATGATAAATATAAATCTAACATTCATTCTACTTTTAGCTCTGACTTAGTCCCCTCCAGCTCTTCAGAAAAATATCTGCCTCATTAACCTCTGATATATATACTGTATGTATTTGTATGCCAAAGTCCCTGTACTTTCTCTTCCTGTATCCGACCAAATGTCACCCTGCCATCGTATGATCACACTTGACCATCAGCTCTTGGGTTGTAGTGGCTGGCAGAGCTAACCAATGACTTTTTTAACTAGTGTGAATGAACTGTCATTTATTATCATGCAGGGCAGAGTGTAGGACAACATTAATTCTCAGCTCATCAGTGTTGCCGTCTTTTCTCAGTTCATCTTGCTGCTGCTGTCACACAGTCCAAGTAACTGGAAACACAAGGACTATTTCTCTTCCCCTCAGAGCTGCATAATCCATAAGACCTACTATGAATGCTTAAGTTTGTTTTCACAGCATATTTTTACTGTGCTCAGGTTGAGTTGTTGTTTTTTTTATTTCAGTGCTACATTATGTTACGTTCTGCTTCTTGTCAATCACCTGACACCCATGAGAAGACACGAAGAACAGGGAGAGGATACTGTGGAGACATTCAGTCTTAGAAACTTTAATGCCAAATCCGTGTCGACACTTTTCTTCTATTGCAGCATAAAGTTAGTATTTGGCATAAAAAAAGCATGAATTGCAAACTTTGTGGAAGAAGTGTAAACTGGGGCGGACAAGAAATAAATAAATACTTTCTGGGTGAAATATTGCTGTTCACAGACACTTTAGCTGCACTGTTTGAAGTTCTATTACCAAATCTGTTAGAGAGAAAAGTAAAGGTGTGCTACTGCGAGGCAGGATTTCATATTTTCATATTCAAGAACGTCTCTATTTACTGACTGATTCATGCTTTTATTTTTTTCCCATGCAGGAGGTCAAGTGATACTATCATTTTGAATAATTACCGGTGCAATTAAACTCAGTTCTGAATCTCATTTTCTCTCTGTCCCTTCCCAGGGTGTGTTTTGAAGTATGCAGTGCATCCCTCAGGTTATTAGAGCCAAGACTTGCAGAGCAGACAGAAACATAGAGAAGGGGAGCTCCTCCTCCTCACCCGCTGGCCTTGGTGTCTAGACACCCTGTTGGGGGCTAATCGAAGAGATCAAACAGATTTACCACTTCACTGATACAGACCAAAGACTTACCAGCCCGTGTTTGGCAGAGGGAGGATATAGAAATTAATGTGGGACCTAGTTTGGACAGGCACAGGAACAATGAGTTGATTATAATTTGATGTGTCCATGTGAAGAAATAAAAAGAAAATTTGATTTGACAGTTCAAAGGGAAAGCAGTGATTATTTATTATTTGTTTTGTTTTTTTCTATCCAGTTAGGTGGTTTGATTTCTGAACAGAAATGAAAGAGGTGTTGAATTAGTTATTATGCCAATATGTTTGCATTGTTCATCCAAAGCTGCATGACTCTGTGTGTGTGTGTGTGTGTGTGTGTGTGTGTGTGTGGTTGGACCCTGTGGCTTCGATACCAATCAGGATGTCCAAATAGCCTGAGCCCTTCATCAAACTTTACTGCTCCTGCAATCAACAGCAAATCAGACTTGAATGTAAAAAGAGAATCAGCCAATCAGTTTATGTCTGTATGAACATGGGGAGCCAGTTTTATGACAATTTTCAGGGGCAGGTGAGAGTTTAACTGATATTTGAAATATAAACTATAAAAATACTGCAGCTGCTGTACATATTCTACCATCAAAGTCAACTTAACTCAGCTCAGCTCCCATGGCAGCACTTGACTGACATCTGAGGGACTGTGTTGCTAGGAAACAAGTTGTCAAATTCAATGGTGAGCCACTGATTGGCAAAGATCATTCAAACAAAGTGTGATTTTACAGGTAATTTATTAACAATGCTATCTGTCCAATTATAAGAACAACTTCCTCAGTTAACTTTTGCATTTCTCTCAGTGGACAGTAGACAGTCTATCTCACTCTGAGGCCCAAAACAAGTCACTTTTCTGCTTGTTTTTTCAGAACTTGTGGTCATTAAGAGTCATCTAGCTGTTTTAATGTGCAGTTAATCAGAGTACAAACACTGTAAATCTGTAAAAATGAACACAAAATGCAACAAAGACTAGGATAAAGTCTTGAGGTATGTATGACAAATTTAGGCCATTTGTAAATTGATTGTGCCTTTAAAGAAATTTTTACCATGTCACTGTTTGCTTCTTTTCAGCACGACATAACCTATATGACCTGACAATTATTTCTTCACTTTGATATACTGTGCTGGAACAACTGACATCATTTGATCACGTCAGAGTGATTGGGGAGCTGGAAGTGTTAAACACAGACATAAATGACGTATGGCAGAAGACAAAAAAACATCACAGCTGTGTGAAGTTTTTGTAGTTTCTTTTTTTTACATTTGACATCTACCAATATCTGAGCCCAAATGTGAACATCCCCTAGAGAACATTAATATTCACTGGCACTGCAGAAAAATACTGTCAGTAAAATGAAGTCTTATTTTTGGTAATTAATACTTTGACCAAATAAGTTATCAAGCTTTTAAGTTCGATCCATACATATTACATATTTTCATGTGCATAAATTGATTGAAGTGTTTTCCCAGTGAGTTGAAAATCTGTTTATATGCACATTAGAATTCTGTTTTATCATGGTTTTGATTCAATTTGGGGTACGATGTCAGCAGGAAACATGAAAACTTTGTTAATCATATCCTTGCATACATGGTCATACTGTTAGAGCGCACAGGTCGCCCATCATCTACAGGCAGTTGTTTCTTGAATCACACAATTCTATACCAACAGAGAATAATAAGATACTGAAAGTGTTTACATGCCACAGTATGAAGCTCAAAAATGTTAAAATGTTTCTATTTAAATATATGGATATTTAAATACACACACACACACACACACACACACACACACACATATATATATATATTTAAATATTTCCCTTTGAGCATGGATACTAATTTCAATTTCAGCCAGCCATTTCTCCAATGTATGACCTTAATGAAATAAACCAGTGATGAAAACCAATAGTATTTAAAGAGGTTTTTCTTATTAATATATCATCCACTGAATGTTAAGCTTCTAGTCATTCTCAGCATGGTCTTTCAGCAAACCGTTTGCTTTTTTGGGGTTGTGTCTATCACCAGGCCTTTAAATGATCCAATTACTGAGTCGGAAACATTTCCAGCAGGTCTAAGCCCACAGTAGGTAGATTCTTTCCCTCCTCACTACACTCTCACATCACCAACACCATCTCCAATCCACTCCTCGACATCTGCTAAGACAGAGAGGGCCAGACACCCCATAGAAATTTGGGCTGATGCTGGAATTTCACTCAGTCAGATAAAATAAACCAGATGAGTTTTAGATGCTGGATAAATAAGCAGTACACTTTGGCTTGGGGGGGAAACCAGCACTATCCATCTCAGTGATGTAACTGATTGTTCCTTTTCCCCACTGATTAAAAGGAGGTTAAAATATACAAGGGTTATTACATTCTACCGGAAAAATACCCCTAATCCCTGTAAAATAATCAGCAAAATGATTTTTGATTGGCAAAGGCCCATGCAAATACAAAGAATTTTACAGGCTCTGCACTTTTTGGTGTGGAAAAAAAAGAACTGTATCAGAGGGCTGAAATCTGAAGAAAAGCCTTACTATGTGTCTAGAAATGTTCTACATTGTGGTCCTATTCATATGGAAATAGTATTATGTAGCCAGTTCATGTAAATGAGAAGTAATTAAGAAGCCAATAACTACTGTTCCCTGTATAAATCATTGTGTAAAAATTGAAGATCTTAATGTTCACAAGAGTTTTTTTTCCCCTGAAACATCTAGAAGCAAATCTATGGGATCATTTTAAAAACAAAAGAACACAAAAATAGTACATAGTATATACCCTAACAGAACAAGGAATCGTCACTTAATGATGATGCCACACAAATCCTGCTCTTGGTTGAAACCTGAGTTTGAATTAATGTATTTTGTTCATGTAAGATGCAGAGACTGTTTAGTCTGTTTCAGTCAATTCAGTCCAATACCCACTACCACAACAGATCCACAGAATACAAAACACTGTAGGACACCATTCAAAATATTACAGAAAACCATCAGGAAAGCCGGAATGCAGGTTATTTTCTTAATTAATTGTATTAATATTATAAATATTCAGCTAGTGAACATACAGAGATGATTTACTATATTAATACAAACTGCTGTGACACACACATACACTCACACATACAAATGGCAGTGAGCTGCCATGCAAAGTACTGGCCTGACTACTAGAAAAAATGGTGTTCAGTTTCTTGCTTTGGGATGCTCTGACACTTTGGCGTAGGCAAAGGTGTGCCAGGGTGTGTCCATGCTAAGTGCTACCCAGATTGGCAGCTGGCAGACCCAGCTGCAATGTTGAAAATGTTGGGACAGAACTCAGAATGCTTCAGAATTGGTGGTATTATATTACATATACACATACACACTACACATAAGGTGATTCTTAAAAGTACTTGGTACTAGAACACCCCAGGCCAAAGGTTGATGATCAACTTTGTGGTCATATCGTCATATCTGTGGCCTTGTGGAGGAGTAGAGCTTTCATCTGATCACCACCTGGTGGTGAGTTGGATCAGATGGTGGGGGAGGCTCGTACACCCCAATATGAACTGGGAACGTCTAGCCCTGGTCCATTTCATGCATTCTAGGGGAAGTTGGAGACATGGAATCCAAGTAGGCCATGTTCAAATCCTCAGTTCTGGAAGCAGCTACTAGGAGTTGCCTATCTTATCTACATGTGTTTTGTTGACTTGGAGAAGTCCTACAATTGTGCTCCCCAGGGTTCCTGTGGAGGGTACTGTAGGAGTATGGGGTACAGGGGCCATTGCTACAAATCACCTGCTCTTTTTATAAATGATAGCTGTTTCTGTATTCACAACACAAAGTCAAGAACGTTTTCAGTAGATGCTGGTCTCCATGAAGGTTGTCACTTGTCATCGGTTCTGTTTGTGATCTTCATCAACAGGATTCAAAGGGGGAGTATCCGGTTTGGGGATCTTATAATTGCATCTCTGCTGTTTGTGGATGATGTGGTTCTGCTGGCTTCATCAGACCGTACCTCCATCGTGAACTGGGGCTGTTTGAAGTGATCAGGAGGAGAGTCTGAGGCCGTGGTTCTCTGCTGAAAGAAGGTGTATTGTTCCCTCTGGGTTGGGAGTTACCCCCCACACAAACACACACACACACAAAAGAAATACAGTCCTGTCTGGTAAAGTTCAGCCAGTGCCAGTGTCTCCTTTCATCTTCTCTACGGTGAGATGAGAGAATACAGGAAGAGGATGAGATCGAGCAAGAGATGAAAAGAGCTGCAGAGTTGGACTGAAAAGGCACTTAAGAGGTATTCCTCCTCATAGCTGGTGTGTTTAGGAAAAAAAAAGTTGCATTTTATTTTTCAGTTTGTTCATTTTGCTTCATTCCTCCTTATGCTCCTCACTGCAGGTCTCCACAGGATTTCCCCAGAGCCCATTAAACAAGGCCTGACATTATATTCAGAGGAGCATGTAGACCGGTACAAAGACAGTACAGATTTTACACACTGTGTTCATCAAACAAAAAAAAGGAATAACTTAGATTGCTGAGGTGATGACAAACCTATATGAAGCTTCCTGCTATTAAAATGAAAGTACGAGCTGTCTGTTTTTTAGGGGCCTTTTTGGCGAGTTGTTTGAGTCGTGTATGTATGAGTCATCTCAGAATGGACAACATGTTTGTGGAGCACAAGGCCATTTAAAATAAATGTGGAGAAGATGGATCCTAAAAACAGCATCCAGCAGCAAATCCAGGGACAGTCTCACAATGCAGTCTGCCCACAAATAGTACACTCATCAGGGTATTTATTATCTTCCATCATCAACCTCTTCAGTGTGGTCTAAGTCGCAAAAGCACTTCTCTAAAGTAAGCCTTTCAGCCTGTTCAGATGTAACGCCCACACATATTTGTGGACTAAACTAAACTAAGGACTAAACAGGCTTTTAGGTAAATGAGGAACCTCATCACAGAGCTCATCACAACAAATGTAATGAGCTCTCTGTAACTTGGGAGATTTTACGTTACTGTGTGTCATTCCTGTACCTATACCTGTATATGAACCTGAATCTTTCTGACTAATTTGTTTGTTCAAATTAGTCCCTGTCCCTGCCACCATCTGAAACCGCCCTCTTTTTTGCTGTTTTTTTGTACTATTTTGTTATTTATTTCTTCTTTTAAACTATGCAACCTGCTAAAGAGAGCCCTATCAATACAATATGATAGAGAAAAACTTCTACACAATCAGGTCGGTGGTGGAAAAAACTTTTTCATCGCCACACGCCACCAGCGTACAACAACAGGAAATCTCCATGGCAGAGCCTACCTGTTGTTGAACCTGAGCAGTGGAGGCGGCGGAGGAAAAGAGGGTCGCGGGCCGGAGTCCTAGTCCGGCTGAGGAAACGTGAAAACCAGCCTCCTCTACTGAGTATTCTTCTGGCTAATGTTCAGTCCCTGCAGGATGGCGTTTCAACGGTACATTAAAAACTGTAA
This sequence comes from Scortum barcoo, assembly GCA_023238725.1. Lineage (NCBI taxonomy): Eukaryota > Metazoa > Chordata > Actinopteri > Centrarchiformes > Terapontidae > Scortum > Scortum barcoo. The sequence goes on from CM041550.1 coordinate 25,530,412, forward strand.
CGTTTTGGTTTTCACGGAAACTTGGCTCGACCCCTCGATCCCGGACTGCATCACCGCCTCACCGCCTGGTACAGCAGCAGCTGCACCGCCCTCAACCGTAAGGCTCTACAGAGGGTGGTGAAAGCTGCTCAGCACATCACCAGGACGGAGCTGCCATCCATGGAGGACCTCTACACCCAGCGGTGTAGGAAGGAAGGCCACCAAAATCATTAAGGACCCCAGTCACCCAGCTACAAACTGTTCTGCCTGCTGCCGTCTGGCCGACGGTTCCGCAGCATTCGAGCCCGAACCACCAGGCTCAGGGAAGCTTCATACTGCAGGCCATAAGACTCTTAAACTCTGCCCACAGCACCACCACTTTGTAACAGCACCTTCTCTTCCATTGTATATATTTTTCTATTGTATATATTTTATTGTATATATCTGTTAGTTGTATAATACTTATATACTTAGTTTATATTTATAGTTTATATTTTATTTGTATAACTTATATTTTAAGGTCTTTATTTATTTTATTACTCTAGTTTATTATTTATCTTAAATTTTATTTTATATTTTATTTCTAATCTATTTTTTTCTTGTTGAGTGTCTCTATTCTTGTTAATATTTTTTAGCATTGTTTGGGGAGCCTGATTAGATTTAAGAATTTCATTACCAATGATTGCTGATGTAAATTGTTGTGTAATGACAATAAATTCTTGAAGTCTTGAAATCTCTGCAACAGATAAAGGTAGTGTTAATGTGGAAGTTATTCTTAAAGCAAGAAACTGTCATGATGTAGAACTGAGGAAAAAATATAATAATATACGGCTTCTGTCTGACCATCACAGTATGGATGTAAAAGTGCTGTCTGGAGTGACAAATTCAATTTAACTTGCTAGTTTGAACATAAAAAATAAAGCCCAGTGATTCCTAGCAATCATACTAAATGCATAATTTAATACAGAACTTGAACTTAGAACTTTGGTCAAGAATCATACTAGCAAGAATCAAGCTATCAAGAGATACGCGAGTCAGTTCAGCAGCTCATTTGTAGGTGGATCTTCTGCAGTCCGTGGTCAGTCCTGTCAGCAGAATATAATACAAACATTAAGGTTTGATTATAATAGAGACAAAGAAAAGTAAAATAAATTTCTTTGAGCAAAGGCTTGTGACTTTAACTTAAGTTAAGTACTTTCTTTTTTTCCCATTTCATTTTTCCCCAGGTGTCAGTTTGTTGTTAGAGCAGGTGATAACAGCACAGAAAAGAGAAGACTTTTATCCTTCTGGTTTTGTAGACTATCATTATTTCAATGGTTTATCAGTTTACAAGAGAAATCTGCTGCAACATAGAGCACTATTATATATTATACATCCAAGTTTGTGGCAACAGTTTTGGGAAAAGCACTTCTTTGTTGAGTAGGTTAAAAAATCTGTGTTAGTCCTGTGGTTTCATTGACAGTTGTCGGTGTAGTTACACCCTCTTAATTCCCACAGAACAAACCACAACCCAACAGCCTAACAGCCTAGCTGGGAATAAGTTTATGCTTCTTTTTTTTTTAATCCACAACTGTCACTGCATTTTGTCACCATGCCATGATATTAGCCAATGTCACTCTATATTTGGCTGCCTCCACTGTCAGCAGGCTGGCAAATAGTAATGATTACTTTGTATTGCTAAAACGAATGAAGTGAGGCTATCAGCATTACTAACAAATTAGACATCTACTATGTGTGCCTATGTGCAATCTGCCACCTACTGATTCGTTCTGCTTTTAGCTTTGAGTGACACTAACAGTCATTTCAGTTGGACAGAATTCAGATTGTCCATCTGTGGTGTGTCTAATAAAACCTACTTTGGAGGCCGAAAGTAGCCCCCTGACACACTGTGGGTGCGTAACTGTGTGTGGTGATGTACATGTGGATATTTGATGTGCGTGTTCCAGACTCTGCACATTTGTCTGCATGTGTGACCTGTTTCTCAATCTGTTTATGTATTTTTTCACCATCTTAAAGATGATGTGTGTATTCATCTACCCCAACATGAATACACACACTTTACTGTGCATGTTGCTGAATACTCCACCAGTCCTGGAGATGGAGTGACAAGTCTTACTAACAAGCTCTGTCCTCGGCCAGAGCCTCAGTGGTGAGCTGTGGTCATAGGCCTTCCAGATGGACCTTGGTGCTGGATGACTGATGTATCATAGCTGGCCTGGGTTCAGCCAAGGCCCCTATCTTTGCCAGCTCTCATCAAGGCTCAGACCAGGTCCAGGACCAGAGGGTGCTATGGTTATTCATCTTGCCTTGAAAATGTATTTTCTACTTCCCTCCAGGCTCTTTGTTTCTATTTGTCTGTGATATTTCCTTAACATGTAATTGTTAAAAAAAAAATCGTATCTTTGCACCCATCATCCACTTCACAAACACATCATATTGCCACCTGTCTGTGCATTGCTGCATCCACTGATGGTAATTGATGTTAGGCAGTGGTTGCCCTGGGGTCCTTTAAGCACAATATATACGCACTGTATGCCTTACTAAACAGAATAAACATCAATTCATTTGCATGTTTATCGCTTAAGCAGCACCCTGTGGCTTGACCCAGGTAGTAATGCTGTTTCTGATATATTCATAAGCGACTGAGCCACAGGATCTGAAATACAACACGGAGTAGAAATAGGAAGGAAATGGCAGAAATGAGAAGGGTGTGTGTGCAATTGTGTGTGTGTGTGTGTGAGGAGATTGTTTTATCAACTGCTGTTTTTCAAGATCAAGAATGAACTGTCAACGTAAAGAATGATCTAGACTTGGAAATTATTTTATCTTATTATTATTTTATCTATCTTATTTATCTATTATTATCTATTATCTTATTATCTATCTTTATTTTTATTTTTATTTAAAGATACCCTCCAGACATATGTTTACAGATATAGTATTTGAATAATACTGTGCTTTAAATAATACTGTGAAAAAAGTACAATTGAACAGTTAAAAAAATATAATCATAAAAAAACACGATACCTCCTGTTTCAAGTCCATTCTCTGTGTATGTGCACTGAAGGCTTCAAGTTCCCACATCACATTTGTGTAAGTCATATATTGTCTCCAAAGTGGTTGTGATGTCACACAATCCTGCTTGTGCGTTAAAGAGAAACTTTCCTCCTTCAGAAGGAGAATATGAAAACAGGCTTCAAGTGTCAAACGCTGCACACACATCGTTCTGCACACAGCTCAAATCTGTTTGTAATTGTAAGTTTTTAATGTGATGTAGTCTCACCATTAGAACACATCATTCTGAATCGCCCGAGTGTGACAGTACATAAAGAGAGAAATGATTGTAGTGTTGGTATAAACTTAAAGAAATCTTACCAGTTTGTCTCCAAAGTGTAGAAATTGTAAATGGTTTGTTTGGTTGGTTGCAAACACTCTCAAACATGTATAATTCCATTGTGTGTGCTGACCAACATTTAAGATAGTCATCTAGTTGTGATAGAGATCCTCAAACAACCCTCAAAAGAGCCTCAAATGAGAGCCATCCGAAACTCAGAAGTCAGTTTTAAGCTGTTTATTTTGTTCTTGAGTTCAGTCAACATCCAAAGTCGCTTTATTGAACACTGAATAATACCACAATGTGAAAAAATGTTATTATTGGCAAATTGTTGCATATGATTATTCTGGAAAAGCTTAAAATAAAAATTATTATTATTTTTTTTATTATTATTTTTTTGTTTCTATTTCTTTGCCTTTTATTTGTATCCATTTTATTTTTAATAATATATAACTTACCTTTGAAAACTGAGGATACTGCCTAAGAGTGGAAATAAAACCATTTTTATTTCTTCTTTGTTGATGTTACCACTACAGTTAACTTAAATTACTACTTCGTTTTGTTCTTTGTTCTTAGTTTGAGCTGTTATTATTGCATTATAATTGATGGAGCTAACAGTCATATATTTCACTATAATTGTATCCTGTATGACTACAAATAAACTTGTTACATTGACGTGTCTGCAGGAACCTCAACAATTCATACAGATAAAATAACACTCATACTAACGCAAAGACTAACACAAATACAAAACAAATCTTATATTTAAATGTTTTATTTACTTTTAGAAAAAGTAAACATAAAGTAAATATTTTATTTAGTCTCAGTTTATAATCTTACCCAGAGGGTGAGCAGCAGGTTGGTCTGGATCAGACCAAACCATCTGTAAAGAATGACAATAAAAAATTTAGCTGGATATCAGTTTCAGGTAAAATCTTTATTGTCCAGTTACTGCACACATGGGAGGTTTGGCAGCCATGGGAAGGAAAAACTGAGAGGAAGGAACCTTGGAAGAACCAGATTTACTGTGGGGAGGCATCGACACACACATACACACACACAACTACTAAACACTGATCAGCAGCTAAGAAGTTGTTGGGAAACTATTTGTACTACCAAAAAAAAAAAACACCCCAGTAGTAAGCATTAGTCCATGCTTTACTCTCGTTACAAAGTCAATGAGATTGCCAACATCACTGATTTGCCGATGTAGCCAATAATTGCGTCCGTTTATGCATCGTTGTATTTGTCATTAAACGCATACCGCTGCGTATTACTGAAGCACTGATGTAGGGCAGAGTCTGACTGATTGGACCACTGAATGGTGGCAATATCTGACTGAGTTTCTGCCTATGGGAGGGCAGAAGCAGAACTGAGATGTGATCTGATTTGCCGAAAGGGAGGGCGAGGGAGGGCCGGATATCAGTGCCAGAAAGGAGTGTGGAGTCTCTTGTAAACTTGTTTGGACAGAGACATTTCTTGTGGGTGTTTGTGTATGTGTGTGTATGTTGGGCAGCATATGCATTATCATGAACAGAGCTCTGTCGTGTGGAACAAGTTCTCATTAGCGCTTACTGCTGATGATTTGTTGGCACTAATTTAGAGGACGATTACATTCACCCATCTGTGTCCATTTGGTAAAACCCCGAGAATGTGTCTGATGTCCACTGAGTGAGGATGAATAAAGTGATGTGATTTTTATTTTACCAATGAGATTTGCATGCATCTCTAGTTTTAAAAAAATATGGCATTTAATACCTTATACAGACAGTAGGCATGTTAGGATCATGTAAGGTTCAATTTATAAGTCCAAATGGAGTTATGTTGCATTGGGTTTTTTCTGCTTCAACACACAGACTGTAATTTATAGAGAATATTACCATATTTTTATTTTTATGTTATTTGGTGTCAGGACGGGGCCCCTGGTTTAACCAGTCATTAACCAGTCAGAAAGCTGTTGGTTCTGTCTTTACATACTGATGATGGAGAACACTTTAGTCCACAGCTAACAGTGCAGTTACCATTAACAGTAGCTGTTTAGCTAATGTCTGCAAACATGAGCAGCCGTCTGCATCACAGCTCGCTGAATCCACAGGGGAAAATATATGCACGGCTAATGTCAGTTAGCTTGACAGCTCATTATGTCAACATTGGTCAGTTCAGATGCTAAATGTTGTGTTTATTATCCTTCAGTATCACTGCTAACGGAATGCTGCCTGCACCGACACAGAGCCTTCAAGTGTCATGGCCCTGACCGTCTCTGAGGATCAGTGAGCGAGGACACCGGCCAACATGCTGGACAACATGTTGGATGTCAGTTATTGAATGGATGCTGCAGCTAATTAGACTGATCTGACGTGTCACAGTATCACTGGACTGATGAAGAGTAAAGACAGATGAAAGTGTTTCACTAGTTTTATTTGATTTGTTTTCTGATTCACTATTAAGTTAAAAGATTAATTGCATTTCAGCGATTTTTATTTTTAATTTTAGAGTCTGTTATTTTCTTGATCCATTGAATCCATTGATGGATTCAGTTAAAGTTAGAGAAAGCAGGAGAGTCTGTCTGTCTGCAACAAACACTTTTTACATCATTTATCCTGATTTTCATTCAGTCACATGTGAGGCTGATCATTCCTGAGTGTCAGGTTTCCCTTGAAACATTTAGACTCATGAATAATTGCTAGTGTTCAAAAGACACCATCATCCTATTCTGAGTTATTAAATAATGAATTCACAGTCAGATATCAATGAACAAAGATGCAGATGTGAATCAATAATTTAAAGACATCCACAGTATAAATACAGAATGTAGGTTGTTCTTCATGTGCTGATGTTAAACAGGTAACAGGCCACAGACAGAAAACACTGCTGTGTCTGTATTAATATTAGCACAGTGCACGTGTGCAGACACAAGTCCCATTAACAGTCTCTACAGCTGATCCAGCTGCCCCCATCACGTCACAAACAGACGTTTCATGTAACACTTGAGAGGATGGGACATCTCATTTCTCTAAAAACACATTTCCTCCTTCATTTCTCCCATAAATGAGGGAAACATGGGTGCAGTTAACTCAGATTGTGCCCTCTGTGTTGTGGGTGTGGCACTCCTTTCACTCTCCTGGCTTCCTGATTTCTGTCCAGCCTACACACCTGCTCTGATCTGCTCTGCTTCTCCATCCACTCGGCGCACAATCCTTCACTCTACTGATCCCCTCACATCTGCTTGCTTTTCTTCCTTTCTACCCCCGGTACCCCACAATAAATCATCATACCTTTACATCATCTGTACTTGCATCCACCTCTCAACATCATATCATAGAGAGGCTAATGGATCATTTCTGATCTATCTTCAAAGTATCTTAAACTTGAAAAAAAAAACAACAACAACACAGAAAAACCCCCAATAAATTCATTCAATCTGCAAAACTAGTTTCAGTTGAACGTTTAAGTAATTTTTACAATAAATGTGATAAGTCTTTATTTGTGAATTTGTTGATAGGTATATATCTGAACTCTGGACAGAGCTAAGCTGGTGATTTTCCAGCTGCTCGTCTTTATTCTAACTAAAAATAACTGTATCCTGATTCCAGTTGTTTATTTAATTAGGTATGAGATTGGAGTCAATCTCCTCATCATTTTCTCATTAAAAAATACAACATACAAGCATATTTCCCAATTATGCTGGTATTGTCCTTTAAACCTGCAGTTAGTACAACTGAGGAGGACTTAACTTGAACGAGTACAACATCCATTCCCTCCCCCTCTCTTTACGTTCAACTTCAACTCTGGTTGGAATTTATCCTCCATTATGTCACTCTGAGTTACAATACTCTGCTCTGATTGGTTGTTTTGATTCAGGTGTGGTGGATTCTTGTCCAATGAGCCTTAGGAGGCAGCAGGTGGAGCCGAGAGGAGTCTGATTTTATCACAGATTATCTGTCTCATGTTCTACTGTTAGGACATAGAGACAGTTTTTGAAAATATGGCAAAAAAGTTATTTTATACAGATTACCTACTACAACTTTAACTATGAGAGTCCAAATGTTTTCTGCATATGTCTTCGGCTCATGTCAGGCTATCCAACAATTGAAATCCTGGATCCTTTGCCAGCTTTTGCTGAACAAAACTGCTTTCAGGCAATTTTAGAAAATGTCAACAACACTCTCTGCCCGTGCTGTATCCCCACTGCACTTAAGCAGGAGTACTGTGTGAGGGGCTGACAGGTGGAGGGGGGTGATGTCTTGAGAGAGTACAGAACCTGCTATAATGGACAAGCACTTGGCACCTTTTCCCCCAGAGAGGCTACAATGGCCACAGCCCAATCACTGTCCGCCGAAGCTCTGGAGTCTGTTGGCTCATGCAGCGAAATCCACATCCCCCCCTGCCTACCTCTCCCACCTTGGTCTGCCCACAGAAACATGATGCCAAGGAAAACACTCACTGATGAAAAACAAATACAACGCTGTCAGCCTCACTACCTCACAGGCAGCAAATGACTTGGGGAATTCAAACTTATAATTTATGCACCTCCCAAGCCCCGTCTCGGACAATTGTAGATGTCACTGCAGCGGGTTAAATATATCGTAAGCATATAAATCTGGTGTATAACATAAACACCCCCCGGGATGGCTCCTGTTTAACTGCTCAACAAATGTCACTGATCTGTTTGGGTTACAATTACCATTACATTAGCATGCCAGCTGTACAGCCATCAGGTGTACGACAGCCTTGGCGGCCTATAATAAAATAAAACAACACATTCCTTTTTGAGTTTGTTTTCCACTTGTGCTCCGTTGTCTTTTATGATAGCCCACGCTGAGCTGGTGAGCAGTCTTTATGGCAGCTTCACAGAGAAAAAGGATCAATGTGAGAGTCACTGGAGGGTGCATTAGAGGATCCGCACCAACTGGGTCCCTCTCTCTGTTCATACTCTATCAAAGGCATCTAATTAGGCGTATGGGTAGGGAAAGAACAATAGTGTATAGGCTGAAGGAGTCGCTTCTGGATGAGAGTTGGAGAGAGAGAAGGAGAAGTGCTTTGCTGCTTCTCAGTAGGTGGGAAGGAGTACAGAGCATCTTCCAGCGTGCTGTTATTATATTCCATCAGAGAGATAATTTCATACAAAGTTGATGCATAGGCAATGAGGGCCTCTCTGGTAATTGAAAATAAAGAATACAGTTTAAAAAAATGAATAGCACTTCCTGAATATTTTTGTTCAGAGCATTCTTCCTTGAACAGAGACAGAGACAGGTCTCCTCATCCATATGTGACCAGCTGTTCTCATGACTAAGGACGAGATCAAGAACGACAAGGGCAAATTAACAAACAATCAGATGATTTTTGTCTTCTTCCAGTGATATACAAGTGGTGTTATTGGTGGAAGTAATGTACGGCATTAAGAACTGTATCAATGTGCCAACAAAACAAGGTAGAGGGAGATGATGTCTGCATCAAATTCCAAAACTTGGCTTTGCAAATAATTTTTAGGTTTGACATAACCAGATTTCAAGAATAAAAAAAAAATTGATTTTGGTGTGAAATAATGAATGTAAAAAGGATTTTGTCAGTTTACAAAGTAAGCTACATTTATAAAAACCCACAGGAAATCTTTAAGGATCAGCCAAGAGTTCCACAAGATTTGTTATCTAACTTTTTTTAACATGGTCACTTTTTACAACTTACACTATATTTCAGTATTACATTTTAATTTTCAAAAAAGAAAATTCATAAAAGTAATGACATGACATGGTTTCTGAACCCAAGTTTACCAGAACAAAAAAGAAAAAACACACAATCAGGCTTTTTCTGAAAGGGAAAGCCAGCTGTTGCATATGAAAGGTTTCTAAAGAAAAAAGCTGTCAAATGCAGCAAATGGTTCCATGTAAGGTCAAGAGACATTTTGAGGTAAAGCATCACTTATTTGTGAGGTAAACCATTGAATACTTAAAGTGTCTATGATCTGAGTGAAAACATAATTGATGCCTTGCCATGTGTGTGTTTTTGTGTGTTTTAATATAAGCTACCACTAAAAAAACAGTGCAGGGGTGCTGTGGTGTATGAACTCTTTGTTTTAATGGGAAAAGTAAAATGTTTTAAAGGAAAAGTAAACCAACACCTGGTAGCAGAGGCTTTACATGTAAAATGAATACTAAAGAACTGCAGCGTGTACTAAAAGAAGCATAAGCCAGTTTGCTCCCTCTTTGCTCCTTTAGTCATCTTAACACACTTGGTGACCGTTGCTCCACATTCTTTCACAGCTCTGGCAGGAGCACAAAAAGTCTTGTCCTGTGCATGTTGATATACACCCTGATGCAAGATATACATTACCAATGAACCAAAGAGGCTAACAGATTAATGTAGAAGGCAAACATTGTCCTGTTGAAAAACAAAAAAAGGTCCCCCATCTGGCAGGCGAGCATTGTTTAGTCTCATTTCCAACTCCGTTGTGAGTTTTAATGTAGAAAGTGGATGACCCAAAGTTCGCCAGTCACACCAATTCGTGCCATGAAAACACCGCCTGTGTTTGATTAAGGAGGCTAATGTCAGCAGAGTCCCTGAAGCAACAGTTAGCTAAATAAGCCTTGTCAGGTCTCACTATCAAAGTCAAGGTCTATATAGGGAGATTTATACCCTGCCATTGTTGTTGCTTGAATGGCCCAGTTAGAGCCCTTCCAGATTTGTGCAGGGTGAAGACGCTGCAGAGGTCCATGCAGAGACTGAACAAACCCAGCGGACAGCAGGCCTGTCAGTGCTGTGTTTGAGGAGGGCTTGAAATAGGTCTGTCTGTCGCCACAGAGCAAATGTTTTAATCTGAGAGAAAACAACACCTCTGACATTCACCCGCTGCTCTATTGACTCCATGTAGACTCAACAGTAAGTGCTCATCAAGTGCTGTTTGAGCCTGTCACTTCATAAGAAAGATACTGGTATAAAAATGTGTTGACCGGATACGACCTCTCCCGCATTCGGTTCATTCAGAGAACGCTGTGAAGCAGCATCAATCAATATTCAGCATGGTTCAATACTGACTACATGAGTGATGGATCGATTCTAATCAATGTGGCATGTTGTGGGTATTTGACTATATGGGGTGCTGATGGGTCATGAATTAGATACAAGGCCAAATAAACTGATGCTTCAAAAATATTTTTGATAACAGCTCATCATCAATCTTTGTCTCTCTCTTTATTTACACAAGGGCAAGCACATGCCTGCATATGCTTTATCTGGCACTATCACACCCACATACTAAAGCATGTTTCTGAATTTTTGGACAGCAAGGAATTATTCTTTTTTGAACCGAGGAGACAGCAGTTTTTTTTTTTCAAAGTCGCTGCTGCCAAGTCACCAACATGATAGAAATAATGATTGGTTCCCATGGAAACCACACCGTGAGTTATGACGGCTGTGTACAATGGTGAACAACATAGCAGAGGCAATTTGCATGAGGAGTGTAAGCAGTTTCTTGGTTCTGAGTTCGGAGATATGGCTGGAGGAGGATCAAATTAGCTTTTTGTTATGCTAACAAGTATAAAATAATTAAAGCTGGTAGACATGTGTGAAGGATCCCTGTGAAGGTATCACTGATACTTGAAACAACACTATGAACCGCAGTGTCAGCTTTTAATAGCTATGGATTGTGGATCTAATTGATATTCTTGTGGAGCCTTTAACAGATTTAGAGGACAGAGGTAAAATGTTCCTCTACAGAGCTGTATAAATTCATAGCAGCACCTTGCTGTTATTGCAGGAAGAATTGGAGTCGTAACACACTTTATAGAGCTAAAAGCCTGCTCCCAAAACCTGAAGAGTGTGAAGCGAGCTCACTGGAGATGAAATCTCAGCATATGGTGCTATGGTTATCAAACTACTAATAGCTCATGGGACATCCTCCTACTCTTGCCTGAGAACACAAGTTTCTGAGTGGTGATAACACATTTTAAACCTTTACGTGAGTTACGTCCCTGTAAAATTTATATAAAAGTCACGACTAAATTAGCTCAAGGCTTTGGGAATAGTCTGAAAGTGATAATTTTGTGAACTAATGCTTTCTGAGTCAGTAAACTAGAGGTTAGATGAGAGCTTCTTTGAATGCCAAAAACACTTATCTATTTAAGTTAAACTTTCAGCATTTAAAGCTGCAACAATTAATCACTTCGGCCACTTGGGAAGCAAAACATGCTATAATACAGCATCGACAGTGACACATTAAAGTTGATGTGGGAAATGTGTGAGCAAACAGAAACTTATTGCACACTGCAAAATTAACATTTATTTTAGAGGAATTTTTCATCAAAGTTAGGTAACAAGTATTTGCTGTCATTTTAGTTATGTTATGTTTTTGTTTTAGTTTCCACCAACTTCTGACAAAAATATATTCCTCTTTAGCTGCTAGACTCTCCACTGTGTTGACGAGGGTGACCATATTTTCACACCCACAAACAGGGAGCCTTAAGATCATGTACATGTATGTGATTAATCAGCACCAGCAGGATTTTCATCTGCACCGGGAACAATTAACACACATACCGAGTACACCGAGTACACCTTTCAACAGTATGGACACCATGAATTTGCCTTTTCATTGCCTTGACGTTGACACAGTGATTGATTGACCCACATCCAGACAAATCAGACTTTTGAAGGGGTGAAGTGTTTATGTTTTTAGATCGGGACATCCATCTTGAGATAAACTGAGACTTCTGCTCACCTTTATGTTGACCAGCTGCTGACTTTTATCAGAGGTTTTTCACTGACAGCTGCCTCCCTGCTGCTAGAATTAAGGTTGTTAAAAGAAGTGACATAAGCAGTTTAAAATATTATTCCAATTTACCTCGATTTACACTTTATAAATTAATCACACGCTCTTATCATAATTTGAATTTGTGATGGAGACATGAATCTCTTCAAATATTAACATCATATCATTATTCATTACTTATCAGGGATGCTGATAGCTGTTAAAGCTATGTGATCCCTTAATAAATATTTTTTTATGAAACATTGTTAGATTAACAACACAAAACTGTAATTCATACTTAATGAAGGTGGTTGTTTGGTGACACATTTTCAAACTTTATAATCAATCTGAGCTGAACGAGAGAGAGCAGAGAGACGCTTGTGGTGAATACACATACTTTCCATATCAATGACCAGAACCAGACAAGTGAGAATACCCCTCAGTCCTCAGACCAGATGCTCCCTGTTCTCCCCACCTGGTGAGAGCAGACAACAGGACAGTGCTGGTCCCTCTGTCCCCCCTGGCTGGGACTAAGTCTGCATCCTTTGATCTGCAGATGCTCTGATGTCCCACTGCAACTAACCAGCCAAATCAAACACCTGAGTTCTTCCCTCTTTCCTGGGCTCTCTGTTTAAGGCCAGTTTAGCCTGTTTTGATTTGGTTATAAACCTCCAGACTCTTATATCCCAGTGACACACAAACACAGCCATGGAGATAAGTAACAAGAGGAGAGACATGATATTTTTAGCTGAGTAAATTTATATTCACATCTACAATATTAATTATTTTTTTATATTATTATTTTAATTAAATTTCCAATTCTTCATGAAGGCACTCATTACATTATTTTTAATATGTGAATGTGAAATGGTTGTATTTGCAGTTTTATGAAATCCTGTATCTGTAAAAATATTTGATGCTCCCTGAGCTCCCCTTTCTCTTTGCCATGTGCAACATCACAAAATGACCCCCAGCACTGCTAACAGGCGGACTAGTCATTTAAAGATGTCTGACCATAGTTAACATTTGGCTTTATATACTTGTTTGCTTTCTATACACTAGTGAGATGAGAGGATCAATAACAGTGTACAGTGATGGAGTCAGGATGAGGTCAGCCTATAGCATAAAGATAAAAAAAAATAGTGAAAATAGCCAAAGCCCCATATATGACTTATTAATGCATTGTGTTTATATGTTTTGTGTGTTTTTTTCTCTTTGTCCATTAAAAAAATCAGTTTTCCTTGTTATGACTCCACTTGGTGTCACTGACAGAGTAATGTATGTGCAGAGTTTGACACTAGAAGGATGTTTTCACATTATCACATCTGTCACACCTTTAGTCAGATCCTAACGTTCATGCACTAACTGCTCTGTGGTGTCCTGTCTAAGAAACATTTTTCTTGTGTAGAAAAAGCATCTTGGAAATCTGGTAGTTACAGCGTGTGACAACATGGATTTCATCCCTTGATTTTCACCACAATCTACTTACCGGTTCGTCCCCGGCTCGCGCCACAATTCAGCTCACTTCCGTTTATCTTATTCAGTTAGGAGAGGAGAGCAGGAGAGTAGTGGAGAGGTAGAGAGGGTCAAATGGAGCAGCACACTCCATCATGTGTTACAAACAGTGAGGTTGTTAATCCCCTGAAAACCGCCACCAACAGCCGTCCACCGAACATCTACATTCTACGGACTGAAGGTCAGAGGCTGGACTTGTTTGGTGTGTTTGGTGAAATAGTATATGAATATTTTGGTATTGAGAAAAAGATTTTATGTTTGTGTTATTGGTCATTCAATGTGGAGAGGGTTCATTTTAATTGTGTGCCTCTTTGGGAAGTTTGATTTAAACGAAAGGAAGTCAAACTGCCACAAGCATACAGCATCATTCTCTCATGGTTAATAGTAAGCCAGGCTAGCCACATTAGTATTGTACCAAACACATAGATATGAGACTGATCTTCATCTCTCACTCTTCAAAGGGGAGCAAATGAGCATATTTCACTCCACAGACTCAGCCCGCTCACACTACTGCACACACACAGTATGTATGTCCACATGTCACATTCCCTGCTCAGCTCCAGAGACAGACATTGTACCGGAGCAGTATGTTGTGGTCTTCTTTTCAAGCTGGATTAAGAACTCTTATCACACGGTGTGTAGCCGCTGCATTGAGCTTAAGGATAATGATGACAATTATGACTTTCTGAGCTTATAAAGAGTCTGGAACTGGGGAGAACTGGGGAGCCTTGGTCCAAACAGCCTTGCTGGAAAGTGCTGGAGAAGTTGTGCTAAATTTAAATACTTATTTGAGGCAGAGCAGCTGTAAATGTGTAAATCGTACTTAGTGTGTGTGTGTGTGTGTGTGTGTGTGTGTTAACATGTTGTTTGCATTCAGGCTGCTGCCTTTGTTACTAATTACCACTTCTGTTTCCCAATCTAATCTAATTAGAATTCAGTTTTCTTCTCTTTGTCTTTGTCTGCTTTTCGTCCCCTCTAGAGGAGACAGTCAGAAGGCTCGGCTGCTGATTTTATTTCAAGCCACGCTGGTTTATCTGAAAGCAAGAAAAGGTTGACATCCGTATACCTCATCATGGACTCATATAGCACACAGCTGTCCATGCATGCAAAATATGACTCTGTAATGAAGCAGAGAGCAAGAATCGTGCTTTGTAAATGTCACATTTTCCTCATATCAGCAGAAATGAGCTTTTTTTTTTTCTTAACCGTCTGCACACTTTTCTTTTGGCTTGTACCAGACACAACTGTGCAACAGCAGAGCCAGGAGAGTATTTCATTTTCGAATAATCCATCCACAACAATACAGTATATTTGGCTGATAATAATTGATTGTCATTTGTCTTCATTTAAATAAACTACTGCTAAAATAGGGGCTCAGATGTTCATGAGGTCTAGCTATCAAATCACACACACACACACACACAAACAGCATGCTCTTTACTGATCCTTCAGCCCTCAGCAAACATAACCTCAATATACATGGTTTCCAATGGCAACCACTGCTAACAGCTTCTTTATAGAGAGAAAATAGACTAAAATAATGAAAACCGATCAGAATGTTCAGTATGAGCAGGCTGTGTCTCTAAATGGATTCTGAAGTGGCAGCAGGTGAGGGAACAGGCTCACTGCTATATGTGTCTAAATGAGTCAGATATGGAGTCTTGGATGGAAAACAGCATTTTGCTGCATGTGGCACAAATTACTACCACTGTGACGTCATCTTACCCAGTATAGTAAATGTAAAGAAAGGAACTTGAGAAAAGCTCCCATAACTCCTGTCTTGGTTAAAAAATGTGACTAACACAGGATATGATAATACCATAGCCAGTTCCTCTTGATCAAGACCATGAAATATGGTTGAAAGCACCTAAAAGCTTGTAGGTGGACTTTCAGTCAGCATTATTTTGCTGCCCCACGTCAAGTATGAGCTTTAATGCTCCAGATACAGGTTGTGATAAACTAAAATTATCCTTTCCAAGTGATTTCAGGTACCTGCTTCTTTTCCTATGTTAGCATATAAAATTCTAGGAGGACACTGACTGTGTTTTTATTGCTACTTATAGATAATAATTACTGTAGACATTTCAGTATGCATATACTGTGCTCTCTTGAGATTATGAGTGTAATTTATATGTCTAGATAAGGAAAAAAAGCTCCTAGGGACACATTTCCATAGTGCTTCTTCTACAACTTAGTCTCTGTGTCTTTTTTAGCCAGTCAAATCATGCTCAAATTTTGGTCTATTGGACATAGTTCCTCAACCTAAAATGACTGAGGGAGAGAGGACTGCAGTATAGAGCCACAAACTCTTGGTGTGGAGACTGAAGTACTGACTTGACTGGTTAAAAGCAAAATTGTATAATTACACTATTCTACTGAAAGAAGTGGATGTTCATACTGATTGCTGTGAAATACAGTACAGCAAGTGAATGCAAGCTTTTAATTCAAAGATAAATGGAGACATAGAAAACTTCTGTTTGTACCACTTTGCAGATGGATGATAAAGAACCAGATATTTTTTTCATAAGTGGAGACTGAGTTCAAAAAGAGAACTTAAGTTGATTTTAAAAGATTTAAACATCTGACTTTTACCTAAACTGTTATTAGGAGCTCATGCTGAAGGAGCTTCTCTTCTCTTCTTCTGTCTTTCCAGTTCCTAACCACTTTGGCCTCTGTCGATTGACAAATCACAAGTCTTTTATCTGATTGTTTCATCAATAGAGCAGGTTCTGCCCTCAAGTGTGAATGATACCACATCCAATATCCGCTCTTTCAGATGTGAAGGCCTGCTGAATCAACAAAATTCTTTTTTTTTATTCCTGCTAAATAATGAAGCTTGAGAGCACATGCCAGTGAGAATCTCAGAGACATTTGTTTCCTGCAGGGATCTAATCAGAAGGCAGCATTGGTGGTTCATCGCTCTACCTCTACTCAGCGCATCAACAGATGTGCAGGAAGTTCACACCAGAGTAATTATGCCTCCTTTGTGCGTATTCAGCATGTCCATATGTTATTTGTGTTGCGACACGCTTCTACCCCACTTCACCCCTTGGCACCTTACCTGCGGCTTCCAGTCGAGTTCCTGCCAAAACCAGTGAAGAAGAGTGGTGATGAAGTACAACAATACATGAGACGTCACAGCTATTTGTATGGTGGAGGTAATTAAACAAAGACAAGTGGGACAGAGGTCACACCTGCAAAATGAGCCTGCCATGTAAACTTTACCATTGCTGATACAGTGATAATTAGAAATGAGGCATGTAAATCAGCAGAATTAATTGAGTTTTTCCTGTTATTGTGGAGTGGTTTGAGTTCTCCTTTGTCGTCTACTTTCACAAGGTGAAGCAAGCCTGTCTCCTACTGTAGACATAGCTGATATATACCACCAAATTATTTTGCATAATACGTTTGGGAAACATGATTGCTGGGGTCGTGGTGTTGATAGTTTAACTACATTTCACAGTTGAGCAGCTTGTAGTTTGGTATTCTCAGTAAGTGTGGTGATGCTGCATTTTTAACGTTTCCCAGATCAGGTTTTGGTTAAATATTGAAAAGCAGCAATAATAAATGTTTTAGCCACGTTAGCATACAGTTCAAATTTGTTCCTGCAGAACAACACCACAGTAGTAGCATTTGTTTTGTTAAGTGTTTGTGTCTATCTAATGAATGAAATAACTATTAAAGTAAACATTAGTCATCTGTAGAAAACAAATACAAAAATGCAATATTTTTTTCCCCCTCTAAACAAATTAGAAAGTATATTAGAAATATATGAAAGTAGTTTTTAGGGGGCAAGGACGGTGACCAACTAAGTTGCATAATGTTGTAGTGAAAGGAGAAAGCTTTTGCCAAGCAGTATATTAATTACCAGGACTAAGTGCAGTGCAAAATAAATAGATTAATAAATAAAACCTGTGTTCAGCTCGTCATTCGGAATTGTTTACTCCTTTTACATCTGCTCCCCTGTGTATGTAGATGGGAAGGTTTTGCAGGAACTGCTGAAATGACATTGTTTTGACATTGCATTTTTCCAGGTGACATCTCTTCTCACCCTGGAGGCTAGAGATTTATGCCTACAGTGACTGTGGAGAGGACAATGATGGCTTCTGCAGTGTCTTTTTATGACTCAGAGACCCTGGATATCCCATACCTCTGTGTTCCATGTGTCACTCCTCAAACGCCAACAACATCTCCATTCTTCAGAGTCTCACTGCCCTCACTGTTAGTTCCCGGGACCAAGACAGTGTGATGTGCACAGATGTGTCAACACATGTCTCCATGAAGAAACAAGAGCGTATAACCAAGATAGGCATGAAATTTGTCTGATGTGAAGTATCCAAAGTAACACTGATGCACACACACCAAAGTACACAAAGGAGCACACAAGACAAGCATGGCTGAACACAAGGTGACGCTAAAACTACTTCTTCCTCTGCTCTCACCATGAGATTCTTTTGACTCAATTTGTACATGCAGATCTAGTTTCCTCATTAGGTTTGATTTTGTCACTTTAAACCCAGGAAGATGAATCGTTCCATCTGCTATGCGAAAACGTGAATTTCATTTCACATCTCACCACGCTTTCATTTTCACACTCAAAACAACACAAATTTGCAGCTCTTGAATCTGTAAATTGTCAATGCGAGCTCAGCCCCTCATTCCCATATGCTGCGCGGTGATCTTTATGAAAAAACAGAACAGCAAAGCCTCTGAGGGATTGCAGCAGACTCAGCAAACATGGCTGAGCAAGAGTGACACTCCCTCAAGCTGTCTGCCATCCATCAGTGGCTCGGTGACATCCGCGCAGCCTGCTCGGCTTGATGTTTTCCCAACAGCTGATGAGCGGTGATGGCAGGAAGCGTGAAATGCACTAGACTCCATCGTCACTCGGCGGACAGCGATCTGTCTCTGCACGGGCCCGCCACTTAATTCTGGGATGGTGAGCGAAGATAGGGAGGGGGAGTGAGCAGAGGTGAGATGTGATATCATCCTCTCAGAGTTGCCTTTTACAGATGACATGCTATTCCACTTCACAATACGCCGGCATCTGTTAAATGCCTTTCCTTCCTGACCCCCTTTTTCTTTCATTTAGCCTCCGTCTTGTGATTTTCAAGCAGCTCTCTTTGCCTTTCCTCTCACCTTCTATTTCATGTGTGACAATGCATCCTCCATTAATTCTTTATAGGTTGATGGAAATGTCATAAGGGCATTGAGGCGGCCATACATCACCCTATTCACCACCTCCTTCTGCTGAGCTTTCGTTTTTCTTTGCTCTCTTCTCCCACTCTGTCACAGTGCAGAGCCATATCACTGTCTGCTCAGAATCACCACATTATCCAACCACATATACCAAACCGCCCCCATCCGGTCTCATTAATGCCTACAACTTCAGATATGAAACTGCCATAATCTATACTCGCCACAAAAGCACAGCTGCTCTGGGTCTGCATGTAAGTGAAGGATTTCTACTCTGACGCAGCTATGCTTTCTCCTCAGATCCACAAGCCTTGAGGGAGATCCAGGTTGCTGTAGGTGTATCAGTCCTAATGCAGCGCTAGTGCACATCAGCTACAGGGATTTACAGGAGATCTGCTTTTTTTGGAGCGGTTTTGATAACCGGGAAGAATAAGCTATTTTCCCATTTCCTGTAACTGCAGCGTCGTCACCTTGGAGGCTGTCGAGGTGTGGGTGTAATAGGAAAAGGAACGGTGTCAGGTGATGAAATGAATGTGTGTTAGCCGCACTGAGCACCTGCTGGTTCCCTGTTCTCCACCCTGTCCCCTTATCACATTACGGCTCGGATAGATGGTACCCAAACCCCAGAGGTAAGGGATTAATTTGTTTAAAGCTCTGCAGACTGCTTTGACTGACCTTGCTTGGGCCGAGAGAAAAAAAAAAAGAATGACTTTTCTCTCCAGTTCCTGCCCTGCACACTCGCCTGGAGGGAAAAGAAAAAGATTAAGAGAGAGAGGGAGAGGCTATATCTCACCTTTCAGAAACTCAAATCACAAAGTAATGCAGCCACTGGGCTGTTTCAAACAATACATCTTGTTTGCATAACTAGCATGATAACCTCATCATTTCACCATCAACAAACAGCTGCCATAGTCTTTTTTGCCATTTTGGATTTTACATTTATTTATTTGACATTATTTGACGTTTTGGTCTAAAATAAGGCACAATCTAAGCTGCAGTAGATGGAGAAACTTTCAAGAATAAGTGCTACCACCACATTACTCAACTGCCACAAGGCTGCAAGGCACAAGACTTTCATGAGAGTGAGTGAGAGAGCAATTTTTGGGGACGAATTTTCCAAATTATGGGCCTGATCTGAAATTAGACTTGTGGAAAACCTACCCACACCTCACATGCATGAATGGGTTTTCAAAAGAGGAGGCAATGTAAAAGTGGACCTGAAGATAATTAGAGTAAGCAGAATAAGCAGTGGTGGTGGAAACAGAGTGGCACGTTAAGTTATTTCATTTTTTAGACTGTGACAGTTCGGATTAAAGTTCTTATAGCCAAGAAGCAGGACACAAAAGGAGAGGAGGTGAAGACCAGTTTATTTGCAGTAAAGCCAAATGAGCGTCCTACACATGCTGGTGAGCTGAAGTGAGCTGGTGAACTGCAGGCAGGTGATGGTCAGGTGACTGAAGGTGGCTGGAATGGCTGAAGACTGCTGCTGGTCAGAGAGGGAATGATGGTGTTTGGGATCAGAAGCAGGCATGAATAAAGAGGGGAAAATAACAAGCGTATGTGGAGAAGTCAAACTACAGAGCTCATATTCATGGTAATGAGGGGACCCAGTGGAGACTGCAACAGAATGGCTCACTGATGTGTTTTTAAGATGAATAAGACACCACACACACAATACTCATTAGCAGGATACATTCATTGTTGATTTGGGACTTCTAATGGGATTTGTTGACAATAAAAAGGGTGAAAGTACTGATTATAAGTTCATTTTAATTCAAGTTTGTGTGAACCCAGTTTTATGATTGTGTGAGAGGTTGTCGCACTGTATTTTCCCCGACAACTCAGATATATAACAAGTAGCCTTGGACAAGGAGTTAAGTCTTGAATCTGACGAAGCTGCTACTTTCACTCTAACAGAGTTGTGTTCTCAAGTGCCCAGATGGTGCTTTAATTAATTTAATAAAATTAAAAACAGGGATCTTAACTGAGAATATTGTCTGAATTACAGGGTAATGAGAAAATATTCAAGTACATCAAGGTTTTCAACCTTTTCACACATGTGCAGGCACACACACACACACACACACACACACACACACAGATGCATATTAAATTCCCATCACTTTTCCATTTATTAGTCACGTCACAGGCTCGTGAGATGAGCTTGCTATTCAGAAGGTGTGGCTGTCAACATCAATAAGGGCCTTCCAGTGTGAGGGGCCATTAATACCAAAGTAGCCACTCCGCATGTTGTCAGATATGAATAATGGTTTGCATAACAAATCATTTTGCTGTCTGACAGATATTCCAGCATCTGCACAGGCGGAGGCTTCGGTTGCAGCACTTTGCTCCCATCAGCAGCCTCGCCATTTGATCAAAGCTGAAGTTGAGGACCAGAGGACAGCGAATTGGAAAAACTGATTTTTCCATGCAGATGACACCTTGTTCTGTGGCTACAGAGAGGATAATACAGGAAAAGGTGACGGAATGAATCACCAGCAGTCATAAATAGTTAGTGTCCCACAGATGGGATATAATGATGTTTTCTAATCATCCCCGGAGGTCGCTGCACCTCATCTCTCTGTGATGACATCTTTGTGGCAAATGCAATTTGACCAGAAGACAACAACCTGTATCTTCTGTCAGCCACTAACTTTCCACATCAATCTTGCCACAAACACAGGCAATTTATCCAAACTAGACAGCCAGGACAACATCTGGACTGTTTCTAACCTTTTTTAAATGAAATGAAGAGTTCTGATATAGCTGCTTCTGCCAATAATCTCAATCACTAATGACGGAAAATAAACTCAAATTATGACTGTACGGGACAATTTGAAAACTTTTGTTGGTTCTCTGTGTGTGTGGTTGGTGGAGGAAGCGTCTCAGCATGTTGTCAACAGTTTTAGGAGACAGCAATGTGCCATGCAAGGACAGGACAGCTGACACCTGCTGAATGGAGAGAACTGGCAGAGGAATAGAGGTGCAGTCACAGAGAAACCAGGTTATACGCTGCATTGCGTTGCCTGTACTGTGACACTCCGGGATGCCATGAAATGGGTCACTGGTGACCCGAGTGACTTTAAAGAATTCAACATCTATTTGAAGTTCTGGTGCAGACAGAAAATGCAAAGGTGAACTTAAGTTGTACATTTTCTATTTTACAAGTTAGTACAATGAATTGAAAATGAATCCAGTAATGCATGAATATGAAATGGAACTGAGTGAGCTGTCCTTTTCTCAGCTTCTTCATGAATTCACAGCCAGCTGAAATATATATTTTTAATGTAATGAACTTACTGAAATACCCACACAGTGAATGTTTCACTTGCAACCCATTCTATTGTCGATCACTGATTATGACTGCCTTAAGTCACAAAAACACAAACACATTTAATTAGCTTAACACAGTCTTATCAATTATCATTTAGTGGGAACAATACATTTAAATCTTCTAAATCCACAACAAAAGGAAATGATTCACTAAATCATTCACGGTTAGGGTTAAAATGGTTTGATGTTCTCAGATAAAACATACTTATCTTGAAACTGTTTCTGAAATATTAAGTTGGAATTTTGGTAACCGTCACTCAGTAGAAATCAAGGGGGAAAAATATTTAAGGGCACTGTAAGTCACACACCAACCTTTCTATAAGTCATCAACCTGTAATGAATAAAATTATTACGTTATTAGTTATTATTACGTTACGTTATTATTAATATTACGTTCAAAGCATCACTGTTAACACAATGTTGTAGAAAGGTAGTATGCGAGACAGTATACTTGGCTTTTGTTTAAAAATTAAAAAAAAAAAGACTCAAACAAAAGAACTCCTCCTGGTTATATATTTATGTGAATGTACATCTGTCTGTGCTTTCCTGAATCATCTCTCAATGCACACCATGCAGTTTAACCATGTACAGTAGTGTCGGCCAGTCGATTTTTTTTTTCACAATTTTTCCATGGAATTTAGTGCAGACTTGTAGAGAATGAATCAGACAGAGTTCAGTGATCCTTTAACTTTTCCTTTAGCAGCACCATGAGGCTGACATTTTGTAGTTTTAGTAAAATATCATAACTGCTGGGTACAATGCCAAGAAATTTGGTTCAGACACTTGTGTGATCCAGACACTTCAGGATGAATTCTAATAACTTCCTCTGACGTTTCATCTAGTTGTCATCAAATTTGTAGCAGCTGATGGTGACAGCTTACTTTGTAGTGAAATCACCATCATAATGTCACTTAATATAACCTGATGTTTTGTCAGCACTGATGGTTGGACACTTCTAGAATCTAGGATTTTTTATTTTCAGTATACAAAATATGTGTAATCAGGGATTCTACCTACTTACGTCTATACTATTATATTTACAAAAGCACAAACCAATGTCTTCAGTAGAATCCAAATATTTCACGTTCAGCAGATCATTGTGTGGAGTACTCCAGCTTGACAACACATCTCACCTATACTTACAACAATATAGATGTGTCCAGACATGACTGAACACACCCTCTCTAATAATGGAATCACCTGTATTGTATTATAAGCACTGGCAGAGGAGTATTTAATTAAGTAGAAATGTTAAGTAAGTAAGTTAAGTAAGTACTCATTTAGCAGAAAAATGTCTCCTGTGACTGATATATAATATCATATTGTTAATACTGATGCATCAGTGCATGAGTAGCATTTTATCATTGTAGCTGGTTCCAAACCTATGTGATGAGCCCCTCCAAGATAAAGTGGTGAGGGGTGACGAGATGATGAAATAAGACAAAAAAGTTCTTCTACAGATATGTTTTCATTTTTTAAAAACTTTGTTCTTATCTTTTTTTGTGAAATATTTAGTGTTCTAATAGTATTAATTAATATAAGTTACTGTAGTCGTTGCCTTATTGCACAGATGGTCTGTAGTTAAAGACGGGACTTTCACTGTTTTATAAACCAGGTTTTAAAAATCTGTGCCTGCTATCAGGAACATTTCTGGGCAGAAATACTGTGTATGGATATCTGTGGTGTTGTGTAATTGTGTTTTGGGGTTTGGCGGTGCCCAGTTGAGGTTCAAGGTTTATCAAACTGCCAGTGGTCGCTGAAATTGCAAAACTAGCTGCAAAAGGAGTCTCTACATAATAGGGATAAAAACAAGCAGACTGACATTTTGGTAGAAACAACACAGAGGAAAGCAGAGATATTTTTTATATGAAAAGTATAAACTGTGAGTCATGAGGTCAAAGTGAACTCAATTTCAATTTCAATTTAAGAGACATGTTGTCATCACTCCAACATGACCAGGGCTTCAGGATACCGAGGCCAAGGTGGAAGGTTAAGAAATTCTTTCTCTCTTTCACGGCGTGTCAGCAAATGTCACAGTCATATTCTCCCTGCACTTTCTCAGCCTTCAGCCATGCTCCCTTGGCTGCAGTGTATGTCTGTACTGACATTTACAAAAGTCCTCTGTGAGGTGAAAGAACAACAAAACTTTTAAAAGTGAGATGCACACTGGCACGTTGCACTCATTTACCTGCGTATGTGAAGAGATCAAAATGTACATAGATTAGCTTTGGCACGGAGGATCAGTCAGGTGCAGATTTGTTAATCTTCAGCTTACGGTTGTGGGCCTGAGACGATTGAATGGGGGAAAGATTTTGTTTCTGTGTGGTTGCATCAGCTTCACTTTAATGAGACACAGAAAGGTGTATGTGCAGGTGCAGGCAGGCTACTGAACTAATACTGAAGTCCTCATCAGACCTGGGAGTCCAGAGGCGCTGACTTGGAGGCTTTTTGTTGGTCTATATTGCTGAAGCACCATTATTGCATTTCCCTCTGTAAGCCATATGGATGGTCAGCAGCCCCCCACCCCGAGTTCCCAGTTGAGATTTCTCCCTCTTCCTGTGCTGGGTGATGAGATATCACAGGAGCTCCCACTGTAGCTGATGCAGCAACATGGACCAAGAGCTGAGGTGAAAACATGTCAGGGATCATTATGTGTGGCAAGGATATTTAGTTATATAACTGGAAGTTGTAACAGCAATGGTTAATATGTCAACCATTAATGTAAGACAAAAAAATCTGTGCTTATGTTAGCACAAGCCTCACTATCTACTCTTTTTTCTTCCATTCTTTTTTACTTTTTGTGTCTTATAAAACATAAGCATAAGACATGCCAATTGTCAGGAGAGCAAGGAAGAGGTGATGCAACATATTTTCGTACATTAAAAGTGAAAATTTGTATGAAAGGCAATTTAAACTGGAGAACCAAAATAGTACTGTAACAGTCACCTACAGAGTCTTTAATGCACAAAAATACAACCAGTCCAGGATCATTCTTGTATGTGTGACACTGTGTGCCTGCAGCTCCGCATCAATTCTTCTGTTTGCTTTTTAGGGAAATTTTAATTGTTTTGTTTAAAATGTATAAAAATGCTTTTGTTACAATGCATCAACCTCATAACAACAGACAAACCATCTAATTCAACCTGAGTCAATGACACAGGTATTGGCCAGACATGTGCCAGCATTTGACATATGTTTGCTCTGTATGTTACGCCTTTCTCATAGCCAACAGCAGAAATGAGAGATGTAAGAGAGCTCATGCTCGATGCATGATGTTGCAATTCATGATTGGTGCCATAACCCTTCGGGGCCGGCTTATGCTTAAGAAGGGGAGATGTGATAATGTTTAAATATGGGGATAAAGATGCATTTTTCCAGACAGTTTATCCTAGATGGGATGTGTTGTTCAATTGAAAAGAGACACACAGTTGTGTCAAGGATGAAAAAAGAAAGCAAGATAGAGAAGTTCACACCCCAGCTCCTTTTTCACCTCCCACCGCAGAACCATTGCTGCATCAAGTGGGTGTGAATGTTTTGAAAAGTTTTGGAAATGATTGGAGCAGCCCTTTCAATCCAATGTCAGAAGTGTGTTGGGGGAGAGACTTTCCAAAGCTGTTCAACCATCCAACAAGCACTTATGACAGAGTATACTGGCGGCTTGAGGCCATCAGGGTGCCTCATTAAACCAGATGTATTGACAGTTAGCAATGATTTACTCCATATAGTATTTCTAAAATGAGATTTGGACAGTTTTTTGCATTACTGTCATGGGGTCATTTTGAAATGCAGCATGGTTAAATAAAAACTGGAGTCACTGGCTTCATTTCACGGCAAAAAGAAAAAGGTAGTAAAGAGGTGCAGAAGCATGTAATTACATTTAGCAAAGTCTTTTCCCTTAGTGGCAGTGTGGCTCTGATCACGCAAATCATGATCCTTTTGATTTTAGTGAGGAACTGGAGCAGAAACTCAGTGACTCATTCCAAGTTCAAATTGTTGGCTTAAGAATTTCTTTCAGATATTACACTACAGAATTGAAACAACACATTTTGTTAACCAAAAGGCATGCACCACAGTCAGGTCATTTTATTGTTATTGTATTTTTAAATACCACCCCTGTTAGATGACCTTGTAATATGATGGGTATGCAGCGTGTGAACTACTATATGTTTAATCTTTCATCAATTTCTCAGTGTAATCTGAGTATAGGGAAAGAAAAATGATTTGTAAAGATGGAAGAGATTAAATTCTGCTTAAGTAAAGGGGGAAAAAAGATGGATAACCACAAGTGGGAATTAACAATGGCCAGTGAAATAAATCGGAGGGGGAGTGTCATGGCTGGTGTCAGGAAATAGTCAGAGGGAGAAAGGAGTAATCTGATTGCAATAGGACATTACTCTCTGCCCGTGTCCTCTCTTAAGTCCTCTTCCTATTAGGCCTTGCATCGTTTGGGAGATTAATAGAAGCTCACGCGTGAACACTGCCACATTTGTCAGCTGCCTCATCTGATAATATGGGGCTGCAAGCATGCCTTCTCCTATCTCTGCTTTACCAAAGACCTTAAAAGGTCATAGTGGGAGAGAGTGAGAACGGAAAAAGTACAAAAACATATAACCTTCCTAAAAACACTAAACAAAGACAGACTTTGTATTTTGAGAGTAAAATATAGATATAAATACTTGTGTTTGTTCGTCAGCTATGAGAAAAATCAGTAATGAAACATCATTACCAGGATAATCTGTTTGTTCAAGAGAGACATCCGTGCACTGTGTCGCCGTCGGCTTTATCTGCATTCATTAAAACTGCACAGAGTTTGTTTGATCATGCCATTGTACTTCACACATGCTGCATCACAACATGAATTGAGAGAGAGAGAGGTATCTCAACAGAAAACAGAGAGAGGTATCTCAACAGTCAAAATAAAGCAAGACACAACGAGCAGATGAAAGTCTGAAAAATCTTTGTGTTTGCACCATAACTCAATATTTACTTCTGTATGCACTGTTGATTGTGGGTATCATAGCGGATGTGGTGATGGTTGGAGGAGCATGGCCATGTTTGTCCAGTCCCGTTTATAAACGGACTGTTTGGCCAGCATCCGCGGCCTTGTAGCTCTCCAAAAAGTGTCCACACCAATTTTGTCCCTTCCTCCACTGACGCCGCACCTCTAAACAACACATGTTTGCAGGGATATTTAAGGACAACAGCAATGTGGCACAAGGTCAGCTTGGACTTGTTGTTTACCTCCACCATCATGGCCACAAAGACCCCCGTGCCGTCCACGACGATGGTTGGCGTCTGCCAGAGCCCCAGGAAAAACAACAAGACAGGAAGGCGAAATTTCCTATTAACTCAGGAAATTGGTACAAGCTGTGCCGCCACACAATCCAATCACCTTTCTTATTTTACTGAAGGCCCAGCCTGACACATGCTCGCGACTCAGGGGTACTTTGTTTTTAGAGCCTCCATTACCCATCACCAGAACAGGTTTCAGCCGATTCCTTCCTCTTCCTCAGCAGGTTCAAACTGCTGTTGTTTTACATGAAAGACAACGTAGGGTACCATATTCCCTGAAAAAATAGGCAATAGACTGCAATTATATCAAGCATACACCAGTGCATTTAAACTAGAGGCAGAAGAATGTCTTCTTCATGGTGTTTGATGTTCTACCTTATTCTTCTGTGGAGTTTGACATTTGTTTGGTGACACTCCTGTCTGTTCAGCCATAATGAGTAGTTTCTGTAGTTGCATACTCTGATGGAGCCAAAGCACTCTTTTGTCTTTTTAAAACAAACTGTTGCTGGTAATATGATTGTTTTCCAGGTTAAATCTCTTAATTTGTTGTAACAGTCAGGAATATAATGTAACAAAAGGACATTTTAGAATAAGAGTATCGCTTTAAAGTCGTCTCATACTTCTAACTATTACTTTTAAAGCAATATAATGTCTTTTTATAATGTCTTCATTATACAAATTAATTATTCAAGAATGGGCTGATGAGTTTGTGCCTTAAATATGGACCTGAAGCCAGGATGTTGTTATCTCTCTGAAAGCAGGAGAAATTAACAAGACTGGCTCTTTTCATATAAAATAATACAACTCTAAAAATGTATTCTTTGCACGGTTCATCTTCAGCTCTACTGAAATACTACCATTAGGGCTGACATGCAGCTCATTCCCAGAAAGACCGCAGGTAGTTACTGTATATACATTTCTACATAAGCATCCCCCTAAACATTGCAAAAGTGCTGTTTTACACAATATAAAAAATGATTTCTTCCTCTCCATGACATGAACAAAAGATGGAGACAAAGGTTTATTGAAGTGCATTTCCATAAATCATATCCAGAAAGCCTGCCCTGCACAGATGATAGATGCAAAACCAAACTTCTTTCCCTTGGCACTACATAAACCTCATTACACTGTTTAAAATAATAAAGCATCTCACAGGAGACATGCTTTATGCCAATTAAAGCAAACACACTGAAACCTCCACCGAGCAGTAACAATAAAGCTTTTAATCCAAATCACTGGAGAAGAATGGCCCCGTAAAGGATGACACCAGCATTTTGCTGTATTTGTGTGTCTCCATCTTTCCAGGCTCTTAAAATCTCAACATCGATGCAATTAAATTCCCAATTAAATGAAAGATCGAAACAGATCTGCCTGGTCTCCTTGTCGGTAGTCTACAAGAGGCAGCTCCGACATGAGGCGCTTACTGAATAGCAAAAAGTCCACAGGGGTGGAGCTAAATGTCATGAGAGGTGGGGCTAAATGTCCAAAGGTGTGTGGCTATACTAAATCCAGCTCCACCTCTCTGTACCTTAGGATCTAGTCAATACAGGCCTACAGGGATGGCATATTTTTTTGTAAGCCAAACTGGAAGTTCCCCTCCTTGAACCGCCACCTTACTGTGGTGGAGGGGTTTGTGTGCCCGAATGATCCTAGGAGCTATGTTGTCGGGGGCATTACGCCCCTGGTAGGGTCTCCCATGGCAAACAGGTCCTAGGTGACGGGCCAGACCAGACTAAGAGCGGTTCAGAAGCCCATCATGAAAAGAAGAATATCAAGGACCATTACGTCGCCCGGATTGGCGTTACAGGGTTACCCCCACCCTGGAGCCAGGCCTGGGGTTGGGGCTCGCAGGCGAGGCGAGCGCGCCTGGTGGCCGGGTCTTTGCCCACGGGACCCGGCCGGGCTCAGCCCGAATGAAATGGCGACGTGGGCCCGCCTTCCAGTAGGCTCACCACCCGCAGGAAGGTCCATGAGGGGCCGGTGCAATGTGGTTTGGGTAGCAGTCGTGGCAGGGGAGCCTCGACGACCCAATCCCTGGAACAAAACTCTGGCAATAGGGACATGGAATGTCACCTCACTGGGGGGGAAGGAGCCTGAGCTCTCGTGCGGAGGTTGAGAGGTACCGGCTAGAGATAGTTGGGCTCACCTCCACGCATAGCTTGCAGGGCTCTGGAACCCAGCTCCTTGAGAGAGGGCTGGACCCTCCACTACTCTGGAGTTGCCCAGGGTGAGCGGCGGCGAGCTGGTGTGGGCTTGCTCATAGCTCCCCAGCTCAGCCGCCACGTGTTGGAGTTCACCCCGGTGAACGAGAGGGTCGCTTCCCTGCGCCTTCGGGTTGGGGATAGGTCTCTTGCTGTTGTTTGTGCCTATGGGCCGAACAGCAGCAGTACAGAGTACCCGGCCTTCTTGGAGTCCCTGGGAGGGGTACTTGATAGTGCTCCGACTGGCTGGGGACTCCATTGTTCTACTGGGGGACTTCAACGCTCACGTGGGCAACAACAGCAACAGTGATACCTGGAGGGGCGTGATCGGGAGGAACGGCCTCCCCGATCTGAACCCGAGTGGTGTTCTGTTATTGGACTTCTGTGCTAGTCACGGTTTGTCCATAACGAACACCATGTTCGAGCATAAAGGGTGTCCATCAGTGCACATGGCACCAGGACACCCTAGGCTTTAGGCGGAGGTCGATGATCGACTTTGTTGTCGTTTCATCTGATCTCCGGCCGTATGTCTTGGACACTTGCTGGGTAAAGAGAGGGGCTGAGCTTGTCAACCGATCACCACCTGGTGGTGAGTTGGATCCGCTGGCAGAGGAGGAAGTTGGACAGACCTGGCAGACCCAAACGTATTGTGAGGGTCTGTTGGGAACGTCTGGCCGAGCCCTCTGTCAGGGAGGTCTTCAACTCCCACCTCCGGAAGAGCTTCTCACAGATTCCGAGGGAGGCTGGAGACATTGAGTCCGAGTGGACCATGTTCTCTGCCTCCATTGTCGACGCGGCAATGGCAGTTCGAAGTTGTGGGCGCACGCAAGGTCTCTGGTGCCTGTCGTGGTGGCAATCCCCGAACCCGGTGGTGGACACGGACGGAAGTAAGGGATGCTGTCAGACTGAAGAAGGAGTCCTATCGGACCATGTTGGCCTGTGGGACTCCTGACGCAGTTGACAGGTACCGGCAGGCCAAGCAAGCCGCAGCCCAGGACCAGGTCCTGGAGGCAAAAACTCGGGTCTGGGAGGAGTTCGGTGAGGCCATGGAGGAGGACTATCGGTCGGCCTCGAAGAGATTCTGGCAAACCGTCCGGCGCCTCAGAAGGGGGAAGCAGTACTCTGCCAACACTGTTTACAGTGCAGGTGGGGAGCTGTTGACCTCAACTGAGGACATTGTCGGACGGTGGAAGAAATACTTCGAGGATCTCCTCAATCCCACCGACTTGCCTTCCAATGAGGAAGCAGAGAGGATGGGGACTCTGAGGTGGACTCGTCCATCACCCAAGCCGAAGTCACTGAGGTAGTTCGTAAGCTCCTCGGTGGCAAGGCGCCGGGGGTGGATGAGATCCGCCCTGAGTACCTCAAATCTCTGGATGTTGTGGGGCTGTCTTGGCTGACACGCCTCTGCAACATTGCATGGAGGTTGGGGACAGTACCTCTGGAGTGGCAAACTGGGGTGGTGGTCCCTCTTTTTAAAAAGGGGGACCGGAGAGTGTGTTCCAACTACAGAGGGATCACACTTCTCAGCCTCCCCGGGAAGGTCTACGCCAGGGTACTGGAGAGGAGAATTCGGCCGATAGTCGACCCTCGGATTCAGGAGGAACAATGCGGTTTTCGTCCCTGGTCGTGGAACAGTGGACCAGCTCTATACCCTCCGCAGGGTGCTTGAGGGTTTATGGGAGTTTGCCCAACCAGTCCACATGTGCTTTGTGGATCTGGAGAAGGCATTCGACCGTGTCCCTCGTGGTATTCTGTGGGGAGTGCTCCGTGAAGTATGGGGTCCGGGGGCCTTTGCTAAGGGCTGTTCGGTCTCTGTACGACCGGAGCAGGAGCTTGGTTCGCATTGCCGGCAGTAAGTCAGACCTGTTCCCAGTACATGTTGGACTCCGGCAGGGCTGCCCTTTGTCACCGGTCCTGTTCATAATCTTTATGGACAGGATTTCTAGGCGTAGCCAGGGGCCGGAGGGAGTCAGGTTTGGGAACCACAGGATTTCATCTCTGCTTTTTGCAGATGATGTTGTCCTGTTGGCTTCTTCAAGCCAGGACCTTCAGCATGTGCTGGAGCGGTTTGCAGCCGAGTGTGAAGCGGCTGGGATGAGAATCAGCACCTCCAAATCCGAGGCCATGGTACTCGACCGGAAAAGGGTGGTGTGCCCTCTCCGGGTGAGTGGAGAGGTCCTGCCTCAAGTGGAGGAGTTCAAGTATCTCGGGGTCTTGTTCACGAGTGAGGGAAAGATGGAGCGTGAGATTGACAGGCGGGATTGGTGCAGCGTCCGCAGTTATGCGGTCGGTGTAAAATGCCGGACCGTCGTGGTGAAGAAGGAGCTGAGCCCAGTCGAAAGGCGAAAGCTCTCGATTTACCGGTCAATCTACGTTCCCACCCTCACCTATGGTCATGAACTTTGGGTAATGACCGAAAGGACAAGATCGCGGATACAAGCGGCCGAAATGAGTTTCCTCCGCAGGGGTGGCTGGGCGCTCCCTTAGAGATAGGGTGAGAAGCTCGGTCATTGGCGGGAGGAGCTTCGGAGTAGAGCCGCTGCTCCTTCGCATCGAGAGGAGTCAGCTGAGGTGGCTTGGGCATCTATTTCGGATGCCCCCTGGACGCCTCCCTAGGGAGGTGTTCCAGGCGTGTCCCACCGGGAGGAGGCCTCGGGGAAGACCCAGGACACGCTGGAGAGACTATGTCTCTCGACTGGCCTGGGAACGCCTCGGGATCCCCCCGGAAGAGCTGGAGGAAGTGTCTGGGGTGAGGGAGGTCTGGGCATCTCTGCTCAGACTGCTGCCTCCGCGACCCGGTCCCGGACCAAGCGGATGAAAATGGATGGATGGATGGAAACTGGAAGTTTGCATTGCCCTTTGAAACAAGTCATTTTCAGGTTCTGTAGCACTGTATGAGGTGTATATGGAGTATAAGGCGCAAAGTATATAATATATAAAACATATACTTGTTTTCTCTGTAGCAGATCAGAGAAGATCCGCCTCAGAGCACTCAGAATATACAACTTTTTTTTTTTCTTAAACAATGGGCTGATATTTATGTTCTAAAATAATTCTCATATTAAAATATCAATTTTTAGTAATTTGGGGTAAATGTGTAGTTTATCATTAACAGGAACACAGTGAAAAGTAACTATACTATCACTATCAAAGTAACTATACTTGTCTAAATGATACCCAGTTGGTAGGAACTACTTCCTCTTCCGCCTGTCATAGTCATAGATGAAATACGGCTGCATAAATGGGTAACAAATAAATCCTTTGCTTTGGTGGCAAGAGCATGAACAAACCTTTCCAGCTCTAAGCACACTTGCAGTGAGATACATGGGAATTATTTTTGTATAAAGTATCGGTATAGGATCAGTATCATCAATACCAGCCTGAATTTTACTTGGTATCAGATCGAAAAGGAAATCAGTAGTATCGCACATGACTACTGTATAAAGAAACATACAGTGGGGCAAAAAAAGTATTTAGTCAGCCACCAATTGTGCAAGGTTCTCCCACTTAAAAGATGAGAGAGGGTCTCCAATTTTCATCATAGGTACACTTCAACTATGAGAGACAAAATGAGAAAAAAAAAAGAATCCAGAAAATCACATTGTCTGATTTTTAAAGAATTTATTTGCAAACTTATGGTGGAAAATAAGTATTTGGTCAATAACAAAAGTTCATCTCAATACTTTGTTATATACCCTTTATTGGCAATGACAGAGATCAAACATAAGTCTTCACAAGGTTTTCACACACTGTTGCTGGTATTTTGGTCCCATTCCTCCATGCAGATCTCCTCTAGAGCAGTGATGTTTTGGGGCTGTCGCTGGGCAAACACGGACTTTCAACTCCCTCCAAAGATTTTCTATGGGGTTGAGATCTGGAGACTGGCTAGGCCACTCCAGGACCTTGAAATGCTTCTTACGAAGCCACTCCTTCGTTGCCCGGGCGGTGTGTTTGGGATCATTGTCATGCTGAAAGACCCAGCCACGTTTCATCTTCAATGCCCTTGCTGATGGAAGGAGGTTTTCACTTCAAAATCTCATGATACATGGCCCCATTCATTCTTTCCTTTACACGGATCAGTCGTCCTGGTCCCTTTGCAGAAAAACAGCCCCAAAGCATGATGTTTCCACCCCCATGCTTCACAGTAGGTATGGTGTTCTTTGGATGCAACTCAGCATTCTTTCTCCTCCAAACACAACAAGTTGAGTTTTTACCAAAAAGTTCTATTTTGGTTTCATCTGACCATATGACATTCTCCCAATCCTCTTCTGGATCATCCAAATGCTCTCTAGCAAACTTTCAGACGCTGGGCCTGGACATGTACTGGCTTAAGCAGGGGGACACGTCTGGCACTGCAGGATTTGAGTCCCTGGCGGCGTAGTGTGTTACTGATGGTAGCCTTTGTTACTTTGGTCCCAGCTCTCTGCAGGTCATTCACTAGGTCCCCCCGTGTGGTTCTGGGATTTTTGCTCACCGTTCTCGTGATCATTTTGACCCCACAGGGGTGAGATCTTGCGTGGAGCCCCAGATCGAGGGAGATTATCAGTGGTCTTGTATGTCTTCCATTTTCTAATAATTGCTCCCACAGTTGATTTCTTCACACCAAGCTGCTTACCTATTGCAGATTCAGTCTTCCCAGCCTGGTGCAGGTCTACAATTTTGTTTCTGGTGTCCTTTGACAGCTCTTTGGTCTTGGCCATAGTGGAGTTTGGAGTCTGACTGTTTGAGGTTGTGGACAGGTGTCTTTTATACTGATAATGAGTTCAAACAGGTGCCATTAATACAGGTAACGAGTGGAGGACAGAGGAGCCTCTTAAAGAAGAAGTTACAGGTCTGTGAGAGCCAGAAATCTTGCATCTTGCACAATTGGTGGCTGACTCAATACTTTTTTGGCCCACTGTAGATACATACACATGCTGACTACACTTGCTAAACGTTACCATGGGCAATGTCCACCTGTGTAGAGTTTTTCAAGGACACTGTTTGGTAGGGGTGAGGGAATAACAACAATATTAGCTAGCTGGCAAGGTACTGCCACAAGGTGCACCCAGAGGGGTGGGTCTGGGCCTATTCTAGCTCCACCCCCCTTTTGCCTCTGCAGCGAGCAGCCTCAGCTCTGGGCCTCCATATGGTAGAGGAGCAGCATCCATCTGCATTCATCAGGTTACAGAGTCCAGAGCAGCTGCCATTGTCCACCTACATTAGAAAACGACACTAGAAAATGCTGCTTTTTCTCCTGAAAATTATTTACAGATGCTGATTAACACATGGCACACACAACAAGTGTGCTGGGATGTCAGCTTTAACAATATATACTGTAGTGTGAAAAAAATCACTTTCAGTTTCTAGAAATCAGTTTCTAGTGAAATCTATGACCTGTACATGGACTGACATTTGCTCAACTCACACCTCCTGATGAAAGCTCCCTCTCTAAATTTATGCTGTTGTAATTAACTAACCAACTGCATTCTTACGCAGTGGACAGGAGACAAGAACGGGGTTGAGAGGCCAATGTTGTCGCACCATGGAGGAACACTTTATTTGTATTTCCCTCTTGAATTACACTCTCTCAATTAAAGCCTTTTCTTGTTGCCCTTGTGTGGTGCCACTGTATGTATATGTATCTATCTGGGAGCTTTAATTAAAAACCCATGCGAGCAGAGCCATAACCATTAATCAGGGGTTCATCCCTCCGCTGCTGAGGTGAGGGGGGCATTACACTCAGCAGCAGCAACACAGGGTGACATCAGTGGAGACTTTCCTTCTCCAGAACTGGCAGGCTGATAAGAGAGTGGGGTCAAAAAATGCCATTAGAGATTAAAAATGACATGAAGGTTGTGAGGCACAATATTCATTTGACTTGTATGACTGTGCTTATTGAGGTTGCAGGGCACAAATTTTACATTACTCAGAGATATATTATTGCTTGTTGCTGCAGGCGGGAAAGACATAGATTAGATTATTTTTGCACTGCAATCAACTGAAGATTAAGTTGCCAAGATCTCTAATACACAACTTTAAGGATAATTTCACTTTATTTCAATTTGGGTCATATTTTCAAAGCTTCAGGTCATTTCTAATTGTGATAACATTGGACTCCATTTTACCACCTAGAACCACTGACAATACTGTGGTGGTGCAAACTCTAAAAGCAAAGAACTTGAGTGTGACCCTGTATAACCCTTTGGTTTCTCATCTATAATTTCTGCTCTTTTTTATTTGGAACATTTTATTAAATATCTAAATGTTGATACAAGTTATAATTCAGTATAAATTCCCTGTACTGTCACACTGATGTTCTAAATTAGTCTACCTGGACAATTGTGTTTGTACAAAGTGATCTTTTGTTGTACTAAATATATTTGGCATTCAAGGACCACCGATGGTACAGCTGCCCTGAACAAAGCCCAAATCATTAATGCCAAAAGCAATTTTTTTTTATTTTTTTTTAGCTGTTCTTTACCCTTAATGTCTAATGATGCTCACTGTGATGACTGCTCAGACATGTGAGCTGACCACCAAACCAAATTATTTTTCTATTAATGAGAACTATGCAGCACATGTACACAGGAGACTACCACTTACAGATACACATCTGTCCTCCTCAATATAGTCTTGTTGGGATTAATCAGAAAAGAGCGCAGAACTCATCCAACTGAACAAAATGTAGCTACAGACACTGACAGGGGTGCAACATCCAGTAATACAAAATATACAGCCATGGATGGAAAGAGTAGTACAATATACTCAAGTAATAGTACTGTTACTTTAAAGAAAAAAAAAGGCAGTATTTAAAAAAATATATAATATATACATATATATATACACACATATGTATATCAGTATAATAATAATATATATTATAAATATATATTATATATATATTTATTATTATATATATAATAATTAAGTCAGTATTTAAAAAAAATATATATAGATAGATATAGATATATATAGATATACATATATATGTGTGTGTGTAAAAGTGTAGATAAATGTCACTAAATGACTAAATGTCACTATATAGACTGGTGGAGCAAATTCAGTTTATTCAGTTTTATTAATGGCACTTTGCAGCCCATGCATACAATTCATATACAATTGATTAATACCGTTTTACTAGAATTAACCAGAAAAGAGGAAAAAACTCAGAGTTTTTTATTTTTATTGTGTATCTTTTTATCTATGGAAACTTCAAAGGATACAATCATTATTAAATCACATATATTGAGCAGCCTGACACTAAACAATATGCAAGACAGCGTGGAAACAGTGTGAGAAACACGTGAAAAAACTGAGGCACAGGCAAACATAGGAGCACCCACAGGCATGACAGACAGACAAACTGACAAAAAACAAAGGGGACCAATATATGTAGTGTGGGTGATGGGAAAGTTGAGACAGGTGAGGAGAGTAACAGATAAAATGTGAAACAAATCGAACTAAAGGAGCAAATGAGACATTAACAGACAGCACAGAGCATAAGAAGAAAGAGACATACAGGATCACAGAGAGCACAGGCAGGGAAATATCAGGAAACAGCAGAGGCACAGGGCAGGGACATGACAGCTCATAAACACACATATTAAAGCATATACAGGCAACAGAGCTAGGCAAGGGAACGGTTGCTGACACTCTTGTCTGTACAGCAAGTTACAACAAAAAGTGAGTTTATTGTTGTATCCTTCAGTGTGAACATCCTTCTGATGGTGTGCTCCACAGAGTCCTCCACAATCTGCTCCTGGTTCAACTTCTCTGCTCATTCTTCATCTAAGCATAATGTTACCAGCTCTGTCTCACTGCATGGCACAACGCTTTCAAACATTCAGTGACAGATGCTTTGCAGTCATAACTGTGACAGAGATTATTTTCAACTGAGGTTCCTTCTGTTGAAGCAGAACTTCCGTGGAAGATGCACCATGAGCATTTAGCATTTACAATTTTAGCCAGACCCAGCATATACAACTGTACAGGTCACACAACACCGTGTGTGTTTGATTTGGATCACTTAGCATGCTCACATGGTGCTGTATTGAATCAGTGTAAAGGTAAGAGGTAAGATAGAAGAAACCCTGTTTTTTTTAACAATGCCCAGCTGAGAGCTGACTGTCACCTCTCTCTAGAGCTCTGCTCTTATGTGACCACAGATACATTAGCAACAAATCTGTCTCTGCTACAGCTGCTGATTTGACTTCTTCCATTCTCACACAAATATTTGTGACTTTTGTTTTTACTTAAAACATGTAAAATGCATGTAAAATGACTGTTTACTGAAAAATACTCAAAAAGCATATGACTTAGTTACAATGAAAGTAAATGTAATTTATTACTTCTATTAGTGCAAACAGCATTTATTATAATGCCAACACATGTATGTGAAAGATGTATGTGATATTAACCACAGCAACTTTAGTGTATAAACTATACTACCACACAACACAAAAGTTGTCATTTTCTTCTGAAGAATGCTTTATAACTTGTTAGTGACTGACTGTAGTATAAGCATGTTTAGGGCGGCTGCAGGAGGGTGTGTGTCCCTGAGCAAATTTGGCATAAGAGGCCTTTATGACTAATATGCTGACATATGAACCACAGCACAATATACTTTGTACTGTAGCCATTCAAGTTCAGGTTAAAATGTGCAGCACAAATTTGTGGGAATACATGTCATTTGCATTGCATTTTTTGCACTATGTAGAAATAATGTATACAGTGTATATACAATTCAAGCATGTGTGTTTTCAACTAAAATGATGTGTCCTGTGCACCATATGGTGCTACCGCATTAAACACAACAAAAAACATCGTATGCTCAGCTTAAACAGCATTATGCTCATCCAACAGCATTATTGACAGTACTTTCATTTCATCACTTTTACCTAAAGAGAATGTTAGAGTTATGTTGTTACATTTTAGTGTGGCAGCTCTATGATAAATCCTGTAAATTTGTCCTCTTACTGAAGAACAATTATATGAAACACTCATTTTTGCTGTCTTGGCAGATACCACAGATAGCAGTGTCCAATGCTTTGGAGGCAATGGAGGATTGGAAGTGTTGTAGCTGTTCCCTTTGGAATTATATCTCTGAATATCCTCAGCTCTTGGAACAGGTCCTTTGCATTTCCTTCAGTCTAAAATTCAACACAGTTTAGTGGGATTATTCAATTATTTATTACTTATTTTATTCTTTACTTTTACTTCTTCACTAATTTGTATTGCACAGGAATAGCTAACGGATGTGCATTTCACTATGATTATAGCCTGCATAATTACTATGTGACAAATAAACTTGAACTTCAGCTCTGAGCTCCCAGTGAGGCGTGTAGGTTCACATTACAAAATTAAAAGAAAAATAAAGTAACATAATTGTCCTAATTGTCTTGCTGCAGTAAGCCATTACCTTTTGAAACTTGTCTCAAATATGAGCACCATCAGAACAAGTTGAGGAGATGGTGGTGGGCCGTCAAGCCCCTTTAGAACCCACTTCCCTTTAATTGTGCCCTCATGAGTGTTGGTATCAAGCTAGCGTGTGACACAGGGTGGCCTCTCTGTGTTACGCTGCTATCCCATTGATCTGCCAAGACGAACAGTAATTACCACTAATCCCAGTCAGAGGACAAGGCAATTTGTGTCATGTCTCTCCAGGGCCCCCATAGGCCATTATCTGTTGGTTTATTAAAGAGGAAGACAGTCCCAGTCTGACCCAATGGCTTGCTGAGTGTTGAGTGAAGTGACAGGGCACAGGAAGCTGAGAGGAAGCTGAGCTAAGCATGAAACATCTGCTGAGCTAAACCAGCTGTGACATGCGGTGCGGACATAGCCAATGTGGAATGCCCAAACTTTACTTTTCTCCTTCCCCTAAAAGAAACTGTGTGAAAATCTCCTCAGCTACAGCACAGGAATACGTTTGGTAATTGAAGCTAGTTGTCTTACAAAGTGTGACTTTAATCCTACATTACAGCATGTAATTGTGGAATCTCAGTAGCAATAATGCAGTGAAGATTCAGGGTAAAAGCATGCAGTGATTTCTACAGCAGCTAAAACTGTTCACTCAGCCTGGCTGTTTGTTGCCGCAGAGCTGCAAAACAATTGCCAACCTGAACATTCCTGTAAGCTGTGAGAGCAGAGTTGGACTGAGGTGAGCTTAGACTGATGAACTGGCATTAAGTGTTTACCACTGTTAATGTAATGCAACCAACGCAAGGGTGTCAAGGTGCCAAACGTGGGTGAAGAACAAATTCAACTTCTATTCTTTTCAAAGATGCAAGACTCCTCAATCCCAAGCTAATGTGAAAATAAGGTAGGGTTGACCTTTTGTTGAAGACTTTTTGATTGCTGTTGTTTCTTATTTTTCCTTATTTTTGCATTTTCAAAGAATATGAAAACAGCCAGCTAGAGGTGATTCTGGATGGCTGTTTGATAAAAAAGTCACCCTAGCTTTAGAAACCTGTGTTTGTAATGATGCTTACAGTATGTTGTAGTAGCAGTAGTGTTAACATACTTCCATATGCTGCAGTATGAAACTCTCCTACCCTACTTGAATAGGTTTCTATTCCACCTTCACTGGTATAAAGTTTTGTCCTTTTTAAACTGCCCATTGTGAGTCCAGTAGCTCTATAGATGTACAATGCTTTGAGGTAAATGGAGCAAGCAAATAAAAATACACTATTTTAAACCAAAACACAGGACTTACAAAAAGCGTTCACATATCCATAACAGAATATATCTTCAGAGTATTCCTATCCTTGATTTTCCTTTCAGGCCTTATTGCTTGGTGAATAAGGTTCTATTAAAGCTGCACTTTATTTCCACAGTACGGTCAGAGAGATGGAGAGAAAAGCCTGAGTGCTATCATCTATCTATGCAGACCATTTCTGATTGAATGTAAGCTTTTTTTTATGAGCAAATCAGATCTTGAGAGGATTCTTCCTATTTATCTGTCTAATTTTAAAATGATCCTGTTATTGTGTGTTTCATTTTAAAAATGAGCTGCAGAAGCTACCCTCAGCATTCACTGTTTAAATACAACATGCTCTTTGGATTTCCATCCCCCTGTGGTGGATCACCATCCTGGACTATATGCAACCGTACAGCAGTGGAGGGACTTGTGATGTGAAGCTTAACTACCCTGATCTAGGCAATGACAAGGTTACTCACAAACAGACATATTTCCAAGCACAGTTGGCTAATTAGTTACATTACATCCTGTAGTGCAGCCCACATGTTCTGTCGGCTTTGAAGCCGCTTAAAGATATTTCTGGTTTAATGGTATCTTTAAACAAGAAATTGTGGTTGAAAAGCAGCCAGTTTGGATTTACTATCTATCAACAGATGGCTTAACATTATCCCCAGAGACACAGAACTGCAGAAGTCCTGTTTTCACAGTGAAGAGGACTCAAAACAGAACCAGGTGATTCCCGAGGGCTGAGGCTTAGCAGTGGCTCGATAGTAGCTGTGAAGACACACCATTTAAATGGAAGAATGGAGCTATATTTGTTATTTTATATATATATATATATATATATATATATATATATATATTCTTCCTCTTTCGGTACAGTCAGTCTGCCTCACCACACCTCCAGCTCCTGCACTGAGCTAACAATACCAGACCAGACTGTTCCCTGAACTCCCAGAGATGAAATCTAGTGTCCAAGTAAAAGAGCACTGTGCTGGGATTAGTAACTGTAATTACTGACTTTTAAATTGTAACCTTACACTACTGGTCACTAAAAAGTTTTCTCGTTCCTGTAATGTATTATTCTGTCATATGCTACACTGATCTTAACGGATGAAAATGTGAGTTTTTCATTTCCCATAGGCCAAACTTGTTTCATTTGTTTCATTCACCATATATAGCTAACTTAGATGATTTAATTCATATTCAAATAAGTCACACTTAAAGGGAAAGTAAGAAAGTAGGGGTAGGGGCTTCTACCTGTGTGTAACATAACTGAATAGTTAAAAATATCTCACTCAGACTAAACATTGTCCTAGTTTGAGAACATCAATTCTTAGAAATGAAATGCAGTGTAGTCTGGTGAATAAGGAGGCACAGATTCTATGTTTTACTGTCCTCAGCTGCTTGTTATTTCCAAGGTTTAGTTCCCAAGGTTTATTTATATAGCTTTCATCCATTCCTTCTGACTCATGTTTCTACACCGACGGTCATTATGGAGGAGCCTTCCTGTAAAGCTCTGTGGCGGGGCTGTGCTGCTGTAAAGATGTGTATGTATTCTTAGATAGCCAAGGAATTTACTTT
The DNA here is from genome assembly GCA_023238725.1 of Scortum barcoo. Classification (NCBI taxonomy): domain Eukaryota; kingdom Metazoa; phylum Chordata; class Actinopteri; order Centrarchiformes; family Terapontidae; genus Scortum; species Scortum barcoo. The sequence continues at coordinate 25,572,270 of CM041550.1, forward strand.
AAAGGGAGTTAAATGGCGATGCTTCTAAATGGAGCTTTTAATTGGAAGAAATCACATTCAAGATTTATTTGCTTTATGTTATTAACTCAATCAGGCTTGTATGTATTCTGTTTAGATGAATTTGATCCATGCAGCAGGCTCACTGAAATGACTATCTTCTCCTTAGAGATTTATTTAATAAAGTAATTATAAGACATGTCAAAAACTTCATTAAATCGACAGATGACTGTAATCGATACCTAGACTGTAGCGAGGTCTGAGGACTTTAATTGTCTCCAAATTGCAATACATCCAAGTATCTCCCTTGAACGACCCAAGTCACGAGATAATGTTCAAGACATTTCTAACTGTAATTGATTCAATCACTCAGACAATGAGAACTCAGACTCACTTTCTCACTGGCAAGATACAGTAGAGCATTAAGGAAGTTCACAGTTTGTTTGGGAAGTAATGTGTTTCCATTGTTTGAAGATTTTTTTTTTTAATCAGGATTCTTAATTAATTTAGACTTTATTAAAATGGACTGAACTGTTCCAGGTTGTTTGTATTGTAATTGTCAAATAGCTCTTCATAATAGCAAACTTAGCCTAGTGATGAAGTAAGATTTTACTAAATGAAGACTGACACATTATTCTATTAAAATGGGTTGCTTCACACAAACTAGTTCTTAGGTTATTATTAGTTAGAAAATATATACACCCAGTAGCTGATAGGTGTAAATGGGGGAGCTTATAACCTTAGCTGGCAGTAATTTGACTTGAGTTTAGCAATGTATTCATTGATAGCTGGAACAACGCGATCTTACTTCAGTCCCAGGCACACTTACCTCTTAACTTCTGGAATAGTTTTATTCCCATTGCTATTGCTCTAAAGCCTGCAAATGAAGACTCAACTTGGAATGTTGGGAGGAAAATTTAAGATTTTGGACCTCTGCTTCGAGCCGTACTGTAAATTATACAGCAGGATATAAGTAGAGGAATGGAAGGAAGGAGTGTGAATATCTACACTGGGGCCAGAATCCCAGAAATGATGCCACTTGTCAGCTGAAACTCTACATTTTTGTCTCGAAAATAGGCAGTTTCAGATATCCCTGAAAACCCATGACTTCCAAATATGTTCTGCCTACCACAAAGTAATTCCTGTTAGTGGGCAGTGCACTGTACTGAAGGGAAAATAATTATGCTTTTGTTTTTGTCTCAACAACTGATGTCATGTTTGTACATTTACTGTGCATAAGTAGAATCTAAACAGAATAAAAAAGAAGATGGAGACAATCTGAAGAGGCCGATTTGTCAAAGTTCCTCTAATCCAATATTAAAGATCCCCGGTCTAAACATTTATTCCAGCCACAGTAACGAGCTTTGACCTTGGGAATTTAGCAGCAAAACCTGGCATATCCACAAAATATTAGCCATTACTCTCCTCCTTGGCCATTTCCTGCAAACCCCACCCCCCACCACCCCACACACACGCACAGAGAAGGGAAAATAGATTCCAGTTTGGAGTGGGCTCTGGCCAAAACCACCATGCCACTCAAAGCCAGGGCCGCTTGTGTCATTTTTCCACTGGGTTGCCGCGGTATATTTTGACAGGCTGTTCCAGCTAAGCTTCGATAAATAAGGGGAAGGCTCTTTTTTCCTCTTCCCTTTCTTTCCTGGTCATTTAGAATCTGTAACATTAAAGAGAAACCCATGGTGATTAATGTGGCTGGCTAAGGTCTTGTATAACAGCTTTGGTCAAGCCACTAAAATCAAAATGGCTTTAATTATTTCTCCCTTCTGACTGACTGTGTTATGCCGCATTATTGCTCTTGCTACATTAGTAATTGATAGTCAGTGGTGTCTTTATATTACTATTGGTTATGGAATAATGAACAAATAAGCAATGATCGAGATGGATGTCCATGGGTCTTCCCTCTGCAAGTCTAAAAACATTTTGTTTAAGTGGTGATTGTCTGACGGACTTGTAAAAAGAGCCTAACTACCACCACTATGTTTCAAGGGTAAACAATCCTTCCCTTAGGCGCTCTGGCACAAACTAAACACTTTAACACGTTTTCTGCTTGATAAAACCTTGTTCAATTTCCTGTGCTTTGTACCCTTTAGATAGTCCTGACATGCCAGCTTTTCCCTATATTCTCTTGGACGTGAATTACAAAGAGGAGCGGCGAAAGCAGTCGATCAGGCGCCCGCTCTCCCTCGTGAATGAATTTACTTCAATTAGAGGCTGCAGTCAAGCACAAAAGGACGGAGCGTGTCGTCTTTTATGAACATTTATTGTTACACAGTGTAATGACCATGCACGCTGTGACCCGGGCTAATGACACCATAGATTAACTCCTGTGGATAGCCTTTGGGAAAGTCCAAAACTATTCCAAAGGTATTGATTTCGAGGCTTGCTGCGAAATTGAACTGTCAGGTGTTCCACTGGGTCCTGATATGATATTGATCCCTTCTGCTTAGCGACGAACAAAGAGTCTGGTTACCTGAAACAGCTCAGGTCAGGGTGACAGCTGGGGATCCCTCCCTCCCTTAAAAGTGCCTATTGGAATTTTAAATAGAAATTTGATAAACTCCTGCTCCCTGGGGAATATGAGCATTGCCATGCTGCCTCAAGATTTTCTGCTCTCACTCAGACCATTAGGCATGCTTAGTGATGTGAATCCACTTTTCCATTAACCACAAAGCCTAATGCCAACATGCACAGTGCCACCATTGACATTGTGCTTATGGCTTTGCCAGTGAACACAGGTTAAAGGGAACATTTGCAGCTATCACCATCCTTTCTTGAATTCCTTCTTGAACAACAGTAATGGTGTGACAGTCAACGCAAGGTCACTCCTTGAGAGAGAAAAACGAAAGCGGTAACAAAGAAAGACAGAGGGCTCGTGAGGAAAAAAACAAAACAGAAAGCAGCTTTATTTCTCTGTCTCCGTACTCTCCATTTTAATTAGAGTGTCTTCAGCCAAGCCGAGTGGTGTCAGTGAGTGCATGGAAGCAATCAGCACCCCGCGTGGCAGGAGTCAAATGCCTTTGATCAGCTCATGGAGACTGATCCACAGTGACTGCGAGAGGTGTGGGTGATCCCACTGGCCTCCGCATGCCAACCAGAACAGCCGCCACCGCAGTGGCAACCTGCGCCCCTCCTCGAGAAGCTCATGCTGCTAAAATGTTAATGGCAGAGGACGGTCCTAATGTGCTACTGTCGCTCCGCTGCTCTGTGTGTCTCTGTGTGTTATTTGAAAGGGTGCAATTCATTTGACTCCACGTGGAGCCCTAATCAGTCACACTGGGAATGCTGTGATCAATGTTAGTGCAAGCTTCTCCTGCATGTGTCCAAAGAAAAAAAGAAAAGGATGGAAGAGAAAAAAAACAGGAGAACTTTCCAACTGGAGATTTTCTTGTGAGCTTGTTGCCTCCAGTGTTTTCCCCCTTTGAATATTTCAGATACAGTTATTACTTTTTATGTTATGGTGATATAAACAACAATAAGTGGTAACAGTAGGTCAGATAAAAGGAAAGCAGGTATATCCCTCACTAAGTGATATGTCATGAAACCAGAAATATTCTGTTTAATTTTACAGACTGACTCATTCACTAAAATTATTTAATAGCATAACCAATAGCAGATGTTTTCATAAAAATACCTTCCAAATCTCTTGCTAGGCCCTCAGCCGAGATACTGTTCATGTAACATATTCCACCACTTCAACACAGCAATGATTAGATCTGGTGTGTTTCTTTGTCATGAGAGGTGTTGCGTTTCCCTGTTGCATGTCTACTGAAACATATGGAAGTGCATATTCACATTATTTGACACTTCATCAGTTCAACATCTTTCAACAGCGATTGTTTTGTGATAGTGTAGTGAAATTGTTTATTTGTTATTCTCCTCATTGTATTCAAATGTACAACTTTTCACATTCTAACTCTGTTGATTTGTGTCCCATTTCCCATTTAAACCATGCAAAAATATATGCAAAGCCTCTACAGGTATTTATTTCAGTCTGACATCACCGAAGGCTACACACGCCTTAATCCTAATGAAATACTTACTAGGGAATGCTGCATGCAGTGTGTTGTTACACTGTAGCACGCTGTGAAACACATTATATCCAGGAGTAAAAATTGGGACAAATTCTTTAGATTCTCAAAATCTAGACATTTTTTATTCCTTAGTTTATTTAAATAAAGTGCCTATGGAGCTGTGTTACTCCGTAAAGTGTTTGTGTGGATGAAGCTTGGTATCATTTTTTATGTTCTCAATGTGTCCCTAAGTCCCAGTCGGAACAAATAAACAATGGAAAGCCACTCAGCTAACCTACTACTTGGTAGACAAAATTAGTCAGTACAATGTCAGAGTCATAAGCAACATAAAACTGTGTTTTCTGATTTTGTCAAAACAAAAAAATCTCAAAATCTCATTCAGCCTATAACTGAGTAACAACTCATTAGTAAAGCTTTGCATTATCTGATCTTCTGTGTCTCCACTGCTCTAGGAATGAATGAAACGAATGGAAAAAATGCACATGCAATTGGCATTTAGCTTTGAAATATTTTTTGGGAATATATCATAGAGAGTTGGAGCATAAATACATATGGACACAGAGTCTACACACAGATCTTTTGATATTACAACTCCACCTGCATGTAATGAGATACATTATCAGAGTTTCACATGGTCCTGTGTGCTCCCTCATTTGAGTCGATGTTTTGTTTTCTCCACCAAAGTAAAGCAAACATGACCAACAGGGTTTCTATTCCCTATCACACTGTATTAGCATAATGCTATTTTCTTTGTCTTCTGCCTTGTTGTCTCAGTGCTCCATCTTCTAATCTGCTCTGCTGCTCCTCCAGTGACTCTGAGGCATGCTGTGTGTGGAGACAGGAAGTGTTCAGTAAGGTCTCTCCCCTGGCTCCCTCCACCAGCCCACCATTCAATTCAATGTGAAGTCATGTCAAGAATAATAAAGTTATATGTGGAGGCTGCATGGATTCACTTTGAAGAAGACAATCTCTGTCTTCTACAAGAAGAGGCATTTAAGAAATGAATAAATGAGTGATTTACAAGATGGATGAATAAATAGTTAAATTACAATTCCCAGTAGCAATCTGAACACCCGTCCTGAATATAATTTGAAAACAGGTCAAATGGAACATGACTGAATACCGTGTTTGGGATGTTCTGGGCTCACAGTTGAGGTCAGGCTCTTATAATTGTGCAACATAATATACATATCCAGCCAATTTCAGAGAAGGAAGCACACTGCATGCAGTCATAAATCAATGCCTGAACAGAGACAGGTGAAAGGAGAATGAGTCCGAGAGGAGAGAGGGAGGAACAAAAGAGATGGAGGGAGATATAGAGAAGAGAGGTACAGAGCCATGGAGGGGGGATACAGTGAGAGTGTGGTCAGGTTGTGCTCTCCAAACCACATTTGTCTCCTGCCAAACCCCCTTCTTTCCCTCCCTCCCTTCTCTTGTTGAAATCTATTTATTCTGGGACTATTTCCACTCTTTGAACTCTTCACTCATAACATGATGGATGGTTAAGTGATTATACGAAGGCAGCGCTGTGCACTAAAGTAATTTTTAATACCCTACATATACAACTCAGGCAATACCTTCAGTAAATAGGATGTCTTTCCCTGTTCTTCATCTCATGTAGGTGGTCTGTCCCTGTCTGTACCAGTACTAATTGACTTAGATTCCAATGTACATTAATGCCAAATAAACTCAGAATCACTCACACATCATGTCATAATAGTTGTTAACTAATAGAAAAGTCTTTAACAAACAAGAATTCACTTTAACAAGTAATGGTGCCAAGTGTGATTATATTAATCATTAGTCCTCACCAAAATGTGAGGAAGATAGTCTAGAGACGGCAAATGCGCTGCTGTCAGCCAATGTATTTTCAAAGAGTGAAAGTTGTTGTCTGAAGCTGCAAATTCCATTAGCAAGTTGAGGTGCATGGTAACACCATCGCTGTGTCAGATGGCCATTCTCTTTTAATCTCAATTTATCCAACATGCTCATCCATTAAAACACTTCCTGTTAAAAAATAATGAGAGCAAAATCTACTCATGACAACTGATGACATGAGGAGTTTGTCAATCTTTCACAGGATAGATAGATTCACAGATACATAAAATTTTGTGTAGATTCACAACTAAAACTGTTTGTATGCACAGAGACACACATTCTGTCCATCATATTTATAAAGTTGCACATTCACCTGATTAATCAATGATATCAATCATTCTCAAATGTCAGTCCAGGGGAACTGGGCCCACATGCATGAGCTTAATTTATGCTCCCACAATTAGCAATACATGGAGGTAGAAACAACATCATACATCCATCAGAATAATCATGAAAAATAAGAAGCGCATTTTCACTGATCCTGTTGCATTGGTGAGATTCTTCAAAAGCACAAGAACAGCTGTCATTAGTAACACTAATTCATTTCATGCATTTGTATACCATCATCACAGAACATCTCAGTCATCATTAAATACCAGAAAGATGACCAATGATGAATTTAAAGAGCTCATATTATCATTAAAAATTAAATGTATCAGTGCACTTATGAGTTACATAGAACTCAGTGTGGTCTGCAGAAACAATCATACAATGAGTGAAATAAGCAAACCCTAGCTTTTTACCCCAAGTACACCCTGAAAACTGTGCGTATGCCTGGACTGAAGGTGTGAGGTGTGCCCATTCTCACATTCTTCCATTATAAATACCAGTTTGTGTGGAAAAAGGCGTACACATGTTTTTTTAGGCATACATCTGGTCTTGCTTGTGCAAATGTTTAATGTCTGTTTTCTTCATGAACGCCAATCATGTCCATCCTCTCTCAATCCATGCAGGCCATTTCATTCAGAGTGAACAAATAAACAGCAGTCCCTTTCTCCGCAGTCCGTTCAAATAGTACAGAGAAAGAGAAAAAGAGGAGATGGCTGTTGTTATTACACTGCCTTTCACCCACAGCAGTGTAGAGTGCGAATAGTGCATGGCCAGAGTTGGAGAAACCACAAAACAAGCACTCTTGTACGAAAGATGAATCAGGTCTGGGAGCCAGTGAGTTTATTTGAGTTGCTGAACTACAACAGGGGACACATTTTGCATTGTTGGCTAAATGAAGGAGAAGAGTGAGAGAAGCTGGGTGAGCTTGCTTCAAGATCACAGCTTCCCTTCAGATGATGTTACCAACATGACAACACTCAAAGCAACACAAGAGAGGATGGTATAGCTGTTGACCTCGAGAGGTTGTCCTTGTAACTTTAAGCTGTTTTATACAGTGTTTTATCAGATGCTCTGATGGTGAAAGTTTCTCTGACATCCTTTTCACATGCTTCACATTCAATCAGCATTTTCTGCTGAAGGGGCAGTTTCAAATGCAACACGTACTAACCAAACCACGAGTCTACAGCCTCTACTGCTCATGTGAGCGTCTGAGTGGGCTCACAGTGACAGTGCTAACATGCTAATGTGAAGCAGATAAATGAACATTAATATCTGTACAAAAGTTCATGGCAATCCATTCAGTGGTTGTTGAGATATTTCAATTTATACCAATTTATTCTATCATGGATATGATCAGGGTATGATTTGTGAAAAATGAATTTGTGAAAATGAATCAGGAACCACAGTGGGCTTTTAAAGTAACATTTATAAAATGATTATGAACTTTTTATTCATGAACTAAAAGAATAAATTTGGAGCTTGAATTTAACCACTGCATTTGAAACATATTTTAATCCGTTTGAAAAATTGTAATCTATCAAGTAGAGCAATATTTTCTCTCTGACATTAGACCCTACAATGCAGAAGAGGTAGGTTAATGAATCATTTTCCCAAAATGAATTCCACAGACTATGCCAAAGCATATTTTACAAAACTGTGTGTTATATTAAAACCCACAGGAGACCTCTGAAGTGTGGAGGGATTTTGGTGACACAATATTGTATATGAGTAAAGTTACTCAATATTTTTTAGCATCTTTTTTTAACATTACAATCTCAGAGGGTATCTATGCAGTCATCTCAGAGTCTCATCCTCATGACCTTCCAGCAACGCAAAAATGTATCAAGCCAGTAATCCACTGCATCCCTCACCGTAGACCACCACTATTTCAGAAAGGTAAAAAAAGAAGTCTCTGGTATATTTTTCTTTACCCCTTTTGATCCTCCAGGACATACCCCTCTAATGGCTAGTGGACGCATGAACAGATATCATAGCTGGGTCTGAGGTGATTGCTCTATGTCAGGGGCCAGATTTGAAAAGCCACACTGTGTATTTGTGTTAGTGTGAGCTTATGTTTGTGTAGGGCAGACATGAAATAAATTACAGTCCAGGGTCTACCTCAGCATGGCCGAGTCCCCCCAGATGTCTTGTCTCATTGCCAGTGATTTTGCCAGGACGTTATCTCTGACAACAGACCGCCATTTTTGCTGTCCCTGCCGCGGCTGGTGTTACTGGAAAACATGGATGACACCTACACTTAGCCCCCTGGTAAGGGAGTGTAACAAATGTGTGGAAGTGCACACTGACTAAGCACATCCTACTCAATCTCACAGATGTGTCTACCTCAAAGAAACACAGACAATTTGTACACACAAGCCTGCAGGTACAAACAGTTTTTCCTTCTTCTGCATAACCTCTGGGTTTCTCTCTCTCTTTGCTCCCTGATTCTCAACACTCCCACTTTACACTCACACATTTCCAACAATAAAGGCTGGTTTCCTTGGAGACGACTCTAATCAGAGTTAGTGAGGGTCTATTAGACCCAGTGTGATTCCTATTTGTCCACATCTGCGGCGTCACACAAGCAGAACACTCCAGAGTCCATGCAGACCCAGGCCTGATCAGGTCCAAAAAGCCCCATGTGGCTCGAACAAAATTTATGAATGAGGCACTTATAGAATATCATTCATATCCCCTGCCTGGGTGATTTATGACCGTGAAAATTAAACTTCCTCTTAGAGTTTCTTTTCACTAGTCTTCATCATAGAAGACATTTTTCAGGGGTTTTGTGCTTAATGTCATTCAGGAATTTGAGCAAAAGCATCTAGAAACAACCAGTTCCCTAATCTTTAATCTCTCAACCAACAGTAATTAGCACAGTTTACATTTTGAGCAGGTACAGTGGTGTTGGAACATGTGGTTTCTCACTATAGGCATGTGTAGGAGTGGAGCCTGTGTTTGAGTATTTCCCTCAACATCCAGATGGGGTGTATATCAAAAGAAGTCATGTGGAACCAAGAAAATAAGGAGAGAAAATACATTCCTCGTCTGCAATGAGGTGAACTCTGCCAAGCCCGGCTTGAAAACCTCTATAGAATTTCAGGCCCTTGTGTTTTGATAAAAAGTAGTTTATTCAATGTTAGGCCATGTTCAGTGATTCCAGGATGTCAACAGTACCCCTTCTTGTTTAATCAGTTTGGTTGGATTTTAAAAATACTATTTAAGCGCTCATTTTTTTCCTGTTCTTTGCAAATTATAGACATTTACTCAATTCCAGTTGGGGCTTGTTTTTCATGTCGCTTTTTTTCTTTTTCGAGTTCTTTCTACTGGGAAATGACAGATCCTGCCATCCTCCAGCAGTTTATTTTCCCTTGTTGATTAACTCAAGAGGTTGACGCGGACGCTGAAGGGAAACACAGAAGGTAAGTTGATCGACAGACCTGGACACACTGCTGTGCCAAGTACTGTGAATTATGATGGACTGATGTGCTGTACACACAAACCGCACACATATCTGCAGTATTCACAGGCTGGTGTCAGTTCTTCTTGTCAGTGTCTGCTACTCAAATGTTAAATCAGAAAAGCTGGAATGGGGGGAGACATTTTGACATTTGAAAAGTAATTAAAGTGGTGTCAAATTTAAAGCGCTGTTCTAAATGAAATAATCAATTAAATTTCTATGCAACTACTACTCACTACTATTGAAATATGTGCTATATGATTTCCATATCCTAAAAACTCCTGTATACTTTGCTTCAAATCTGAGTTATTTCTCTATAACATTAACCCTTCATGTCTAAACAAGCAACTCTAAGTTTGGAAGAAAACATCCACACTGTAGGTCATTTATTTTTTATTAGGAGTTTAATGGTTAGTGGTTAGCACTGTCGCCTCACAGCAAAGAGGGTTCTGGGTTCAATCCCTGGTTGAGGCAGGCCCTTCTGTGTGGAGTTTGCATGTTCTCCCTGTGCCTGTGTGGGTTCTCTCTGGGTACTCCAGCTTCCTCCCACAATCCAAAGACATGCAGGTTAATTGGCTGGCTGACTCTAAATTGCCCCTAGGTGTGAATGTGAGTGTACAAATGTACACTAACATTAGTACACTTAGTACTAAGTGTACTAATGTTTCCACAAAATAATCAAACCCATGATTTACAGGAAGTATTTTGTCTTTTTTTTTCATTTATAATTCTTGAACTCATTTCTTGGACTGGCTAAAGTGAAAAAATATGTTATTCCATTCTGTGCTGTCACTTGCTATAGTCCATCATGTTGGCAATTTGCAGCTCCCCTACACTTGTAGCTGCAGTGGCAGCATGGAGCAGGCATGTAGAATACAGTACATACACATTTTATCTATCATTTCTCTCACACTTCAGCCACAACAGAATATTGTATCCAGAGGCACTTCAAGAAAGAAATGTTCAAATAAATTTTAACACAGAATATTTAAAAGGTAAAATATTATTTGGATTTTCACTTCTCACTCTTGCCTGCAACCAGTCCCAGAACCAATTTGAATTTTCACTCGATATTAGATGGGAAATCATAAAGTGAAGTAAAGTGAGAGACTCAAAACTCTACACACAGTATAGATGGTGTTTTCTACTATGCAGTAAGGTGTATGTGGGACTCTACCAGCTAATCTACTTTTATTTAAAAAAATGTCTAAGAGGGAAGCCAATACGGCATCTCTGTCGTATTCCTGTGCCAGTCCTGTGCATCCTGCTGGACACGTTGTGTGTTTTGCAAAACCATGTTTTTTTACGCTGGAGGTAAAAGTTTCTGTATTGATAAATAACACATGCAACAAATTGCAAAGGAAACAGACATACATACATCTGTCGAAGAAAAGACAAAGATGATGAGGGGCCTGTAACTTTTCTCACATTAATACGTGAACCAAACATGTCTTATTTCCATTATGTTCTCTACATTGTTTTCCACAATTAGACTGGAGCTCTTTTAATGATTCATTTCATTAAGTCCTCTACAGGAGGAGTTGGTCCATTGAGATAAACAGCTGGTGGCGCTAATTCTAATATTTACAGTGGGTAGAAACACACATTAATTAGCATTTTCCTCTGCTCTTTCTCAGAAAATTTGGTTCTAGTTTACACTACTTTTGGGCGAAGCTTGTTTCCTCTCATGTTCTGTCTGCGTTTCTCATTGTGTGTGTCTCCAGCAGAGGAAGTTACATATGATCACTATCATTAATAGCTCATACAGACTTTGGGCCCCATGTTTTGTCTATGATTCCTGCCTTATGACGACAACCGCATTCATTACTGCTCACATTCTCACATGCTGAGCATCTGAGGGTGGAGTAGACAAATTAAATAAGAAAAGTTGCAGCGACAGTCGTTCGTTTGAATGATGGAGCGTAACAGGGCTCTTTGCTGTGGGTTTGGGACTGCGGGCAGGGGATACTGGGCGCAAGCATGGCAGAGCAGCACTGGAAAAAGACTGGGGAGGGGGCGGTGGTTTTGATAATGCAGAACGGATGCCCGGTCTGCCACGGGGCCTGTTTTTGCTCTCTAGGGCAACTGATGAGCCCCAGATGGATGGCCAGCTGCTTTGGGTTTCTGAGCCCAGGGAGGTGGGCGTCACTGAGGGGAAATGTGTGTGTATGTTTTGAGGAGTTGGTATGCAGGTCAAGGGGGCACCTCTGCGTGAAGGTGTAGACTCAAGGCTATATTTCCATCTTCACGCTCTCTTTATCTTTGTAATACCACTCGCTATTCTTCCAGGCGGAGTTTCTATTGTTAGCCAGAAGGCCTCTCAAGGTGCTCTGGATCACTAGACCTTCATAAGTGAAGTCAAAGGATCCATCTGCCATTTTCGTCCACTGCCTAGATCTCCCACTAGAGGAGTAATTAAAAGGCCACCTGATATCCTGCCTTAGCCTGGCACTCAACCTAATAAACACAACTCAACTCAACCCAAACACACACACTCTCACCAGACTGTGGCTCTTCCTGATAGACTGGCCTAATGGTGAGCCACCCATGTGAATAAACATCTCATAAAGAAGTCTATAGAGGCAGAAAACCTAGCCAAACCTCTTTTATATTAAAAGAGAATATCCCTCTTCCTCCTCCTAGTCTTTGAAGGTGAGCTCTTTTTTCCAGGCCACTGATGAGGATGACATTACAGCATCCAGACAGAGACGCTTGTCAGTCCATCGCTCATTAATTTGGATGATTGGCCCCAATTGGCCGGGAGTTTAGCTTATGTAGCAGCTACATCCAGTGTGTTCCTTTTCCTCACATCATTTCCATCAAGACGATTGCTCTGCAAAACCTCTGTGTACAGTTTGGTGGATCATTATTTGTCATCCATATAACCACAGTCCACAGCTGCGTACACTGCGGATTTTCTGCCCGACCAAGAGAGACAACAAAAACAAATGGGGCTAAGAGAAAGCAAATGTGACTATCAAAGCATAGCGTGGGATATGGCAGACATGCATAATGTTCAATTCCACCCCACACAAGCCCCAGTCCCTGTTTCTCATTGACCACTACTGCATCCCAATTAAAAAATGGGCAAAAATACCCCACAGACGAAAGTGGATATTAAACCAGTTGCAATGCAGCGTATTACTGTAAATACTGATGAAGAGCTGAAAGTCAATCAAAGAAAAATGGACTGTCTGTCGTTTAAAAAAGACACATGCAGCACACAAACCTCTACCCACAGACTAATTTTGTTTATTCAACACAAGTCAGTCTGCCTACCCAGTCTCCTCCCTTCTGGTGCGATCAGAGTTCTTTTGGAACATCGAGATGCAAATTCTAGCCATTTGTGAATATCAATAACATCTGGCGGGTTTCCCGAGGGGAGAGGTTGGGATGTCTTGAGGCCATGCCAGTCACAGCTAAGCCCCTATGAATAAAGATATTTCACACAGAGAACCACTTCCTTTCCTCCTCACCCTTCAGCACTAATTAAGACGGAGCAGGAACACATCCAGGCTCATTCAGTGTAGATTGGAGCGGGTAACAAGTCTGTGTCATTCTCTGTTACCAGTGGTGAAGGTGGTGTGGGGTCAACTCGTCCAGAGCTTGAAAGAAAAGCCATTATTCAATTATATGCTTTAATAAAGAAGATAAAATAAGCATTTGATCCTGCAAAATGTCAGTGAGCACATGCATCCTCATGAAGTTAACCTTTAGTTATTGTATAATTAAATGCACACAAAGAATGTGTCTGAATAATTAATGGGGTGAACTATAACTTGAAATGACTGCCCAGAGGTAAACGTGGAATTTATTTATTCCGAGTTTACACAGATAAACACGGACTCTGACTGCCTTTGATAAATTCAATATCTGTTTGCTTCTTTATGACACATTAATCACATACGTCAAAGCTTCAGAGAGTCTTACAATAATCTACGGCTACTGCCCTGGATGAAGAGTTACCTACCCCGAACACAACATCTGGTCGCATCTGTCTCAACTTAGATCTCAAGTCAAGTGGAGCAGCTTGTTAACTTGCTCCAGATATTGGACAGCCAAGCCCCTCCTCCCTCCACCATCAAAGATACGGCAAATTTGCTGACAACAGAAGATGATAAAAGCAAACGTCTCTCATCTGGAAACTATCCCTGTGCTCCCAGGCCCCCATCCTGCTCACATGCATTGTTTGCAGAGCATCAATTACACATGCTTTCTGTACTCTGTTTGAAATGAAAAATGCCACGAGTCCACTTTATTCCTCTGGTTTGGGCCGAATGTCTGATAGGCTCCAACACCGGAGGTCTCCCGTGAATTCTTTCTGGTTTTTGTTTGCACTCAACTGATTCAACTGATTCTGAGGAATGGAACGGGATTAATCTCAGACTCGGATTCCCTAATTGTCTTCTTCTGATACCTTATTAGTTTGGATGGTGTAGGATGGTTTCCAGACTTTAGAGCCTGAAGGGTACTGGGTTTTGGAAAAAAAAAATCGTGACTTAATACATAAACATCATTGAATACCTAAATGTACTGTTGAACCTGCATTTACCAACTGCTTGTCGTGTGTGAACTCCAACAAAACAGCAGAGGAAAACAAATGTCAGGAGGCCCCTTCAAACCAGAGCTTATAGTATAAATCACATTAAGGTAATGGCCTTGGAAAGGTTTAATCAAGAGCCCTCCATCATCTAACTGTTTTTTGAAACCATGTCGAAGGTTGCACTGCGAAGTAACTCTACATAATTGGCAGGTGTTTGTGTGTGTGCAACATTTAAATGTTACTTGTACTGCATGTTCTCATCTTAATGCGGCTCATACAGAATTTGGGATGGTTCTATGAATTAGGTGGGGAAGTGAATGACATTTTAAAAGTAACAAATCAGCCTTACAATTGGTGTGAGACAAGTGAGGCTTATTAAAATCACTGATATGGATTCAGCCACGTCCGGTGAAATTGTTTTGAACACCGGCGAAGAAAACCCCCAACCAGCATTTTACTTGACATTTAGCTGTGAATTAACTGAACATATTAGAGTACAGCTCATAAAATGAATTTGCTTTCGATCAAGTGCTCTGACGCTCATATTTCAGGGTGCCGAGATAAGGTCAACTGTCACAGAGGAATGTTTGCCAAATAAGAATAGATAGATAATAAGCTGGAAGCAGGTTGAAGGTGGGCTTCTCCTACCTGCAAGCTGCAGACCCTGACCTTTACTTAATTCAGAATGGTTTACCACATATGTGTGTTTGTTCTGTTCTGCCAAATTGAGAGACGCCCCCCTTTGGTTACCATATGGCACAGAGTTTTCATCTGATTTGTATCCCTGTTGTATTTTTGATTTTGTTAAAGTTTGGAGGCACACTGAATAAATCTGTTTTCTGACTCTTTCACTCAGCTACACCCTTGTGTTTTCCCTTTCATGACAGCTTTTATTTTTCTCACAGAGCTAGATCCTACTTGTGCTTGTTTCATAATTTTTCTTCCAGCTTTTTTCCCTGGAATCAAGCGGTGGAGGGAGATAAAACAGTGGTGCCGAGCAAGTCTCAGTGTGCTAGATGTACATTTGAACTGCTGAGCTCTTTTGCCAATTAACAAGAAACAGCAGTTCCTGCAGCTTGTGAGTGTGTGTGTGTGTGTGTGTGTGTGTGTGTGTATTTTTATGTGTAAGAGTGTGAATGTGTGTTTTTATAGGTGTGTGCTTCTACTCTCAGTTGTGTGAGCTACACAAGTAAAATGCGTGTGTGTGTGTGTGTGTGTGCACTGTTTTATCCTGCGCTCAGCACCTCAGTATCATACAGCAGAGGTCAAGGGGAGTCAAAGTGATGTATTTGTTAGAGCAGATTAGTGCTGTTGACACCTCCACAGCAGGCGCAGGTTGTCACCGAGTGATGGCGTCAATAAGAGGCAGGTGTTACCTGAGTGGCCATTTTCCTCAAAATGTAGGAGAGAAGAGATACCTGTGTATGGGCCAATTATCATTACGTGCTCAACTTTTCTGGTATTCAATTAAAATAGGTATTGGCACTCTATACGAACGGGTAGATCATGGAAGAGCACACGGTCTAAGCTTGCTACACCTACTGGCCAGGCATAGTCATAGCAGAAAGTCTAAATCAAATCAGAGAGGCCTCTGAAGAGTCTACAGCCATGTTAGCAACTCTGTGAGGCTATACTGAGACACAATGTGATATGAACTATTTTAACGTTTTCTAATTAATACTAAATACAGAGTACAGCTGAGGCTGATGGGAATATCATTGGTTTATTAACAAATACTTGTACCGATGTAAATATGAATTACTACTGTCACTGATTAAGAAACCAAAGTCATCACATATTATCTTGTAGATAAATGATGATGGATGTTTTTGTCAAATAACATGGCAATCCATCTAATAGGTTCATATTTCCATCATATGTCAACTCTAAGTAAAATTTAAAGTTAAAAAGTTAAAAAATAAAGACGAAAAGGAACCAGTAGATGATTAACGGGATAAATGTGATAAAGGACAAATGTGAGATGTAATCCATGGATTAACGCAGTGATGTTAAGTGAAAAGGATGATCCCTTTAATTGTCACTGGATGTTCTGTTGTATCGTCAGTCAAAGAGAGCTCATAATAATCACCATTATACATTGGTGGAACGTAAAATGTATTTCATTATATGAAAGTAAATGTTTATTGATCAGACTGGGAGTTATAAGCATGTTGGCAGTGCCAAAGTAGTCAGGGTAGTAGCAATAGGGGAGTAAAAAAATATGAAAGAAAGTTGGTAGAAAAGAATATTATCCACGCCAAATACTTAACATATATTTAGGGAATGGTGGCTGGGAGGGAGAGTGACATCCCTGTCATGATGTTGTGATGGATTCTGCCTTTGATGTAATCCAAATTGATTGGAAATGTCTCCTGAGACCATATAAATCATAAATTTCATCCTGCAGTCTGAGGAAATTTGAGTAAGTCATCTCATCATTTAGTGAAATATATTTTCAATCTAAGGGAAAGAGAGACTGTCACACAAATAGGCAGACTATAACTCGCTGATATATCAGCAGCAAATAGTGGCACAGCTGCAATTTCCACAATAACTAGAATAATTATTATTGTTACTATAATTATTATTATTCAAAACAGACTTAAAAATCCGTTTTGATCTGCTGCAATCAGATATTTCAGTCAGATAAGCCATGCCCAATGGATTATGATGTGAATTTAGAATATCTACATTGTTAATATTTTGTGTCTAAACTCTTTTTGTCATTCCTCACAAAGAAGCATCATGCTCAGCACAGCAGGGGTGTGACCGTTATAGCGTTCACCCTTAGTGATCATAATAAATTAGAATGTAGTGCATAATGTCACATGAGTTTAGGGGGGTAGGTTAGTGTTTGCTCTATTTATTAATAATCCATCTGCTCAGTACCTCTGTGTAACATCTCCTGCCATAGTGCAGATGAGTTTTTACAGTTGGGGAGTGCAGGGTTTTTGTTTTGGTCTTTACAGGCATAGTGCTGTGAAACCTGGGAACCTCAGTGCAATGACAAGACTATGGGATACTGCATTAAGTCATAGTGTCTGGCTTTTGTTCACCATGAAATTGTTCCAGCATGTAACTCTCACTTTATAGGTGTTGTATTTTTACATCTGGGACAGAGCTCTTTTCCCATGCTTCCAGTCTTCCTGCAAAACAAGGCTAGCCACATCCTGACTCCAGTTCTATACTGAACTCAGAGACATGCCATTGATATCGGTCCTCTCACTTCTGGAAAAGGAAGCAAATATGCTTAATTCTAGAGAGCCAGTTTCAAAGACAGTTTTGGTCCACTACCAAATGTTGTCTATAAGCTGCACCATGCTCGTCAACTTAGCCCGGTTGGCCAGGATAGTCAAGCTCATGCAGTGCTGCCGCTCGTGAATGACAAACACAAATGAGAGACCAGTGCTGGAGGATCCTCCTGAAATACAGTGTTTAGAGCCGCTGTATGGAAACACGAGGGCTTCCTAGTTATTTATGGCAAAAATGGACAAAGATCAATGGCAAACTGTATGCAGGCATTGTTCAACTGAAGTCGATTTGTCTGTGGAAACACTTCAAACATGTCATTTAAGACAGTATCACCCAAATGGATTCATGGGGTGAGTAAAAAACACACTGCAAGTCCTTAATTGTCCTCACATGGTTCATGCCTCTCACTGCAGATCTGGACAATGGCAATGACTAATGCTGTTGAGAGATTATTGTTTGGATATTTGACCATGTGTGACCATAGAAAATACAGAATTCACAAATAAATCCACCAGAACACCCAGGAACAGACATACTTTAGTGCAATCCTGTCATCTCATGGCACTCCATTACTATTCCTGAGCTTTTGCATTCCCTGTGAATATTTGTTAGGCATGGTAAAATGGAGCAATCCTCAGGAGGTGAAGAAAGCCTGACACAGTGTGATTGCCAAACGACAAACTTTTGATGGCTCAGAGAAAAATGAAATTACCTCACTGACATCACTGAGAGATTTACTCCTTCCTGCACAGACATCCAGACCCTTGTTTCTCGCACAACCTCTGTATCAGTCTCAGCACATATGGACACGCATTCATGAGGAAATAAATTTATAAATATTGAAATAAAATCAGCATCACAACGCAGAAGGGCCCCGATTCCACCTCTGAGCCCCAGTGTGTGCCAAAGAAATGAATACCAGGACATTAATTTTCATGATGTCAGGAACCTGGGGGGAGGAGTGGCAGGCAAGTCATCAGTGGTGGCTGATTACTGCTGTTTGTGTGTGCGTCAGTGTGTTTGTGTGTCTTCCATCGCAATTTCATCGCCTCGCTAAGATATCATCTTCTCTGACTGCCTGAGAGGTTGTTTAACTTTCCTTTTTTAACCCAGCACAAGCAGGTGACACACAGTATAAGATACCAGCTTATACTAAAAAAAAGACAGTTTGCTGTTAAAATGAGGGAAGTGAATGTCATCGGGCTTATGAAATCTCTAGATATGTACAGAATACTACAAAAAAGCATATTAAAGTACACACACACACTATGGAAAATATTTTTTTAATAGTACATATTGTGTTGTAAGCACCAATAAATGATTAGTTATGTTATAACAATTACAATTACAATTATTGGCTCCACCCCAAAACTAAATAACGTTTTAGTGATAGTTGTTTCCTTGCAGTGTGGTGCAGCAGTATGTGCAGAGAAAATTTGTGCAAAGTCGGAAAAACAAGACAGAAGCGCCGTCGGTTAATTAAAAATAATGAGCTGCAACAATGAGCAGCGTGAGTTGTACCACAAGCTTATTGTCCTTTCATCAGTCTTCTCAGCTGCATCATCATGAACCTCATCATCAACTTTACTGAGGTCCACAACCAAATAATTTTTACCTGGAATTACCATGGCAACAAGGCTTTTACTCAATATTGTCACGCTGTGATTGGTCCTGTTGAAATTTATTTATTTATTAACTCAATGAGATTGATGCCATAACTGCCATGGGGCAAACAAACATGTACAGCTGTTTTCAGCTGTTCTCAGTGACTATGCTAATGTGCTGATGGTTAGCAGGTAAAGTCTATCATTGTCACCAGCTTAGTTAGCTTGTTAACATACTAACATTTGCTAATGTTCCAATGTTAAAGTGTGGGCTAGTGAGAATATGACAAATTCAGCAAGTTTTGGTTAGTGGGAACATTAATTTCTATCAGAGTGGAAACTCACTGAGCAGCTGAGTGAGTGCCATCCCTTAAATATGAAATATGTCCTACACATCTAATCAAACCATCACAGTGCTAATGTTCACACTATATTTAATTAATACACTATTCATAGTGATAATACAGTTTGTGATTCTATTGATTTCGTCTGAGTTTTTACGTATGTGCTGAATCATGCATCAGTCATACCACTTTAAAAAGCCAGACAAACTTGAAAGCTGACACACACACACACACACACATACATTAAAGAAACACACACAATAAGCAAAATTCAGCATCAAATCATTTTCTTCTGCTGTCAGAGCTTGGTACCTTAGGGAGGCTTCTGGAGCCAGATGATCATTATTATATTATCTGATATGATAAATGTGATCAATGATATACTATACTATATGATCAATGATTAACTTATAGATCTCAAACAAAACAGAATTTGCTAGAAGTCCTTCACAGGGAAATGATGGTTCAAATGTAAATAAACTAAAGGATGAATTCATCACTCATTAAACTGTACTGTACTGTGTCTATATCTACTCTCACTTTATATCTCATGCCCACCTTATCATTTCACTACCACAGTCTGCAGTGATGCCAGTCAAAACTACAGGACGGTTTGATGCAAAATACCAATGGCAACAAACTTGTCTAAATATTGTTACGATGTGGTTGCTCCTCTGTTCTGTGCCATTGACTTACTTACTTGTACATAAGGGCAATGGGGCAAATGTGTTAATGGCTGTTTCTAACAGCCATTCTCAAAAGCACAGCGGAAAGCCTCTAACGTATCGAGCACGAGTGACAATGAATCATATAAATAGGTATAATAACAGTAAACACTTTTGGAGGTAATTCCTTGAAGCCATTTGTGGTGTTGCACTCAGCTGTGAAAAGTGACAGAAATACTGTTTGAGGAAAGACAAAAGAGAGCTTGATAGGGAAGTTCAAACGAATACTGGCCAAAGCCCTAAGTTTACTATAATGAAACTTGTTAGTGTCCCTCCTTTCCTGATAAATGCATGTCTTTCTATGTCTGCAGTGTGTTGGTTTCATTTTTGTTCCCAAGCCAGTCTTGATGACATTACTATGACATCACTTGGGTTATTTTCTAAGGCTGTATAAATCTCCCTTCAGAGCCACAGAGGGCATTATAAAACCACTCTCAAATATTAAGCAGTATTTCTTCTCATGTTTAACTGAACTGCATATGCAAAAAAACTCACCATTACTGAGTGCTCACTGACACTTACCCATAACTCTCCTGTCTTTAAACATGTGGTGCAATTGTCATACTGAATAATCTGTAAATGTACATTTGTCTTCTTCATACCCAGGTATTTCCAGCAAAATTAAGTGGATGTGAAATAATAAAGCAAGTGATCAAAAGTTAATTTATGTCTTATGGTGATTATCAATTATTTTCAAAGCCCCTGCTTTGGCAGTGATATCCGGATTAATTAAGGGAGTCTAAAAAAAACAGACAAAGTTTTAACAGAACATACATTGTGGATCTGTGCAGCCCTCCAGCTCATTGCTCCAGGCAGGTACCTGTGTACTCGATGGAAAATAAGGAAAAAAATATTCTCTTTTGGGTTCAGCAGGTACTGAAATGATTTGATTTCAGGGCCATGAAATATTTGCATTTCAACCATGCCTGAACACGGACTTCGACTTAATGTATTCAGTCTCCACTGATCTGGGAAAGCAGCTGCTCCAAACCCAGAATATTGAGCGGTTTCACACCAAAGACTAGTCAAATAGAAAGAGTGCATGAAAGCACAGGAGCGATTTCCCTCGCCTCTTTCTCTTTCTCTCCCTCAAGCCTGTTGAATGACACTGACAGAGCAGCCCGGTGTGTTTGTCTGAGTGGGGACTCGGAGTCAGGGCCATGACAAGTGTCAAAGGCATAATGACAAAGGCAATGAAGGTAACACTAGCAGGCTGTAAGAGGGACGGCAAAGTGCAAATACGAATCATTATTCCTCCAAGCTGAATAGATGTTTGCCTATTTTTTCAATTCAATCTGGATAGCTATTAATATTCAGACTCAAGATCATTTTTTGATTAGCAGGGATTCAAATCTTGGTTAGGGCCAGAGAAATGAATGTGATGTGCCATTTTTTTGCTAATTGCTCTGCTGATTAAACAGCTTTTGTACAAGATCATTTAGACTGGCATTAGCTGTCACTGACAAGATATTATAGCCAAAGTAAAGTGCCTCTAGGCCAGTTTTAATAAATATTAGCTTGTCATGGTCAGTCAGAGTGATAAAGATTATAAATTTCACCTCTGCTATATTGCTCATACCTCCATCTCTGCCCTGACAGCACCACACTGCACACTGCCAGCTAGCACCAGAGGCAGTACTGGCCAAGTGGCATATGGATGTTTCCTTGCAGTCAAACACTCTGCCTTACATTTGAGTTTGTTGTGCTTTAACTTTAAGGTCAGGGTCCATGTGATAACCTGATCATAAATGTCAGTTATATGCTGCCACACATCCTCACAGTTTGTTTCCCAGGCTAGTGATTCCCCCTACCAGAGGTGCTTGTTACTTTACATTTACCAGGGGAGATTGTGGAGTACTATCACTGAAGCCCTTAACCCCTAACTGCTCCAGTGCAGGTGTTTAGTGGTCAACATATTGAACTGAGTATGTATAGCGCAGCTTACAGGTGTGAATATACTGAAAGTTTGGTCTAACTGAAAGTTTGAACTGAGTGATCTTGAAATAGAGAGCATTCACCTCAGTGATACTTTCCTAAATAAATAAAGGTTAAAAATGTGAAACCTTTTTTATCTAGTTTTCTGGAAGTCTTCTGTGTTAAACTGAACATGGTGGTAAATCGAGTTAAACTGACATAGGCTGACATAGGTTGGCTGAAATTAGCTTGTATGGATCCCCATCTGATCAGTAACATATCAGTACCATTGGTACAGTATCATTGGATAATATATTACATATGGTCTATCACAGCCTTGACAAGTTTTCTTCTAGCCATACTAGTGGCAGTGCAGGGCAATTCAGACAGGACCCAAGTGCACACAGAGGCTGCAGCAGGAGGACTTCTGTGATCTATTGACCAAAAAAATCTTACAGATAGGTCCACGCAGGCAGACAGACAGGTGGACTGGTACACAGGCAGGTTTGGGTGAGAGAAAGTTGAAAGAAAAATAAAAGGGCAAGATAGCATTATAGCAACTAGAATAAACTGACAAAGGGAACAAAGGCAGTGGACAGGTAAATGTACAGAGTGGCTTATGAGGGAATGAGATCAAGGTGAGGAGGTGGGAAGGCCGGGCAACTTAGGATGAAGGAAATGGGAACAGGTGTGTGGATGGGTGGAGCAGTTTGGTGATGTGGAAGGGAGGGGAGTTCTCAGGGCATCTGGTAAGTGGATGGAAAAGGGTACTGAAGGAGCCTGAGGAAAGGGAATGTGGCTGGAGGGAAGAGACAGGTTAGCAAGGAAAGGAAAGCACATTTGACTGGGCCACCACTGTTATCCAAACTGAAATATCTCAGATATTATATAGAGCAGTGACAGAAGCTACACGCATGGGAGACGTTATAACACTCTTGTTTTAATGGCATATTCTCACTGAGTGGTATGGCACTGCTACCAGAATAGACCAGTTCTTGTGTTGCTTATCTTAGAAATTACACTAGTGCATGCTTTTTTCCACCAGCAGGTACCATGGAAAACTAGTATTTTACATATAATGCTAGATTGAAACCACTCATTCTACTATTCTGGTAGCTCAGGTAGCAGAGGAGGCCGTTTCATATTTTCCCTGTATGGCTAGCATCCTGTATGGTTGTCTTCAAACTTCAAAAGTAAGGCATGGGAAATGGATTTCTCTTCTGCTTGTGTATAATTAGCTTTTTGTATATAGCCTTGTGGTCAGAGTGCTGATACTAAGAAGAGAGTGGATAGTGTTTCACAGAAACTGATGAGGAACAAACACCTCATTTGAGTATAAGACATCTCACATGACAGCAGGTTTAGGATGCAACTAAACACTAGGCCAAAAAACACTGTTTCACTGCTTACTCTGGTTGAAAGGTTCAGGTGTAATTCACCCCTGACCACATCCTGCCTTACTGTTGGGTGTGGTCAGATGAATATCCTTAAATTTGATCTGGCGGTAAAATGCTTTTTCCTTCATCAGTGCTGTACTGATTAATTTGATATGTGTTTTGAGCTTCATTGTGCGCTCGCTGACAAGGTACAGGCTGATGACTTGAGATGAAAAAAATCATCACTTTGTTCCCCTGGTAATATTTCAGAAAAAAACCCCTCAAATTTCATGTTCCACTGATAATAATAAAAATGATACTGATTAAATCCTGTATTGAAGCTGAGTTTTGGAGTTAAACATCTGGTGTATACCTAAACAGGAGGACTTTCTAACATGCTAATGTTACTAATTTTCAATAAGAAGTGGTATGCTGAAATAGTGCAGTAGGCAAACAGCAGGAATTTCACCCACTCAGTACAGTTGGTACAGGATGAGTGTCTCATACATTTGTAATCTCTAAAAAGTAATAGTACTACTAATAGTACTTAAGAGGATTTCTTCATATATTAAAAAAATGTCCATATTTTTAGCTCCCATAATATAGTGGCAATAAGGTTTCTATCCCGCTGCTCGACATGCATTCCCTCTTGTCTGTAAATAGGAGACCCAGTTGTTACGTTCTCCTCAAGCAGTAGAACCACCATCGTGTGTTGCTTTGTGATGCCTTACATTTATTCAGCTGCTCAGTCAGTACAGTAGACCATTGAGAGTACATAGCAAGTGTGCTGATTTATAATTGTACATGCAGGTGTTGTTCCCTTTGTTCCGTCTGCCCATTTTGTTCCCCACTCATCTCACCATGATAAAAAATTGTAATTGGCAGTGATAAACCCAGCAGGGAATGATTCAACTTTGTAGTCACAGCCATGCCCCATTTTTTTAATCCCTCCCAAGTGTTTTTCCTTTTACAATCTCACAAAGAGCATCTCAATATTTCAGCTGTAAGTAAAGGACTTGAACAGGACCCAGCAGAGACCAAGTCTGGCCTTTATTCAGACGCAGGTTGAAATTGTCTGAGAAAGTTGGCGCCCATATTCCTCACCTGCGACACAAAGCTGCCGCAACTTTCAGAAGAGAAAGCCAACCCTCTCCTCTCAGAAGTGTGGCACGGAAAGTGATACAGTGGCAATAAAATCACCAGGGGGCCCGAGATTTCTCCCGACAACCACAACAAAAGAGCATGCTGTTTGATGCTTTCAGCCTCAATGTTACTGTTTCAGATTGCAGAGTGAAGAGAGCCTTTACTTTTTTTTCCTTTTGTCTTATTTCTCTGCATGCTGAAGTGTTATTCAGATTGGTTGGAGTTGTGAATACAGCCAAGTACTGATCTCAGCCTAGTTTCCAAGAAGAAAACCATCACCTGGTGTGTGCTGTTGCCATGGCATTTATAGTCTTTATAGTCTAGTTTGTTTATTTGCCCTGATAATTACCCCTCTGCTATATCTCCAGTGTCTCTGGAAAGATTTCATTGGGTCTTGTTTTGAAAGAAAAAAGATGGAAACATAGGCTGGCTTAATAAAATCAGGTAATAATATTTCTCATACTGGTATATTCTGACATACATCAATAAGCAATTTGAGGTCAGATTGTATGTTTTTTCATGTATTATTTATAGTTTCCATAAGTATATTTTCATACAAGAGCTTTGATTTTGATGTTACTTCATGTTGGAAGTGAAGTCCCATTTTTACACCTGTTGCTGTTCTCATTAATCCTTTGTTCTTTACAGATTAGTAGCTATTAAGGATCCATAATGATGTTATGTGGATGGTAAGACTCCTTTAGCGATTGTGACATATTAAAAGCTGTTTGGTTATGTGTTCTGAAGTACTGTGTATACTGTTTACAATTAGAGCCAATTGGCTTGCTCCTCCTCACTAGGAGGAGGTCGATCTACGGCTCAACAAAGTCCCATGTTTGGGTCGCCCATGATTCTTGTATTTAGTGATTGTATCCACATGATTGAATGTACTTTACTTGTCAGTAAAATACAATGTGATTTTTATTTAAAGTCTGTTGGTGTAAATCTAACTGTTTGTAGCTGCGCTGCTTTAACCAGCCTACCCTGGAGCCTATTTGTAGATTATTATTCACTTGAATATGGAGCTTAAAAAACAAAAATGGATTGTGGAAGAGAGTATTTTAATTTGGAAATCAAATGTTGCTGTGTACTGAATGCAGTTAAATGCATGTACACACATGTATTCATATAGCAGAAGAAGCACCAGAAGGTACCAGAGTATTATCTGACTGTAGGCCTCATGGGCCTGTTACAATCACCAATCAAAAAATATAGAGGAACATTCTTGTTTTTTTTATTGGCATCAATTAAATCATGTTCCTGTGCCAAGCCATTCAAAGCCTCATAAAACCAGTGTTAACATGATTAGCAAATGACAACTAATTCATCCTTATCTGCTCCAGACAACCTCCTCACTTTGCTGAGTCAAACAAGGAGACTCATCACATATTTTAGCATGTCAGTCTGTTACACAGAGAGTGAGTAGTGTAGCAAACTAATCTATTCTGCTTCCGTGGAAAATGATGCAGGACATAATTCACTCGGATGGCGTCCTGCCTCGCTGGGGTTGACTAATGTTTTTTTCCTTGAATGCTGAATCAAAGGAAACAAACTGGGGGCGCGAGTGAACTAAAGATGGCCCTTTGCCAAGCACACCAAAAGCCAAATTTTTTTCTCCTCATCCTGTGTTGACTCCCACTCCATTCTGATACTGATTTGTTGTTGGTGTTATTGTGGTATATTTCATCCACAGTTGTTGACTTGACATTACAGAGACAGACACAGACAAACATACACAAGCCTTAGTGCTATTAACTCAGAAGAAGACAGACAGGGCCTCTTTTATTGATAAATGTCCTCCTTCGCGTCACAGAGTTGATACTGAGTTTTGATGCTTTTCCCCATCAGGGTTGTCGCCTTCCAGCTAAAAACATCCACAAGTGATGAACAGCAGATGTAAATCAGGACTCCATTCCTGATGTCAAGTCATGTTCATCCAAAAAATATGCAATTATCCTCTTCACTATCTGTGCCCCATTATCATAATTGTATTTGTGGCTCTTCCTACTGTAATAACTTGGCACAGGTGCAGGAATGATTAACATGCTGCAGGTTTAGACTAAGACGATTGAGCAGAGGATGGAGTTACAACAGTAAGAGTGTTTGCAGTACATTTTAATAACTTTATAACAATTTCATAACACAATTACAATCTGCTCACACTAGTATTGTGTGTAAAATGGTGATAAATGAGAGACAGAGCAGGGAAAAAACAAATTACTGACCGACCAAAAATCATTTTATTGTATCCAATCAAAGCAAAAGAACACTCAAAACAAAACCTGTTAATCATAGATTCAAAACATGGCAAAAAAATAAAATAAGGTAATTTTACTCTCACAACTGGAGAGCAAAGAGTTATTGAAGCTGTAAGAAAAGTTGACCTGACTTTTTCAAACTGCCTGTCTGCGGGAACTCTGGAAATGAAATCCTGTTCATCTTTACTGTTAATGTTTGCTCTTAAGTAATACACACAATGCATTTTGGTGATTATGAGTGATGAGCTGTAAAATCAAACGGATCATTTACAGTGTAGAAACTCTTCTTCCAGACCTTTTTTTATGCCTTCTTAGAGGTTTGTTTTAAATTTCTGTTGTACTGTCTCAATTTCTCTCTGCGTGTGGGTACAGACATTAAAACATTCACGATTTTATTATCTGGGGTTAAAATTGAGAGGTTTTTATAGTCTTGGGAAATCTCTGCAGTAGCATTCCTGTTGATGTTTCCCACCGTCCCAGAGCAGCCCTAATCCTGGCTCAGCACAGCGCTGACTCCACCCCACAGTAATACTGACACAAACAGGGTATTTTCACCCAGGGCTTTAATGATGAGTGACTGCAGGTGGTGAGGTCTGTTCCTGGCTGCTGCGCTTCAAGAGATGACAATATATTTGATAGGATTTAGCAACCTATCTAATAGTCTTGAACAGTGAATGCCAGGTTAGGAAGAGATTAGACTGTGGACTGCCCCCCTTTTTAGCTGCTGACCAATCAGGGAGCGTCATGCTATGGCTCCACTGTACTGGCCTATTTTATTACAAGGATTTATGAGTGGGCAGTCATTCTGACCCTGTGTCTCTCCCTGTCTGTTTCATGTGAATTTGTACTCTCTGGATGTTTGCTTGCCATATTCATGTGAATGATGACTGAGTATCAAATCACCAAGAAGTAGAAGTGTGGATGGAAGTCTGACATGACAAAAAAAACCCAGAAGCAGTCTGTGTCACAGCCGAGCACACTAAAGAAGCACTGTCTCTTGTGTCTTTCTTATCCTCCTGAAATTACCATGGAGATTTAAAACTGACCACATGCCAGCCATGGTTACATAAAGGTTTGAAGGCCTTTGTATTCTCTGCTGCTCTCCTTTAACATCTATTGTGGGTCTTTGAGCTCTCTGTGTGAACTTTGGCTAATATGCTGGGCTTTTTAGATTAGAATCAGAAAAATTTAAGTCTCTGCAGCTGCAGCATGCTGGGAGTATTGACCTTCAGTTGATGTATAAGTGAAATATGCTTGTTACAGCAGAAGGCCATCCTATTAGTGATTTCTGTGCTTCATTCTGTTTCAGTATGCTTATGTCCATCACACTGCCCTCTCTTTTTGTCTCTTGTGTCTACCTCTTTCAACCCCTCCTTGCTAATAAAGAACATGAGCTGAGTAGGTACAGATTAATCCCTGTCCTCTAAACATTCAGGAACAAGTTATACCCCCTCTCTACCCTTTGGCAGTGCCAAGCCAGGATCACTCTCAGGAGGGAGAGGAGCAACTAAAGAGGAGGAGGAGAGGCATGGCCCAGTAGGTTCTCTGTGCACACTGAGAGTTTTCTTTGGGGACAAAGCTGCTGCTGTCTGGTCCTGGAGTGCAAGAGATGGGAAGTCCTGCTAGCTTCTCCAGCGCTACTCCACCAAAGGAAAATGGCCACAGCAGGCCAACTCACAGTAGGATGGTGCAAACAAGGTGCAGCGTCTCCACGGGGAAGGGCTACTGTAGAAGGAGGAGGCTAAGGCAGCTACTTCAGGTTATGTCCAGGTCATTCTCCTATTGTCCAAAAACACTTTTCTATAGAAGTAATTTACATTGGAAAATATATTTTGAAAAATTTAAATATGTTTAGAAATGCACTTCTGAACATGAAACACAATAAACTTTTAGCACTATTTAGAATGTATAATAATATTCAGTCAATATTTGTTACACAGTGGCAATGACAATGGATTAAATGGCTGTTTGTACAATGAAAGATGTCACTCATGATAACAAACTGTGTTTTCAGCTTGTCTGCTACAGTAGTCTTAAGTTACATATTGAAGAAGTCAGTGCCTGCCCAAGTTCATGATGGGATTTTTTTTCAATAGTTTACCAATACCACTATTTTCCAAACTATATGCCTGCATCAACAACAGACGTAGCTACTTGAATGCAGCGTAAACAAGATTTAAACACAATGAGATACTATTATTATAAACAGTTGATGTGATCCAGCAGATCCAGAGCACCATTAGCATTATTTTGTCTCTGTACACCCGACGAAGCCAAGTCTAACATTTACTCTTCTTTTAGCTGTTTTGGTATTATTTTCTTTATTGCAGCAGCAGTGGAAGCAATGAGTTTGTGAGCTCAAGAGACTCAAAGCAGTCTCAAGGTCTGGAGGATGAAGCTGTCTCTGGGCCTAGTGGTGCAGGACGAGATGCTGCTGTACTGTCTGCTGGACGGCAGCAGGAAGAACAGTTTGTATGTGGAGTGGCTGAAGTCTTTAATGATCCTGTTGGTCTTCTTCTTGCACCCCTAGGCGTAAAGGTTCCACATGGAGGGCCTGGTGATGTGCTAAGCAGTCTTCACCACCCTCTGTAGAGCCTTATGGTTCAGGGCAGTGCAGCTACTATACCAGGTGGAGATGCAGCTCAGGATACTCTTTGTGGTTCACATGTAGAGGCTGCAGATTATCCTGGAGTCCATGTTGAACCTTTGCAGCCAAAGTAGGAAGAAGAGCTTCTGTCTGGCTGTCTGTAATGGTGTCTGTGTGCTGAGCCCAGAGTATCCTGAAGCTGCTGCCACTCTTTACTGTAGTCCCATGATGAAGAGAGGTGTGAGGGATTCCTGTAGACCATGGTCTTTTCCTTTGTTTTGCTGAGGGAGCCATCTCAAAGGGATCAATAAAGTCAAGTCTAAGTCTAAGTCTAAGTCTATTGAGTTTGAGGTTGCTGTCCTGGCTCTAAGATCTTAGGGCTCCGACCTCCTCTCTGTAGGCCCTTTCATCATCACTGGTGATCAAGCTGATGATAGTCATGTTGTCAATAAACTTAATGGTGGTGTTCAAGCTGTGGGTGGGTTCGCAGTCATACATAAACACAGAGTAAAGAAGAGGCTTAGCACACAGCCTTGAGGGGTGCCAGTGTTGCCAATCTGCCTACAGCCTGGGGTCTGCCCCTCAGGACAGATTGAGGAATGTCCATATAGTAATCCTCAGTACGTCATTGAAATTTATGTTGCCAAAGACTATGCCTGTGATGTAATAATACTGTTGTCATGAAATATACTCTGAAATGCTAAAGCAGTGATGTAGTGCTTGTAGTCTTCTGATTGGTCAGACCACGGATGAGAGGCCTGTGTCATCTGTCTATTCAGCTTGAGTTTGTGCCTATAGGAAGGCAGAAGAAACTGATCTGATATTCCAAAAGAGATCTGATATTCCTTGTTCTTCAAAAAAAATTAATATCACCTGAATAGCTACTTTTTTTTCCTACAGAGAGTATTTGGCATACAATACTAATAGATGCATATATTCTGTGGGAGAGAGTATTGTTGTATTAACATTATTCATATAATGTAAAATATACAGTATAATACTCTATATTTGTTCTAACCATGTGGTTGATATATACCCATAATATTAATCGGATTATCTCAAATTGGATTTTTCTATGCGAATCTGATTAATTTCTCTCTCAGGTTGATGTCCTTGTGAGTAGAGAACACTTGGTGGTGCTGCTGAGAGGTGTCATATGATCCTCCTGGGAGAGCCATCGCAACATGTGGGCATCCTTCGGAGTGCTGTTATACCCCAGTGTTGGTGTATAATATGTGCACTCTCTGGAGAGTATTCTTTCCTCAGCACTAAGAAGATCACTTTATCTTTTATTAAGATATCACAGTAGGAAGAGATCCCAGAGAAAAAAGTCTGGGAAAGGTCAGGTGCCTGGGAGGGACAGGAAAAAAAAAGACAATTTTTCATCCATGATTGATGATGAGCCGCCCGCAAAGCTCCACAGCTCACTGTGTGAAACAAATACAGAGAGGTCACACACATATGAGGATGAGTGTGAACAAGTCTCCTTCACTCCTATGGACCATCACAAAGTAACACACACACACCACAAGAACATGCACAAACTCATAGACATGGGTTTTACCCAAATCCAGAGGCATCAGACAGTAGATAAACTGTTAGTGAATGTAACTATTAAGTACATCTGGTGCTTGAGGACTAATTAAGGATACCACTGCTATAAAAAGCAAATTTTAAGTTGGTATGGCATGGGTTTAATGAGCACATGCTGCTGCCATGAACATAAAATGCATTGATTATTCCTGATATCCCAGGTCGGGAATAATCAAATCATTTTATGTTCATGGCAGCAGCCTGCAGAGCTAAGATTGGGATTAGAAGAGGTTAGGTTTAAGGTCAGTAGGTTTAACATGAGTGAGTCTGAATATGTTTATTCAACCACCAGTCAGCAGCAGGATTTTACATATCAGCACATCATAGAAATGAATGCCACCTACAGAAACTTAAATCTGCTGGGAATAGATATTGTACTGATGAGTATTAGAGTATTAGGCAATTTGTTTATGCAAGGGCAAGAACCGCCAAAAAATGCTGCTAAAAATGAAATGTATAACCTTCTGTGTATGCTGATTTTTACTGTCGACATAAATGTAGTGGAGTAAAAAGTACAACGACAGTTTCCAAAATGTAGTGGAGCATAAAGTATAAGAAAATGTACTTCTATAACTGCCTATTGGCTCAGTATAGCAAGCGTTTAGCCATTTTGTGACATGCCAAACATGCTTACCCACACTTACCTGCAATTGTGTGGTCCTGCTTGGCTGCAGGGTCAAACAGATATGGACGCTATCTTCAGTCAAGCAATGTCTTGGTTATGGTCTCAACTGCTCAACACATTGTCCATGCTAGAAACTACAGTGTCATTTTAAAAATGTTTCACCATGATTTTTATTTAAATGGCAGGAATGTCATGATGACATCCAAAAAAACGGCAGTGCATGCAGACAAACTCTAAAACTTTACTATATTTTAGTTTTAAAATGCTAAGGGCTAAGCTAACACTTCTTGGATCTAGGCCTATTCCACTATCCAGCCTTCTTCTGGCTAATGTGCAGTTGCAGGAAAATAAAATGGACTCGGCCCAGTTCAACAACAAGAAATAAGAGACAGTTGCGCACAGCTACCTGCAGGGCAGAGTTCATCTCTGGATGTACTTTCTTCCTTCTTCCTCATTTCACACTGCATCTCTGACTAATCCGGTGACACTAAATATTGTCATGCTTTAACATGTACCAGGTCCTGTTGGGGAATTCTTGGAGGAATTTGACATCTTCCTATCAAACATCCCTGAAGATGCCCCGCCCCCACCAGCTTTTCTATCCTCCTTTGCTGTCTCACTCTTCTCACAGAGGCCTTCGAGTACTGTTTCACCACTAATCTTTGTGTAACCTTTCTTCATGTTTGTGACCTCTTCATTGCCATCTCTCTATCATTCAAAACCTTCTAAACATACTGTTCATCTCCACTGCCAACTTCACTCCTTGTCCTATCAGCTATACAATTTACAGATTACCTGACAGCACTGACCTTGAATGATCTCACCTTCCTTCTCACACATGTCCTCGACTCTGCCACAGACACTTCACGGACACTGTGCTGTGTCCTCTTCTCTGGACTCTCTCTGTCCTCTCACCTCTCAGCAGGCTTACCCCGCCCGACTCTGGCTGACATCTCCCAGTGGATGTCTGCACGCCACCTGAAGTTCAGTCTTGACGAGACCAATCTGCTCTTCCTTCCAGGGCAGAACTCTTCCATTCACCTCTCTATTTTGGACTGCAAGAACGCCGCGTGTGACACTGGATCACCAGCTGTCATCCGCTGCTTCAGGGGAATATTGCCATCATTCAACAAAACAACAACTGTTTGCTGTCCTGACTCCACAATGGTGGAACAAGCTCCCCATTGACATCAGGTCAGCAGAAACTCACACCCTCAGTCGCCAACTGAAAACTCATCTATTCAGACTGTACCTTGGCCCACGAGGAGAAAAAAACAAACTGAAGCAAAATCAAGTGAGGAGGACAGGGGTGGGTGGACTGTGTTTCCATCAGTGATGCTTGGTGCTCAAATTTAGTCAAAGCTGATGGACAATCTTTCCCATATGACATGTTTTTAATAAGATAACTATATCAAGAGAATTCCACTTTATTTTTAGAAAAATAGAACATTTTACAAATACACAAAATGGCTGTCAGCTGCACTCATCACAGCTAAGGCTCTTTCCCCAACCACGACTCACCCTAAACTCACTACAGGTATAACCTGGAGGATGTTTTGGTTACTGGTTACAAACACAACATTCAAAGTTGACCCTCCTACACGGTTCAAAGCCTCTGATGGTCCCACATGCTTACCATCTGGTTTCTGGTTGGTTGTTATGAGTCCTGCCCCAAACAACCTGCACTGTTACTGGCTGAGAGCTACACATCACTGTGGAAAGGTTTACGCCCAGAAACGCAGCAAAATAATACAATCCAGGCAGAGGACAGAGTTACTGTGAATATAGACACCACCACACACAGGGTCATACGTGATGATAGAGAGAGAATATTTTGTATGAGTCAATAGATTGTTCTTTAGGAAAATGCTGCGTCTTTAACTACACAAATGACAAAACTTAAGCCTTAAATGCATTTTTATTCAAAATGATACACAAACAATCTATTGCAACTCTTAACATGTTAGAACCTTAATACAGCCGAGTTATTCTGTCAGAGCAGCAACATACATGAAACTGCGGAATCACGAGAGTTATAGAGTGACAAAAACAGAGGTAAACTGAGGCTGTGGCAGAGTGAGTTACCCAGTGACATGTCATGTACATTAACAATCAGACCTTTTGAAAAGAAGTCTTTCATAAAATGTGAATAGCTATGCACTCAGGTAGATGCTGCAGAGATCTGTGGCAGCGAGTCAAGAGCTGAGCAAGTCAATCAACTGTCAGTAAGCCACAGTGCGTCTCATGGCCAGTTGTATTACATTGTTGCCTATTTCAACAGCTTCAACTGTACAAATCCGCTCTGCTTGTGAGCCTTTGTGTTTTTGATGGATCCACAACATGGATGTTTTTACGGTCAATAGGATACACCAGACTGATGATTTTTCCACTTGTCTCAGGCCATTCACATTTAGTACATCTTAATTCATAGTTAGAGACAATTAAGACAAGCACTTTGCAAACTGGATCATTCACACAACTCAAACATCCTCAAAGAATAATTTATACAATTTGCATGGTAGATAAAAGAGACATGTTTATTCCTATGCGTCATCTACTAGCTGAGACATACAAAGCCGCAAGGTTCTGAAGTAAAACATCCTGCACAAAAATCATGTTGATGGATCTAAATTTAACTCTCCTTGCATGGGATTTACAATTATGCCCTTCACACACTAATAAGACTGTTAAAGTATTGACATCATAACAAGCCTCCAATTTCAAGCTGCCCATGACAATTGCTGTGATAAATGTTTCGGTATAAACTTATGCAGAATAAATTAGTCATAAACAGCTTGTTTCCTGCTGAGTGCTTATTTGCATTGAGTAGACAGCAAATTATTAAACTAACCCTTCAGGAACTGAACTACTTATCAGAGCAATTGAGGGAGAGAAACGCGGCCACTAAGGGTGTCTAGCGTCCATCCATCTGACTCTTGTGACCATTCTTCAGCTGTGTTTGATTATTCAATGTCGCAGCTGTGGTTGCAAAATGTCCACATGTGTACTTCACCTGTCTGGCCACAATTAAATGGTAGTGTTAACAAGTTGAGCTGATTATACATATTCATGAGACACTATGTTTCTTGCTCCACTGATCTCTCTCTCACCTGGACAGAGGAAGTGGTGCTGTGAGGATTACATTCTTTGGACTTCTCCAGCACCTTTAACACCATCCAGCCACTGCTCCTTCAGGGACAAACTGACAGAGATGGGAGTAGGATCACACCTGGTGGCATGGATTACAGACTACCTGACTGGCAGACCTCAGTATGTGTGAATGGGGGACTGCAGGTCCGACACTGTGGCAAGCAGCACGGTCCTGTTCACCATGTACACGTCCGACTTTCAGTACAACTCGGAGCTCTGCCATGTACAGAAGTTTGTGGACAACACAGCCATCGTGGGTTGTATCAGGAGTGGACAGGAGGATGAGTACAGAGAACTGATCAAGGACTTCGTCACATGGTGTGACTCCAACCACCTGCTCCTTCAACACCACCAAGACCAGGGAGATGGTGGTGGACTTTAGGAGACCCAGGCCGCACCCAGAGCCGGTCATCATCAATGGGGACTGTGTGGAGGTGGTACACACCTACAAATACCTGGGAATGCAGCTGGATGATAAACTGGACTGGACTGCCAACACAGATGCTCTGTGCAGGAAAGGACAGAGCCGCCTGTACTTCCTCAGAAGGCTGGCGTCCTTCAACATCTGCAAGAAGCTGCTACAGATCTTCTACCAGTCTGTGGTAGCGAGCGCCCTCCTGTACGCAGTAGTGTGCTGGGGGGGCAGCCTTAAGAAGAAGGAACACAGCACTGCCTGGCCTGGACAAACTGGTCAGGAAGGCAGGCTCTGTCGTTGGCACAGAACTGGACAGCCTGACATCTGTGGCAGAGCGACGGACGCTGAACAGACTCCTGTCCATCATAGACAATCCAAGTCATCCTCTGCACAGCGCCATCTCCAGGCAGAGGAGCAGCTTCAGTGACAGACTGTTGTCACTGTCCTACTCCACGGACAGACTGAGGAGATCGTTCCTCCACCATGCCATACGGCTCTTTAACACCTCTCAGGGAGAGCGATAAAACCAAACACAGAGCTACTACACACACTCAGACCACGCACCTTGGACACACACGCACTTTATCACACACACACATACCTATATGTTGGACTCAAGTGTGTACAAACCGCCTGTTGCACAACTGTATGTTACACACTGTCATTTTGCACAACTGCACCATAGAGCCAGAACTGCCAGATGTTTTATTTTATATTGTTATTTTATATTGTATTTTTATCTCCTATTTTATTAAACTTTTTGCATCTTTTCTGAAACTATCTATCTATCTATCTATGTACAGTGGGGAAAATAAGTATTTGATACACTGATTTTGCCGAAGTTTTCCCACTTACAAATAATGAAGAGGTCTGTAATTTGCATTGTAGGTACACTTCAACTGTGAGACACAGAATCTAAAAAAAAAAAACAGAAAATCACATTGTATGATGACATGTCATTGTATGACATGAAATAATTAATTAGCATTTTAATGCATGAAATAAGTATTTGATAACCTACCAACCAGCAAGAATTCTGGCTCTCACAGACCTGTTAGTTCGTCTTTAAGAAGCCCTCCTATCCTCCACTCGTTACATTGTATTAATTTCACCTGTTTGAACTCGTTACCTGTATAAAAGACACATGTCCACACACTCAATCAATCAGACTCCAACCTCTCCACCATGGGCAAGACCAAAGAGCTGTCTAAGGACACCAGGGACAAAATTGTAGACCTGCACAAGGCTTGGGATGGGCTACAGGACAACAGGCAAGCAGCTTGGTGAGAAGGCAACAACTGTTGGCGCAATTATTAGAAAATGGAAGAATCCCAAGATGATAATATCAGTCTCCCTCGGACTGGGGCTCCATGCAAGATCTTGCCTCAGGGAGTATTAATGATCATGAGAAAGGTGAGGAATCAGCCCAGAACTACACGGGAGGACCTGATCAATGACCTGCAGAGAGCTCAGGGACCACAGTCTCAAAGGCTACCATCAGTAACACACTATGCCGTCATGGATTAAAACCCTGCAGTGCGCAAGGTCTCCCTGCTCAAGCCAGCACATGTCCAGGCCCGTCTGAAGTTTGCCAATGACCATCTGGATGATCCAGAGGAGGCATGGGAGAAGGTCATGTGGTCAGATGAGACCAAAATAGAACTTTTTGGTATAAACTCCACTCACCGTGTTTGGAGGAAGAAGAAGGATGAGTACCATCCCAAGAACACCATCCCAACTGTGAAGCATGGGGGTGGAAACATCATGCTTTGGGGTGCTTTTCTGCAAAGGGGACAGGACGACTGAACTGTATTGAGGAGAGGATGGATGGGGCCATGTATTGTGAGATTTTGGGCAACAACCTCCTTCCCTCAGTAAGAGAATTGAAGATGGGTCGTGGCTGGGTCTCCCAGCATGACAATGACCTGAAACATACAGCCAGGGAAACTAAGGAGTGGATCCGTAAGAAGCATTTCAACGTCCTGGAGTGGCCTAGCCAGTCTCCAGACCTGAACCCAATAGAAAATCTTTGGAGGGAGCTGAAACTACTGTGTTGCCCAGCGACAGCCCTGAAACCTGAAAGATCTAGAGAAGATCTGTATGGAGGAATGGGCCAAAATCCCTGCTGCAGTGTGTGCAAACCTGGTCAAGAACTACAGGAAACGTTTGACCTCTGTAATTGTAAATAAAGGTTTCTGTACCAAATATTAAGTTAGATTTTTCTATTGTATCAAATACTTATTTCATGCAATAAAATGCAAATTAATTATTTAAAAATCATACAATGTGATTTTCTGGATTTTTTTTTTTAGATTCTGTCTCTCACAGTTGAAGTGTACATATGATGAAAATTACAGACCTCTCCATTCTTTGTAAGTGGGAAAACTTGCAAAATTGGCGGGGTATCAAATACTTATTATTTTCCCCACTGTATGTGTAGGATGAGTGATGTGCCTGTCACTGGTCCTAAAACAGAGGCTTGATCATCAATAAACTCAGAAGCATGGAAGTACAGCTTCTCCCTCTAGTCATTGTAAGAGGCTATAAATGGGTGTGCTGTACACTATATGTAGATCTTATTTACATCTGAACAGCTGAACACAGGGGATTAGTGAAGCACATAAAGTACTTTTCATCTTAGCCTCAACTGAAGTGTCCAGAGGTTTCTTTTATCTGCATCTGCTTATGCATTTTCTTTTATGGCCTTTTGTGTTTGAAGGTTCAGTATGTGGGAAAATGTATAAATGAATTGAATCAAATTAGTTTAAATGACAAATTAAGCAGATGTGCTGTAAGTATAACTTCAAAGTAACTCTAATTAAGTCAATGTATAATGTTGTCACATTTTTCAATTTACTGCAACAAAACCATAAAGAGACAAAAAAGAGAGAAAATCTTCTAAGGGACTTTAAAAAAATAGATTGACAGGAGGAAGGCTGCTTGTGTTTTATTTCATTTAATAAAAAAGGGGTCCCCCCTTCCTTTCTATAGACCATCCTCCTTGGCTTCAGAAAAGATTGTACTACCCTGTCTGCAGTATCTCATTATATTTTATTCATGGAAAAAACATGACTAAATGGTGATTATAATAACCACTCTCTATTTTTGAATAAAAGGCTGATGAATAAATGATTAATACAGCCATTGAATAAGTGAACCAGGAACAGAAACCAGCTCTGAAGGTGCTGATGGACTTGGCCACGTAATATGGAGACATTTGAACAGTAGTTAACACTGTGAAATAAGAAGAGACATTCGTGTTACACCTAATAATACAGTCAGGTCAGCAGCTGTGAGTCTGTACTTAGGGATTGTGGTGCTTCGGATAACATCAGCATGGCAACCTGCTCAAAATTACAACGCTAACATGCTGAAGTTTAGGTGACAATATTGATACTATGTTCATCATCTTACTTTTGTGTGTTAGCAGGCTAAAATTTAGTGATTAGAAATAAACTATGAGTACAGCTTAGACTGATGGGAATCTTACAGCCACAGCCCTGGACAGATACAGATTTCATCTTGGTGATGGTGCAAGATGAAAAAAGGGAGGATATCATCAAAGACAGTATAATTCATCCTCATGGGAACATGGAGGTCTGTGCAAATTTCACTGCAGTTTATCCATTGCAATAGTTGTTGAGATATTTAAGTCTGGACGTGTGATGGAGCAACTTCACAAACAGACCATCACTGCTATCCATGAGCCATGCTGCTAGGATGGATAAAAATAAAGACTACTTATGTCAGATGATGCTGTAGCAGTTACATTTAACACTGAACTTTACTGTAGTTCTGCTTTTTGTAATGATGCAGGCAAAGTGATGACAGGAGACTCGAGATAATGATGTGCTCTCTGGGGAGATAATGTTTCACCATTAATAACTAAAGATTTATGTCTATTTTGTCTCTAAAAGCCAGCACTGTTCCCTAAATAACTATTGGTTGATTTTGTTGAGGAAACTGAAACTCAGACAGACAGGACTGTTGTCACCTGCATATGGCAAGACACCATTATGAATCATGGCACACATGTAAAACATCTTTTGGGTGGAAATACTTTAAGAATGAAATAAAATAGAAATTTGGGCTGACAAAATGTTAAGACACTTATCTGCTTTCTTGACTACTCTCCCTTCATTAAAAGAAAAAAAAATGTATAACACCCCCCCACTTCTATCATTTTCATCACCCTTAAAGAAATGTATATGTTGTTAGTCCTGGGGCTTGTTATGTGTAGACCACACAGTCGCCACTTACTTTAAAGTAAAGCATTCCTGTCTGTCATTGTAGCACCAAATGATTTACACAGAGCGATAACACTTCCTTCCTACACACACTGAATAACAGCCCTGATGACCCCACACACAGGTGGCCAAGGAACAAAAAGCCACTGATGACTTCTCCAGTTTGTGTGGCATCAGCACGTACTGCTGACTGTGAGAGAAAATACCACAATGAACAAGCTAAAAAAGATCTGTGACTGGGAAATGTAATGAATGCTTATTTTGGACCAAGCGACAGGTTGGCGTGGTCCGATGTTGAAGTTCATGGGTTTGTCCATTTTGCCACTTCCTGGTGAAAGAAAATTCCCTTGGGGCTTAGAGTGGGTGCTCTTATCTGGCTGGGCTGGAAGCAGAAGCAGGAAGTGACTTCACCCCCAAAGCGGAATTGATAACATACTTCCATGCATGCCAGCCTGTTGTACATTAGGCCTGGATACTCCTTGCTAATGAGCTGAGAATAGAACATGTTGTCATTTCTGTTTTGGGCTGAGGGAGGGGTGATTTGATCAGATAGTGCCTTAGTGCTTCTGACATCATTTTAAAAGAGAATAAAAGGGGAATTTGATGGAACAATGTTAGAAAACAAGGCTATGCCCATTCAAATAGCATAATTTTCCTGCCAACAAGAGTTTTTTTAAAACAACAAATTCTTATTTTAGCAGATAAGTCTGGCTGTTGCAGCTCATTCTCTTTTGTGTATTCACAAGAAATACAAGGGAATGATAGCAACAATGAATTGATCCTACCAATTAACCAACATATACCTAAATCTCATATTCAACTCTGTATATGCTGCTTTGAAGATTATTGTAACTCTTTCTGCCTCAGCCAGAAGCAACTTTAATGGCTGATAATGATAAAAATATAGTCTGATCCTCTTTCTTAGATCACCTGAGGAGTTCCTTCTTGTTGTTCCTAGTACTAGCAAGACAGCATGACAGGTTGGCAAATTCACTGTGAGCATGTTAGTGCTTTTTGTTTTAGCTTTTTAGTACTTTTTTCCCCTTGTAGTGCTGCTCTGTTTTAATAGTGAAAATGAAAGGTACAATGAGTAGTATTGTATAGACTCATACAAAAAACAACCGCTCTCAACCGCTCTCAATCATCATTTATTTATTAGGTAGTGACCAGGTACCAGATCATATGTATGGAGGACCACCAGAAGCTGGAGGAGTGGCCAAACTGACTGTTACATTTTAAAACCTTTAGGTTATTATATCAAATTTGTGTTAAACCACAGCTAAAAACAGTTACAAAAAAATGCATGGATGGGGATGGACTAACACATTTCCGATTTTAGTGTTTTGATGGGATTATTTACAATGTTTATTGTTATTTGCAATTTGATTTGCAAAATGGGAGGAAATTAAACATAGACCTGCAGCAAATTACAGTAACTGTGATATATGTCTACATAGCCCTGAGCATCAAATAAACAAGAGTGTAAAAGAATATATATTAAAATGTAACAATTTTCCTGGAAATGTAAATGAACCACCCCCTCACCCTGTTTAATAAAACATTAACAGTGTTTTAATCGACTGGCTTCGCTTGAATGAGGCTCTTCTGGTGTCACAGCTGATAAGGTGACGGTTAAGCCACAAGCCACAAGTGTTCTCAATGAAAACTAAACCTCTCTTTATCCACATAATATGATCTCTCTCACACACTCCCCATTGATAAAGCCTGGTTTAATACAGTGGGGAAAATAAGTATTTGATACACTGCCGATTTTGCAAGTTTTCCCACTTACAAAGAATGGAGAGGTCTGTAATTTTCATCGTAAGGTACACTTCAACTGAGAGAGACAGAATCTAAAAAAAAAAAATCCAGAAAATCACATTGTATGATTTTTAAATAATTCAATTTGTGTTTTATTGCATGAAATAAGTATTTGATCACCTACCAACCAGCAAGAATTCTGGCTCTCACAGACCTGTTAGTTCGTCTTTAAGAAGCCCTCCTATCCTCCACTCATTACTTGTATTAATTTCACCTGTTTGAACTCGTTACCTGTATAAAAGACACATGTCCACACACTCAATCAATCAGACTCCAACCTCTCCACCATGGGCAAGACCAAAGAGCTGTCTAAGGACACAAGGGACAAAATTGTAGACCTGCACAAGGCTTGGATGGGCTACAGGACAACAGGCAAGCAGCTTGGTGAGAAGGCAACAACTGTTGGCGCAATTATTAGAAAATAGAAGAAACTCAAGATGGCTGTCAATCTCCCTCGGACTGGGGCTCCATGCAAGATCTTTCGCCTCGTGGAGTATCAATGATCATGAGAAAGGTGAGGAATCAGCCCAGAACTACATGGGAGGACCTGATCAATGACCTGAAGAGAGCTGGGACCACAGTCTCAAAGGTTACCCTCAGTAACACACTACGCCGTCATGGATTAAAATCCATGGAAGAAGAAGGATGAGTACCATTTTGGGGAACAACCTCCTTCCCTCAGTAAGAGAATTGAAGATGGGTCGTGGCTGGGTCTCCCAGCATGACAATGACACGAAACACACAGCCAGGGAAACTAAGGAGTGGATCCGTAAGAAGCATTTCAACGTCCTGGAGTGGCCTAGCCAGTCTCCAGACCTGAACCTAATAGAAAATCTTTGGAGGGAGCTGAAACTACGTGTTGCCCAGCGACAGCCCTGAAACCTGAAAGATCTAGAGAAGATCTGTATGGAGGAGTGGGCCAAAATCCCTGCTGCAGTGTGTGCAAACCTGGTCAAGAACTACAGGAAACGTTTGACCTCTGTAATTGTAAAGAAAGGTTTCTGTACCAAATATTAGGTTTAATTTTTCTATTGTATCAAATACTTATTTAAAATGTATAATACTTATTTAAAAATCATACAATGTGATTTTCTGGATTTTTTTTTTTTGATTCTGTCTCTCACAGTTGAAGTGTACCTACGATGAAAATTACAGACCTCTCCATTCTTTGTAAGTGGGAAAACTCGCAAAATCGCCCCACTGTATATGACTTTCTGTGACAGCTAGTATCAGTCTGTCAGTTAGACAGAAAGGAGACTGAAACAACAGGACAGGGACGTAAAACCCACTGTGAAAATTCACCTTGAGATGAAAAGAAAAAGCTGGTACCTTACAAGATAATAAATGCCTAAGAGGTGTAGAAACCAAAAAAAGAGTTGTTGTTGTTGGACTGATGCTCGGTCTCTTTCAATCCCTACCCTGATCTGGGTGGCAGGAATCCAGTTATAATCTGTCTCTGCAGCAGGAATCATGCACCGGCACTCTAACCTTTGCCTCCATCTCAGGAGTGACTGCAATCTCCATGACAACCAAAATCTGA
The DNA here is from genome assembly GCA_023238725.1 of Scortum barcoo. Classification (NCBI taxonomy): domain Eukaryota; kingdom Metazoa; phylum Chordata; class Actinopteri; order Centrarchiformes; family Terapontidae; genus Scortum; species Scortum barcoo. Next base: position 25,615,121 of record CM041550.1, read on the forward strand.
ATAGCAAGAGCTTTATTGGAAGTGACACATTAATAAACTGTAGCCTCTAGAGGGATTGTAATCACACTTCAATTATTTTATTTATTTATTTTTTTGCTTCCGTCTTCCAAGCCTCCTTCCTCCACACCTCAATGTATTTGATATGTTAGTATAGTTTATTAGTAGTAAGATTACCCAGCTGCTCTATAGGTCAGTGTGATGAATTTTGATATTGGCAGCAGTGTAAAAAAACAGCTCTGAATCATTATCAGATACATTAATGACAATGAGAGGTGCTGACATACAGAGAAAATAACATAGTTGTCAATTAAGTGTTTATATGACATTTAAGCATATAAATGAAGAAATCTATGATATTTCATTTTTGATGTGTTTGAATCTGAAACCTTTTTTTTCTCAACATACACTGTGTAATACTTTTACTATCAGCTTTGCTTGGAGAAAGAACATTACATGGTTGTTTAGGTCTGTTTAACACACTGGGCATGAGACAAATGATGCTTTATCTATCAGCGAGCAAACAATTACAATGTTAGCTCGATAGCTTCAAGATACATGCTTTTCCCTTGGTCAGTGTTTCCAGATTTGAGTGGCAAAAATCATCCCAATAAAAGCCTACAATCTGTCCCATTGTTGAAAAAAGCAACCATAGGTGTCTGCCTCTGTATGTCAGCCCTGTGACTGACTGGCGACCTGTCCAGGGTGTACCCCGCCTCTTGCCCAGTGCCAGCTGGGATTGGCTCCAGCAGTCCTGTGACCCTGTTGATATGTGGTACAGATACTGAATAGAAGATAAATAATCACACCTATTGGCTCAGATCTTTGGTAATACTACATGCTTACTGTAACATTTTAACATATGTAAACTTGTTGGAATAATAATTTAAATAAGAAAAGGTTTAAAGATTGTAATAAACTGATACTGTATGGGTTGTTGGGGTGGATTTATTGGGGTATAGCCTAACATTTGGTTGGTAAATATTGTCACATTTCTAGAAGCAGGACAAATTATTGTGTTCTGCACAAATCAATAAGTTCAGTCATAATTAACTTAACATAATAATGCTGTTGAAAACAAAGGGGCCCTCCAAATCTTGGGGCCCTGACTAGTTAGCTCCAATATTCTCTTCTCCAGGATGCCCCTGCTGAACATGGACCTGTTAATCTGAGTGTTTTTGACTTATGAAATCTACTTCAAACATGAACCGGGCAGGCACTTTACTGAGATATTTTTAAGCTAGATAGATAACTGAATTGTGGGTTTTCACAGTGGAAAATAACAGCTGCTAATCTGACAGTTTTGTTCCAACCAATTCAAGTATGAAAAGTTTTTCAGATTTGAGAGTTGTTTTCATCCTGTGCTTGGGCTGCACCATGCATTTAGAACAAAACCAACTTTGAAGTATTGTCTTTATGTCACAAAATCTCTAAAGCTTTTCACTGATTTTTTATTATCTTTGAAGTCAACTCAATTCGCTTACTCCTACCTCTAGAGATACATTAGTGTCAAACCAGCTGCAGTAACATGCTCACTGACTCACAGACTCCTTGCTTAGTACTGTTCTGACCCAGTCTGAAGAGTTTATGAGCAACATTTATGCTCTTGACTTTTACAATCCTAAGAACAACGTGTCTGAGCATTGTGGTGAAGTATGAAAGAAATTTGTCTTGTTGAGTTCATGTTCAAACCACATGGGATGGATGAAGTCGCTTTATACTATTGTTTAGCTAACCTGACTTTTGTTGGATATATTCATTTAAACACACGTATGCATAAAAAAACCTCATGTCCTGTTTGCATGTCTCTGTTTCTCGCTTTCTTCTTATGTGTCCAACTCTGAGAAACCTTACACAAACTTTAGATCTGGCCATGGTACTTTGACGGTTGAGGCTACAATGAATAGCAACATTGTGTCTGAACAATACTTGACAAACATGGCAGTGGCATAAAAGCAGGAAGCTGGCATGGCAGGTTAAGGTAAACATCAGTGATGTTTCCCCTCCTCTGGGCTCCTGACATTGCAGCATTGTTCTCAGTGTACAAGCTGCAGCTCTGAGAAAAAGGACTTCTGTGCTGCACTTACTTTTCCTGAATTGTATGAGCATAATAGCAATAATAGCAGCCACTTCTCCAGAATAGGGCCTGCTATATAGAGACTGGTTCCCAGAGAATGGAGAATTGTGTCCTTTCTCATCTTGTGCTGGCAGCAGACACTCATTCACTGTATACCAAAGGAAGTAACATTATCGACATTCAATGTGCTATAAAGGATGGATGGATGGATCCTTGCAAAGTCGCTCATCGTGTCATGAATACATACAGTGAACATCACTAGGAAAAATGATTACTTTAAATGATTTCTTCCATTTTATTTAATTCTTGTATGTGTTGTGAGAATGGAGGTGCTCATATTGTAAACATTTTCATACAATGTCCAAGACTCTCATGGCGTTTGTGCAGCACACACCTTATTGAATCCATGAGAATACACATCAACCTGAAATTATGTCTACCTCTTACTTACACATCCTTCCTCAAATGCATATACACTACAATACACGTGACACATTCTGCTCTAGGTGGGACAGGCGGTCCAGGATAGAGTCACATTTTATATGTAATTTTAGCAAGTACTGTACATGAAATGTGCAACCTCCCACTATATTGTAGTGTATATGCATTTGAGGAAGGATGTGTAAGTAAGAGGTAGAAATAATTTCAGGTTGATGTGTATTCTCATGGATTCAATAAGGCCACACAATTAGCAAATACCACCAGTTTTGCCTAGAATTTCCTCTAGAGAGCGTATTCACAAATCGCACAGATAGAATTCACATAAAACATGAGGATGGCTGTGGAAAGAGAGTAAGGGCAGAAAAACTGCTTTGAAAGCTATTGTGTGTCAGAGAAGAGGCCTGTAACAAAACGAAGAGTAGAGCTCTGCTAGCTGCTTTGTGAGGACAGTGAGGAGGTCAGGACAGTTAGAATGCTAATATGCTTAAATTTACAGTGCTAATATGCTTAAATTTACAGTGTTAACATGCTGATGTTTAGCAGCTATTATGTTTACAATGTTTACCATCCTACTTTAGCATGATAACATACAAACATGCCAATCATCACAGAATGGAAGAGCAGAGGCTGATAAAGAATTTCATTAGTATTCGGGCATAAACCTAAGTATTGGACAGAGTCAAATGTTGGCCTGCTGGTGGTGATACAATAAAAAGTCATTACAATTTGACAGATGTTATCATCCAGATGGGGTAAATCAGGGGCAACATTTTAAAGAACTGAAGAAGTCCAAGTTTAACAAACTGAACATTCATGTTAACATTGTCATTGTGATCAGTTTTAGCACTAATGAGGTCTTTTTCGAATGTGTGAAACATCTTCAGGAGCCTAAAGCAAGTCTAGTTGCCCTTGACTTAACTCCTCTAGATACATAATCACATAGATGACTGATGATGAATGAATGATGAATCTTCACAGACACAAATATCAACCTCACTGTGGCACTAGATGAAAAGTCAGAGAATAACCAAGTTATTACAAATACAAATACAAGGGACTGTGAAGGTCTCTGAAAAAATGTACTGGCTATCCATTAAGTAGTTGTTGAAATATTTCAAACTGGACCAAAGTGGTGGACCAACCAGCAGACCTTATTGCCATCCCTGGATCTCCACCCTGCAGCCACGCTCTTTCTGTTGCCCTAAACTGTTTAAGGACAGCCATGCCATAAGCTGTCTGCCTTCTTTGTTATCTTGTCAGTGTTTTCTGCTCTGTCTCGCTCAGCAAGTGTGAATCATGGCCACTATATTTATGACAGTGTCAGTCTTCCAACTCTACCCTGTCTGGACTGTGTAATTTAACATGACAAAAGCGCAAAAAAATGCCACACAGTGTAAATGTTTGCAAGAAGAGTCTTGACAGTCAAGAACTGTCAGATTCTTTTCCTAAGGAAATGTTGCAAAATTGATGAAAAGGCATGAAAATAATATTTTACCCACAATAATTGAGAATTAAAAGCAGTGGGTAGAGCAACATATTAGCCTCTTATCCATAGTCTTAACCTTCCAAACACATGAACACCTCTCAGATATGAATGGTGGAGACAGGCATGTACAGCACTGATCTGGTAAAATGCAATTCTGATACAATAAAAGTGACCATTCAATGAAAACTCTTTGAACTTTTGACTGAACGCATTTTTTATGCTGACTGTTTTGGCTGCAAAAACATTGGTTTCATTTCAGAGCAGAGACACCTCGGTCTCTTCATTTAACCTGCGTAAACTGCTCCCTGTGCTTCGATAAATGGGTCAGTCCAGCAGCCACGCAGCGCACAGGAGAGCTCTGAAATGGTTTGCTCCACAGGAGAGACCTTATATCAAACTCCCACAGTGAGACAGCCTCTTAAACCAACATGGGACAGACATAAAAGAAAAAAACAGAAAAAACAAAAAAACAAAACAATCACAAAATGACAACAAGATATTAACCCAATGTCTTTTATATTTGTTCTTCTACCCCCAGCCTTTGAAAACACTGTATGAAGCAGATTCTTTCAGTGTAATATCTCTCCATTTTCTCTCAAGCTTGACAGAACAATTACTTCATAAAAATACTGAGAGCAAAAGGATACACTTCCTCGTAGCTGTATGAAAATTACAGATGTCCCCAATGCATAAATATACCAACAGGTATATCCCTGAATAACAGGAGTCTATACCTCTGTTGATATAGATGACAATGCAGGAATGTGTGTGTGTGTGTGTGTGTGCCTGCATGGCACAGGTGACACATTAGAGGAAACATCTGAATAAATGAAGGAAGAAACACAAGAAATTGAGATACTTTCAAACAAGCGTACATTATCTGCTTACTGACTGTATGATGGGTGCCTCTCATTAACCATCACCTATATGAACACAGCTGTTTCTAACAAACAAGCAGACTGAGTAATACCTTATTCAACAGTCCTGATGCATTCTGCATTCATGTTGACTAAGGCCATCTTCCCGGTTGAACTACTACTTTTCCTACTGGTGAGCTCTGTTGCGCTCTCTGCTGCAGCAGATAAATGGAGCTAGCAGCTCATACACGTCTGGTTCTGAATCTCTGTTGTGGCTGTCAAAGAAGATGAGAGAGGTTTGGGTGTGGTCTGGGTGTGTGTCCAGGTCTGGGGTAAGAATTTGTGAGAGGGTGTGTGTTCAAGCTAAAAGATCAGATACAGATCTGAGTACAACAGGCAATATCAGACCAGGCACTAGCAGCATTCATAAGTACTATATGTCTCATCTATAGGTTAGAATCCATTTAGTCTGGTATTCAGAACAGCTCAGGCTACAAAACATAAAAATAACATGACAATAATTTTGAAATTATTATTTACCAAGTTATCTCCCACACATCATCTCTCCCCTCTGGAATCACAGGCAGCACAAATGCTGCAATACTGTGAACATAGCATGACACATCGAGCAGACAGAACACAAGCCTCGCACTGAAGTTGGTCTTCTAGACATCTGGTGAACAGCTGATTGCTCAGTAATCTGTGTATCAGGGTTGTGTTTCTGTGAGCTTGTTTTTTAGATTCTCTGTCCTCCAATGGTCACCAACTGTTAAATGCAGATGTAACAAATGAGATTATTTCCAGAGAAAAAAGGATTAGCTTTTGTTTTCAGCATGAAAATCAGTGCACATTGGTATAACCAAAACTCAGACTCTCATTATACTCATTATAGTCATTTTGAATTGTGGTACAGATAGTATTTTATTATTTCCATTAATAATGTCAAATATAAACTTTGGCTTCTTTTCTGTTTTAATGGTACACATCTCACTTTGGAATAAAACCTTTGACACGCATATGTTTCATTTGGGCATTTTGTCCTTTGACTTTGTCTAAGGTGGTGAGTATGTACAGGAGCAGCTGAAATGTGTTTTAAATGTTAAATGTGTTTATAGTGCTGAACAATTTAATCAGAAGCTATGGTAAGCTTTGTGCAGAACAGAGTCAGTCACTACCTTTACTGTGAGCTAGCAAGTTACAATCAGTTTAATCCATCTCGATTGATGGGAAATAATTTGGTAACATACTATTAAAAAAAAGTAGGTGGAGGAAGGTGAGAGCATTTGTCACTGCCAGACTCAAATATATGGCTATTTCCTGGAAAAAATAACCTCCCAGTCCAGACCTGGGAAACACCAAACTACCAAGCTAAAAAAAATCAGTACAAAGAAATATTTTCTTTTAGCCAGAAATATTCCTGTGTTGTGAAAGTAACCCCCAAAGGAAAATCATGTCAATCATGACATGCAACACTAGCTAGCAAGATTCAATTTATCACACAGTACTAGATGTACTAGTAAGCCTTTTCCATACAAGGGACAGCGTGCAGGCTGAAGATCTTTTTTTGGGAGCAGTAGTGCAACCATGGTGTGTACTAAAAGTGAAAAAAGAAAAGAAAAAAAAATTGGTACAAAAAATAGTCAAAATTATTTTTGCCAGAACTGTTCTTGTGCTGCTGGAGAGGGTTGAGCCTCAATCCAGAGAGAGGACAGGCATCAATATGAAATGTTGCCAGTGGCCATCAACAATTAAAATTTTCAATACATGTCACTTTCATGTGACAGGGTGTGTTTTATTCCACATCTACTGCAAAATATCATTGAATCCCAGACAAGGGGAAAACGCACTTGAGCAGAGTATTTGCATGAAAAGTGTTGTTCAATCAGACAAGTCATTGACCTTTGGAGAGGAAACCAAACAACTCAGATGACAATGTAGTTCCCCTGGCAACCAACAAAACAGAAAGCATCCCTGCACTCTTTTTGATTAGCAATTGAACAGAATATGGAGGGGAAAGGAATGACTGAGATTTCAAAAAGAGAGACAGGAAGTGCTCTAGGCTCAGACAATTCTCTTGATTGGTCTGCTGCACATTGTGTTTCGAAATACAATAATGGGAATGGCGTGGAGTACGTGTGTCTGTATGATGCATATAAATGCTCAAACATTTTATTGTTTTGATATACTTCAGCTCAAAACTCATCCTTCCTCATTCCTCACTAAAATAGCTACACCGGTATCATCTTTTCAATATCACAGGGTCTGAATGTGGCTGTCTTCAGCATGATAATCAAGTATGGTAACACATCATAGTCGCCATGGAAATAAGGTCTATATTCATATTCCATCCATCACGGAGATCACAAGTGTCTGGCAGAGTGTAAGGTACTATAGACAACACCCAAGTGCCACACTTCCATCAAGTCTTTATTTTATTTTATTTTTAAATCCCCTCATAGCAATAGCATTTGGCTCTTAGCTACACTTCCCCTGCAGCTTCTGCTAACATTAGAGCCTTGGGATTAGCAGAGGTGCTAGACAGGAGCCAAAAACAAATCCTCTCACACACCTAGCTGTCTCTTTTCTTCCTGTCATTATCAAACACATCCAGAGTGCTAGCCTGGCCTTCAGGATATTGTGCTCTTATGCAGTAGCATTCACTGTGGCACTGCAGCCGGGTAAGAGCACCTTATTACCGGTGTGAGGTTTGTTGAAAGGTGTTGCACCAGCTATATGAGATCAAATGAGGGACTGTCTTGTTATTGCATCCAAACCTGTGAGGCCGAGTTGTTTGAATGTTTTTGGATCTTGTTGTCCTCCCAGAATCAAGACAGAACAAGATTTAGGTTAGATTAATAGACCTGAGGATCTGAGGGTGGGGGAGAAACACGAGTGAAGATGATTACAAGGGCTTATGACTGACAGGGACCCTAAAAGCTTGTTAGAACCTTTAGTCATTTTTTCTTGTTTTTGGCAAAAAGTAAATATCCAGAGAACTCCTTTACTACAAGACTACTATACAGATGCAAGCCCACAAAGGTTGAGGTATTTAAAGGTTTGAAATGGTGGATTGGGTTCAGGAGGTGTGGTTACAGTAATTTTGCAAGGTTGGGATGACCTGTGGTGGGGGCCTGATGTGACATCTTTTCATGGGGCCCAAAGTCCCTGGCAGCGTCCCTGTCTGAAGGACATAGGTTCATCTGAAAGTGTTTGTCAGGTTGTCTAACAGCATCTGACAGCCTCTCAGCCCACACATTTTGGACAGGGGAATTGAAATCTCTGTGTCTGACAATTTTCAACTTTTCTCTCAAGCACACTTTTTACTACTGCTGTCATCTCCAGTGTGTTCTAACAAGTGCAACACCTGAGAGACTGTCCAAAAGTGTGCACTGTTGTCACCTTTTTATGATACATAGCACCTTTCCCCTTTATTTTATGGCATTACCCGACCTTCAGATGTGACTTGTTGTCCATCCACGTTTAACCTGTTAATTTTAAGCATACTGAAGCCTTTTGTGGTTTAAGGAGTGTAAGAGACATTGGCTCTATAAAAGAAAAGACAGCAAGCTAGCTAGGCTCTCCAGAATTTGAATACAACCTTTATCAATCAAAACTGACAATGGACAGAAAAGTCTTCCATTAGAAATGTACAGGAAAAAAATAAGAGACATTAATAAATTATACATAGTATAAGTATACAGTATACAAACAACACAATATGAATGACTAAAAATCCAACCTTCCTCTACATAATGTTGTGTTGTTAAATTAGATATGATGGGTAATTTAAAAACTAATAGGTACATGTCATACTGTTGTTTTGGATGCTCACTTTCCCATAAACCTTAGACCATCATGGATTGAACATCCTGGCTGTGGTCGCCCTGTGTTTAGACAAGTCTTTCATAGCAGAGGGACAGAGGAGTCTGAATGCTGCAGAAGTTTTTACGTGCCACAAATCGGTGGCACCACGGTACTGTGGTGGAAAATCCTTTATCTATGTTATGTTTGAATTTATGTAAAATGACTTCTTCTTCAACTAACTGTATGCTAAAAGGTTTTTATTTTATTTTATTTTATTTTTTCCCCCAAAAGACAGTTGAGTTGCTTTTTCGAGTCTGTGTGTGTCTGCAGGTTTTCACTTCAATCTCAAAGTAGCCTCAACCAACAGCAACAAGTAAGGGCACACTGTATCTTGCCTGTGAGCTGACACCTGGGGCAAAAATACCCAATCCCACTCAGTGCTGCTCAATAACCTCTTTATTCTGAGCACTGGCTGCTGACATCTCAGATTTTTCATTATTGTTTTGGTTTTGCGATTGGAATAATGCTGGTGTTGTGCTCATTAATGCCAGTATCACTGGATGTAAAAACAACTGGAGCAGCAGTGGGAACTGCCATTTTATTTCACTTCATCTGTTCATCTGTTCATTCTGTACATGTTATCTGTTTTCTGGTTTGAAGGACTGTTGTTTTATTTAGTTTTGCCTTTAACTAAATCTTTGCAAGTGACTGCTCCAACATCTTTTTCAGCTGACGTAAGCTGCAGTAGTGGTTGCAAGGAGCCAGTTATGTCTTTAAATTCACATACTGAAATCTACACACCTGCATCAGTCCCATCCATACTGTGCTTGTCTGTTCTTTGGCTCTGGTACAAGAACATTACATCCTGATTTTTATGGTCATGCTATATCATTTAAAATATGCAATTATAAGCATTTGAGTCTTAAAGCACTCTGTGAAAAGCATACAAAGCGTGATTGGTTGGTTGCCTCTCCAGCCACAAGAAATAGCTATCAATGATGACAACACCAGCCTAACTTAAATTGAGATGTTTGAAATCAAGCTAGAGATGAGATTAAGAAGGGAAATGTCATCTAGCTGTGCCAGAGCCACGAAAACAGGAACTGAAGATTTGTGGGGCTGAGCCAGCTGCGAGTAAAACACCGCCACAGAGTTGTTCTGGCAAACTGTGTTAGCAGACTCTGGCCTTTAACAAGTGCAGCAGACACAGAGCAACATAGGTTTTCATCTGCAGTTGTGTTTCTGTCCAGCTGATGAATTTTGCTTCACTCTCCTGTTAGCTCTTTTTTGGTCTCCACCAACTCCTTAGGGAAATATCTGGCTATTTATCTGTCTGCTGCTTGGCAGGTAATATACAACATGTTCATCAGAGTTTTTAGGGGGGCTGAAACAGCTGGACATTAGGATGAGGAAGAGCAGAATAGAGTGAACGACACTAAAAGAATTTCTCTGAGGTTCATCTTTACCAGTGACTTCTTTTTTCATTACATAAGAAATGTGATCCATTATTTTAAAGATGTATCAAGTTGCATATCTTTAAATTACCGTTACTAACTGAAAATGATGTTGACTGGTTATAGGGGAGCACCTCACAGTTATGTCATGTGGTTTGATCCTCTTTTCCTTCTGTCCAACCCTGCCAAACCCCAAATTGTTCCCAATGTAATAGATAATCTGTTCGCTTTAGACATCATCTGTCAAATCAATAGAAAATAAATCCTGCTCCCAAACAGAAATGAGCTAACATGATCACAGTGTCCGGCTGAATAATGCAGCGAAAACAAAATCTGATTACCAAGTTTTAGAGCCACAGAACCCGGTAAAGATATCTGTCAGTTTTCATCTGTAAACTGATGAAAAATTCAGGAGACAAAGGCAGGTCATCATGTCATTGCATATCAAGTTAGAAACAAAGATGCCTCCTGTAAAACCACACAGACGATATGATGAACACAGGGAGTGTGCAGTGCCAGATGGGAGGGGTTTACCACATCTATAAATGTGTTCTTATTCAGTCAGTCAGTGTCTTAGCAATCACAGAAAAAAAATGCACTTTTAAACATTTCTGCTCTTTAAATGTCCTGATATTTGCACAGTGCAACCATTCGTCACTCCAAAGATGTGAAAAAGTAAAGAACTGCACGCAGGTAGAATTTGACCTCGGTCTGGAAGATAGATTTTCTGTAGCATCTGATGGAAAAGTCTGATCTTTATAAACTCCCCTGCTACATCGTGGCATTTACTCAGCATTGACACTTGATCTTCATAATGTGTCCATGATGAGGTCACAGCAACCTCTGGCAGACGTGTGTCTGCTGCAGCACTGACTGGAAGCGGAAAACGCCTCTGTTGCACTGCCTGTCGCACCACATCTGAGTCTCCTACTAAACACACGATGTGGTGTAGCTCTGCATTAACAATGCACAGCCCATGACAGCCAGCCCACATTGACCCAGCCATGTGCTCTATAGGGACATGCATGTGGGAATATCCATAGTGGTTTAACCTGAAGATCCCTCTGCAAGCTTCTGCCGTAGATTCTGTAGGTTTCTCAGATACAGTAAATCAGGAGATGTTATTTTTCTCTCAGCTGAAGTGCATAAGAGACTGTTATCTAACCTTTATTTTATCAGGCGGTTCCAGGGAGAATGAGAGTCTCTCATCCAAGGCACAGAGTAAAATAGAGTTCACAGCTCTTTCTATGATGATAGATAACAAGAACTACACAGTGTTAAAGGTTTTTGCTGTTTGGCTGTGGTGTGGATGAGAATTGCTGACATATCATTGGATTACCACAGACTACTGGTCTTTTGACTAGCCCGATGACTACAATTTTCACCGTGCATGAGTTTAATCATGCACTCAAGTCACATAAAAGGTAGAGCAGGGAGGATTTAGCATCAAGTGTTCCACAGCAGTGGTATTTTCTGGGTATGATCTGGTGTAATCACCAGCCAACTTCAATGGAAAAAGTGTATGCATTCAGAATGTGCATTTTACTGGCAATTTAGTGAAAAGGTATTCCCACAGATCTGATCTAATTTATTACACACCATCCTACAATAAATATTTTCATACAGAGTAGACCACTTTAGTTATTATTATCACTGTAGAAAACACATTGCCCATCTATTATACTATGGAAGAGTTATAGTTGACAAATACATTAATAACACTTACAATCATATTAGAATGTGTTATAAATCATCTATTGAATATTTAAATACAGCACAGATGCTGAATATTTAAGTATAGTATAGTATGTTGAAGGAAATGAATTTGGTATAAACAAAAGGATCATCATCAGGATCAAAATATGAATGTACTTTGTTTTAAAAGAACGGGTTTGGTGAGGTCAATTTTATGGGTGGTTTAATAATGAAAAGATCTAAATGTGTATGTTAAGAGAAGAAAAGTTTCAATGTACAGTGGGTTATTGACATGTATACTAAACTAATGATGAATATGAACACGGTACAGAGGATTATGCTGGATATCATTTATTAAGCATAGATCTTCATGCTCCCATTTGAGATCTGGTATTTTACAACTTAAGGCCACATTTACTAAGAAAATAATGTGCAAATGTGCATTGTGGTTTTCACTGAGTTTGCAGCTGAAGTCTGCGTGTGTTCAGCGTCTGATTTAATAAGACAGCAGCTCATTAATCAGTGAGCACCTGCCACTGAACCTCCAGACGCACTGTGACGGTAAAGGAGAGCTCATACACTCGCTTCAGAGGGAGACGGGGGACAGAGCGGTAGCTTCAGAAGTTCAGAGAGGAGCAGGTGGAGGTGGAGATAAATACTGAGGTAAATGCAGCCAAACAAATGCTTAAATCTTTTAACAAACAAAGAAAGTTTTGTTGCATCCTGTAGTGATGTTTAAATTCAAGTTTGATGAATACAAAAATTTCGACTGCTGGTGTTATGGTAATCAGAAAGTGTATTCATTAATAAAAGCCTTATTACTTGTTTATATAAGAATCAGTTTTAGAGACTTCAGAGGCAGAACATTTCACACTAAAACTGTCACAAATTATATGACCTCTGTAAATCCAGGGGAATATATGAATGGATATCCAATGAGGAGAGTGATACACCTTTGAGTCACTCACGCAAAGTGTGACTCCAGCTTGGTGTGTCTGCTTGATATATCAGCAAATGTGCTTAGAACCTGTTCCTAAAAGAAAGGGGAGTAAAGCTTCCTCCTGTTTTTAAGCAGGGCAGTTTTTAAGTCTGGAGAAAAAGTGGATCTGGATTTCCTTTTGTTTTCCATTGTTCTTTTTACTGGATACCAAGATAACAACAGAAACTGGAATTTCTAAACATGAACAAAGCCCACGATTAGTGACTTGACTGAGCTGGTTTTTCACTTTGGAACATACTTGAGCAAAGCCTGGGAGACGCAGAAAGAAGCCCTTGATCTGGATAAAAATGAAATATTGGAAACTATTTAGTAGTTAAAGTAATAGTAGTAATAGCAGTTGTAACACAAAGAGAAATACTTGTGTGTATACCGGATTAAAGCCATAAAACTCACACAACACTTTATTAATCATGAGGCATAATAGCAGCAGACTTTGCCAACTCCATTAAGGCCCACTCTGGAGAACATATATAACAGTGGACTGTGCTGCATTTATGATAGCAATACTTATTCACATTAAAAAAATCTAAGACTTGAAATCCTCTCAACAACTCTTGACCTCCATGTACTGTATTTTGCAGCTACTGGGATGAGGGTCAATTATTACATACTAATTGAACTACAACCAAATGTTGTCGTCAGTGAGCTCAAGTGCTGTTTGGAGTGTGATCAGACTGAGAGTAACAGAATAAAAATGTCTTCGCCTGCAGGGCAGTGGCAAGAATTTAGTAGTCACACGTCTGAGTCCACACAAAGGCCCCACCAACCCCTCAGACAATTCTGACCACACCACTATAAATTTTGTTTGTCAATGTGAAGGAAAAAATGCTGTTTTAACAGTGTTCCTCACTGTCTGGGTTGATTTAGTCTGTTGATCAGCTCCTGGAGCTACAGTGACACACAGCTCATGGAGGTTTGTCATGAGAAGTTACGAGTCGTCTATGTTTGTCCTTCTCACTGCTCCTGTGGCCCGACATGAACAGACTGACTTTTTCACAGCCAGCAGCTATCATGTGGAGAGTGTGTGGCTTAAGCTCAGACCTCGCTGTTTTCCCTCCTGAACTAAAGGGTCTATCCTCCTGCTGTGACAGCTAAATGATCCATCTCTCCTCATCGCTCTCTGTTTCCCTATAAAGTCACATATTAACATTCTCACTGTTAAAAATCAGATTTCTTAAGGGGCTATATCACCTGTGTGATAGGTGTTTCATTTATATCTTCATGTCATATCATCATATCAGGTTGGTTCACCCAAATTACATAAAGAAAAACAAACTGCAAAAGAACAAAACCATATGATAGAAATCCTACTTCAAGGGTTGATCTCAATAAAAACAGATCTCAGATCTCTGTTGGCTGATAATTGTGAAAATATTGTGATAAACTGTACAAAGAAAGTTACATTGCTGTTGAGATATTAGGATATTATTGGGATATTAGCATGGTTTGAGGAGCAAAACAAAATTCAATTGGCCTTCGTTGTTTCAGTGTAACCAACCAACTTTCCAGGTGTTCAAATCCTCAGCGCATAAAGGTGAAAGTATTTGCAAATTAGATGACAATTAAAGCAAGAAAGTAGGTTTAGGCAGATTTGGGATAAGTGACCCTTTTAAACCACAGTGATCCAAATGTAATAAAAGGGCAGTACCACCTCCAAAACTCCAGAGAGAGGACCCTTAAATCATTTAACACATTAAATGGATTTAAATTGAACAAAAAAATACATTTACATTTTAATGCTTTCAAAGCATGATATGGCTCCATTAAGCTATGCAATGTGTTTAATATAATCACTACATTAAAGGACTGTGTAAGGGCCACTCACGGTACCAAAAGAAACTGAATTTTCACAATGCTACAGATTCCAGATCCCTACAACATCAGTTCTACTGACCTGACATGTCATCTATCACCACAAAAAGGTTTTAATTTGAATGTGTTTAAAACTTTGTTAAATCAGCCTCAGCTGTGCTCTCTGGTTTGTTTTCAGTAAATGGTGAACGTGGTAAATATTACACCTGACACTGTGAGAGTTTTAGCATGTTGATGTTAGCATAGCTGCTAGTGTGGCTGCACAATCTTAGTCTAGGTGATTTATTCATATGAAAATGTTGCTATTAAATAATCTGCTTATTTTACTGCCTTCAGTGTATCTCGCCTTCCTTACACTTCATTGTGTCTCCTCCTCGTCTCTGTTTTTCTTTTCTCTCCTCCACAGATATCTCTCTCTGCAGGGTCAGAGCCCCAACATCTGCCCTGCATGGGCCTGACAGATGTGACCGTCAGACAGGGTGAGCAGAAACCAAGCAGTTTACTGGGGGTGAAATGAAGGGTTATGGGACTACAGGAGAGATATCAACAGCATATACAATATATATTGACAAGATTAATATTAAAAGCAAATCCAAACTTGAGTTCCCACAATGGTTTGGATGATATAACTGTCAGTCATTTCATACTGTAATACATCCAATGAAAACTGCAACACATAGTTCCTGACTGAACATGACTGACAGTTTATTGGACCAATAGAAAAGCAGCATGGCAGCAACACACAGAATCATTATATGATCAGACTCACATAACCTGGAAAGCTCAAAGAAAAATGGAGAGATGCAAACTAAAAACAAGGATTGCAAATTAAAAGATAGGCAGACCAGAAAAACACCCCTCATGTTTTTCACATTGTAGCTCTTTGTTGTATTTTACAATAATAATCATTTTAGATTGAAGTTTTTGTTGGATGGTTTGGCGTTCCACATTTCTTAAATGAACCTTATATACATCGAACAATTATACAAGGAGCCTCTGCACAAAGTACTTTCACATAAAAAATTTCGAGAGTTTTTAAAGTGCTGTATATTTCCAGCCCTTTGCACTGAAACACTACATGGAAAACTTACAGGGTTTGTCCACATATAAATGCTAATGCTAAATACCATAAGTGTCAAATAATACTCTGATTGATAGAATAGGCCTGATTGTGAACAGTATGAGTCTGATTGCACGAGTAAACAGACATGGGATCCCCCACCAGCAATTACAGCTAGTCTAGCCCCAATGTGTAACTCCCTTTTTTCAGCCAGAATTACCATGTGAATAGTCTGTAATGGTGATCTATTTCATTTCATGAGTAATACTAAACTCAATTGCTCTTGATTTGCAGTGATTTCATCTGAGGCTGAAGGTCAGTGCTGACAATATCGGCAAGACTTTCTACAAAAAGCCGGCAAGGACAATTGACCTATTTAAATATACTTATGTGTCATGAGTCATTGTGTATCACTGTGGTTTGCAATACTAATTTGGATAAAGGCCTTTCTGAAGTGGCAATACCTTGTAAAAGGTGTACTTCTTTCACTACACAAATGGAATCCTATTTTATGTTCTGGATCTGTGAGACTTGAAACTTTTCACTTTTCAAAATCTCCCTCATTTACGCTTTACAGGACAATGGTTTTTTAACTAAAATATCGCTAATCCTTGTCCTCCTATTGTCCAAACACAGTAGTCCATAGAAAAGATGAGTTGATGAAACTGTTAGCAGACCCACCTGAGTTTCCTTAGTTAAGCTCCAGATTCAAACACACAAACAGAGAAATCAGCATGCACAGAAAGAATTATGCCCTCACACTCACCCATAGAGACAAACAACAATCAGAAAAAAAAAAAAAACACTGGCTGTAGTGGTTTAAATCATGTCAGGGCGAAAGGACATGGGCGTCACGCTCAGCTGAAAAAAAATGATTAAAGTATGCATATATAACCCTAACCCCATGAGTAGAAGCACTACTCTTACTGAAGCAGACGGGAGAAGACGGAATGAGAAATCTGCCAGGGAGGCAGCGGAGAGATCAGACTAGGCTGAGAATGGACTTTCAGCATGTGAAATTAGCTTCCCCGCTGTAAGTTACAGCCCCTCTGCTGAAGAGAACATAAATATTTCCCCGTACTTTAGTGCCCCTGGGTTAAAACCTTGCGAGCGCAGAGCACAACAGGGATATACATTATAGCTTTTGTCAGACCATAAAAAACATGTTTCTTGATGCTTTAGCTGTGATTATTAGACAAGCCAGAGGGCGGTGAGAACAGTGGGGTGGTTTTTGCTCTTCAAAAAAACCCCAATATGTCTCCACAGACGTGATAATGGTACATGTCAACAGAGGTTAGCAGCAGAGGATGACTCCAGAGTGTACTCTACACTTAATGTACATGTAATTAAATGAGGCAAGTTCTGGCAGCAGAATATTTTTGCTGACATAGCTGCAGCTCAGATGTGTGAAACATAAGTCAAAATATTCCTCGTGATGTACAGCCAAAAGGATAGAATGTCAATGTTTTTTCTTTTCTTTTTTTTCCTGATGAGGGTTATGGAAATGCTCAACAAAAACAAGTAAGGCACAGAGATAGAAAGCCTCATCTATTTCTTTGCAGCAGCCTTTAATGTTCTTGATGCTTTGTGGAGAGCAGTGTTTGTGTTGTTGGGGAATTACAGGCTGCAAAGGATGCTCTCAAGTTGAAGATAATATGGAGTTTCTTTCAGAGACACACAAAGTAAAAAGGTCATCTGCTAATCAGAAACCTGTTAGCTGACAGATGTACGACAGCGCTGTTGACAAAGGAGACACTGTGGGGATGTGTGTTTCTCACTGCGTTTCTGTGTGTACTCTTTCCTGCAGCAGCTGTTTGCAGATATGTAAACTAGCCTTTACATTAAGATCATCAAGCAATGTATGCAAAGTTCTGTCAGTCAAAGACTGACATTTTAAATTTTTATTGCATTTTAAAGCAGCTACATGTGTAGTAGTTTCAAACTTGGCAGGGAAAAAAAGATTATCAGGCAATGTTGTGTATAATAAGTTGTGTATGTTGAACAGCACCTGTAGCAAACATGCATTCAGCGGTCCCTAAGAGTCACTGCAATCACACATGGGACCGAAAAAAAAAGGCCTGGTATGAGGTCAGTGAAGGAAAGCAGCCATATGAGGAACAGCTTTTCTCCAGATGAACTATTATCAAGTATTTATGGTGTCAGCGAGGGCCTCACATCTCAGACAGGTGGTGACAAATCGCTCACACAATAACCCCTACTCCCCTTCTTCCGCTGAACCAAACGAGGGAGCCATTAGAAGGGAAACAAAGCATTTAACCTCAAGGAAAACACACAAACAGACAAAGGCCTGCACTATCAGAGGAAACCTGCACAAACACAGGTGGTGTGTTTAAGTCTGGCCACACATATAAACCCCTCTCTGTACATGACTACACACACACACACACAGCCAAAGAAAATCTATTTTCAACTTCATTTTAGTTTTATATGGCATCTTAACATTTCAGTTTTCTTAAACCTGCAGGCTAGGTTTTTATGTTTTATCTCACAAACCACAAATAATAATAATAATATTAGATCTGTTGCCTCTTTAATGCATCACTAGGTATCCCTTGGTATAGAGGATTCAAGGATTCAAGGATTCAAGCATTGTCATTCCAACACAAGTTAAACATGGGATGGAACGAGATTAGCTACCCTGGTCCCGGTGCAAGCCCAAATAAGAATAAGTATAAAAAGTAGAATAAGTATAAAAAAAAAAGTAGAATAGTACAAAATAAACAAGATAGAATAAGCAAAGCAAAAATGAGCTAGTGCGAAAATGAGTGGATAAATATAAATAAACAGAATAAACAGTGGCAGCAGGGGCTACAGGGGTCCTCCAGAGTTCAACAGTCTCACAGCTTCCGGGAAGAAGCTGTTCCTCAGTCTGGTGGTCCTGCTCTTAATGCTGATAACAAGGGTTGTTACACTGACATGTTGTTCACCATTAACAGTTGTCAAAGTTGTGTTTCGAATGATGTTTCCTTTCCTTTCATGCGTTTATACAGTAAAACCAACAAAGGCAGCAGACCACAGAAGACAATGTCATTCAGATACACTTTAGTACGCTTTGCACAGAATATCTTTGAGATAGTTATTTCAGAAGCCACTTGCCTTCATCTAAGTGATCCATGGTACTTCTCCACTGCACGTCTAAGAGACCAGCTCTCACTCATACTGTGTGAGTGACACCTGTGACATATTTTTTTACCTTCAATTTTCTTACACAAGTCTTCACTGCTGTATAGTGCTGTATAGTTAAGATGTCTTTATATGTTGGAAAAACATGGCCAGAAGACATAAATCGGTAAGCAATTATTGGCAAGTATTTGGCAAGGCTAATTAGCTGCAAATCACCATACTGTATTGTGTAGGACACATGGTTTGCTATTGCTACCACTTTATCTTTTGATTATTACAAAATATTGCTGCTGCAGCAGCCTAAAGCATCAGTTATCACATTACCAGATGTCTTTTCCTCTGACAAATATGCCAGGTTGACACCCCAGTATGCTGTGTCAGTGACACAGTATTAAAACATATTCGTACATGACCACATGAGAACTGACTTTAAATTGGATGAGTTGTTAAGCTGGCCTGTTTTTGCCATGCAGACACACATGCACTTACTCCCCTTAACACCACACACATACTGGCCTGAGGGGATCCCGCCTTCCTTCCTCCATCCAGCCTGGCCCACCCTGCGCCTGACTCTGGACAAGACACACCTGCTTCCACTCAGCCGAAGCCCCTTTGAAGTGAACATGTGGAGGTCTCTTTCTACAGGGCCTAGGGCTGCTTTGCCCCAATTTCCCACTGTATACACAGATTATCTGTGCCTGGGTAATGCAAACAGAGGGATCATCTAAATGTATGTGAACGCCCTTAATGGCCCCTGCCAATTGGTCCTGGAACAGGGCCGTTGGATCTGTGAAGGCTGCAGTTAAGATTTATACTGTAGCTATTCATCAAAGGGATTACACAGGTCTGCAGGCGTTGTTCCACAACTCAGGAGTTATTAGTATGGGAGTCATACATACTTATGATGTATATATATCATCCCTTTCTTTTGGATTTGGATTGAGCTGCGTCTTCTTATGTATAAGCTAAACTTGAAACTATTTCAACTCGTTGAGAAGTTTGGATATTTTTTGTAATCAGTGAAGATTTCCTTGAATGAATATTTGAGAGGGCGTTCTATTCTGCTTTGCACCGCTGTTGACATTGTGTAGATTAAGTTAAGGCAGCAGTAGTACTGCAAATATTGGCCATGCAAGCTATTCAAACTGAAATCTCAGTCATTCATATGTCAAATAGCACATTAAAGCAGAAGTCCAAACTGAAACCACTGATTCGGCTGGTTTTGACAATCCAATGCACAAATATGTGCCTGTTAAATGATTTCTTACTATACAGAGACTTGGATCCAATTCATTCACATAACCAAGAACCCCTAAATGTCACTCCAAATGAAAGACAACCACAACACAGTGTGGGATGCAGTTAATGAGTTTAAAAGTACGACAGCATCTGTTATGAGCCTCTATGAGTCAGACTGACAGGTACGGCCAGAAAATCCACAGTCATTGAAAACAAGCTGCTTCCCACAGATGTTGCTGACAGATGACAGTTGCTGGGCATCGTCAAACCTGTCAAGAAGAAAGGAGAGCTCCCGCTTTGCACCTGATAGAGCACACAAAGGCTTTCGCAGCAGGCCCGGGAATTCAGTTCAGGCCCTGAGAAGCCAGAGAAAGCCACCTGGAGTGACAGCACAGCCGAAAAAACTCCTTCTCAGTACGATAACTTTACCATGAAATCAACACACTCTCAGGCAGCACTTTGTTAATGAGGATTCGGTGCATCCATTGGGTGTTTGTGAGTACTCACTGACGGCAGATGCCTGCCTCACCCACTAACCCTCTTTAAAACAAATCATTATTTTCAGGGATGTTCCCCTCAGCAAATGATTCCCATGATACGCGTCCGTCAGCCGCTCACCTTGATGACAGATCAAGAATCATTCAGGTGTGCAGCTGCAGCTACGTAAGAAGCCAATCTGTAATGGGAAAATATATGATTTACATCTGGCCTGACAAAAATTACAGCTGAGCTTCAACCAGCATCCCTCAGCTTGGTGCAGACGCTCGTGTCTCAGATGATCTGCAGATGATGTCAGGACCTGTGCACGGAATCGCTGCAGACTCTTGACAAATTGCCGTCTTTCATTTTATTGGTGTTTGACCTTGAAACTGATGTGGGATCTCTACGTATTATGAGAGGGCATAGATTATGAGCCAATGTGTTTTCAATACAGCCCAGATCCGTTCGTGCTAGCTGTTTCACAAGCATTTTGAAGTGGTTATTCAGGGAGTGCCATAAGTGAGAGGGACATGGATCGCCTTTCCAAAAGCCTTCTTAAGGGCAGACAGGGCATTCTTAAAATCATTTACAATATATCCAATACTGCACAGTAATAGAATCTAAACCAGACTGGCAGCCATGGCTTAAAGCTTTCGTAATGTGTAATTGTCTCCAACTGGAAACATCTTGTTTTCCATTGTAATATGGGATATACGGTACTGTAAAAGAGTGCTATGACTGCAAACCAGGGTTGTGATATCTGCACTGACAAAGGTTACCAAAATAGACACAGACCATAAAGGAATGTCATAAAAAAATCTCCAACTTCAATTTATATCAAAGGCCTATAAAAATAAAATTTATAAGTTTGTTTTAAGTTCTGTTTTAATGATGGATACAGGCAACATTTCTGGATTTAAATTAAAATTTTCTAAGAGGACACATAATTCAGAAATTTAACTATGCCCACTGTCCTAAATCATCCCTAAAGGCAAAGATACTAATGCAAGTTATCCTTATAAACTATTGTGTTATCCGACCTGTGTTAAAGAGAGAGAAAAAAACAGATTTAAAATGTGTTCTAAGGCTCTGAGGCTACAGTGTTAGGTTTTAGAACCAGGCAGGAGAGAAAGGACCCACATGCAGGACACGACTCACGGCAAGGATGGTGTTGAAGGTTTTAATAATTAACCAAAAGGTATCTCAAAATTAAAGATCCAAAACAGAGGTGATCCGTGGCTCTCAAAAAACAAGTCTAACCCAAAATCACATTAACAAAAAACTCACTCGTGGGTGGCAAGGTCATGAAGTGTGGACCATGAAACACTAGAAGATGACACGAACATAGATCATGAATCACTAGGACATGACACGATACGGGCAAAATGAGGCAACGATCTGGCAACAAGACAAGGGAAGACAAGGACTATATAAGCACATGGGGTAATAGGAAACAGGTGAACACAATCAGGGCGGGGCAGACAATCAGACAAGCAGGAAACACAATGGCAGGAAGTAAGGGGACCTGAAACATGAGGGAGAGTTGATTTCAAAATAAAACATGACACGCCAGAACAAGGAAACCAGAAACACGATGACAGACAACTGAACAGAACTTAACATGACAGACATGGAACTTAACATGACAGACATGGAAACCTGACATGACAAGACATAACCTGACATGAAAAAACACAAGGAGCACAAGACACCAGAAAACACAACAGGACACTGAGTGAACATAACATACAGTCCTTATTTTAAGTGAAAAAGGCACAGTTTACCTGTAAGTCTCCAGAATTATAGTACACATGTACTGACTCTTGTCAGTAAGTAGTCATTCCCAAGTCCTGATTGTTCAAAGGGAGCTGATCACTCACTGTCATTCTTGCTCACTTGGCATTATTGCAGCTTTTTTTGTAGGTTTCTGTAAGAAAAGCCTTACACTGACTTAAAGTAACTGAAATTTACATAAAAGTAATCTTATTTGTCTTAAGTGCTCTTGTTTTGAAAATCAGTGAGCATCCGTTCCAGCTCCTTTCTCCTCTCTCTACCATGTGCACCAGCTGGCCTCGAAAAACCCCTGATTACTGATACCAACCTGATTAGCCCGCTGATTAGCTGATTAGTTACATAGTCTTGCTTTAAATGAACCTTTTAAGACATGGTCATTTTTGGCTGGAGAATACTGTTCACTGACAATCATCAGACATTTCCTTTTAGTTTCCCTTACCTTTCACTGAGTTTTTTCCTGCTTTGTTATAGTTAAAAAGGTCTTCAAGGATTTCCTTTTTCCTTTGTTGATTAAATAAAACTAAATTAAAGTGTTTCACTTTATCTAATTAATTAGCAAACATTATTCTGTTACACAATGGCAAACATGTATGCCTGTGTCTAATAATCCACACAAACATCAAACGCAATAATCCCATGCAGGACAATGAAATTCTCTTGGGATTATGGATCTACTTTTTTAGAACAACAAAAAAAAAAGATTATAGATATTGTCATCCAAGTAACAAAAATTACAATGTGTGCTATTTTAGAAGGTACAAAAATAAACAATAAAAGTATTGTATGATGTTGATTTTGCAACCAACCCACCACTGACTTCTTGCTTTTATGATGGATTACAGCCTCACGCACAACTCAGCCCCTTCAGCATACACATGGGTATGCCATTTCCCTAATCCAACTTATATCAAAAGGCACAATTTATTATCCGCTCTCTCCCTGCGCTCCCCCTCCCCTTTCTCTTTCTCCCAGGCTATGATGAGGTATGGAGAAACAGAAAGGATTAGGTTACCAGGAAATTGAAAAGGTGCAAGAGCAGCCAGAGATGTGAGATTACTCTAGTTTATAACACATAGCCTGATGAGGATAACACGTGTGTGTTTAACGCGGTGCGTGAGAGGGTCCAGCCTGTAGGGTACAGATGGATGGAAGGTGGTGATAGACTGAGAGATACTTGCAGATAAATGAGAATGTAGAGAGGGAGGGGACTGGGGTCTCTGTTGTGGTTTGGTCCTCAGTAAGGTGACGTGTGTGTACATGTGTTAATGTGTGTTTAATTCTGGTGATAATGCAGGGCAGAGGAAGAAAGTGTCTGTCAGCAGCACTGAGTGAAAAAACGTAGCTCTCTACGTGTCATTACACTTTATACAGTATGCACAAGTTTAAAACTCACACAGAGAATCTCATTTGGTCTTCAAGGAAATTATTGTAACCTCTTGTAAACCTAATCATTAGCCTGAGCCACCGCTGCCACAACATTGGTTTCTTTCTTCAGGGAAATTTAGAGTGGGAATAACAGAGTGGAAAATAAATTAATGCAGACCCCAGAGAGGATGTGTGCATGTACATGATATGTTTGTGTTTGTGATTATGTTTGTAACAGGGGCACATTTGTATGAATAAATCAGTAATGGTGCACACCATGTAGGTGTATGTCTATTGTTTGTTTCCATTTCTGTATGCAGGTCTGTGTGTATTTGCATTCACAGAACTGCAGGAGGTCTCTTCAGAGGTGCTCCTGCTGTGAATCAACCGAGGGTTTCCTCTTATATGTAATTACCACTCTGTAATTATTGACTAATTACACTTTTTGGTGAATGTTCTGCTCCTAATAATTTATGTTATCTTCTGATAGGAAAAATGTGTGTAGGTGCAGGAGAATAATAATGCTGTTGCATATTTTCCAAAGGGGGCACAGCTTTACGGACAATAAGTAGAACATAATGTGCGACGAAACATAGTCATTAGCTCTGATTTTCCTATTGTGATTATCCTTGCCATAATGGCATTTAATCCACAATGTCAATGAAGACCTCAAGCCAGCAACTCACATGTGGCAATAATAAGTATGCAGCGAGTATGTCCTGACTTTATAGCCTCCACTGAGCTAGAAAATCAAAGGTGAGGAAAGAAATGTGTATACCTCTATTGCGCTAATTATACTTTCTAGATAACTGTCTATTCTATATAATTATATCAAAGGAGTCATTTGTATATATTTGTTCATAACCCTGTTACTAACTAGTATAGCATGCTCCAACAAATATTTAGTGGGAATCTGGGGTATAATGAAAAGGTAAAAGGTATTATTAAGAATCAGCACCAATTAAAAATATGCTTCATGACAATAAAAAAGTGACAGACCAGCCACAGAACAATTTGCTAAAACTGCAGGTTTATTCTGAATGTATCACACTGTATTCACAAAACATGCCCTAGAGTCATACATACATGCCGTTTCTATCTGTCAAGCTAGGAACAGCATATCTGGGTCAAATGAAAACTATTGTTTTATTGTGATGACAACCTTGGCTGCTGAAACATAATTTAACTGTGTAACTGTCAGAATCTCTGTCAAACACGCCAGCCTCTGAGGTTAAATTCCCCGAGAGCTCCTGATTCCAAAACTGGAGGCAGAGAAGGTGCTATGAGGTATGAGAATGTCATTTTCCCCTATGTTAGGACACGTCCCTCAAAAGTTGTCCATTCTGACATTATTATTTGTTAAAAAGATAATCCTACTTTATTTTGAATTGGGTCCTATTTTTGTCATATTACCAAGTTAAGGGTTAAAGGAAAGTTCCAGAATATTTGAACTTGGTGTATTTCCCATAAATGTGGCCACTGTAATCTCATTTTTAGACTATATTATTGCAAATACTTGTTGACTGAAAGTAAACACAGAGTACCCCCAGTGGTTCTCAATTATTTTCTATCATGCCCCCCCTATGCATAATAACTGATCAAATAATATCCTATACTCTGTAGTCACAAGACACTAAAACAAGCAAGTCATAGCACATTAACCACTGTACACTTCTTTTGTCATGCAAACTAATTAGCAAATGTTAGCATGGGAATGCATTAAACTTAGACGTGCTGAACACAGTGAATATACCTGCCAAAAAAACAGCCTGTTAATGTCCTCATTGTAAACATGCTGACACATTTAGCTTGAAACACCACCGTGCCAAAGTACAGACCCATGGAGCTGCTGGCTTGGCTGCAGTTCCTGAGTTTTACTGACTGTTAGAGCATGAGCTGGATCTAAAAAAATGGCCATTAGCCTGTGCTGTATCTTCACATAAAGTGATGCATTAATTAAACAGGACTGTTTCTAATGTTCTATGTAATAGAGAAGCAGATGGACAATCTATGTGTAGCACTCAGAATGTAATTAGACATGTTTTAAAATTCTCACTAATTTTCACTAATTACCATAATACCATAACCATAGAGAAGAGGTTCTTATTAGAGGTCTTATAACATAAATACATCTTGCTTTTTTACAGGGTTTACAGAATATTAGTCTGTTTTCATTATTTATCAGTCC
The DNA here is from genome assembly GCA_023238725.1 of Scortum barcoo. Lineage (NCBI taxonomy): Eukaryota > Metazoa > Chordata > Actinopteri > Centrarchiformes > Terapontidae > Scortum > Scortum barcoo. The sequence goes on from CM041550.1 coordinate 25,641,014, forward strand.
CTTTGCTCAGTTTATTATTCACACAGATTTCCACCAGTGGTCTCACTGTTAAACAACTTTACTCACATTTCTTTGAGGTTCCGAAATTATTGCCAATAGCAATAATGACTAAAACTAAGAAACTAAGACCAAGTCATCATGAAACCCATTTTTCCTTTAAGGCTCTCAGGTTGCAAGTGGAGTTTGCAACTAAAAGCTGGAAAATTTGGGGGTCACCTGGGAATGCAGCACTCCAACCTCCAATCAGCATGCAAAATGTAATTAGTGTGATGAGTCCCCTATGCACCATCAGAGTATACCCTCATTTCCCTCTACCTCTCGTGTACACTTAGTGCCAAAATAAAAGTCCAGCATTGTATTGAGACTACTCTAAATCTCGGCTGTGTTTTCAGTGTCAAACAGATGCTTCAGGAATGATTCATGGCATTATTAAACATCAATAAAATCAGAAAAAAACTATCTGCTATCTACTACTTGCAAACACACACTGAACTGTTATTTACGATAAAACATCTTTCAAGTCCTCTCCAGATGAAAGAAAGGCAACTTAGGGTTACATTTGGCAGAGGGGAGAGAAACGTATGAGTAAGCTGTTTATCTTTAGGTGAGATGGGATAAAAAATCATTCGTGTAAGATTGAGGTGGCACATAGGGGAGAAGACAATGCAAGAAATGTGTAATCCATGGACATTGTGTTAGATCAGAGGTGTTAAAGGAAGCTATGGAGGCCCAATTCAGTGCCCTCCTCCTCCATGATGTCTAAATACAAGATGATGTCATGCAGTGATCTTCCATTTATCTACATATCCAGGTTTGTTCCTAATGAGAGCCAGAAAGACCTTACAACATAAGAAGACATAACCCAATTAAGCAATTGCTTAGCGCGCCTCCTAATGAGCAGTGTACAAAGTCACATACCCCTCAACATTATCTTTGGTTGGATTTATTCTGTTTAACAGTATATTTTCACTTAAACTGCAAGGAATAGATTATGTTTGTTGTTACTTCTGAGCCATAAGACCTCTGGTGCCTTATGTTTTATAGTAACTAATAATGACAGTATGTCTAAGACCATTACATGGCAATTTACTGCTCCACATCGATGACTTGTGTGACTAGCAGTGCCATGCACACTAACCAGCAGGAAAACCGAAGTCTGTGAGGGTCTGGGTCCGGATAAAAGTCCATGAAGTGTCTATGTATAAGTATATATAAGAACTCGAAAAAAGGGCATTAAGCTAGCAAGAAAGCAGGTATAAACAGCGCATTGAGGAGCATTTTGAAAACAACAACCCATATAGTATGTGGAGAGGCATCAAGACAATAATGGACTATAAGCACAGTGATCAGCTGGTTAGCCATGATTCCACTCTCACCAACACCCTGAACACATTCTACACCCGCTTTGAAAAACTGCATCAGCCTCTAGTCCTGCAGCTGCACCAAATGAGCTCTTCCATGAAAAGAATCAACACCAGGAAAGCTGAAGGACCAGATAAGGTGTCTGGTCGCACTCTGAAATTGTGTGTGTGCAGACCAACTGGCAGGAGTTTTTCTGGACTGGACATTTTCAACCTGTCCCTGCAGCTTGCCACAGTTCCTGTCAGCCTCAAAACCTCCATCATTGTGCCTGTGCCTAAAAAATCTGCTGTCACCTGCCTAAATGACTACCGCCCTGTCGCTCTAACTCCTGGTCATCATGAAGTGCTTTGAGAGGATCTTCCTAAAGCCATCATCAAAGACATCATCCCTACTGGTCTGGATCAATATCAGTTCGCATACAGGGAGAACAGGTCGACAGAGGATGCAGTCTTTGTTGCACTTCACACAGCCCTGACCCATCTGCATCTATTTGTGGACAGAGCACGCTCCTCTGCTCATCCACAGGGAAGCAGTTGAGCGTGTCAACAATATCAAGTTCCTGGGCATCCACATCACATCTGACCTGACCTGGTCCATGAACACAGCTCACCTAGGTAAAGAAGGCTCAACAAAGACTCTTCTTCCTCAGGAAGCTGAAACGTGCTGCTGGACTCTCCCCTCAGCTCCTGACAAACTTCTACAGGGCCACAATAGAGAGCATCCTCTGCAACTGCAGTGCACAGTGTGGTATGGCAGCTGCACTGCACAAGACCAAAAAGGACTTAGCCCGGGTGGTGAAAACAGCACAGGGGATTGTGGGAAGTCCTCTTCCAGACCTGGACTCAATATACACTGGCCGGATCCAAAAGAAGGCCTGACATATTGCCACCAACCCTACATTTCCCCCTATTGAGAACTTCAGACAGACATGCATTTGACTGCACTTGAACAACTGACCCACCCCACCTACTGTGCATTGCTGCTGCAACTTTGGACTTTGGATATTTGTGTACATATTACATATTTTTACTATATATTTACGTTTAAAGCTGGAAGTCACCAATCTTAATTTCGTCATGTGAAAACATAATAAAGATAAATGATTCTTGATTCTTGATATGTGCCTGCTGATTCATTCGTTCATGTAATCCCTGCACTTCCTCCCATCATCAGATCACTTGACTCCCATACCTGTTTCCTATCCAGTTGTCAGCCTTGTACTGTATGTATCAGCTCACTTCAACAAATTACCCGCCCAAACATCCATTGTGCTTCCCTGCTATAGAATCTCAGCTTACTACTTTGCAAACTCCTCCTCCTGCTACCAGACCTTTACCAACTTGCTGAGCCCTTTGGTGTTTAAACCACTTGCTTCATACGACACCAATCTATACATGAGTCACGCATTTGAATTGTTATCTATTTACTGAGTTACATTAAGTTACATTAAGGGTAACACACACTGGTGATGTATGACTTTCCAGTAGCATCTTTACATGTGTCACAGGACTTAAAGACTACGGACCTGGGGCCATTTGAGTCATTTGAGCACATTGTGCTGTACAACCTCAAATCCATCACTGACCCATTCGTGGACCCCCTGCAGTTTGCCTACAAAGGGCAACAGGTCTATAGACGATGTGGAAAACATGTCCCTCCACTTCATCCAGCACCTAGACTCCTCAGGAACCTATGCCAGGATTTTAGCTTTTAATACCATCATCCCAGCTCTCCTACACGACAAGTTCTCCCAGATAAATGTGCCTGATGTATTTTGTGCAGCAGCTGAAGAAGTTCAGTCTGCCAAAGACAATGATTTTGCACTTCTATACCACCACAATTGAGTCCATCCTCACCTAGGACCAAAGCTTTCTTGCTGTATTATGGGGGGGCATCAACATATTAAGCACTTGTGCACTGGATGCAAATCAATGTGCATTTAAGTTTCAAAGGATTGCATCCCGCCCACATGCTACACAGTGATTTGGTACACCGTTTACACTGCATTTGTTGTTCTACCTGAATTTCAAATATTGCCAATTTAGGTTCTCTTTCACAGCAGAAACAAAAGAGGGCCCTAGAGTGATTAAAGAATGCAACGAGACATACCATGCAAGATGTGATCAATTTAATGGGTGATGCACTCTAGCCATAGCAATCTTTTGATTTTTCTGCTATAGTTACTCCATTTTTGTTTCAGGCAGAGGCCTGAGCCAAGGCTAGGCTGTTAACCAAGTTGAAAAGTAAAGACAAGCACTCAAAATCGGAGTACAAGTTTGTCGCCTCATCCTCCAATTTCCTCACTTCTCCGTTCTTCTTCTCAACAGACCCCTGGGAAGAATTGTCACATATTACTGTCAGCAGGAAGAATTCAAGTGCCTGGGGAAAAACCTAGACCACCCACACATGCATGCTTAGAATCTGAGTGTGTTTAAATCTGACTTTTTCTTTGGATCATTATGAAACGATGAATAACCACATACTGTGCTAAATAAACTCATTACTTTACAGTCATATCTCTCAAAGACATTGAAGAGACACAGTGGGGGATAAAACCCACCTTAAACACAACTTGAAACTGAATGTCAGGTGTGGAGATTTCAGCTGCAGATTATACAGGGCACCAGAACTGAGCGAGGAGAGAAATTCACAACACAATGTATTATTCATCCTCCACCTTGTGCTACTGGATTCCTCAAATAACATCAAGGATTCAAACTGGCACAGATCACAGTATGAGGGCTCCTGCTTTGTCTGTTGTCTTACTGTGAGGGGTGTGATCAGCTCTAACACATCTGAGCAGATCAGGTCTCAAGACAACCTCTGTGGGTTTGGTAAACAGACTTGCACACTTGCAAACATACACACACACACACATAGAACATGGTCAAAACACACATTAGTCCATGCTTGAAGGTCTTCCAGTTTTTGGATCTTTGACCAGTTAATGGTGAAAGAAGAAGAAAAAAGTATTTTGAGCATAGCTTCATTGGCCTTTTACACAGAAGACAATCTGACATCCTGTTACAGCAGGAAAAGTGTTGGTGTAAAATAATGATTGATCTGGTTGAATTTCATTCACTTCCTTTAGTTCCAGGGTGCTGGCATCGCACATGATGGCTCACTGGGACATTTACACAGAACAGAGCCACTGTTAATGTCATTAGAGACACCTGTGCTTTTTATATTATGACAAGTCAAAAAGTCTGCTGTGAAAAAGATCTACTGATCCTCCACAAATTTTGAATCTTTTAAGGATAATGGCAGAGATTACCTTGCCAAGACTCTGGTGGAACCAACTTATTTAAACTTTAAGTTTATTGAAAACAAAAAAAGTCAGATGCCTCACATGAAAATAAAACTTCAAGGGTGTGACGAGTCTGTCTTTTTTATGTCAGCAAGTGTAGAGAAAAAAACAAAACCAACCAACCAGCGTTTGTCTGTTTCTTCCCACTGTATGTTTTCCTTACCCTGTTTATTGCTGTCCTAAGCCTACTGTTTACTACATGGCATAAATCTCTAAAAACAGGGCATAAATATATTGATTTGTTTTAATGGGATAAAAGAATTAAATTAGCTGGGCACTATTTGCTAAGATTACTCAAACAGGAATAAACGGTGCATTCATCGGGGACTGTTATTAGCAGCGGACATTACACACTTACTGAATTAGTATTTCTAGCAATAGCAAAACGGTGTATGTGGGATTTTGTAAAAATAAACTGTGGTGTGTGTGCTCATGGTAATGAAGGAAAATGTCACCCAGTGCAACAGAGTGACTCACTGATGGACTTATATAGCACAGAGCAGTAAGATATTTTGTTGGTTTCAGTTTTTACATGGGATTTTGTTGAGATAAATAGAACAGTTGCACTCTTCTCTAAATCAGTTTATTCTGACTGTTCAAGGTTGTGAAAGTTTAGGGAAACTTAGGGGATTTCTCCCCTGTTGGCTCTATGTGATGAAAACACTGGACTTAAAAATAAATCCAGAGGTCAAATTCGCAATGTAAAATTTACTTCACATTTAATTTTAATGCACCATCAGGTTGCAGCTGGGATAAAGCGCAGAAGCACGTAATATTGCTGGGGGGAACTATAGAGGATATGCTGTCTGTCATACAAGCTTCAAAAAAGGATCGAAACACCCTGATAAAAGAGGGATCCTAGAATGTTAAGTGATTTCCTGATTGATTCAGATTAAAGGCCAATAGTGCCCAAGGATACTGATGCGCTGCAGATAAAAACCTCACTGCCAACAGGACTTAAACCAGGCCTGCTAGAATTATAGTATAAAAGCAGGGGTTTAGAAATTGCAATAATGCATAATAACTTCCAAAACATTCACTATAACAGTGTACCATCAACCCACAGCACAAAACCTAGGCTAAGCTAAACTCTTATAGAAACTTGGACTTCACTTTGTTGGAACATTTGGTCCAAGAGCAAAAGACTGAGTAACACAAAGCCTTCCTGTCAAATCTGTGCTGTGTTAACTGTGCAGTAGTAAGAATAAATTATTTTGTGCTGCTAAGTGGTAGCCTTCATAGCTAACTCTACTGAATATGCAGTGTAAATGTCTCTATAGGGGCTTTTGTTTTATCCGTCAGTGGTGCAAACAAGTAGAGTGCCAGTTTTGAGCAAACTGTGCATGCAGAATCTAAAAGCAATTTAAAGCTATTGTGTTTAGTATTGACAGCTATGACTTTTTCAGTCTGGGGCTTTTCTTGTAGAGAGCTCCATTTATTTTAAATGCACCATTTATGGCGAAGGAACAGAAGAAAGTGGCCACCGCAGTCTTTAAGCTCTGGCCACTTATTCTGTCTTAATCCCCCTTGTTATTCTGAAAAGCCTTGTAAAGATCTGAAGTATTTAGACCTCAGTATCCCCCATGTTGGTCATGAGCAGACATATAAAGACAAGCTAGCTCAAACTGAGGGGAAGTCTGTCCTGCTTACTGTGATAATGACTCTTGCAGGACCAGTGTTTTTTTTTTTTTTTACTTCAGGACATACAAATGATTACATGTTGTATTCTGTACAAACAGCCCTAATCAAATTTTTACAGTCTAATCAATTAAATGACAGAATTTAAAGTGAAAGCAGTCAACCTGCAGAGAATTACCACCTTACTTTGCAGTTCAACTTTACCAAACATTTCAGCCTATTTTAGTGACTCTTTTGGTCTCTCTCACCAGATGATAACATCTTCACACATTCCCCACTTGGGTTTGGTGGAGATGCTGTGGCGGAGGGTGTCAGAGTTTGTCACAGTTCTGACTTTTCTCATGGCAGAAACACAGGCACTGAGCAGTCAGACTGTAGCAGGTTTCTCTCAGAGGATTTCTTCTTTTCAAAGTTTGCTGGATATAGAGGCCTAGCAAGTTAAATAAGTGGTCTGTAACAGAGGAATGCAGAGGGGTGGTGGGGGGTCAGGCAGAGTTTGGCATTTCATCTTATATTTTCATGACAATCTTTATAGTTCATTATTGTTAATGTCTTCATCATGCTACAAGGCTGACAAAGTTAGCAACTAGGTGGTAAACAATATTGGAGCATTTAGGAGTCACATATGTTATATGTGTAGGAGTGGAAGTTGGACTTACATTCAGGAGCACACAAACACGACTCCATATCAGTATGTAAACAGGAAACCAATCGTCAGCCATAACAGATTTAAAAGGTAATAAGCTGTATGTTTTTCTGTATTTTATACATGATACATGTGTAGGATTTTTGCAGCCCAGATTTCCCTTACTGTGGATCAATTAAGGTTTAATTTGTTTTTTGTGTCATCAAGTCTCATTAAGACAAAAGCAATACAATAAGTTAATCTAATAATAAATTAAGAAGGCAATCTGTCCAGTGATCATACACCTAGAAGTTTATTTAAAGTCAATCCCACATATATGTGGGTATATTGTGTATATGTACAATATGCACATTTCACACAATCAGTTGGTGTTACCATTTCCCTAATCTCATTTTAAATCCACATTCATTGCTTCAATTATAGTATCTGACTTGGCAAGTGGCAAAGGTCTCTAAAGATGGTGGCTTGTTTAATTTTGGAGCACATTTTTTAATAAGATTATCCATTATAGAATAACATTAGTGCTGCAGGTCTGCCCCTGTTGACTTTATCCGTGATGGAATGGGACAATTTAGCTTGCTGGCAATGAGCATACAATGTCCTACCTACTGTTTAGTACCCTGTACATTGATGACAGTTTTAATGAAAAGTGGATCAATTTAAGCAGCATGTTTAATAAGTTAATATTCCTTATGAAACTGCTCCTTTCTGTAGGGGCACTACTTAATCTTAAGAAATGAGTCAATAAAACAACATGTAACTGAAAGGTGTCTTGAAAACCTGGGCTGTTGTTACAGTTTCATGTAGTAATTCCCTTTTTTTTTTGCTCATATGATTAAAGAGTGATTTCCTGCATTTTGCTTCACCCTTGTGCTGTTAGTCTCATGTCTCTGCAGGGCTCCACTCTGATTGGTCCAAAGGGGAGTCTGTGACCTTTCACCTGTGGTTTGGTCAAGACTACTGTCTAGCTGGATACAGACAGCAGGGTTTGTGAGGGGAGAAGAGACTCATGCCTTTACTGGTGCTTACAATGAATGAAACAGCACGGTGGGAGTACAGTTGCAAGTAGTGGGCCATGGTTTAATAGTAGATAAAAACAGGAAGGGAAAAAACTGAAAGAGACAGAAGGGTATGTTGAGAAATACAAAGAGAAAGAGGAGAAAAAAGAGAAAGAGAGAGAGTAGTTTGTGCAATCCCATCCGACTGTACATTTGCAAAAGCACCATTTACACTCAGTTGTTTTTACAGCCTATTTTATCACCAATGTAATTCCCATAATGACGTGTCTGTCTATTTTTCTTTAGCAGATCACATTCCCATAGTTAACATGTAACTTTCCCCCACTATATCACACACACACACAGGAGCGGAGATTTAGGTAATGTTGCAGAGGTTATCTTATCTAGTGTGCAAGCTGTGCAAGCATTCAGGGTCAAGCCAGGTAACCAAAACCTCACATGCCAGTGTGTTCATTCCTCATTTAGATGTGAAGCACATTAATCATGAGGGGTTTTTTTGCACAAAGACACAGTGTCATCTAGTTGATTTGTGCTCTGTTTGTGGTTGATGAGTCTGAAGGTGATGATCATGTCGAGCCAGACAGACAGACGACAGAAACAAATAGAAAGTGCATGTTTTTGCATACTAATGTGGCCGAGCGCATGTAAAGGGCTAAGTGTCCTCTTACCTTAAGTATTTGTGCGTGCTTCTTTCCATGTAAGTACACTCAGTAATGCTTAGACTGGGCCCTTCTGGAGGGGACAAAAGCAACATGAACTAGACACTTAAGCAGACTCAAGGTGTCCTTTGCAGCTATAGCTGTCAGGTCTCAAGTGATGCACTGTCAAAAAGCATGGGGATTACGCTAAGTATTTTCTTTGCATTCTCTGAAAGGTTTGTTATTGTTTTATAATTCTGTCTCGAACACTCCCTATAATTCCCATTATCTACAGATTACCTCATTTGAAAATAATTCACAAAGTATTCCACTCCTTTTTACCTTGGTCAGAGAATGAAATCAACATCTAGAAGTACATTAGCACCCCCCCACACACATGTGTACTGTTCTATCGGCAGTATGGGTATAATTAATGAGATATGGATGGGGGAGCAGACGGTGGGCTATTGTTGTCTGTGATGTTTGGATGGCAAATTATGGCATTGAGTGAAGAGCAAATTGAATCCATTAGTTGAAACAATTGATGATTTATGGAGGGCAATCCCATAGCACACATCCTGGCGTCAGACAACACAATGATAAAATCATTCCCCCACAATCCTCCTGTTAATCTGTTGTAAGTACGGCACAGTAATCTGCATAATGATCGTTCTGTAAATTCTGTGCTTTATATCAGAGCAGTGATTTAAATGAGAGGTTAACCAGTGAGTCAAAAAAGTAAAAGGATTTAAAGTACATGCAGAATACAACTTTATACATGGTTGAACATAATTTACAATTTTATGTAGGTTATGGAAGTTATCAGAGGGCTACTTATCATTTAAAACTTAAGCTGCACTAATGAATCATTTTTGCAAACAATGAACCAATGACTTTGTAAGGTGCAGAGTGACAATCACAAACAGAATGAACACCAGAACCTGCAGTTTCCCTGAACACCATGGGGTCTTTAAATGTCTTTTAGCTCTTTGTGATTAAAGAATCCACCCATAATGATATACATTCAATTTCTGTTTATCCAGAATGTGTAATTTAACAAACCTGTGCTGAAACTACTCAGCAGGACCAACTGTGGTGACACAGAGTGAAAGTCTTCAGCACAGTGTTGCCATTTAATAATGCAGCAAAAACCAAATCAAACTGAAATCAGCTAAATAACCTGACTGCCAAATGATCAGATGTACAATAGCTGGCCGTTATGAAACAACAGACCTCTCAGAATGTGTTCACTGGCAAGTCAGAAATCCATTTAGAGCCAAAAAAGTTTTAACAACTAATAAGTCTATAAAGTCTTTCATTCATCTCAATTTTGCGCAAAATTTCATTTTTTGTCCTTTTATGGAGGACTAAATACGGTATGTCAGTCTCTCATTTTGGCTTTAAAGCAGGCTTGGACGTGAAGCACAGGCCAGGTTCACGAGGAGGTTGCCCTCTCATAAATCTGTCGTTGCCATGGCACACAGTAGAACCAGGCTGGCCTCTGCTGATTTACACCCTGCGGGGAATGATAGGCAGGCAGTCGGCCTGACAGCCTCCATGTCTGGACGTTGTCGCTGCACCGAGCGGGCAAGGCTTAGGCTGGACTGGAGGTGGGGGAGGGGTGTGCTCCACTTGAGACTGTCCAGGGAGAAGGAAACAAGCCAACAAAGCCCCCTTTACAGTAGAAGGCAGTGATGGAGGGCTGTGGGAGGAAAGTATCCAGCCTTCCCTGCTGCTGAGTAAAGCTGCAGAGGGTTCTGCTTTGACTCTAATGCTAACTGAACTGGTTATGGGAGGACCGTGTCCCCCTGCTTGTTCCTGGGTGTGTGTGTGTGTGTGTGTGTGTGTGTGTGTGTGGGGGGGGGGGCAGTGAGAGAGTGTGTAAATGTGGGGAGAGCAACTGTGTATGTGGGATGTGTGAGAGTCTGTTTGAGTAGGTGGGAGCATACATGTGCATTACCGTTGCGTGTATGTGAGTCCATCTACCAGTGGGAGAGAATGTGGGTGTTTGAGTGTGAGCGTATTTGTTTGTGTGTAGGTGTATACATGTGTGTTTAAGGTGTGTATTCACTGTGTGTCTGCATATTTGTGTACATTTTTTGTTTCTACACCGGTGCATGTTATAAGTGAGAGATTGTCCATGTTCATACCTGCCTCTGTGTTTATCTGTGTGTGGGTGTGAATATGCACTGTGTGAAGCAGATGCTCACATGCAGCAGATGCATGTTGATCCCACATCATTGTGTGTGTGTGGGCTGACATGTGAATACGTGTATCCTCTGGAGGATGATTGTGTTTGTGTTCTTGTTTAAAATGTGCAGGGCTGGCGGTGCAGCCATTGTAGCGTTACCTCACTATTCCCACAACAAATTATATTCACTTGTGGTTTTAACAAATTGGTGTCAGAGAGCAGGGATTAATTATGTTGTGTTAAAATTATATTTTACATTCTACCATGTGCTCATCATCACATATGATACACAGTATACAAAATCTGCACATTGTGACTAGTCTAATGTCCGTGTTCTCAAATTGAGTTTGAGGAGATCCATTTATAAATGAATAATTATCATCAGTTTCAGATTTTATACAAGAATACACAGCCTCCATTTTCGTTTGTAATTTTGTTTTAAAAAAATTACATGTTCTATTTTTGAAACAGCTGATTATTAAAAGCAGGTAACAACAGTGAGGCCACAGACTCTCTGGACCTCAGCCTCACTGTAGTGAATTCCCCCCCCCACCCCAGATCTTAGTAATTACTTAAGTACAATGTTATCATACACCATATGGCCAGAGCTACAAAATATAACAAGTTATAATAAACTCCAGTTTTCCTTATCTAAATAGTTTTCTGCTCACATAGTGTTTGCTTGTTCTTCTATGAATTATTTACACTATTTACATTATTAACATGAATTGTGACATGATACATTGCAGTGCACGGAAACATGGTGTAGCTCACAGCACATTTTCACCCCTGAGCTCCAGAGTCAGTTAATCTAGCTCTGGTCAGCAGACTTCACACTCAGAATCACTGTTTGTCTACCAGCTGACTAAAAATATCCATTTACAGTCATTATTACCCTTGTAGTAGAAGTAGAAGTCCTTCACATCACCACTGCTTGCTGCCACAACTAACAAAAAATTGTCCTTTCATGACAATATAGCCACGCTTATAATATACAAGCAGCATTATAAGTCACCATGAACACTAACAAGAAGTGACAAACCAAGGCACAAAAGGGATAATTATGCCTTTTAAAACATTGCTTTGATCTGTGAACATGATTAATTAACTATTAATGAGCACATCATGTTGAGATCAAAATATTTTTTTCCTCTCTGTATTTATGTGGCACGAGTGTGTTCAGTGTGGATGAACACACATCTCTGAATCTGTGCTAGAATATTCATGCTCCTCCCATGAGGGCGCTCTTGAGTCATAATCAGAAAAAATGAAGTGAGAGCAATTTTCTCAGACACACAAATGTGCTCACACACACACAGAGAGAGAGAGAGAGAGAGAGAGCCTGAGCGGCTGCCCATCTCTCTATCCCGCTCTCTCCGTTCGTGCAAGCAGTGTGTACCTTACAGTGCTCAGACAGTCTGGGAGGGGCTCCGTCATTGTGCTGCACCCAGCTGTATTGTTTCGATGTGTGACTGTTGGGTATAGCTGGCTTTCCCAGGGTCTGTCCTGCCAGAGTATGGACCCTTGCTTTTTGGTTCCAACGCATAGCCCCTTCCTGTCATTCACATCTGGTTCCTTCCTCTGTCCACCCCCCACTACCATCGCAAGAGTAACCACGTGTAAAATCAGCCCCACATACTGACCATTTATTATAGCAAGAGAGGGTGGGGACACAGAGTTTTAGGCATTCATTTGTCTGATGCAGAGTTCTGAAGATAAACTACAGATGATCCTTTTATTCTCCTCTGGCCAAGTAACAGTACAGACTGACATTTCACTGTGAAAAGGGTAAGGTGTGCACGGGAAAATAATTTCTTTATTATCAAGGTTCCTTAGTGAGTGAACTGACCTAGAAATGTCTAAGTGGAAGCCATTAGGGCTGGTTGGAATCTCTAAAAGTTAAAGAAAATGTGACATAGTGCTTTCGGTCTATTTTCCTTCAGCTGAGGAAACATGGGAGCATGTTCAGTGAAAGGAAAGACAGAAAATGAAAGTAAACAAAAGAGAAGGACGTTAAAAATAAATGAAAGGAGAGATTGCAATCCCAATTCTTTGCTTCAGCAAAAAACATGTCTCAAAGTGGACATTGTCCCTTGACTTATCTCCATCCATCCATCAAAAATGTGTTTAAACAGAAACCATAGAGGTTACAAAAATATCAAATTAAAATTTCTTTATTTATTTTAGTCCATTGTGAAATGTGTAACAGGAATATCACTGACTTGAAGTCTTTTAAATGAATGAGGAGTTAAAAGAACACTCATTTAACTAAATTAATTTTCTAAAGATGGCAAGATCAGCATATTTGAAAGATTAAGCTAACATTATACAGATTTGAAGCTATATAGATTTTTTTATATATATTTTTTAACAGATATTTGTATCAAACTTCAGTCTAAGAATATGTAAATAAAACATTTGCTAATTTGAAAGAATTCTTAATTTACTTCAATCATAACTGTCTTAAATTTATTGAAATTATTTTCTATTGTTCAGTGAATTTAACTGTTAAATTTGTTTTACATTTACTATCTTGTGAGATGACTTTGAATTAATCAATCAACCTACATTCATTTATCTTACATTTGAAGGCAGCAGGGAAATTTTCATTTTTAATTTGAAGCAGCTTAAAACGATTTACAGTGTGTGAGTCAGTAACATCAGTAGTGTGTGCAGTGTGTGGATAAGTGGGATGACTCCATAAAAGAAATAAAAGCACAGAGGACAACGGAACTATGAAGGGCTGTCACAATACATATTCATTAATATCACATTGTCATATTGACATTGAGTGTTTCTGTATTTTTTGTATGATGTATCTCTCTATGTATAACTGTCTCCTGCTCACTAGATGCTTATGTAGACTTTTCATATATTTTATGTGGACATTAACATGAAACACTCAACATGATGGACTTTCGTGTTGGTTGATCCTTGTTGTTTTAGTTTTTTTTGGGAAGCTTTTTGGGGAGAACGAATATTGTACAGCATACAAAACAGGGCCACAAACACAAATCCAAGTGAATGCTATTATTGCTCTGTCTTCTGGATGTGTGTGTGCCAGCACCACTCATGTGACAGATGAGTTAATGCATCTTGAAGACAAACCAATCAATGTGTTTTTCTATTTCTGAGAATTTTTACAATAACTGTTGTATATAAATAACACATGTGAAAGAGAGAAAAAAACAGCAGTGTGTGTGTGTGTGTATATTGTAGCATATGCTTGATAACACATACAGTATGGGTCACACTTTTCCTTCCAATGCAGAAGTCTAGTTGGGAAAAGTAATACTTCAACACCCATAACAAGAGCTCCAGTTGAAGAGCATCAGAGTGTGTGCTGCTGTGGAACAAAGTGAAAAGCAAGTAAGCAAAATGTGCCAAACTTTTTAATTTGCTCCACAGGGTTCGCGAGGCAATTAGAAGCACACTTGCTGATAAAACAAAATGTCCTTGTTGCGGTCTGTGTCAGTACAAATGGAGTATGGGATGGATGGACTGATGAGTCACAAACCCAGAGAGAGCAGATGTGTTTGAGTCAGGCATAAGCTCTTCACAGGGATAACTGTTTCAGAGGTTAGGTTGAAAGGAGGGAGGCAAGCACAGATCTTGCTGTAGTGTCCTGTTTCTTTTCTACAACATGAATCCAAACCAACCAAATAATACTGTATTGCCCTGCCTCTTTAACACCTTTGTTTCAAGAGAAAAAAAAAAAGTATTACTCTTACAGTCCGGCCTCTTATCAGTATTAGGTGTTCTCCTCCTGAATACAAACCCAAAGCTGTCAGACAAATAGAGACTATTTCCATATCTACTCCAACACATTGGCAATTCTATTTAATCGGCCACATGCCAGGCTGACCAGTGCCAAAACAGCAGAGCCAAAGTTAAACCCACAGTAAAGAATGTGCAGATTTCTGGACAAGATGGAGACTCCCAATTCAACTTAAACCTCTGAAGAGGTTTCAGTTAGAAGTGGTTATGGAGCAGCTGAGAAAATAACTGACATATTTTATAGCAGCTCAACAGTGAAACGTCCTTTAACAAAACCTGTCAAAAATGTGCTCCTGGGTTGGGGATGAATCATTGCCTAGCTTTTCGGGTGGTTTAGCAAGGGTACCTCATTTTGTTCCAGCCATTCTCCTTTCTTTTGATAAAAGCAGGGTAAGAAAAACTTCCTGCCTCTATATATACCTTGGTAAAACAAACAGTGGTGTTTGTTGTAGAAACAGAGGATGGCATGTCTGTGTCTGAAGAAACAGCCCTTCTCTCTCTCTCTCTCTCTCTCTCTCTCTCTCTCTCTCTCTCTCTCTCTCTCTCTCGAGGTTTCAACACAGAGCTTTAGATAGGGGCCACACTACAATGGTCACTTAAGGGCAGGTCTCTAAACACTTATTCATTGAACAACCAATGGCTGCCTCCCTACAGTTAAAACAAAACCACACAAAAGAACAAAACAGCTACAATGCATTATTTCTTCAGTTTGATTTAAGTCCACTGTATAATGTTTCAGTTTGGGCAGCAGGTCAAATAGTTCAATTTATCTAAAAGAAAATGTAGGGAAAAATAACCCTGCATTAAAAAAGGTAACCTTTAATTACTTTCACTTTACTATTGGTCAGTGTTTAAATAATTGAGGTGGAATTTCCGACTTACGGGAACAGGCCTCCACAGTGCTGCTTTATTGATCATGTAAGCAGTCTAAGTTTGTTACTACTGATGCTCAGTCTCCACTTCACTGCAGCAACAAAAGAATGATGTAAACAATGCATGTCAGATGACAAGTAAAAGAAACGTGTACATTTGCTGAAGTGGAAGCTGTGCATTTTTTCAAAGTGGTAATAGCTGGGTTTGGGTTGTTAACACATTTAATTGCACCTGTAAAGTTTAACAAGCCAAAGGGGTCTGAGGCCAGTGATCACTGAAAGTAATTAAATGTCACTATGAAGATTTTGTGAAGAAAACTAAACAAAACAAATCCTACTAATTTATCCTTTAAATGTGAAGTTCATGGTGGTGATCATATCTGGTTAATCTGTTTGCCATCTATATGAGTTGAAATCTTAAATGTGGTACATGGCAGTGTATGCAACATCCATAACAGTGGAAAAGGTTCACCTTATGGGGTCTCAGCACCAACAGTAAGACTATAAAATGTAAAGTCTGAGGTGAGCGTTTAGGTTTAGTCTATAGGCCAGAATAAAAAGAAGTCTAAAAGGCAGTGTAATGTCATCCTAAGTGACAATATCTATTGTGTGTGTGTGTGTGTGCATTAGATCTACATTCATTAGACTCCTCTTCCGCGTTACACTGCTCTTCACACCCGATGCCTCTGCAATGTCCCAAGCTGTGTTCAATTATCTAGTTAGTGTCTGGTTCTTTTCCTTTATTTGTCTGACAATCTAAAGTGTTTTACATACAATAAGGAACAGAGACCAGTGCTATTTAACACACTGTCTACATGTTGTGTACCATTTACTGGCTGTTTACCAAGGTTTGCTTTGTCAACTAGCACGCTGTCTATTATATGTTTGTCTGTCTCCTTGAATCGCTGCTTCACAACACTATTAGATAAGTTTTGAGTTAAATATCAATAAAGGAGGAGGACTTCATCACATATGTTGTCAGAATGCCTGAATATGGTGTCAACAATGTCTCCCAAAACACCCTTTCTTCATTAAATTGATGCTTTTGCAGACATCAGTCTTCTAAATTTTAGGCAGAAAAATCTCACACAATGTGTCTAATGTCTAATGATGACACTGGATCGTCCTCCTTCTCTCACTTGACTTTAGGATTTTCTTCATTTTATTCTGGTGCCAGCACCTGCCACTGAAGGTGTGCACTAGGATATAAAGAAGCTGTGTACATTATGTGATTATTAATGACAGTTTGGATTTGGAAGATTTGAAAGATTTTTGAAAGCCATGTAGTCTGGATTAACTTTGTCACATGGGAAGTGGCACTGCACAGTTCATCCATGTATTGTGCAAAATATCTGGTGATATGAAGTTGAAGACATCATGACTGATTGTGGGCCCATTGTGATTGGCAAACTAGTCCAGCCAGCAGCATGCTAGCACGAGTCAGTTACAACAAGCAGGTCATTAACAGGGAGAATAAATTGAAAAAGTTTATTTTTTACTTTCCAGAATACTTTGAAGTATTTAGTAATCAAGAAAACAAACCAGGTATTAGACAGCTCCACAGCCTCTCTGTGTATTCAAAATTCATGCTCATCTAAATTTTCAGTTTGTTTATAAATTATCTTCTTATTCAAACATCAGCATCTTTTCAAATGAGTCTGGAAAACATTAATACAAGCTCCTGAACGTAGACCTTTATTTATTCTATATTTTTTAGGACAGATGTTGATGAATTCTCAATAAATCACCCTTACAACTGCCTCTGCAAAATATATCATATTTATGTCCACTTGTGCATACAGATGTCCCCCAGCAGCGCGTCTCGACCACTCTTATCATTCAGTCAGGGGTGTGTGACAGGGGCCGGGTCGCGGGGGAGGACGTGTAACTCATTTTCAGATAATGGCAGGGTTCTGTCTCCCCTTGCTGCTGTAGCAGGCCCAATTCACCAACTCATCAATCCACTTGCAGACATACCACGCCCCCAGCAGCCCTCTGTTCACTTATCACCCCAAAACTACCACAGTGCACTCTAAATAACTGCTTTCCTGCACTAATCTGTTCCAATCCCCCACAATGCCTTTCTTAGTCTGCATCAATTCCTTTTCCATTTCTTCCCCACATATTTTAACAGAGCCTCCCATGATACAGGCCCCCGTTTCATCTACTGCACATGGCAGCTTATTTGTACCAGAGACGTGTGGCAAATGTCTTGCTATGAATTCAGAAGTCAGCAGGTGGAGGAGGGATGGATTGAGGATGGTGGAGGCAATTTGATCTCCATGGGTGGTCTCCCCTGTTTAAACTGACCTTGAGCTTAATGAGGAAAACTAACAAGCCTCTGGATTACAGGAGGGGAAAAACGGAAGGAAAATATGCAGATGTTTTCAGTCGCTGCTCTTGCAGTATTGGTTGCCTGGCAGATCTTGGAGAGAGCGAGTATGACAGCTACATTAGGAGGAAATGTTACAGCAGGTCTATGGTTACTGTAAGGCCGAGCTGGACTGCCACTTTGCGTTTGTGAGCAGCTCTGAGCAGACACCCTACTTTGATTAAAGGTGTTTATACTGGTCATTTGATCCAGTGTGACAATAGGCCGGGGTCCGACTCAAACCTGAAGCCAAACATGCCCTAATGAGGACCAGGCCGGGCCTGTCTCCCTCTCCTCTTTAAATGTGACATTATGAATCAGGCTCACAATTCCTGACAGAAATAGCCTGTGCTCACTGGGTCACTTGTCCCCCCCCCCCTTTCTTTGCCCCTTTTCCCAATGGTCAACCAGAGAATAATTTGAGGCAGGGCACTCTGAGGGGGTGATTGGATCATTTAGTACCACAATCATGCAATGACCCCTCTATTTGAGCAACAAAGCCTCAGGGAGCAGTGATGCAATCAGGAAGTGATGCAGAGAATTAGCAACATCTAACATTACAGTGCCATTGATCTGGCAGCTTTTGAAAATGATAGTATGGTGAGCCGTAGTAATGTGTTATGTGTTGTAGATTCTCAACCAAACCTGATATTGGACATCTGCTTCTTTTCAAAGATTTCTTACTCTTTCACTGGAGGAATGAGAGGGGGAAATACACATGAGGTTCAGGAATGTTTCCACAACCAATGATACTTGAGCTCAAGCCTTGCTAGTGTTACTAGCACGAATGTCCACACAAATAGAGCGACCAAGGCGGTAATAAATTAAGAGGGAGTAAAAATTCACTCGTGTGGATTTCACTTCCCCATCCTGTCCGTCCAGCCTCACATCATGCCAGTCAGCCACAGCAACATGAAAATTGTGTTTAAGTTGGATGAAATGAAAAAAGTAAAACGGGTCATTACCAGAGTCAGGCGTGTGTCTGCAAATCTGTACAAACTCACTGCACCCTAGCCTTGGTGGTTCCTACACCACAATGATATATCCAACAGTTGTAAGCCTATACCTGATGCAGAGCCCGCTGCAGGACAAATTATCTCTCTTGCAGTGATGTCTAATGCGTTTTTAATAATATATTCGCCTCATCAGCATCTCACCTCTCAGGGCAAGCTTGTATACTCTAAATGGGCAAAGGAAGAGAGGGCCAGACAAATAGCTTTTAAGAGATCTTAGTGAGGAATGATGGTGGGGAAGACGTATGGCTCAGCAAAATTAGATCCGTCCTGGAAAAAAAAAGTTAAACTTAGGCAAAAAGTGTGGAACTTTCATTATTTCAAAAGTAATGTATGAGAAGAAGCAGCCTTGTGAATCACCACTGGTCACGTTTTTCTTTCCTTTTACATGTCATACATGAAGTGTTAGATGCTACAACCTTGTTCCCAAAACTATTTCTTTGTAGACTTCTAAACTGACATCCCATAAATTCCTCATACTTGCTAAACTGCAATAGTATATGTACTGAAATAAAATGCTGCCCAGAATAGTCTTTAATACAATAAACCTGTTTCACTACAAGGAATTGTTCACACTGAACTGCAAAACATTCACTCAACAGCATATTTACTATTCGCTGACGCCGCATAATGTTCATGTTGCTCCTTCTCTGCTGGATGAGAAAGATTGAATAATTAGAAAAAACAAAAAAAAAATTTTTTAAGTTATGGCAGCTGGTGATTGTGCTTGTTACCGTCTTTGTTTTGCTGCCACCAGGGTGGCCCAGAAGAAAAAAACTGTAGGTTAGGTGCATATAACTGTCTGGTCTGATATTGAAAAGGTAAATGGCGAAATGCCAAAGGAAGAATCCACTTTCTCTATATTTAATTCAAATGTCTTTTTTCACCGACGTGACAAAACTGTGACTGTTTTGCATGGCCACCAATCACACAACAACCACCCTGTATTCAGGGTTTTGTGTAGTACAAGAGCATGACATTTCCTGGACTTGGAAAAACAAAAACTATATATATATATATATATATATATATATATATATATATATATATATATATATATATATATATATATATATATATATATATATATATATATATATATATATATATATATATATATATATATATATATATATATATATATATATATATACATATATATATATATACCACTATATATATATATATATATATATATATATAGTAATATACATTAATATATGTAATATCACATAATCTTTAGAAGACATGGTGGAATACAAAAGTCTTAAAAGAAACATGAAGGGAGAAAGCACTTGACTAACCCAAGCAACCAAGTACTTAGCTAGATTGGTTTTAAGTGTTACTTTCAACTCTCCTCATCCTTCATTCTGAATTTGACACTAAGATGACTGCTTTAGGCAACTTATTGACCCCTATTGACCTCAACAATCCAATCACAACCTGAGAAACAAAACAAAGGAGTGCTGCATGCCAAACATATGGGCTACAAATAGGGGCAAAATGGCATTAGCAATCTACACAGGGTCAACCCAGCCATTAGGCTAGATCCCAAATATCCCCCATTGCTCTTCCAATTAAGCCGTCAGAGTGGGGCAGATGGTTGTGACGCTATCGGGGTGCCCTCATGCCCACATCTCATACCCTCTCACAACCATCCATCACTGGAGGAGCTCTAATTAGCTTGTTATTCTGCCATGCAAACTATTCCAAGCTTGTGAAAAGGCCTCCTCATGTTTTGAATGACAGGGAAAGCATTGAGAGAGGGCAAATGGGAGGAGGAAAGGAAAGCCAATCACTGTGTGTAGAATGGCATTTGAATAGCCTTTTCAGCACACTACAGCAGCAATTATATTCCCTCTTAGACTTCCTGCCAGGATATTTTTCTTTGTTGTTTCTCCATCAAAATGGTGCCATCAATTGACAAGTAAAGCTTGACAGAATAAAAGACCATGTGAAAGAGGTCAAAAGAGTAATTTCTTCTGCGATGAATGTCATCACTGTAGAAATGAAAAAGCATTCAGTTCAGGCAAAGGTTAAACAATTTCAGTAACTGTCAATGTAAACACTTATTGGGTTATAAAAGTCACTGGTATTATCGACCAGCCATCTTTCCTGTAAGCATTATACAAGTAGGATGAAGCAGGGTCTCCTGTGATTTGGTTTTGCTCATTCCTCCTGTGCCTTTATTTACAGACTGATGTCACTGCCACCACATCTGATGTTGGTATGTCATGTATTTCTATTATCAGGATAAGATATACTATAGTGTTTAAGAAAAGAGATTTTAGGCAGTTTATAGTTGTGGTCTTAAACAGTAAATAACT
Source organism: Scortum barcoo (assembly GCA_023238725.1). Taxonomy (NCBI): domain Eukaryota; kingdom Metazoa; phylum Chordata; class Actinopteri; order Centrarchiformes; family Terapontidae; genus Scortum; species Scortum barcoo. Next base: position 25,662,175 of record CM041550.1, read on the forward strand.
GTATATGAACACATATACATACATATGGACAGTGTCAGTGTTCAAGGGCTCTAAAACAAAAGAACCACCATCATTATTTGGGTGACACCAATACACAGACATCATGATGTCACCATGGAGTCAGTCAGTAAGCTGCAGGCCACACCTTAATAATGTTTTTAATGAAAAAAAAAAGATCTAATTTTACCAAATTTCCCCCTGGGATAAATAAAGTAATTTGATTTGATTTGATTAGATTTTTGATGAATGTGAAGCAAAATATGAAGTTATCAGGAGCATCTCTACACAGACTGTATACATATATTCTACGCAGATTTGTAGATGTTCATCCTCCTTTATTGGCAATGCTTATCACTGAAAAGAGTGACCTGCACAGATCTCAGTGATATGTATGTGATGGATGGATGTTTTGATTTGACTGAGTGGTGACTCTGCCAAGAAGAGATAAGACTTTTCACACAGCATTAATTTGTCTTCCTTTTTAGGCTAATATTTTCTTCCAAACAGTAATTCATTTAGACCACATATTGCCAAAAAGCATACTGTACTCTGCATTAGAATCCTCAGCTATATTATTTTGTCACATGTAAACATGTTCATCTGCAACTGGTATTATACTGGTTTATATGAACTGAAATTAAATGTGTATAATAAATGAATCTGAAAATTACAGTTTAAATGGGCTTTGGCTTGTCTTAATATGTATAATAAAACATAATTTTATATAGTTTTATATGCTGTTTCAAGAAAATGTCTATGGCATCATGTTTTTAAATATGGTCAAAACAATATTTCATCTTCACTCATTTTCGACCAAATACCTGCAGGACTTTGGCTCTGTAGGGCAGAAATCTTTTCATCATATAAGTGTATAAAACTGCTTCTTTTTTATACTTAGCCTACTGTGTACATGCATTAGGAGGTTGATATTTTTTATTTCAGTACTTCTTATCAATCCAGCGAGCCTCATTAGTTCCAGAGACATAAGCTGGTTATTACATAATGAAGACATATTTCCATTAATCCTGAAATACAGCAATTATGCAGACATAATGTATTTGGACCATAAAATAAAAAAATTCACATTCATTACATTGCATAACATAAGATATTCATTACAGTGTTGTATAACCTGATTCTTTCTTCTAACCTTTTGTGTTGTATGTGTGCTATATGTGATATATTCTTGCTTTGTAATTTGCTTATGCTTTGCATACTGTACCATTTGTTATGTATGTGTTTCTCTTACAAACTGTTTTTAATGGCACAACCTTGAGGTAGCCAGTGGTGCACACTGACCGCCCCCCACCTCCTCTCCACACATCATGCTTCTACAGATGCACTTCTCCCTCTTTTCCTTTCATCATCTTCTGCTTCTAGATTGACACAGCAGGCTGCCCCATGCTGCTTATTTTCTTCCCATATTTCATTATCTCCCTCTGTTTCCCAGGCCTGAAACTGTGCCAAAACCTCACTCAGCTCCTCCTGCTCCATGCATGTTTGAAGAACAGAGTCCTTGTCGGTCAGCATGCAGTCCCAAAAGAGGTTCTCTTTCTTTCTCCCCCACTGAGTAGGTTACGTCTCTAACTGTGGGATACACTGAATTACTGTGGCATGCCACATGTAGCACCTGGCAGTTGGGACATAAAAGCTGTCTTTGTTTACATCCATCAGACACACGACCTCAGGTTGTTTTCTTACTGTGGTACCAAAATTCATGCATGAATACAGTTTTACAAATTGGGCAGCTAAAGTTAGAAACTGATGTTTTTACTCAAATCTGTAATCGAATAAAGCATAGTGTTGTTGGAGAAGAGTAGGTTAAAAGTATTCAGATCATTTACCTACTAAACAGAGCCATCCTGCAGTGGATAAATATTCAGTTACAGAGCCTCTGTCAGCCCAAAGTTCCAGAAACTTTGTGAGTGCAATGGAACAGAGCTCAGAGAATGATCAAGCGAAGAGGTGGAACCTGGAGCAGATGGTGAATGATGTTCAGACAGGTAAGTGCAACAACAAACCCCCGCATTGCCTAGCAACATAGTTTGTGAGTTACACAGTGTGTAATCTCTTCCTGTTTGTGTGTTTGTGAATGCAGCTGATGTAGAAGTTAAATAAAGTAAAGTGGCAAGTTATTTTATTTCTGTAGTCTAATGATGATTGTTGCTCCCATCCATCATTTTTTATAGTCTTTCTTTGTCTTCTTTTCTTTTCTGTTTTGTGTTCTCAATAAAAATAGAATTTATGATTGGATTTGGAATTGTTGGGACCTAAGGATTTAGTGGCACCATTTAAAAATGTAAAGCAATAATGTATAGCACTTTACATTTTAAGTGACCTTCTTTTTCCTTAAGTAGTAAATATTAGCCCAAGTATTTTTTTCAATATTTAAAAAAAACATGTAATAATACATTTTATGTTTAAGCTTTGTATGGAGATGAGTTATAGATCACATTACTGGCAGTTAATTGGGCATCATTAGAAAGCAGTACCTCTTGTAGCGTGTGTGTGTGTGTCTGTGATAGGAAGGTAAACGGGACACATTTATGCCTGCAGTGGTGAGACAGGTGGTGCTGGTGCCACAGGTGTGCTACTTGAGCCATGTCACCCTGAATTTCCTGTCTCTTTCTGATCACAAGATGGCTGCTCTCCATCAAAAACACTAGTGGGGATTTTTTTATTGCTTCTCTACCTATATCGTTTCCCAATAAAAACGGTCACTGAGAGACAAAGACTGATTTGTGAGACGGGTGACCAGTGACCTCATGGGTTTGGATCCATGCACGGATTCTTGCCAGAACTTGCTTCATGCATGAGTGAGAAGTCAGTCACCAAGTGTTTATAGTGGAGAAATCTGAAAAGCGCTCGACTGCATTTCTCTTTATCCTGAAATTATGAGTGAGATTTTTCCCCCTCTGCTGCCTATGAAAATTTTCCACAACAGCTCAGGGCAAGGTTGTACATTACAAGGTCCCTGGGATAGTGATAGCTATTAAATGGAGATGCAGTAACTTCATGCCTCCATAATGGAACTCATTTTCATGTCCTAGATTAAAGCTGTTTTTGAACATGACGGTGCTGCTGAGAAATGTAAGATTTACTACAAACGTAAGGGATTACAGAAGATTAATTTAAAATTTCTGTCCAGGCCCCATTGTTATACTTCTTATCCAATAATGTATCTATGAGTATTTCATTACAGCCCTATCCTTTAAATCAGAGGGTTATGAGAGACTTACTAAGTTGGAAAACAATCATTTTGAACAACTCCAGAAATAAACTGAGATTTGGGATCTAGTAAATGAATCTGTCAAGAAAATACACATGTATTGGTTGGTTGTTGGAGTTAATAAAAATATCATAACCTACCATTTGTATTGTACAAAACTATATATCTGGATAGAGGTTTCAGGATGTATATTGAGAGAAAAAGTTGGATTAGTGCATTGTTTCCTTGTCAGGGTGTGTTCAAACAGGTGGTGGAGCAGATGTATCCATTTTGCTATTTCACTTGTGTCGTCATTTTATTTACCAACTTTACAGGTGTTAGTTGTAAGCTGGCTAGCAACCAATTCACTTTGCGCCTATTCATGACTACTCACACATTTTGATTTATGTAATGGTACAGCACCTAAATTCACAGTCTGAGCACCTATAAATGCTGAAGTGACCCCAAGAGAGTCTCCTAAAATAGTCTCCTGAAGCAATGTTCTTTAGCTTTTTGACAGGCATCTTGAAATGGCAAGAAGAGGCAGAAACAGATAACCTTACACTTTGTCTTTCCAGTGTTTTGGGGTTTTCCTTTTTTCTCGCTGTATTTTTACACAAATTTGGTGTGAGCATCTTACGTGGCCAGTTTGTGTGTCTGATTGATTTTCTTTTTTTCTGACACTTTTCCTTTATCCAGTCATCAATTATTTGATGATGGATTTAAAATGAAGGAGAGGAGAGGTTGTTGTGTCCATCTCTCAGAGTCCATATCGGGGTCAGTTTTGTTCCTGGGCATTTTTATTGACATATAAAACAAACAGTTATTAGCAGTGACCCACGGCTCTATTGATCTGTCTGACACCAGTTTCACATTTGCTGGATGGTGGGCTGAATTACAGACATTCATATATAATCAGTTTAAAATGTTAATACAAAACATATTAGAAATGATTAAAGAGCAGCTTTTAGAATTAAGTTGGTCAGAAAGTCACATTTGATTGTTCTAGCTGGAGTTTCTCAGTTTTCTCTGTATTCTGTTTTGTCATTGCACACTATTTTGTTGAATAAAAAGTGCTGAACAGATAAAGTAGTTCCCCAAGGTAATATGATAGCTAACAGCAGCCTTTTCAGCTCAGCTCGGTTGCTAACACAGCGGTTACAGTCATGGAGGTTGAATAACAGTGAATCATGTAACACAGCTAAAAAGCTACGATAGCCTTCTCTACTTTGGACTCTCCGGCTCTTTACGTCCTCAAAGGTCAGCACTGTCAAGACGTGTATGTCAAAATTCACCAAAGTTGAAGTGCTCGTGGTAACATTTGTGCTGATTAATTATGCCTCCTTGAGCTGATCCCCTCATCGTTGTGCTAACTTGATTTTGCCAGAAATTATCACAGTTTTAAATTGTGGTGAGTTCAGGTATTAATTAAAGTTTTTTGGAAATTTTATTCAACTACTGTTTCTATGACTAACAGCAATTTGGGTAGCAGCCCAGATAAACACAGATAAATCTCTACTTAGTCAAAAAGATAAGTGTTGTAACAGGAAATCTTCTTTACTATTACATCTAACTACCTAACAGATACAAAACAATTGTGCTTTTTAAAAATGACAATGACCTTAAGATGATATAAACTATTGTGAAGAACAACTTCCTTGTTAATCTGTCATGTCACAGGGATAGAATCTAAAATGATTCCAAGCTTGTCCTCTGAGGAAGAAAACAAAGCAAATAGATTTTATTCCCAAGACGCTTCACACAAGGACATTCACCCAGGAGGACTGGACCCTGTGCATTCACAAATAACCAGTCACAACGATGATGAATGGACACAGTCAAATGGCGATTGTCTCGCTCTTCCTACATGTCTGCTTATCAATATGAGATGGATCATCAAATCGCTTGCTCACTATTTTCTCAGGGCTTTGGTCAATAGTCTCTCCAATTAACATCCAATTACCCCGACCAGTATTAATCACCCCGGACCAAGGGCAGTGAAGTTTGTAAAAGGTCACATATATGCAATGAAGATTAACAGTGACATGGCATCGATTGGCTGGCAGGAAGGTTAATGTAGTGGGTGCATAAGCTGTTGTAGCTGCCGGATGCAAAGCAGAATGAATCAGGCAAGTTAACAGGAGTAATGTTACCTTTGACTGCTTTCGAAAGGATGAGGCTGGCACTTTTATTTTATTTTATTTATTTTGTGTGCTTTATATTGTCATCAGGTTCCCAAACTGCCATCCACACTGAAATCTGAAATGCTGAAGAAGCTGGGAACCTGAGCTGGAAGGTTAGAAGCATCTAAAAGAATTTAAAATATAGGACAAGTCAGAGTGTTATAAAAACAAAACCTTCAGCAATACAAAGGAAGTTTTATATATATACATTAAAACATTGATCTCCATGGCAAATCAAATGAATTGGATAATTAATGTATGTATCTCTATCTGTCTTTCGTCTTGCTCTGGTGGGATAATAAAGTTCTTGTGAATGGACAGCCTCAAGACTAAAACTGAATATGAAACTGTTCGAAGATTTCCAATTAAAAACAGTTATACTGTTTCAAAGGGATCAACAGAGACACATTTCACTTTGTTTTACCAGGGCCTTTGTAGTTCTTCCACAGATGCAAAGAGACTGAGATTGATCAAGTGAAGAACTATCATCAATGAATACATTAATCACCTGACTTGGAAAGCTCTACACACACAGACAGACACAGTGAGACTTCTAAGTGACAAACTTTTGATGGCACAGGGAGAAATGTAATTACCTTGCCCTTGTCTAGGTAGATTACCTCTCCCCCCATGCACACATGCAACACACACACACACACACACATACACACACACACACACAATCACACACACAAACACGATTCATGTGTTCAACACAAGGACAGGTCCTGGACTTGACCCGTCTTCTTCATCTTTCAAGCATTGTTCCATTATAGGCTGGCAGCAGTACATCAATAGTACATTCATCTGTGGAGAAGTCTCCATCACAAATCAATAACGTTTGAAAATCTATCATATGCAATATGTCCAAATGTGCATCATCTGATATGCCAACACAGAGGCCTGATGCTGACATGAATATTTCTCCGTCTGCCCTTGAAATAATTGATTTTTCTTGGTTTAGCAAAAGGATAATACACTGATGAAACATGCACTATATCACAAACTCAGGGCTGTGATGAATTTTGCAACATCTTTATACCCACAAAAATGTACACATGAACACACAGGCCCAGCATCCACATACAAACACGAAGAAGAAAATGCTCTAATCTAATTACAAAACCATTCCAAGACAAACAGAGGCATACTAACACACACACACACAGTCCCCTCTCTTATCTCTTGTAGCAGCTTCTCTGCCAGGGGAGTCATGATTTAGGCCTTGATCCTTGCAGTCCCTGGAGACATTGTGCTTGATTACTGTGGCCTGCCTGCAAGATCGATGAGTCATCAATAACAGTAATAATGTCTAACATGCTGCGGCTAGCCCTTATTGTTGCCTCCATGACAGCTCCCAGGCAAAAAGGGAATCGAGTCAATATGTGGCGAGACGTTGGGATCTATAAAAAAATCAGCCATAATTCTGTATGGGAATGCTTTGATGATGAAAACAGCCTAATTAAACAGAGTTATGCTTATGCTCTTGGTTATGTGAGGAAAGAATTGGATACGCATTTACCAAAACATTTCTACTCTGTCAGCTTCAGAGTCGTTGTAGCAGCTGAAACTGATAAGTAACTGGTTATATCTTACTCGTTTAACCCTTATATAAACAGAAAGATAAACAACTTTTTTGTGGTTTTAGTGGGAGCTGTGTGCTGGGATCTGGATTTCTTAAAGAATGAAAGCTTGGTGCAGTGGCTGTGTAGAGGTTGTCACAGTGAGGTTGTCAGGTTTGGTACCATGGTGTGAGACCACACTCACTGAAGTACTGGGGAGACGCTTAAAGTATGAGTCAAATAGTTCTAGCACGCAACTACCTCTGATTGTATTTTTATTTTTTTTCTCTTTCAACAGAGCCAGGCTAGCTGTTTCCAGTCTTGACACTAAGCAAGCAAAGTTAAATACAGCGGGGAAAATAAGTATTTGATACACCACAGATTTAGCAAGTTTTCCCACTTACAAACCCACTTACTTATTAATTTGTATTTTATTGCATGAAATAAGTATTTGATACAATAGAAAAATCAAACTTAATATTTGGTACAGAAACCTTTCAAGGTCAAATGTTTCCTGTAGTTCTTGACCAGGTTTGCACACACTGCAGCAGGGATTTTGGCCCACTCCTCCATACAGATCTTCTCTAGATCTTTCAGGTTTCAGGGCTGTCGCTGGGCAACACGTAGATTCAAAGATTTTCTATTTGGGTTCAGGTCTGGAGACTGGCTAGGCCACTCCAGGACGTTGAAATGCTTCTTACGGATCCACTCCTTAGTTTCCCTGGCTGTGTGTTTCGTGTCATTGTCATGCTGGAAGATCCAGCCACGACCCATCTTCAATTCTCTTACTGAGGGAAGGAGGTTGTTCCCCAAAATCTCACAATACATGGCCCCATCCATCCTCTCCTCAATACAGTGCAGTCGTCCTGTCCCCTTTGCAGAAAAGCACCCCCAAAGCATGATGTTTCCACCCCCATGCTTCACACAGTTGGGATGGTGTTCTTGGGATGGTACTCATCCTTCTTCTTCCTCCAAACACGGTGAGTGGAGTTTATACCAAAAAGTTCTATTTTGGTCTCATCTGACCACATGACCTTCTCCCATGCCTCCTCTGGATCATCCAGATGGTCATTGGCAAACTTCAGACGGGCCTGGACATGTGCCAGGGGGACCTTGCACGCTGCAGGATTTTAATCCATGACGGCATAGTGTGTTACTGAATGGGTAACCTTTGAGACTGTGGTCCCAGCTCTCTTCAGGTCATTGATCCAGGTCCTCCCGTGTAGTTCTGGGCTGATTCCTCACCTTTCTCATGATCATTGATACTCCACGAGGCGAGATCTTGCATGGAGCCCCAGTCCGAGGGAGATTGACAGTCCATCTTGAGTTTCTTCCATTTTCTAATAATTGCGCCAACAGTTGTTGCCTTCTCACCAAGCTGCTTGCCTGTTGTCCTGTAGCCCATCCAAGCCTTGTGCAGGTCTACAGTTTTGTCCCTGGTGTCCTTAGACAGCTCTTTGGTCTTGCCCATGGTGGAGAGGTTGGAGTCTGATTGATTGAGTGTGTGGACATGTGTCTTTTATACAGGTAACGAGTTCAAACAGGTGCAAATTAATACAGGTAACGAGTGGAGGATAGGAGGGCTTCTTAAAGACGAACTAACAGGTCTGTGAGAGCCAGAATTCTTGCTGGTTGGTAGGTGATCAAATACTTATTTCATGCAATAAAACACAAATTAATTATTTAAAAATCATACAATGTGATTTTCTGGATTTTTTTTTTTAGATTCTGTCTCTCACAGTTGAAGTGTACCTACGATGAAAATTACAGATCCTCTCCATTCTTTGTAAGTGGGAAAACTTGCAAAATCGGCGGTGTATCAAATACTTATTTTCCCCACTGTACATCCTACAGTAAGACCAACCACTTACTTACTGTGCAGATGTAAGGACGCTGTTGACTTCTTATTTCTCTGAAATAATATTGTTAGAGTAATGAGACATGTGCTTTGCAAACGTCAATGTAAGTACTCACTGTACAAGTTGTGCATGCAATATTCAATATCTAAAACATCATAAATAGGCCTACTGCTGGGAGAATACCAACATACAAACAACACAGACAACAAATGTAGACTAGTTCTGTATGGACTATTCAAAATTCTGATACAAATACAAACATTAATCAACAATATGAACCAGCAGTACAATGAACTAATAGCCAAACAAATGTCTTTAAATTTGCACTTAAAGAGATTTGACATTCGGCCTTCCGATTTCCTTTCAGACACTTGGCATCTTTTCTTTCCTTCAAGTTCATTCAAGCTTGGGGTCAAGCTTTGAGCTGGTGAAACTCTCAGGACGGAAGGAGGGTGTCTGTCAGTGAGACGTGTCCTGTGAGATGTTTTGCTGCTCACACAACCAAACATGCAGAGCGTCTGGATGGCCTGCCTCGACAGAAACGGCCTTGGCCTTGAAGTTTAATGAGCTCCATCAGCATGTTAGAAACTGAATTTCCCACTCTCAGTATTAATTAAGTGATAACTGTTGTGATTCTTTAGCTGAATGGAAAGTGGCCCAACCTGCCTCATTGCACTGAAGTTCCCTGAAGGAGTTTTACTGCATCATACATGTCTGTGATCACAGTCGCCTCCCTGCCTCAGGTCACACAGAAAAGTCAGGTCAAACAGCCACTTCTTGTCTCAGAGCTCCGTTCACTCTTTCCCCTTGTCCTCCAATTCATATTTTTGTGCACAACTCAAAATGTATTAAATGCTTTGCCGCAACCTAGTCATTGGGGCACATCTTCATATTCCAAATGCACGTCAGAAGTAAATGGTCCAACCACAGTGTCAGTGGTTCGATCCCCTGGCGCGGATAAAAATCATTGTTTGTGTTACGGCACTCATCACATGTTCCATGTTCAGTGCTTCACTACAGAGTGTCTCCTGGTGTATAATGCAATGATATGGTGTCAGCTCACTGGGGCAATTCTCCTCACATACCTTTTATCTCATCCTTCCCACCAGCCCGCTCCTGTCACCGCACAGTGCTGGTGCTCCGTTTGTCTTACGTCCCATTAGTTTGTGTCATGGTAATTTTATGTTATTCATGCATTTCTGCAAGTAGGTAATGCTTTTCATTAAAACCCTACGTTATGAAGGCATTCATAGTGAATTATGACTACACTCATAAACACACACGACTTTCTGATGTACTTACAGATGTGACTTATAATTTCAAGTGTTTTATGGATGCTCTCAAGTAGTTATAAGTCCCATCAATAAACCTCCATAATCCATAATGACATTTAATATATATGACCCACACATTATTACCTATGCTCACCTATACATACCTGAACAATCAAAGGACTCAAAGTATGCTATAATAGTCATTCTGAACCATGGAACCAGGAACTGTACCAGTCACTTATGATTCAGCATAGATTCTTTTGAAAATGCATGACACCTTACTTACCATCAACAATGAAACATTAAGATGAAGCATGCATATGTACTTTACTTCACTTGACATATACAAAGATAATTCACTATTATAGCACACTATGAATCCTTTCTACAGTTAATTGTTGAGGTGTGTATAGGTGAGTCTATGAGATCAGTCAACCTCTTGTTTATGACTATTCAAGAGTGTCCATAAGACCCATGAACTTATAATTCATGAAAAGTCTATAATGTTTTATGACTGTTGCTATACAGCATCAGAAAACATTATATGTGTTCATAAGAACAGTCATAAAGCATTATGAATGCATTATAATCCACTAGTAATGCCCTCATAACACACTATAGATGTAGATCAGCAAACAGGACAAAGGGGTTTACTGTTGTAGCTAAACTTACTGGCTAGAAGTGAAAAAGTGAGCTGCTGTTTATTCTGCTGTCTTAGCAGGAGACCTGATTGGATAACAATGCAGATTGTTGCAAAATTGTCTCACAGGTATTGTGCCTTGGGTTTGACATGGATATAAGCATATTGTGTCCCTCGCTGTAAAGCTTTTATTAAAAACCTGAAAGATCTCACTCAAAGCAAATATAAGCTTTTAGGAAGACTCCTGCTCCTTCTTCTTTTTTGTCTTTTCAAAGTTTAATCAAAGGCATAAGTTTAGTATTCTGTGTCAAAAGGACTTCACAGGATGCCATAGAGCTAGAGCAGACAAATTAAGCTTTGATGACTTAATGATATGTTTGGTGGTGCACCTGAGAGAGGGAGAGATCGAGAGAGAGAGAGAGAGAGAGAGAGAGAGAGAGAGAGAGAGAGAGAGTGTAACTGGCTACAAGAGACAAAATAATGAAAGTCTTTGAAGCTGCAAAGGCAGCAGCTAGGGTAATAACAAAGGGAATGATACTCATGAAAGAGTCAAGGAAAGAGAATGAAGGAGGCCCAAGTTCCAGGCCTTAAGGTACCTCCTTGGTAATTACCAGAAGGTAGGCATTAAACATAAATGCATCATTATGTTAACAATTAATACAATTATGTCAGCCCTCCCGGCGAACATGTTCTGTTGTGCCTAAGATGTCTGCAGTGGGGAGGGATGGGGGAGGACACTGTGTGTGTGTGTGTGTGTGTGTGTGTCTTGTTTTCATGCACTTATATTCATATATGTGTGGATGTGTGTCTCTGGAGGAAGGGTTTGTGCCTTTTTGTCATCAGATCAACACAACCTAGAAAATAGGTTAAATAAGCAAAGCTGGAGAATACCATTAACCTTTTTTATTTGCATCCTCCCTTTTTTTCTTATTCCTTTGATCCCCACTGAATCTCTCTGTCTCTATATCCACCCACTCCTTTCCTCAAGATAAAAAAAGCAGATTCAACCAGTCTCCTTAAATGAAAAACACATGTTCATTATAATATGAAGAACAATACAATAATAGTCTCAAACTGAGGTTGGTTTGTTTTCCTTTTGCCTTTTTTCTCTTGTAGAGAAAACTACATATCAAGGTTTCTTCAGCCGACGTGGCCTGTGGTTAGGTCAGGAACAGGAGAATAATACACTTTTGAACTGCACAAGTCATCAAGGAAAAGTCAACTGTGATCATTCCCATGCAGACAGAAGCATTCTGATTTTCATTTATTGCCTTTATCCATATCCAACATCTATGCTCCCATTTCTTCAAAGAACATGTTTATATTTGCTGTCTCAGAGACAAAACCAGAGCTGTTCCCACATTGTTAAAGATTGATTATATGGATTCTTTTGTCTCTATAAACAATTCAGTGATCCCCTCCAAAAAAGTGAATTTACAATTACAGAAGAGAGACAGGGTGGAAAGCTCCAGAGAGATAGAACAAGGTTGGATCTGTTTGGGGATATGAGCACAGCAAATGTTGCTGCAGTCTGTGAGACTGTCATGTTTGCTTCATTTGAGAAAAGTTCATAAACATAAACATTAAAATGTTCATTCAAATTATTAAAATGCTATTTGGTACACTTTGTAGGCAGTTCTAAGGTTACTAATGACATAAGGTTATTAACATATATGGCAATCATAATAATAATGAATAATGAACATTTTGGAACTGGGCTTGTTATTTAAGCTGCACTAATCAACATTTTTATGTTAACAATGCTATTTGTAATGTCAAATATGTTTCTTGGCAAGCCTACAGTGAATTATCACCATCTCTGCTGTTCCTCCAGCTCCTGCCTGTGTTTTAGCATGTTTCAGCTGATTGTTGTAGTTTTACAGCCTGCAGCTTTAGTGTTTTGGTTCAGTCTCACTGCTCTCATCAACCCCATTTCCAGCAGCAGCACACAGCTGCTTCAGCATTAAGGCCCAGATAAACCCACTGAACAGCACAATGACCAAGTTAGTAACTACCTGGTGAACATAGTGGAGCATTTAGCAGCGACAGAGATGTCCCAGTTGGTGGAGAGCAAAACAGAACTAATGGGAGTGATGTTGACCTGATGTTGGCCTGCCAGATGTGTAAATAGGCAACAGTTTGCTCTTTAAAAACATATATAAGGACATGTTTTTGGAGATGCTCAGGCTGCTTCATTTGGTACCTTTTATTTTCTGTAAGCTAAAAAGTACTTTCAACCAGTATAAACCTGCCCAGTTAAAGCTGGCAGGTGTTTGGCAGTGAAGTTAAGAAGACAAACTTTTGTTGCCTCTTACTTTCCCTGTGATCACACAGCGATCGGACCATATCATGGAAATAAAATATGAGGTGAATCACGGGTTGATCAAATCAGGTGATGACAGCTTGTACCTATGAGTCACAGTTAAATCACTTGTTAATACTTACTCAGCTGTCTGAATGATAAAACAGAAAAAAGTTTAAACTATAACAACTAATTTGTGAGTTCATGAAGTAGCTGTCTATTTCACTCATAACAGATGTTTTGTTGAAGATGTGACTTAAAACTAAAACTTAAATTAATAAACATTTGTCTGGAAAAATGTACCTAAGTTAATTGCTAAAATTATTTGTTAAAACTGCATTGTGAGAAATATCTCTGCTCCCTCTGTCTGCCCTTCATCCAGACTGCTCCTAACCACACACACACACACACACACACAAAAAAAATAATAAATTAAAATTATGAAATGGACTCAGACTAACTCAGGAAGCAGAGTCTTCTATCATGATTTGGTTGTTACAGTTAAAAGAAGATAGCCATGCTTTCAAAATAAGACCCGGTGTCTGGGAGAAATTACTACATATATACATGTATACAAATATGATAAAATACAAAAATGACCTGGAAACTTTAGTATGGACACATAGTTTCCACACATCTCAAGCATTTCAATAATAGATAGTTCAGTGTGGATGCTGTCTGAGATTCCATCAAACAGCAACAAAGGCTGTTTGAATGAACTACAAGGTAGAATAAAACACTGGACCTCTGCTGGGGGAGTTGAACTGGAGCTCACATATCTGGCTTTCATACACAATAAAGAAAGCACGCCACAATGATAAGTGCACCTAAGCAGCACAAAAGCTGCTAAATGGAGGGTAGGTCAGGTTTAATCTTGTTGATATTCAAGGCAAGACATGTTTTAGCTTATGCAGCCATGGTAAAGCAAGAAAAGATGGTGGAGGATTAAGCTAATCAAATTGATGAACCCATGTGAAAGGATATCTTAATTTACACAGAATGGCTGGTCAGCAGGTTCACTTGCTGGGAAACAAAATTAATCTTGTTCTCGTCCCCCTCTGGAATACTAACCACAAGCACCTGCATGGCAGAAGATGCACTCATCTGTTCTGGCCTGGTGCTGTAGCTTCATTGTTAATGACATGATTTTCATCTCAAGATTCATCTACTTTTCTCCTCTGTTTCTTTGAATGGCAAAAGGCTTATTGTCTTACAAATCATGCACATACTGGACGGTTCTGCAGCACACCCAGTGCCAGTTGTTAGTATCATTGCAGGAATGGTATGCACTGGCAGGTATGCACTGAGGTTGAGGTCAAGATGGTGGATGGTCAGACTCAATTTCCATCTTCCTTGACCTCCTCTTTCATGCCACAAAGTCAGTTATCTGATGTGTCTGGTTCAAAGCACCAGCCCTTGCCCTACACTGCTACTTGCCCCCGCACTGTCATGTGGCCCTGTAATTCCATTTCAGAATTTCTTCTGAAATAGCTCTTTAAACAACTCCCATGGAATCTTGGATAATTCACTGAATTTGAGCACAAATGGAATTAACCAGAGGAAACACACAAAAAATGGCAATGAAAAAAAAAGCGAATTCATTCAAAGTATCATGTAGTCAAAGCTATAAACAAAAGCCTGTAATGAGATATGTGCTTTGAGCTTTTCACTGTTTCATCCAGAGGTTTGTCTTGTTGGAATCGCACATATACTGGAAGCAGTGATTGGTCTGAGCCAAAAACAAATACATCATTTTATAGGTTGGACATTAATTTGAAGCAGTGCGTTCCGTCTGCAATGCTCTGGGGATGAAGGTAGGATATATATTCTTATTCCTATATGTTGTATCTATTTACTATGGGCCACTGAAAGCAAAATGTGTTTCAAGTAATATAGGGGTATGAGGAGTTTTATTCTAAACACATTTTACTTTAACCACCAGAAAACACGTTCAGTCTATCTCAATTCCTTCATAAACCCACAAATTGAAACATCTCCACATGGACAAAAGGGTCAGGGGTTAGGAGTGTAAATACACACACACACTCATGCTACACATACATCATTAAGTGCATCAGTGCATACACAGAAATATATGCCTTCTTTGTGGATTTCACTTCCTTAATTGCAGATACAGAGATTTACTCTTAAACTCCACCAAAACACTGACTCCATGAGGGAAAATTTAGTCTATATTAGTGACTAAGCCTGCAATTTGTCCACATTAGCTCTTTGACAATGTGTTCACATGGCATTACAGGGACTGTGCTTAAGTGGCCTGTGTACTCTGTGAACTGATCCTTGGGAGATTTCTCTCAGACATCTGTTTCAGGGAAAATACAAATCATGTGACTAAGAAAAAAGCAGAACACAATAAAAAAATATAAATTAGTACATATGTGCATGATGACAAACGAATAAAGGAAGGGCACAATGCAAACAAACAAACATCACTTTAAAACACTTTGCATTGTCAACTAGTTTTGAGTTCTGAGCAAGGACACGTTAATTAAATGAGGCCCTCTGAGAAGGAGGGAAAAAAATTACATGCATACATACATATATATTTATGTTTAATGATGTTTAACATTTGTCCTCCAAAATGAGAGGCTCTAGCATGTCCTGGTCTCTAAACCCTTTCAGTTCTTCCAAAATATATCAAACATTCAGTCATATGTCCAAAGAACTGTTAGGGTAGGTGCTAGGTGAGGCGGAATTGGACCCAGGATGCAGATGAGGCAGGAGGCTGAGTAGACGTTTTACTTTTTATTGATGATGAACACGGGAACACAAGGCAGGAACACACGAGGGTTGAGGCAGGAACAGAACAGGAAGCGAAGCACAGGGACAGAACCGATCAGCACGGCACAGAACAAATCAGCACAGCACAGACGACACGACAAAGAACAAAGGAGAAGGACTGGCTTAAATAGGAGGAAAGGAAAGTGGAAACAGGTGGAGACTAATGAGGACAGGTGAACCTAATTGGGGCAGAGCAGGCAATCAAAAAAGGAGGGAAACACAAAAGGGCAGGAAGTAAAGTGAGAAACGAGAGGAGAGACGAGACTACAAAATAAAACCGGAAGTGCAGGACAAAGAACATGCAAAACCCTAACAAGAACATACTGCAAAGATCTAAGTGAAACTTACTGTATTTCTTTTTGGAAGTCTTCCTCCGGTATCTCCTATAGACATCACAAGACATCTTCCCTGGGTTCTAAATCAGGTGTTTGTTGTAGCATAGGGGTTCAGTCTTGACCTTGAACAAACGTATACCAAGATAAAAAAAAATGTACTCACTTATTTAGCTATTTCTACAGCTTTATAACCAAAGGCTTTGGAGAGATCACAACCATTACTACGGTGAGTGCAATCTTATCATAACTGGAGGAACTGATGGCCAGAGTTACGAGAATGAAACCCAAGTTGTAATAAATCATAGTTGTCCTTCACAGACATTTTCATAGGGCTCTACATTGCAAGTTTTCCCATGTCTTTTTCAGATATTCCCTGAGAGTTCTTTATAGATGCCTAAAAGACATTTTCATAGAGCCTTAAATCAGTTTTTTTATGTCCTCTGTTTTTCCTGAGGGTTCACCTTTGACATCTGAAGGACATCTTTATTAGGTGAAGTGAAACTTTTTTTGGACATTGTAGATTCATTCCAGACATTGCAGTTGCACATAATGTGAACCAGTTTTGGACAAAAACAAACATATGACTATATATATACACACACACTAAAACACTATATATATAAGTACAATATATTTACATTCACAGAACAATCAAACACTGAAAACTTTTGGTTTTGGTTGTTATTTCACAGTACACAAAAAAGCAGAAAAAATGTCTTATATTTACAGCACATTCATTCAAACATATTCACCTTGAACACAATTACAGACACAACAGGGAAAAAAAGGTAAATAATCTTCATTTCTTATGCCAAATGATCTCTGTGTATGTTTATCATAAGAGAGTGTATGATCCCTTATTGGTCCAGACATAGATGAATGGTACAGCAGTCTGGAGCTCCATTATGTGGCATCTGCACAGTAATCCCAACCACCTTCACGTGATAAAAATGAGACTTGTCACAGCACATCGTGCCAAATGAGCCTTCTCATGTCACACAGAAAAGCTATTGAGCTGCTATTGTGTGTGAAACGAGAGATGTGGTAGAGCAAGCACAATAGAGCAAATACACATATATTTTCACTAAATGTAAGAAATGTGTCAATGTAGAACATGGAACCACGAAAGAACCTAGCTGTCAGTGGAAGAAATAAAAATAATAATAAAAAGATATTAATAGAAGCTACCCCTCCTTGAACCGCCACCTTAACCGTGGTGGAGGGGTTTGTGTGCCCCAATGATGATCCTAGGAGCTATGTTGTCGGGGCATTACGCCCCTGGTAGGGTCTCCCATGGCAAACAGGTCCTAGGTGACGGGCCAGACTAAGAGCGGTTCAAGCAGTTCAGCCCATCATGAAAAGAAGAATATCAAGGATCCGTTACACGTCGCCCGGATTGGCTTACCGGGGCCCCGCCCTTACCCAGGAGCCAGGCCTGGGGTTGCCCACGGGCCGCAGGCGAGCTGGCGGCCTGGCTTTGAAATGGCCTGGGTCCCGCCTGGCCCAGTAAATGGGTCTGGCGACGTTCCCACGGGACCCGCACCACCCTCAGGAAGGTCCATGAGGGGCCGGTGGTGCAGATGTGGTCTTTGGGTCAGTCCAGACCAAAACTCCCTTGGCAATAGGGACATGGAATGTCACCTCGCTGGGGGGGAAGGAGCCTGAGCTCGTGCGGGAGGTTGAGGCAGGTACCGGCTAGAAAAAAGCTCTCCTGGAACCCAGCTTGGGCTCTGGAACCCAGCTGCCCAGGGTGACCCTCCACTACTCTGGGTGCTGGGCGGTGGGCTGCCTCAAGCTCCCCAGCTCAGCCGCCACGTGTTGGAGTTCTTGCATGATAGTCTCTTGAGGGTCGCTTGCTGTGCTGTTGTTTTGGCCTAGATACAGAGTACCCGGCCTTGGAGTCCCTGGGCGGTACTTCACCATGTTCTGGGAATAACTCCATGCATGGGGACTTCAAAGCGGTGATACCTGACTGAGGGCGTGATGGGAGGAGCATTAGGAACGGCCTGTTCTGTTAACTTCTGTAGCGGTCACAGTCCATCCACCATGTGGCAATCGAAAATGTATTTTGAGCTATATAAGACAGCTCCAAGAATAGCTGCTTGGTGGTGGAGTTGGTTCAGATCACAAATGACTGTTGGGGATTCTTCAACTCCGAGCCGAGCCCCCTGATTCAGGGAGGTCTTCAACTCCCACATCCGGAAGAGCTTCTCACAGAGTTCCGAAGGAGGCTGGATGTCCATCACCATGTTCCTGATGGCGCCGCAGTGGGGACATCTCTGTGTGGAAGTCAGTGGTGGAGAGCACCGGAAACGTATCTCAGGCTGTTTGGGACTGTGAGTATGAGGCCAAGAAGCCGCAGCCCGGACGTGGAGGCTGACAAAAGTGGACTAGGAAGAGCTCGGTGAGGCAGATAGGGAGGCTACATTTTCTGTTTGACAGAGTTGGTATCTCATGTTTAGGCCAGGCAGGAATGGAGGAGGCAAACCTCTGCCAAGCCGTCCGGCGGCTCAGGGGGAAGGGAAGCAACACTGTAATGTTTATTACCATTTGTCAGATTTGAGGATCTCAGAAGGGAAGCCCAGTCAATCCCACCGTTGCCTTCCAGTGAGGAAGGAACTGGGGACTTAGGTGGAGTTTCACCCAATGTCACTGAGGTCCTTGGTGGCAACTCCTTGGCGCCGGGGATCCGAGATGCCCAGAGATACCTCAAGTGAGTCTGGGATGTTGTAGGCTGTCTTGGCTGACATTGCAATTGGGGACAGTACTTTGTGGGGGCAACACTGGAGTGTGGTCCACCACTGGAGTTTCCAAGGAAGTAGTTGCTGGAGAGGCAGAACTCTGGTGGTCCCTCTTTTTAAAAAGACCAAGTGTGCCTTCCAGGAAAACAAGGTCTAATAGGAGGAGGAGAGGAGAATTCCGATAGTCTTGGGATGCGGTCAGGAGGAACACAGGGTGGTTTTAGGGAACAGTGGACCAGCTTTCGACCTCCACAGGGTGCTGGAACCAGTTTATGGGATCTGGAGAAGGCTCCACATGCTCGATTGGAGAGGCTGACCGCGTGTCCTAAATGTTATTCGTGTTATGGGAGTGCAGTACAGGGATGGGGTCCGGGGGCTTTGCTAAGGGCTCTGTATGCCAGGCAGCTTGACCGGGTTGCAGGATTTCCAGTGCATGGACTCTGGCAGGGCTTTGTCCCTTTGTCACCGGTCCTGTTCATAATTTTATGGACAGGATTTCTGCCAGGGGCCAGGGAGCGGATTTGGGAACAGGTTTCACAGGATCTCTGCTTTTTGCAGATGTTTGTCCTGTTAGCTTCTTCAAGCCAGGACCTTCAGCTCGGAGCTGGTTTGCAGCCGAGTGGTGAAGCAGCTTCAGCAAGTCAGCCGGGATGGTTCTCGACCGGAAAAGGGTGGCCTGCCCTCTCCGGGTTGGGTGAAGATGCCTCAAGTGGAGGAAGTTGGGGTCTTGTGGAGGTCTTACGAGTGAGCAAGATGGAGTGGGTGAAGACAGGCGGTTGGTGCAGCGGATCCGCAGTATGCGGTCGGTGTACGGACCGTCGTGGTGAAGAAGGAGCTGAGTCGAAAGGCTGAAACTCGCTCTCGATTACCGGTCAATCTACGTTTCCTACCCCACTATGGTCAAACTACCGGGACAAGATGGATAGCAAGCGGCCGAAATGAGTTTCCTCCGAGGAGGAGCTGATTCGGAGGTGGCTCAGTCACTGGAGGAGCGAGAGAGCTGAGGTTGGTCCTCCGGGGTGGCTCACCAGGTCAGTAGGTGGACCCATGGGCTCCAGGGAGGGGCTGGGGTCCCAAAGGCCCGTGCCCAGGAAGACTAGTCTCGGCTGGCCTAAGGCTTCCTGGGATCCCTCGAGGAGCTGGATGGAGGCTGGAGACTCTGGGGTGGGGAGGGAGCTGGGCAGGTGATCTCCTGGAAACAGACTGCCTCTGGGGTGAGGAGACTGCTGACCCGGTCCCGGACCAAGTCCGGACCGGTGGCAAGAGATGAAAATGGATGGATGGATGGATAATAGAAGCTACAAGAAGCTGCTTTATTAATTGACATATGAATGCATGATATATCCTCACTGATCCTTAAAACAGAGAGTTCTTTTCTCCAGATTTGCTGTTGTTTTAGGACAGAAAAAAGTGAAAAAAGTGTCCTGCAATGCAGTAAACGCTACAACTTGCATGAAAGATTTTGAAAATAACATGCATACAAAAACATTAGTGTTAAAAAAATGTATTTTGAGCTATATAAGACAGCTCCAAGAATAGCTGCTTGCACACAAATGACATATGATGGCAGTGTCAGTGATATCTCACTGTGAGTATGACTGTAGTCACAGATATACATTTTCTGTTTTGGTCATGATATCTCATATGTAATAATATTACTGTAGTCACAGATATACATTTTCTGTTTTGGTATCTCATATGTAATAATATTACCTGTTTCATTCAGATTTGTTTGTACTTTAGAGTTTAAATGTCCTTGCTGTGTTCTGGCTACAAATACCTTTTGTGTTCCACCTGTTTAAGGAAGTAGTTGCTGGTCTCACCAAGAGAAAACAAGTAATAGCCCTTTTCCTTTAGACCTGCTCGACTCGGTCCTCGGCAACAGACCGGCATGCCAGCTGACCGGGGCACTGAACTCTGCAAAAGCGTTGCCGCGGATTCAAGTTTTATTTTTATTTTTAAGTTTTCCGCGGATCCTCGACAATAATTAGTTTTATTTTTTATTTTTAAGATGTTTTGCATTTTTGACAATGAATTAGGCATTTTTTTACATGCTGTTTTACAATGAAGAGCAAATACTACAAATTTCTCACATCAGTAACGCCAGAAACGCTACATTCGTAATGCTTACTTTGGTAATGTTAGAATCTGACCATTTACAGATTACTTTTACAGTTTATTGTTAACACATGAAGTTTACCTGACACAGAATAGAGCCTTATTGTTAACACATGAAACTTTACTGACACAGAATAGAGCCTTAAACACATACTTATTAACATAATAATAACACATACACAACATGGACCATGTAAACTGCATATACAAGTCCAACATGTAACATGATTGAGTGATGGAACCTACTTTTGTCTTAATTAATATAGAGGTGTAATGTAAAAATATGATGTCTGTCAGTTCTACAGTGTGCTGTGATATAGTATAAGTATGTTGTACAGAAATATAACACACAGCATAGTATATACTTGCAATAGACAATATTTGAGACAATTGTTGTTGTTTTGTACACAGGAAAGAGGAAGTGTGACGACAGCCAGGAGCTGCTGCAGTATCTGCAGAGGGTAGACGAGAGGTTCTTTCAGCACAGTAAGGACATGAACGACACCTTACTTCAGAAGATGGAAGAAAACACCAGCGCTTTGCTTGGGCTGATGGGGCGCATGGTCGCATTAATGGAGGCTTAAGCAAACAAATAAATTTAATAGGAAATAGAAAATTCTTTTTTTGTACAGTTTTTGTACAACATTGTACAGTACTTTTATTTTTTTTGTATTTATGTATGAAAATAAACACTTTGTAAACAGACATGTCTGATTCAGTATGCTTAATGAACAGAAAAACATCACAACAAAAACACATTCTCTCATTCCCCCTGTTAAAATAGTCCATTAATGCAGCTCTAACGTCAGTCCTTTCTGGATTACCATACTCTCAGGTAATGCCCGCATAGGAGGCATTTGTGTCCCACCAGTGGTGAGATCATAAACAGTGTGTAAGCCCAAACAACAGGTGACCTCCGACCTCCACCAGCCTTTCCACCAGTAAAGGTACCTGAAATTGGTGTGTCAGGATTGTTTACCTGTAAATTTGGTAGAAATTGGTGTGTCAGTTGTTTATTAAATTTGTTTAATTGCAATGTGACTGATACCTACCAGTGTAGTCAATGCTAAGTAGCTAGCTAGCTAGTGTTAGCTTACAACAAAGGCTAACAATAACACCTTACATTCAGTTCAGAATCAAAATGTGTTAGATAATTACCTTTCTTCTTGAATGTAATCATCGCATATAACAATCACGCAATCACGCCGAGCAGCAACAACGCATTGGAACAGTCTTGTTTGGATGCCAATGTAGATTTTCAAAGCCAGGAGCAACACCTGAAGAGGTACGGCGCCCGCCATTGTTGTTGTCTTGTGCTCTGAAGTTGGCACTAGCGTTGATGGAAAACCGAAACGTACAGAGTGACATAATGACGTGGCTTCTCTAACCCATAAAGCTGGTGGGAACACAAACGAGTTTTTGGTAGGTTCATGGAACCGGCACTAGCACCAGCCCAGAACTAGCACTAGGTTTGCCTTAGTGGAAAAGGGGTATAAGTGGAATTTGTTATAGTTTTATTTTGTGTTCTTACCATGCCAGGTTGTGTTTACAGTGTGAGCATCGCACATCATCTCCAGCTCAGCTGTTCCTCCAAAGTGGGAGGACTTTCACCCAATCTCACGTGCCCTTTGTCTCTTGGCAAAATCCCTGCTTTACATGTCATGTTTTTCTATGTAGAGAAAGCCCCCAGGACCCTCAAACAGCAGCCTCACAATAGTTGTTGGTGCAACAATGTCACTTTCCATACACTCTGATTCAGTTGGAAAGTAGAACACAACAATAACGTCATCACTAGCATAATACCGAAGTCTAATTACAGCCACCAGTGTACACATTCTGCCACAGGATGACAACTGACTTGATGGATAGTTTATTTGGGCCATTTTATATTGTAGCTGTGAGATGTTGAGTCACATAAAGGTCTGTTGCAGGGAATCTTCCACTCTTATTCCCAGCTGAGTTAACAAGTCAGTGCAGCCTCTCCAGGCTTTTCCTTTCAGGCTGTGCAGGAGATGTGGAAGAAGCCTGTAGAAGTCCAGATGTGACTATTATTTTATGGCCTCGCTTAAAGGGAAGTTCCACAATTAGATGCTCTTACAGAGTGATACCTCTTGATTCTCCGGTGATCAGTTTTTTGTTTTTATCCATTAGTCTCCTGTCTCTTATCTGATGGTGACCTCTTATCTGATGGTTATCTGATGTCAAGAAGACAAGAGTTTTAGCCTTAAGTTAAGACTTAGAACTCTAATCTGAAGTCATTTCTGCAGTGGCCTCAATGCACAGCAACTTTAGAAAGCACGAGAAATTAAGAAAACATCTTCATTCATAATAAAAAAAACACATTCACAGCATTTAGAACAAGCAGCAAACACAGAAACATGCTGAAAAAACACAAAACACAATCAAATACAGAATTAGTGTTCCCATTACATGCAAATTATTTCTCTATTGTCACAAAACTGAAATAGCACATGAGGCTCAACCCCTGAATGCAGCATGTCTTGTGGGTGCACCCATGAGGCCTCTGATGATGGAAACATTTGAACCTCAGACTCTTAAGTAGTGGCTTTCTCTTGATTTGCTCCATTTTTATGAAATTGTGTATCAAGACATAAGGAACTGTTTCTTTTTTTAAGCACTGACATAAAACGTTTCAGACAGATTAAAATATTATTAACCTCCATTGGAAATATCTTACAGTACAGTATGTTTCACTTGTCTGTATTTGTTTACTTAATAGAAGAAAATACATCACCAGATGAGAAATACTAATAGAGTTGTTTTGTAATGGATTTTCTTGTATGGCAGTACCTTACATTACAGCCTCATTTGTAGTAATAGAGGTAGAAGACACTGAGGCATGGCCATGTTGATCACCAGTAAGATGAAATTGTTGGGTCTTGACAGTTATTATGACCTCATCTCCTGAGGAAAGAAGATAATTGTTTCTGCACAGATAGATTTTGTTCTTCTTGAGTATGCCTTCAGTGAATTTGCGTGGCAGACGATAATGACATTTGGTCAAAGTCAAACAAATAAGCAACTCAGACAAACGATCAGATGTAATTATGATTATTGTTCCTCTGACTCTGAATTAATAACCACTTCAGTGGGGACTGGAGAATTATGGAAAGCATTTTCTACCTGAATATCAATGACTTCCTTCTATTAACACTGACAGGAAACAATCTTCAGCACACTTTGGATTTATTTTAACTGAAGTCATTATCTTATGTATAATAATAGCAGGAATGGAAAGTAGCATGTGTCTCATAAATTGTATTCTAATGAGTACACCAAGGTCTCCATTACCTAGACTACAAACACACCACCACAGAGGTGATGTTGTATCCTGTAGCCAGTGGTCTTGTAGGCCTGAACTCTGAATGTTCCAGTGGAGAGGCTGACCATCCATCAAAGATAAAACAATGCAAGCTTTGAAAAGCCATGATCATTCTTGACTTCTGGGCACAGTTTGAGTAAGAAAACAATCTAAGCTCAGAGGTCCACTTAAGCCCCATTCAGATTGGATTTATTTCCTTAGGGGAGAGGAAATTATTTCAACATTACCTGCACAGTTCCGTGATTTATAATCCTGTCCAAAGCGCATATATGGATACCCCACCCCACTAATAATTACAGACAGCATTACTGTTTTTCAGCTGGCCCACTTTTAATTTAAATCCTGTCTGGATCAATGTCCTTGTATAGTGTCTCTCTCCCTCTTCATTTTTCAATAGCTCAGTTCAAAATTTGATTTTTGTGAGAAAATGGTGCCTATACAGACCAGAAACAACAACTGTAGAAAATAACACCAAAAGCAGAGAAACACCATGTTGTCATTTCAGCTACAACTAAGTGTCGGTACTCTCTCAAGCCCCATTTTTAAAGCTTATGTCTTTTTTTTTTTCACTAGCAGTTCCCTTTTGTATTCATGGATGTAGAGACCAAAATCATCAAATCAAAAAATTACATTACATTACTCATACACTAAACAAAAGTTAAAAACAATAATTCTCAAGCAAGTTCTTCTATAAGCAGTATTAATATGATTACTAAGCACATTTATGTACGTTTGTCACACTGGAGATAATGGATTTAATATGTGTTTCACGCCTGTGGGTTTATCCAATACGAAGTAGTATTTTTGACTGAAATTCACTTAACACAGTACCTTTACCTGCCCTCCAACTCTCCCACAACCCCTTGGGGATACTTTTGGGTTTTTTACTTTTGGCTTTGTCCTGCTGAGTGTCCATGTTTCTTATAGACCTTGTCCTGTAATTTCCTGATGGTTAAAATGCTACAGTTAAATTCCGGGAGAGTGAAGTGACCCTGTAATTTAATCCTGTCCAAATGGAGCTTCACTACCTTTTAGGAGCATTTAATCCCCTCTTTAATCCCTTCTGTGTGACATATCTGACCAGTTATTATCACCTGATTTACAATAACTTAAAAATTAGTGACATGTGATGACACCTGAGCTAACTCCATTTGCTAAACGCTGTTACGTTACACACAATACAAGCAGTTTCTTACTTCAGTGATAGTGTAAATGGACTCCTTGGCTGCTTGGCTCTCCATCAACAAGACAGGAGTTCTATTTTTGTCTACCACAGATGGTGCAACAGTGAACAATACCTCATAACTAAACAACAAACTATATAATTTGTCATGTCCTTTCAAAATGGTCTGATATTTTCTGATTTCATGCATCTGCCATCAGAACAGCTTTGTGTTATCATCTCTCCACAGCAGTTCAACAAGGAAACATTGTGTGTGGAAAACATAAAGAGGGTCATTAGTGCAGAAGTTTGAAAGATATTAACTTGACTAACAGTGCTGAAGCCTCATATTGCTGTAGCTTCAAATAAACTTTGGATTACATTTAGCAAAGACTGAATTTGAAATACAGGAGGAATGTCATCACCTATAATGTTTGCCATAAAAACAAACAAAACTGCTTGAAAAATACTTAAAAGCTGTGGGTCATGAGTAATTGCTGGCTCATTTAGTAAAGAGACTCCTCCATCTCTTGCATCTCCATTATGAAGGGTAAGATGAGGGGAAGAGACACAAGTGAGAAGCCATGTTAGTGAAATGGAAAGCACTTACAGTTCATGATACCACTGCATCTAACCACTTCATTGGTTAGAGTGTAAGATGAGTTTGGGGAGCAGGCTGAAAGCAGCTGACACCAAAAGAATCAGACTGTGTGTGTGACACAAACTACTGACCATCATGGACTCATGGACATGTCTCTCACCTTCTGCAAGACATACTCCAAGGATAGGCTCACCCTCATCCGTGGAGTGATCGCACTGATTGCTGCAGAAAATCCTTTCTCCCACTGTCTAACATAGTGTAGAGCACCTACCTGTTTTGTCACGGTGAGAGCCATGAAGCCTGAGCCACTGGGAGATATACTTATTTTTTGCAAATACTGCACTGCGTGCACTTGATCCCAGTTGAATCAGACTATCATTACGGACACTAACATTGTCTAAAATTACCAATGACATTGTTATAATGGCCGCTAACATGGACAGTAACTTGTTGTTTCATATAATGTGCTTTACCTAGCCATAGGATTGTCTGTACACAATAACTGTAGGCTTGGCAGTGCATCTCATTCACTTTGGTATACTTTTTAAATTTAAAGGATAACTGTTGATATTCAGTCACTGTTGTCTCAAAATGTATATTTGCTTATATAAGCACTTTAGCTTAAGTAAATACATAGCCATACTCGCTGTCAAATAGGAAAAAAAAGTGTGCTTAGATTAAACAATATGTTTTAATTTGCTTTTAAAGAAGTGTGTCTTAAGTCAGAACCAGTAGGCAATGAGAGAGAGTAGAGAAGTCAGACAGTTTTTATGAACACATGGACACATTGGTGGTTTTTGTTCTGTTCCTGGAATTTGCTAACAATAGCAAAGATTCTCAGAAACAGCTTCTGTCAGGTTTTCCAGATGGCATGTCTGACCTTCCACTAACAGGCAATTTATCAGGGAGAAGTGCTTTAAAAAAAAAAAAAAAAAAACAAGTAAGTCAGAAAAAGACAGCAATCATAATATGACTCTACAATTGATCCTATAACCTAATGACTCCTGGCTGTGAGGTGCCTGAGTCCCTCAAATGATATACTGTCACTCACAACAGCAGGCAAATTAATGAATGCCTGCATGCTGTGTGTTCCGAGATTTAATGTGTGTACTTACTGTTACTGATGCATTCTGTCCAGCATAAGGTGGTGACAAATTTTAAATTTTTTTTTATTTTTAATTTTAATTTTTAATTTTTAAATTTGGCACTTTTTGATTTACTCTTAGTCATAAACATTTGACAAAACTGTACATTAGTATTGTCAGTTGTTTCGATTTTTCTCTTGTTTTTGTCTCACATTTGTAACTTTAGTTTTCCGAGCATTTTGAGGCTGTAGCTGTTGCTTTCATTGTTGTATGTAGTTCCCAGGGTTACAGCTGATGTTCTTGTCTATCATGAGGTTAGTGGAAAAGCAACTGTTTACTTGTTCACACACAAAGTCCATGTCACTTTGCTGTGCAGGAATACAACAGACTGGTTGTCCTCAGCTGGAAGAACGGTTATTATTTCCAAACTCAGGCTGTTTGAACAGAGCCGCTCCCTCTCTCTGCTCTTCCTGCTCACCATGCATTTGCATTAACCTAACAGCACTCTCCACTGCAAAGCCACAAATTATTCAGAAGTTGGATTCACTCACTGAAGTACATTTCATTGTCTGGGTTTAACATGAGAAGAGGAAGTTAAAATGTCTCCTCGAGTGTGTCATAGAAGAGTTAAAGTACTACAGCTTGTCTATGAATCTCTCACACGAATCCTCTCTACCTGTCAGTTTGTCTGTTAGCAGCTCCACACTGAAACAAACTTCAATAAGAAACAAAGTGTGAATATCATTAGAATCAGTTTAAATTTAATATTGTAAATATTAGAATATGATTTACAGGAAAAGCCATGGTACATTTGGTTCTATCCACAACTACACTGCTCAAAAAAATAAAGGGAACACTTAAACAACACAATGTAACTCCAAGTCAATCACACTTCTGTGAAATCAAACTGTCCACTTAGGAAGCAACACTGATTGACAATCAATTTCACATGCTGTTGTGCAAATGGAATAGACAACAGGTGGAAATTATAGGCAATTAGCAAGACACCCCCAATAAAGGAGTGGTTCTGCAGGTGGTGACCACAGACCACTTCTCAGTTCCTATGCTTTCTGGCTGATGTTTTGGTCACTTTTGAATGCTGGCGGTGCTTTCACTCTAGTGGTAGCATGAGACGGAGTCTACAACCCACACAAGTGGCTCAGGTAGTGCAGCTCATGCCAGGATGGCACATCAATGCGAGCTGTAGGCAAGAAGGTTTGCTGTGTCTGTCAGCGTAGTGTCCAGAGCATGGAGGCGCTACCAGGAGACAGGCCAGTACATCAGGAGACGTGGAGGAGGCCATGTAGGAGGGCAACAACCCAGCAGCAGGACCGCTACCTCCGCCTTTGTGCAAGGAGGAACAGGAGGAGCACTGCCAGAGCCCTGCAAAATGACCTCCAGCAGGCCACAAATGTGCATGTGTCTGCTCAAACGGTCAGAAACAGACTCCATGAGGGTGGTATGAGGGCCCGACGTCCACAGGTGGGGGTTGTGCTTACAGCCCAACACCGTGCAGGACAGTTTAGGCATTTGCCAGAGAACACCAAGATTGGCAAATTCACCACTGGCGCCCTGTGCTCTTCACAGATGAAAGCAGGTTCACACTGAGCACATGTGACAGACGTGACAGAGTCTGGAGACGCCGTGGAGAACGTTCTGCTGCCTGCAACATCCTCCAGCATGACCGGTTTGGCAGTGGGTCAGTAATGGTGTGGGGTGGCATTTCTTTGGGGGGCCGCACAGCCCTCCATGTGCTCGCCAGAGGTAGCCTGACTGCCATTAGGTACCGAGATGAGATCCTCAGACCCCTTGTGAGACCATATGCTGGTGCGGTTGGCCCTGGGTTCCTCCTAATGCAAGACAATGCTAGACCTCATGTGGCTGGAGTGTGTCAGCAGTTCCTGCAAGACGAAGGCATTGATGCTATGGACTTGGCCCGCCCGTTCCCCAGACCTGAATCCAACTTGAGCACATCTGGGACATCATGTCTCGCTCCATCCACCAACGCCACGTTGCACCACAGACTGTCCAGGAGTTGGCTCATCAGGAGCATGCCCAGGCGTTGTAGGGAGGTCATACAGGCACGTGGAGGCCACACACACTACTGAGCCTCATTTTGACTTGTTTTAAGGACATTACATCAAAGTTGGATCA
Organism: Scortum barcoo; assembly: GCA_023238725.1. Classification (NCBI taxonomy): domain Eukaryota; kingdom Metazoa; phylum Chordata; class Actinopteri; order Centrarchiformes; family Terapontidae; genus Scortum; species Scortum barcoo. Next base: position 25,691,544 of record CM041550.1, read on the forward strand.
GCCTGTAGTGTGTTTTTCCACTTTAATTTTGAGTGTGACTCCAAATCCAGACCTCCATGGGTTAATAAATTTGATTTCCATTGATAATTTTTGTGTGATTTTGTTGTCAGCACATTCAACTATGTAAAGAACAAAGTATTTTAATAAGAATATTTCATTCATTCAGATCTAAGGATGTGTTATTTTAGTGTTCCCTTTATTTTTTTTGAGCAGTGTATTTACTGATGGGGGGGGTTAAGGGGCAGTCTTTAGGTGACTACAGGAGTATATCTTTTTCGTATAGCCAACCCTTGTCTTTCAGATACCATGCTTCTACAGCATTAGCAGTTAGAATTACTGCTAACTTTAGCTTTTCAATTTCAACAGGCATCATGTTGGCCGGATGTCGTGTACCTTCAGCCTGTCTCCCACCCCCCGAGCAGGGACTTTTGGGAGGTTAAATAATGGTCCTGGAACTGAATTCAGACCCTGGTCTCTGTGGTGGAAACACAGCTTTTGTGACTTTGCACTTAATCATCTTTGTTTCATTTTCTTTTTGTTATTTGTCTTATTTACTTAACTTAATATTCAAATGATTTGTAATTCTTATTGTATAATACGAACCATGTAACTCCTGGTTCTTTATCTGATAAATGACTAACTACATTCAGCGGCTAGTTGCTAGCACTTTCTTTGAGCTAGTTTTATTTTTTTTTTAAAAAAAGAAAAAAAACGTCCTGCCACATACAGTTTTTATTTCTTTTGTTCTAAACAAAGGATTTTTGCATTAGAAACGTACAAGAGAAAGTGGGAGCCTTCTAGGTCAGAGCACTTTGTGATGGGAAGTGTAAATACAGAGGTAAATCAAGTTAGGATGTACTCAGTGCTCATTTGCTGACAGTGTGAAATGAAAGCAAGGTGCAATAGGAGTTTGCTGAAGGTGAGCTGTGGGAGAACCATAATGAGTGAAAGATCCACATGTGATTGACTAAGAGGCTGCTAATTTGATTTTAGTCCTCCTTGATGAGTAAGTCAGTACTCTGATGGGGGCAGGGAGAAAAAAGAAAAAGGAAGTGGCAGAAAAACCTGTCAAAGGAGAGACACATAGACACTATATTGACATATAGTCAATATATTCATCTTTGTGAGTATTATTGTTATTATTATTATTAATGTAATTGTTATTATTATTACTATTAGTACTATTATTATTATTACATGTGATTTTCTGTGTTCACCGTTGTATGAAAGCATTTCACGGGTAAGTTGCAGTGGAACAGACAGAAGAAAGCTGATAAAAGCTCTGAAAGCCAATGAAGCATAGAAAGACCTTTTCAACAAGCATCAATAATAGACAGTTGCACCATCTCCTGGGCTAAACACTGCAGGAGGTATGTTGTCTAGTGAAACCAACCATCTGTGGCCCAAACAAAAACCCTCTGAAGCTCTGATCTCTATCCCCTCCCCGCCCCCCTGTCTCCCAGGACCCCAATACTTAGGGGACTTTGCAGCTATTTAATGTTTAATGCCCTCTAAAGCCAAAAGAATGCTAATTTCTGTGGCCTGCTACCAATTTTCCTCCTTTTCACTCTCACCCCAAAATTACAAATCTGTTGTCTCCACGGCCCTATTTATCCCCAGTGTTACAGCTGGGGACAATTATACACAGGAAGCTTGCAGGGGGACGTATTTTGGGAGCAGCCAGGAAGCAAGTGGCGGATCCTTGAAGGAGGGCGAAGCTGAGACTACGGGGGGGCTGCACTCTGGCCACAGGGCCCTTCTGGTGGTCTCTTCAATGAAGCCCCACCAGTTCCTTGCCACCACCATGGCCTCTGAAGACTAGCCAAAACAAGATGGAGGGCGGGTGGAGGATTTGCAGGGATGAAAGATGGGGAGATAATAAGAAGCAACTCTGACCTCTCACTCTGTTTATGCCATGTCCTCCTCTCCTACTCCTACAGCACTTGGGTGCTTCAGGAACCCAAGCCATCATATTTCCAAAGAGAATAAAATGTCTTTGTTTTTATTTTCTAATCTCTCATTTCTGTGAACACAGGTGGAATCAGAATTGACCCATCAGTTTAATTTTATTTTGTTTTCTTGTGCACAGCAGGAGAAACCAGCATTCTTTTAGATTCAGTGAAAAGGAAAGCAAAGTGTCTCACTGAGTAATATTTTCTACAATGTGTTTTGTAATTGTGAAATAATTGGAAAATAATAAAATAAAAACCTTAGGTCTGATTCACAAGTGCACCATAGACTTGTCTTTAACCATGTTAGAATACTTGACTACTTTTAAACAAATAAAACATGAATGTACATTCATATGTGTGAGTTGTCATTGGACAGAGCTGTCATAACTCACAGATTTGATGGATTAATGTGATGGCCTGAAAAAAAAACAGATTGCTTCCTCCTCTGGAAAAGTACCTAATCAGAGCAGCATGTCACAGTGTCAAAGAAAACCTTCCAAGTTTATAAAAGTTCATAAAAATAGAGACAAACTGCCTAATCAGTCACAAACAGGTACTAATATGTGTGCTGGACACACATTTCACAGTTATTTCATCTCGCCAGCTTTATTTTATATGTAGGTTTTTAGTCATGCATAATGTCATACATTCTATTGAAAAATCTCACAAGTGATTAAACATATTATAAACATAAAATAGGCTTTCTGACAATACAGCTAATTAAAAATACTACTTTTCCATAATGTCAAATTAAACAACCATGAATTTCAGTTGAAATGAAACAAACACAAACATACAGTAGTTTGACCATGAAACAAGAACAGTGGATGATGGTGACAAATATTGGTGTATAGAGAGAGGAGTGGCTGATGGGTAAATTCATTTGCTCTCAATGGGCTTTCTTCTGTTATATTAGGGATAAAATAAAAAATAAAAATTTAGCTTAAGACTTGAAAATGTTCTACAAAGCTGCAGCCTTGTAAACGTTTGTGAGCTTTGCAGCATTATAGGACATGACTTTTGAGTCTGGCCACTGGATGAATGAACTTAATTATATCATGCTTTACCTTGATCAAGAGGAGTCAGGACTTGACCACAAAGCAGGCACCATTACCATTTATTAATTAAGTGCTTTTAATCTACAGCAAGAAGAAGGTATGAATATTTTTATGTTCCATAGTCTGTGTGTATCTGTATGTGCTGTGCACGTGCAGGTGCATTGTGGGAATGCTGACTGATAAACATCCTCTCCAGGGAAGCAGGTCTAGGTGGCATTTATCCAAGGGGACTCTTTTGTTCTTGAAATGTCCCCCATGGTTTCAATAATTCAACAGACGGCCTTTTCTTCTCTTTACTTCCGCTTGACAGAATGCTAACATTTACCACCTCAGGGTTAAATATCTGCTCGCCTTCACACCCCCAGAAGATTTAAAGAGAGGAGTCACACAACAGTAGGGTGTTATTTACAAGGTTGTGTATTTATTACTGTATACACACTACTGGATTTCATGTATTGTATTTCTGTATAAGATCAGTCTTGGTAGGCATTACAGATGGGTTCTCACAGGAAATGTGTTACTGCTGTTCTTTATGTCTACGTTCTGTGTTGCATTTGACTATAAAGCCAAAAATGGGACAAATAGAAGACTCTCCCAGGGTGGACAGTCAGGCAAAGGATGTCCTGTGTACAGAGTAGACCAGCATAGAAAATTTACAGGTAAGATGACAAATTAAAAATGTATTGAAACAATTATTAAAAAGTAAAAACATTAATTTGCATTGCGCTCTTAGTTTGAAATAAAAGCAAAATGAGTAGAGTTGAAACTATGATCAACCTAAATATGATTGGCAATATGAGTGCAGCCAGAACCCTACCTGGACGCACTGGGACAACAGATTCAAGATTCAAGTGTGTGTTCCTGCATTGTTACTGGGGCTGATGTTGTTTTGTTCGACATGATGCTCCACAATCTCTCCATTGTTTCCACACTCAAATCACTGTTAAACATATTACCAGTGAATGTGGCCAGACTACAAGTGATGCATGAGTGGTGAATGTTCCACAATAAAAAGATGTGCAAAAGAGATCTTTCAGTAATGATCATGAGCTTGCTATTAAATGAAACCTTACTAACAACTTTAAAAGCAGCAAAAACAACTTCCAGCAAATTTAGCTCTGTAGAAATCTTCTGATACTTTAAATGTTCAAATGACACATTACCATTGTACTGTCAAATTAAATCCTCCTTGTTATGGTAGCAGTCAAAAGGGGTGAATTCACAACAGGATTTTGCAGCTGCTCTACCTGCATAAATTATACAAAAAGACCACCTCAAACAACCTGCAAAGGATTAAATGCAGCCCTAACTGCACTGCCAAGAAAACAGCATCTCACTGCTCTGCTACTTTTATTTTGTTGTACATTTCATCATGTTTAAGTGTAGGTACCTATTCATGATTAAAGAATAACTTGTTGTAATCACACCCCCATATCCTACTCAATAACCTGCATGTTCTCATCCAAAATCATGATAATATCAACAATCTTTCTTTAAATGTCTTTACATGTGCATAAGTGCCACATATTAGGTTCAGCCTAAAAAGTCTTTGTAATGATCCAGCTAACTGTCTGAGGCCCTGATCAAACACAGCTCCACACTGCCGTTTTTGTTGTTCAAGCTAACGAAGGCAACTCACCTGATATCTCTAGTAGTACCAAACTAATTTGTCTCCAGGCCTGCTGTTTCCTGTTCAAATCATAGTAACTACACTTGTTAAATCACAGAGCTCTGGGTATCCAGTAACAGTTACCACTGTTCTCTATAATCGCACTTTCCAAGCGACTGTAAACCCTGTCATCACCACGATGAAAGGCCCGCCTCTCAATTCATCCAAGGGGACAATGGGAAAAAACTCAAATGATGTTGGGCCCTTCTGTGCGCTGAGTTAAAGTTTTTTTCAACTTGAGGCATTCAGGGTGCTCCTGCAAAAATGCAAGGTACTCTAAAACATAACACACCTGAGGTACATGAGCAGCATGAAGAAACACTCACAGCCTAACCCTAACGAACGGGAAAAGGCATTTCTCTGCAAAAACTGCCTCCTATCTGATCAGGGCCTCAGAATTTACTTTTGCAGTTTTGTCTTAAGAACCTTAAGAATTTTAAACCAGCTTCAGAACAATTAAATCCAGATTGTTCAATATTCAGTGTTACAATGTGCTTTACATATGAATGTCAGTAGACAGGAAGTAGGCAAATATAATTTTCTATTGGTCAAATAAAATGTTCAATCAGGAGAATCATAAGATGAGAATGGCTATACCACTACTGTCCACCTCTTTTGTCATTAAAACCATCACGGGCACACCAGATAATATCCAATATTGCAGACATCACATGAGGGTCAGATACACCATCAGTTCTATCCATCCACCATCTCTTTCCCTGGAGTGATGGTGAAACATTGTTTCAAAGTCATTTAGGGTTCTTCAGCCTCACACACACACACACACACACACATTCTGCTTCTGACCAGCCACAGTGAATGACCCAGGTGGGATTTGGGGAAAGACCCCCCTGTCCCAGATCAGAGTAGAAGACAGAGTGATCTGCCTCTCACTCTCTTTTCCCCCCCAAGGCCACAATGTGTGTGTATGCCTGTATGTTTGTGTGCGTGTGTGTGTGTTCTCGGGGGTAATCAGGCTCAATGTTCAAAAGGATGTGGACTCTCAGAGGGTCAGAGGGGCCTACCTGATGACCACGTCCATCAGCAGCCAAGAAGTGGAGAGGAAGGTTCGTATGTAACCATCTCAGATGTTGCTCAAAATCAATCTCAGAGTCGACTGCACCCACAGACAGAGACTGATTGTTTGCTTTGTTGTGCAGTTGCGTGTCATTGCTTGTATGGCTGTTTGTTTTGCCATGAGATTGATATCTGAAAGCACGTTTCTATGGCTGTGTAGGAGGGAATGCTCTTTGGGTCAAAATTTCAGCATCAAAGTCCCATCAAGTTAAATGCATGGTATATATTTAAAATAGGTACATTCTGACTGATAAAAAAAGCAGTTATTCATAGCCACTTGATCCCGATGCTCTACGAGCTTAACATTGTAAGATCATTCAGAACAATATCAGGATCAAATCATCCTTTCTATCAGTGAAGTTTTTTTTAAAGTTGTTTTGCTCACAGTATCTCAGACTACATTTGCATTAGGTCTTCTATAGTGTAGAAACTTTTATTTTGGTCACTGCTTACTCAAACAAATAAAACATTATATGAACAGACCAACATTATTTCTCAATTATCTGCATGTTCTTGTTAAATAACCTAAATAATATCAGCATTCTTTCCTTCTACCTGCAAGAAATCAAGCCTTTATATAAGTGAAAATATGTTCATGTACGGGGTTCACCCTAAAACACTGACAGCTAACTGTCTGTGCTTCTGCAGGTCTGGGCTTTAGTTCTTCTTACTCTGACAGCAGTTCCGCATTAATTCTAAGCAGTCCAAATTTTACTTCGCTCATAATCACTCACTACTTCCCACTTTTTGTGCAACATGGGCAGCTATCGACTGAGTTTTAGTAACATTGGTTTGTGGGTGGTGATTGTTTTTTTTTTGTTTTGTTTTTTTTATCTTTGTTCTGCATTAACTAGAAAAATACAAGTAAACAGAGAAGTGAGTCGACACATTCCCATATAACACCTGGACAAAAAGTATGAAATCTCTTCTCAGTTCAGTAAAACAGTTCCAGCGTGCTCGCAGTGACAGTGTCTTTGATGATGGAGGCCCTGTTAAGGAGGTAAGGAGTCAGCCAATTAGTGTTCGTCTGATGTGTCCTTCCTTTACAGACTGAGCTTCTTCACTGAGATGTCCAAAATAACCAGCTGTGTAATTTCATTTAGCAGCACCTGGGCCACAGCAGGACCCAAATTAAGTCGTTATAGATGCCTGTTCACAGCGGTGGACACATGCAAATGGAGATGAATTAACAACACCAAATCATTTGTGCTTAAGGTAGATTCATCCAAATGAATGTTTGTACAAGTGATCATATTATTAATTTATAGTAAAGATGTTGTTTCTTCATGAATTTCAACATTTCTGAGTGTGATTTATAGAGCATCTATCAAAGTTTACAAAATGATGTGTACTTATTTGGTCAGAATTGTAAATTGTGAATGTGAAATATATATGTATGTGTTCCTCTGGCACATCACTTGACATATAATTGTTCATCCAACCGCATAACAGATTCTTTGTTCTACTTGTTAATCCTCGCTGTGACTTTTGAATAGCTACATCCTGCAGCTGAGTGGAAGAATTCTAAAAGTAGATCAAGATGACAAAGTGAAAAATGTAGCAATAACACTTTTGAAAAAAAATTAATTTACATAGATAAAGTAATTGAAAGAAATTGCCATTTTATAATCTTTTATATTTATAACCTCAGTCCCTGATGCCACTGGATGGTTTGGTACAGAATCTCTCTCCAAAACATCGACATACTCTCAGAAAAAAACTACAAAAGATTCACAAACCCTGCAACTGGGAGGGAATCAACAGAGCACTTTGTTCCCTATTGAATTTTTCATGTGCCATGTAGAGCAAGCACAAAGCCCATTTTTCACAGAAGTCATAAAAATCCTGCAGATTGACTGCCACAGTCAGCACCATCCTGTACTGTACTGCTGAGGTGAAATTAGTGCTTAGAGTCCTGTCAGCGCTATTCATCCCGATGGCTCATCTGTCACTGGAAGCTAATGCTAACAGCAGGCAGGTCACTGTGCCACTCGTCCTCTAAAGAACAGAGAAGGCTGAACTCGGTCATTAAAGTGATAGATTTGCTCTCTCCACCTCTATAGGCTAAATTTCTCTTTTTTCACAACCTCATCTGTCAATCTGTTGCTCTCAGTGGAAACTGACAGGTTCCTTCTCCCTTTCTATTTTTCTTTCCCTCACTGTCTTCCACATCCAGCCACCCGTTGGCTTTTTCTTTTTTGTCATCCCCCTTTTCACTACAACACTGTTGGTCCCTTGTTTATGAGCTGAGGTAGCAGACAGCCAATGGCATCCCATCCTAATTATCCATCAGCTGGATTACAGCATTTATCATATGTATAATTAAAGCAAACAGAGGAACGTTGCTGATCTGTGGCCCCCAGGGAGCCAAAGGTGACATCATTAGCCCATGTTCAGAGGCCCGAGACTGAGCAAGGAGGCAGAGGAGGAGGAGCGGGGCGGCGAGGAGTGTCTCTGAGTGGACAGAGTCATTAAACTGGGCCTCCATTCATTATGAAAGGAGCTGTAAGGCCGTCTGTTTCAGCCTTTAATTCCAGCCTCTCTTTGAAGTGAAAGAAAGGAAAGTGAGAACAGAGACAGAGTGAAGCTGAGAGACAACTGAGAAAAGAAAAAGGGAGGGAAAGATATGACAAAGGAAATGAGGTATAAGCTAGAGAAAGAGAACACTTTTTACTTCTTTTTATTTTACACCTCTCGTTTTCTACCGCAGCTGTCTTTCTTCATCAGCCTCCTTTGTTAGGCCTCTGCTCTTTTGGTTCCTTGTTCTTCCCGTCTTCTTTCTCCTTGGCTTTTGTTAACCAACACAGCAGCAGGATTCCAGAGTGCCAACGTCCAGTCACTTGGTGCGTGGCCCAACACTTTGGTCCAGAGTAAAATATCTCAGAAAAAAAATGCACCAAGGGGCAGTTTTTTCAGTTTTTGTCTGAAGGACAGCAGGTTCAGCAAATCACAACACATGGCAAAAGCAACGTGCCAACATGCAGTAACAGCCATGGCACCTTGGACCTGCAAAAATGTAGTAGTGTCAGTAAAATGAGAACATGTTTTCAGAAATAGATATGTCAATCAACAAAAGGTGCACAGGTGTTGGCACTGGTCCACATGAGCCCATCACAGGAAGGGGTTTAGTACTCACTACATGATTAAAAGGTCAAAAAGGTGTGTGTTTACCACAGTCTGTGGATTTCAGGACTGCAGAGTATATTTATCCTAGACAGCCTGGCTTAATGGCCTTCTTAAAGTGGGCCTGTGCTAGTCGCTCCTCCTTTCACTGACACTTATTAGTAGTTATTTGCCATAATAGACATGGTTGGCTTTAGAGTGGCTGTTCTTAAATGGGGGATAATATGTCAAAGACATATTCGGAGTAGCTTATCACCATCTCGTCCTTTTGTAGTGAGAGTTTATTGCACTCACAAAGGGACTGTTTAGAAAGACACCGTTATAGATGAACTTTATAATACATTTACTGTTCAGAGTTCACCAGCAAATTTTTCACACTTTGGTTCCACTCCTTAATGAAGCACCCTATGTTCCCTTTTATATTTCTCTCTTCTCCCTCTTACTTTTTTCCTGTTTTCATTTCCCTCTTTTCCTGTCTTCATGCATCCTTTCTCATGTTTTTTTCCTTTCTTCTCTTTCTTCATTTCTCATCATGTTAAGAACAAGGGAAGATGCTCTGAGAGAATATCCCAGGTCTTTGAAAGCAGCACTAGCTGTGAATTATAGGCACATTTATTCACTTTAGGACTGTTTAGTGGGCAGAGTGAATAAGCTTGATGTACAGTAAATAAGACAAATGGAGCAATCATAGGCTTTGCACCAGCTTGGGGAGAAAATGCTCAAAAGTAAGTTTGCTCTCATAAAACCTCCCACAGTACTTGCTCACGATGCATCACAAATGTCTTTGTGTTTCTGTTAGGTACAGTATCTCACAAAAGTGAGTACACCCCTCACATTTTTGTAAATATTGTATTATATCTTTTCATGGGACAACACTGAAGATATGACACTTTGATACAATGTAAAGTAGTCAGTGTACAGCTTGTATAACAGTGTACATTTGCTGTCCCCTCAAAATAACTCAACACACAGCCATTAATGTCTAAACCGCTGGCAACAAAACTGAGTACACCCCTAAGTGAAAATGTCCAAATTGTGCCTAAAGTGTCAATATCTTTGTGTGGCCACCATTATTTTCCAGCACTGTCTTAACGCTCTTCGGCATAGGAGTTCACTAGAGCTTCACAGCAGGTTGCCACTGGAATCTCTCTTCCACTCCTCCATGACGACATCCCGGAGCTGGTAGATGTTAGAGACCTTGTGCTCCTCCACCTTCCGTTTGAGGATGCCCCACAGATGGTCTGGAGACATGCTTGGCCAGTCCAGCACCTTTACCCTCAGTTTCTTTAGCAAGGCAGTGGTTTTCTTGGAGATGCATTTGGGGTCATTATCATGTTGGAATACTGCCCTGCGGCCCAGTTTCCAAAGGGAGGGGATCATGCTCCTGCTTCAGTATGTCACAGTACATGTTGGCATTCATGGTTCCCTCAATGAACTGTAGCTCCCCAGTGCCGGCAGCACTCATGCTGCCCCAAACCATGACACTCCCCCCACCATGCTTGACTGTAGGCAAGACATAGACACACTTTGAACTCCTCACCTGTTTGCCGCCACACACGCTTGACACCATCTGAACCAAATAAGTTTATCTTGGTCTCATCAGACCACAGGACATGGTTCCAGTAATCCATGTCCTTATTCTGTCTGCTTGTCTTCAGCAAACTTGTTTGCAGGGCTTTCTTGTGCATCATCTTTAGAAGAGGCTTCCTTCTGGGATGACAGCCATGCAGACCAATTTGATGCAGTGTGCGGCGCTGACGCTGAGAATGTGCACTCAACTTCTTTTGTCGACCATGGCTAGGCCTGTTCTGAGTGGAACCTGTCCTGTTAAACCTGTTAAAACTTAGGGGTGTACTCAGTTTTGTTGCCAGCGGTTTAGACATTAATGGCTGTGTGTTGAGTTATTTTTGAGGGGACAGCAAATGTACACTGTTATACAAGCTGTACACTGACTACTTTATTTACATTGTATCAAAGTGTCATATCTTCAGTGTTGTCCCATGAAAAGATGTAATACAATATTTACAAAAATGTGAGGGGTGTACTCACTTTTGTGAGATACTGTATGTCTGTGTGTGTGTGCAGTAGCTGCAGCAAGGGACACTATTTCTATCATTGTATTGTGTTCCAGTGTGCACGCTGACAGTTTATCCTCTTCAATTACTTTAGCTGTGGTGCGGAGACACAAGCTCTCGTAACAAACTGATTCTCTCCACCAACAGGGATATTACACACAAACAATAAAGCAGTGAAAGCAGTGATAATCAATTGTTTGTGTTGCACATTTGTCATTTTAATGAGCAGCCGAAATAGTAGAACTCATCAAAGACATGGGTGACATTACCATTCATGGGCACACAACACACACACCCACGGACCTCCACTAAATATAAACCAGTGTTCCTCATTAGGGAAATACCTTTTGACCTAATGTGGATTTCAGCCCTTTTCATCTTAATGAATGTGTTGCCAGGAAACAGAAAGAAAAAATCATTGCATGAAACATATGAAATTACAAGCTATATTTTGCTTTTTCTCCATTGCAGAAAATTGATTCATAAAACACAAAGCACTTTTTTTTTTCAATTGTGGATGGATGTATTTATGTGTCATGGCTCTTCTCACTTCACTCAACATAACTATTCTTAACCCTCAAAAAGAAGGTGCTTTCTTTCCTTCTGTCAGTCTTTTTCCTCTCCTTTTCGTGGTTTGGTTCCTGCTGAGGCAAGCAAAAAAACTGACCTGCTGAGGAGAGAAACAGAGAAAAAGAGGTTATTCCCATTAGAGGATGACAGCGTTTAAAGCCAAACAGACACAGGAGCACCAGCATCTCTCTGCCTTAATGACCCGACGCAGCACTTTTAGCCAGAGCTTGCAATTATTCTCACTTTCCTCCTCGCATTCATGCTTTCCTTATATTTGCCTTTACTTCTCATCACATGCAGCGGTTTGCTCCTCATCTGCCCATTAGTTAGCGTAACCTCTGACCTCCTCTCCCAGCATTGTGTTGACATAAATTATTTATGCATTGTGGTGCACTGTTTAAAATAATATAGGCATTTGGTTACAAGTGTTTACTATCAGACAGCCAATTATTGCAAATATGAAACTATGTTATGGACAATGTTGTCATCTGTTCATATCTGACATTTTGACACAAACCTTTGTTATAAACTTCAGCCTCCCAGTGATAAACAGATAGAGGTTATTGTAGCTTCGTTATAATCTTGGCAAGCCTTCCTGACACAGTGGACTGTGGGAGGATTGTCTTACCTTTCCTTCTTTGATGCAGAGTCTGTTTTCACATGAAATATAATGAAAATGCATATGTATATATGCTGAACTTATGAATTACTTATACTTATAGAATAAATACTGAATTGGTTTTCCTGTTTACCTAGGCTTCAGAATGTCATTGCATAATACAGAAAGGCATTAGCACAGCATAAGAGAACTGATATGTTACAGTATGGTGGAGTGTAGAGGATGAGTTAGAGTTAAGAAATCTCACAACCTGAGGCAAGAAGCTGCTTTTTCGTCTGGTTAAACAGCAGCGGACATGTCTGCCAGAGGGCAGCAGGGTGAACAGGCTGTTGCTGGTGGGTGTAGTCTTTTAGTATCATTTGGACTCTGTGCAAGCATCTCACCTCACTGATATCACTGATGCTCAGTACAGGGGCATCATTGATGTTCCGGACCCAAATCACTCGCTGCAGATCCATCCTGCAACAAATGTTTCCCATTAGGATGTTTTCTCTTGTTCCTCTTTAAAAGTTAGTAAGATCTTGGCATGGGAAGGTTTACCTCTTAAGTTCCCCTCAGGAATACAGTTGTCTGTCAGCTTTCTTTACCAAGGTGAAGATGTGCGACATCCACAACAGGTTCATTGTGATTCCCAGGAACTTGTTCATCCTGTCCTCCTCAGCTCCTCTGACATGAAGGAGTATGTGTCTGTGCCTCCACTTTCCCTAAAATTAGCAATCACATCCTTGGTTTTGGTGACATCGAACAGTAATGTGGTTCACTCTGCAACATTGTTAATTTTCTCGCAAATGAAGTCTCATTGTTTGATGAGCTCTGCAGAGTGTAAATAAAACCATATGTAAAACCACTGTTGCATATCTATCAAGCAGTGATATCAGTGAGATGAGGTGATGTGCATGCATAGAGCCCAAATAACACTAAAAGACAACAGCCATCTCAGCATCAGCCTGTTTACACTGCTGTCATCTGGCAATGCTTGCAGAAGAATCTGCTGTGGCACCATCCGACTACAGAGCAGCATCTTTCTTGAGGCTATGAGTCTCCTCAGTTCATAAAAGATATTAATCCCATTTGGCAATGGGGCACTCCCGCCTTTGTAGCCTGTGATGTTCTGGATCACCTGCCACATGTCTTTGATATTGTTGGTGTTGAAGTCTCTCCTGATGCCTGCACTTGATGCCAGTTTTAAGATTCACTTTACCAGTGTTGTACACCTCTTTGTCACCTGACTGAAAGGCAGCTTTTTGGCTTTGGATAAGGCCCTCACCTCTTCATTCATCAAGGTTTCGAGTTGGACATTTATTAAAAAAAATTTTTGTGATCAATACATCATCAACAATGTTACACATGTATAATGTCACTGATGATGTCAAGTCTGTAAGATTGTTGTGATTCACCCAGGCACCTTTGAACATTTGCCAGTGCACACAAAATAGTCCTGCAACAGTTTTATTTATTTAATTTTGTGTGTGTGTGTGTATGTTTTTTTGATAGTTTGACCCTTTTAATCAGCAGTTAAAATGCTGAAAGGTGAAGCAGAAAAATTAGGTCCGATAGGCTAAGCAGAGTATGGTGTTCTGACTGTGCAGAACACAGTTTGCTCACGATGACTCTCGTGGAGCAGGCTGGGTAGTGGAGGAGCTTTAGGTTCACACTGGATTAGCTTGGCTCTTAACCCGGCTCTCTTCTCCCTCCTCCTGAGGCCATTGCACCACTTGCAAAGGCGTTTAGTCTGGCTGGTCTATGTGGTTGTTTTTTGTCTTCCGTCAGGTGTATGTGACAGCGGGCTGCAGAAAGATGATCTGCAATGAAATATTGGACAGACTGATCTCAGAACAGACCAGTAACTCACTGTCATTTTCTAATTATTATATTACTGAAGAATTCAGATTTTCCTGATCTATTCTTCCTTTTCCTCTTGCTTTTCTTAATTGGTCTTATTGTTGCCAGAGTGAACTGGCTTCTGTTCACATACATGTTTGCATTGAATTTGCATTATAGGAAGTCACACCACTTTAATTATTTTCCCTTTTAGTCCTCTTTACAATTCAAAGAAATTCTCATTGAAAACTCAATGTTAAACAAAATTCAAACATCATCCAAGATTTCATCCACTTTATATGGCACAAATTTATATGACAGTATATGCATATATAGTGAAGATGCTAACTGTTTGTCCTCTATGTGTAATATGTGTATGTTAGTGTGTTTGTCTGCATGACTACAGCCTGAGCTTTACTCTCATTTCGGGTGCTTTAGTCCTGTGCTCCATTTCTATGTGTTAAATCAATCCCACACACAACATCCGGCAAGCCAATCGAACTGTTCCCAAGGTATGGTTAAGTCATTCACTCTGAGAGGGATAGTGTTTCCTGTGATCGTGCTCCGAGATCTCCACACCCTTCTTTGAAAGGTCCTCTTCTGACAGATCTCTTTCCATCAGATTTACAGATTACCCATATCCTGCTTCAGCGTCTTCTTGGCACCGTAAGCACCGTGGCAGCTGTCTGCAACCAGATCAATGACGTCGGCCTGTTTATCATAATATGGTGACTTTTATTTGCTGGATGGTCTATTGATTGTCACGCATCCTTACTAGTGTGTTGTGGGACAGAATGGACTGTGAGTGTTCAATGTTTCTTCTTTTTCTGAAACTGGTAACTTTGTGTTGTCACTTTTCAAATATGTGTAATTTAGACATTACTCTTTCAAAATAATATTAAAATAATATGCAAAAGTTCTGCAGCATTCTTTGAAAAATTGGTAACAGAAAATACACGCACACACACACACACACACACTCTTTATATATCAGTGAGACTGTATTTCAAAGAGTCTGTGGAGCCTGCTTGGTGATATAGTCCAAATTTGACCAGTGGAAGAATTTTTGGGTTTTGATCAGGACCTGAGGTCTCATTTATAAAACACTGAATAGGATCCATTCAAATAGTGTACTTGTGTACAAAGTCACACCCACATTCAACCATAAATGGTCTATGCAAAGCACCTCATGGGTGCTGATGCATAGAAATGAACTTGCTAAATACGTGATCCCTTCTAACCAATCTTGCTAGCCCCCTAGCAGTGCCAGTCCATCCATCATGCAGCATCACACAGGGAAGTCACCACAATATTTAGAAGAAGTTTGTTTTAGAAGTTTGATTGGTGAACATAATTTATTTATTCTTTGAATTTTTTTTACTGGTGAACTTGGCCTGTCAGAACTCATAACATGGAGTGCAAAGATATACGTATTTGGTGATATATGTACAGTATTAGAACATTATTAGGTAAGTATTGAAAACATTGAAAAAAAGCCTGGTTATTGTGGTTAGGGTGAAAGGGACTTATTATTATTATATTATTATAATAATTGTAATATTTATTATAATAATAATATAATATTATTATTATATTATGTACTTACAGATCATATTGGAGAAATGTGAGCCAGACTTTCCTGAATCCTGCATCCTTCATCACCTCCTGGCATCGGCCAGACCTTTCAAAGGCTGTGCTGCACTTCACAACCTATTCAAGTGTCAGCATACAGTCCAGCCATGTCCTCTGTGCTCGTGGTGGGGACTGTGACATAGAATGAAATAGTGAATGAAATAGTGAAATTAATTTAAGTTGATATTTATGTCTAGTACAATTGAAAGGTGCTTATGGAGTATAAAGTGGATCTCTACATAAAGTGATATGAAGTGAAATTAACTGTGTGAGAGGCATCATTACACTTATAATGATGCCTCTCACATTTCAGTTCAACAATCTGGCTTCTGTACAGGTTTTCAGATTCCCCTGTCAAATGCAACAGTTCTGAATGCAGCCCCCAATCTGGTGTGGTGAGCAGTGAAACCTCTTATTTTGCATTTTGCAAATACAAGGTCAATGAGAAAACAATGCTACAGTAAAAATGAAAAGTCAGGGTTACCCTTTGATGTCTGTCATATTGTATCAGTACCAGTTTAGTACTGGTGTACTGGTTTTCCAAGACTTTTTAATACTGACCAGGGGGGGCACAGCAAACAATAGAAATAACACTAAGACTGAAAATCAGTCTGCCATGATACCATCATATTGGAAAAGCATAAACGTTGAGCATTACCAGTCAGCACTGGTGATCATATATCACTCATTGTGACAACATTTACCTCTTGATTGTGCAGTTCTTCAGCAATCATAAATATGAAAAGCAGAAAACACGCTGAAAACACACTGAATAAGTAATGATTATTGGTTAATATGAGGACTGTGGACTAGCCAGTTCACCTCCCGAGCACTGCTGAGGTGCCCTTGAGCAAGGTACCAAACCCCAAAACCTGCCAGTTTGCATGTGTGTTTCCTATGTATATGTAAAAATGTGTGTAAACAGTGAAAATGTTAATGTTCATTTCCCCTAGTGGGATTAATAAAGGATTCTTCTTCTAATGCAAACTGCCTTCAGAGTGATGGTGGATTACTGACAAACACATGACATAACATAACAA